>CM046428.1:36042624-37242624 GCA_025506505.1 Flaveria sonorensis
AACTAAACAAGAACTCTCCATAACCATCTTTGAACACTCTTGCCTCAAGAATCCACTTAAATTTATCAAAATGACAATTATAGATTCACGGGATCCTTTATTGAGCATAAACGCAAGGATAAGAGTTGTAAAGGAAAAACTAACTTCTCGTATTTACTCAATAAGAATCTAGAAGCAAAATACACTTACCGAAGGAAACTAATGAAACGTCAAACAGGAAATGCAATGTGTGATCGATAAAAAAGAAGTCAAATCAAGTTAACTCTTCCTAGTAAGTAATATTTCCTTGTAATTCAATAAAAAATTGCAACTATGGATAGGTGCATTAAAGTATTCAAGAAAGATTAACAAAATACATAGGAAAAGAAATACGAACAAAGAAACATTATATAACAATAATTCTCACAGAGATAGTTATTTGCTTTTCCTAATAACCTTCAATGCATTGAAGTTTTGATCCTCAAACATTGTCAACACACTCGTAGAGTAATTTTATCAAATCCCGTTATAATGTTGACACACTAATCAATCATAAATGGAACATAGGATCTACTGTTTAAACCGAATGCAACACAAGAACACGACACCATACAAATGAATATTGAAAATCGATACACTCCTTCCTAAAAACTAAACAAGAACTATCCATAACCATCTTTGAACACTCTTGCCTCAAGAATCCACTTAAATCTATCAAAATGACAATTATAGATTCACGGGATCCTTTATTGAGCATAAACGCAAGGATAAGAGTTGTAAAGGAAAAACTAACTTCTCGTATTTACTCAATAAGAATCTAGAAGCAAAATAGACTTACCGAAGGAAACTAATGAAACGTCAAACAGGAAATGCAATGTGTGATCGATAAAAAAGAAGTCAAATCAAGTTAACTCTTCCTAGTAAGTAATATTTCCTTGTAATTCAATAAAAAATGCAACTATGGATAGGTGCATTAAAGTATTCAAGAAAGATTAACAAAATACATAGGAAAAGAAATACGAACAAAGAAACATTATATAACAATAATTCTCACAGAGATAGTTATTTGCTTTCCCTAATAACCTTCAATGCATTGGAGTTTTGATCCTCAAACATTGTCAACACACTCGTAGAGTAATTTTATCAAATCCCGTTATAATGTTGACTAAAACACACTAATCAATCATAAATGGAACATAGGATCTACTGTTTAAACCGAATGCAACACAAGAACACGACACCATACAAATGAATATTGAAAATGATACACTCCTTCCTAAAAACTAAACAAGAACTCTCCATAACCATCTTTGAACACTCTTGCCTCAAGAATCCACTTAAATTATCAAAATGACAATTATAGATTCACGGGATCCTTTATTGAGCATAAACGCAAGGATAAGAGTTGTAAAGGAAAAACTAACTTCTCGTATTTACTCAATAAGAATCTAGAAGCAAAATACACTTACCGAAGGAAACTAATGAAACGTCAAACAGGAAATGCAATGTGTGATCGATAAAAAACAAGTCAAATCAAGTTAACTCTTCCTAGTAAGTAATATTTCCTTGTAATTCAATAAAAAATGCAACTATGGATAGGTGCATTAAAGTATTCAGAAAGATTAACAAAATACATAGGAAAAGAAATACGAACAAAGAAACATTATATAACAATAATTCTCACAGAGATAGTTATTTGCTTTCCCTAATAACCTTCAATGCATTGGAGTTTTGATCCTCAAACATTGTCAACACACTCGTAGAGTAATTTTATCAAATCCCGTTATAATGTTGACTAAAACACACTAATCAATCATAAATGGAACATAGGATCTACTGTTTAAACCGAATGCAACACAAGAACACGACACCATACAAATGAATATTGAAAATTGATACACTCCTTCCTAAAAACTAAACAAGAACTCTCCATAACCATCTTTGAACACTCTTGCCTCAAGAATCCACTTAAATATCAAAATGACAATTATAGATTCACGGGATCCTTTATTGAGCATAAACGCAAGGATAAGAGTTGTAAAGGAAAAACTAACTTCTCGTATTTACTCAATAAGAATCTAGAAGCAAAATACACTTACCGAAGGAAACTAATGAAACGTCAAACAGGAAATGCAATGTGTGATCGATAAAAAAGAAGTCAAATCAAGTTAACTCTTCCTAGTAAGTAATATTTCCTTGTAATTCAATAAAAAATTGCAACTATGGATAGGTGCATTAAAGTATTCAAGAAAGATTAACAAAATACATAGGAAAAGAAATACGAACAAAGAAACATTATATAACAATAATTCTCACAGAGATAGTTATTTGCTTTCCTAATAACCTTCAATGCATTGGAGTTTTGATCCTCAAACATTGTCAACACACTCGTAGAGTAATTTTATCAAATCCCGTTATAATGTTGACTACACTAATCAATCATAAATGGAACATAGGATCTACTGTTTAAACCGAATGCAACACAAGAACACGACACCATACAAATGAATATTGAAAATCGATACACTCCTTCCTAAAAACTAAACAAGAACTCTCCATAACCATCTTTGAACACTCTTGCCTCAAGAATCCACTTAAATCTATCAAAATGACAATTATAGATTCACGGGATCCTTTATTGAGCATAAACGCAAGGATAAGAGTTGTAAAGGAAAAACTAACTTCTCGTATTTACTCAATAAGAATCTAGAAGCAAAATACACTTACCGAAGGAAACTAATGAAACGTCAAACAGGAAATGCAATGTGTGATCGATAAAAAAGAAGTCAAATCAAGTTAACTCTTCCTAGTAAGTAATATTTCCTTGTAATTCAATAAAAAATTGCAACTATGGATAGGTGCATTAAAGTATTCAAGAAAGATTAACAAAATACATAGGAAAAGAAATACGAACAAAGAAACATTATATAACAATAATTCTCACAGAGATAGTTATTTGCTTTCCCTAATAACCTTCAATGCATTGGAGTTTTGATCCTCAAACATTGTCAACACACTCGTAGAGTAATTTTATCAAATCCCGTTATAATGTTGACTAAAACACACTAATCAATCATAAATGGAACATAGGATCTACTGTTTAAACCGAATGCAACACAAGAACACGACACCATACAAATGAATATTGAAAATCGATACACTCCTTCCTAAAAACTAAACAAGAACTATCCATAACCATCTTTGAACACTCTTGCCTCAAGAATCCACTTAAATCTATCAAAATGACAATTATAGATTCACGGGATCCTTTATTGAGCATAAACGCAAGGATAAGAGTTGTAAAGGAAAACTAACTTCTCGTATTTACTCAATAAGAATCTAGAAGCAAAATACACTTACCGAAGGAAACTAATGAAACGTCAAACAGGAAATGCAATGTGTGATCGATAAAAAAGAAGTCAAATCAAGTTAACTCTCCTAGTAAGTAATATTTCCTTGTAATTCAATAAAAAAATGCAACTATGGATAGGTGCATTAAAGTATTCAAGAAAGATTAACAAAATACATAGGAAAAGAAATACGAACAAAGAAACATTATATAACAATAATTCTCACAGAGATAGTTATTTGCTTTCCCTAATAACCTTCAATGCATTGGAGTTTTGATCCTCAAACATTGTCAACACACTCGTAGAGTAATTTTATCAAATCCCGTTATAATGTTGACTAAAACACACTAATCAATCATAAATGGAACATAGGATCTACTGTTTAAACCGAATGCAACACAAGAACACGACACCATACAAATGAATATTGAAAATTGATACACTCCTTCCTAAAAACTAAACAAGAACTCTCCATAACCATCTTTGAACACTCTTGCCTCAAGAATCCACTTAAATTATCAAAATGACAATTATAGATTCACGGGATCCTTTATTGAGCATAAACGCAAGGATAAGAGTTGTAAAGGAAAAACTAACTTCTCGTATTTACTCAATAAGAATCTAGAAGCAAAATACACTTACCGAAGGAAACTAATGAAACGTCAAACAGGAAATGCAATGTGTGATCGATAAAAAAGAAGTCAAATCAAGTTAACTCTTCCTAGTAAGTAATATTTCCTTGTAATTCAATAAAAAATTGCAACTATGGATAGGTGCATTAAAGTATTCAAGAAAGATTAACAAAATACATAGGAAAAGAAATACGAACAAAGAAACATTATATAACAATAATTCTCACAGAGATAGTTATTTGCTTTCCCTAATAACCTTCAATGCATTGGAGTTTTGATCCTCAAACATTGTCAACACACTCGTAGAGTAATTTTATCAAATCCCGTTATAATGTTGACTAAAACACACTAATCAATCATAAATGGAACATAGGATCTACTGTTTAAACCGAATGCAACACAAGAACACGACACCATACAAATGAATATTGAAAATCGATACACTCCTTCCTAAAAACTAAACAAGAACTATCCATAACCATCTTTGAACACTCTTGCCTCAAGAATCCACTTAAATCTATCAAAATGACAATTATAGATTCACGGGATCCTTTATTGAGCATAAACGCAAGGATAAGAGTTGTAAAGGAAAAACTAACTTCTCGTATTTACTCAATAAGAATCTAGAAGCAAAATACACTTACCGAAGGAAACTAATGAAACGTCAAACAGGAAATGCAATGTGTGATCGATAAAAAAAGTCAAATCAAGTTAACTCTTCCTAGTAAGTAATATTTCCTTGTAATTCAATAAAAAATGCAACTATGGATAGGTGCATTAAAGTATTCAAGAAAGATTAACAAAATACATAGGAAAAGAAATACGAACAAAGAAACATTATATAACAATAATTCTCACAGAGATAGTTATTTGCTTTCCCTAATAACCTTCAATGCATTGGAGTTTTGATCCTCAAACATTGTCAACACACTCGTAGAGTAATTTTATCAAATCCCGTTATAATGTTGACTAAACACACTAATCAATCATAAATGGAACATAGGATCTACTGTTTAAACCGAATGCAACACAAGAACACGACACCATACAAATGAATATTGAAAATTGATACACTCCTTCCTAAAAACTAAACAAGAACTCTCCATAACCATCTTTGAACACTCTTGCCTCAAGAATCCACTTAAATTATCAAAATGACAATTATAGATTCACGGGATCCTTTATTGAGCATAAACGCAAGGATAAGAGTTGTAAAGGAAAAACTAACTTCTCGTATTTACTCAATAAGAATCTAGAAGCAAAATACACTTACCGAAGGAAACTAATGAAACGTCAAACAGGAAATGCAATGTGTGATCGATAAAAAAGAAGTCAAATCAAGTTAACTCTTCCTAGTAAGTAATATTTCCTTGTAATTCAATAAAAAATTGCAACTATGGATAGGTGCATTAAAGTATTCAAGAAAGATTAACAAAATACATAGGAAAAGAAATACGAACAAAGAAACATTATATAACAATAATTCTCACAGAGATAGTTATTTGCTTTTCCTAATAACCTTCAATGCATTGAAGTTTTGATCCTCAAACATTGTCAACACACTCGTAGAGTAATTTTATCAAATCCCGTTATAATGTTGACTACACTAATCAATCATAAATGGAACATAGGATCTACTGTTTAAACCGAATGCAACACAAGAACACGACACCATACAAATGAATATTGAAAATCGATACACTCCTTCCTAAAAACTAAACAAGAACTCTCCATAACCATCTTTGAACACTCTTGCCTCAAGAATCCACTTAAATCTATCAAAATGACAATTATAGATTCACGGGATCCTTTATTGAGCATAAACGCAAGGATAAGAGTTGTAAAGGAAAAACTAACTTCTCGTATTTACTCAATAAGAATCTAGAAGCAAAATAGACTTACCGAAGGAAACTAATGAAACGTCAAACAGGAAATGCAATGTGTGATCGATAAAAAAGAAGTCAAATCAAGTTAACTCTTCCTAGTAAGTAATATTTCCTTGTAATTCAATAAAAAAATGCAACTATGGATAGGTGCATTAAAGTATTCAAGAAAGATTAACAAAATACATAGGAAAAGAAATACGAACAAAAGAAACATTATATAACAATAATTCTCACAGAGATAGTTATTTGCTTTCCCTAATAACCTTCAATGCATTGGAGTTTTGATCCTCAAACATTGTCAACACACTCGTAGAGTAATTTTATCAAATCCCGTTATAATGTTGACTAAAACACACTAATCAATCATAAATGGAACATAGGATCTACTGTTTAAACCGAATGCAACACAAGAACACGACACCATACAAATGAATATTGAAAATCGATACACTCCTTCCTAAAACTAAACAAAAACTCTCCATAACCATCTTTGAACACTCTTGCCTCAAGAATCCACTTAAATCTATCAAAATGACAATTATAGATTCACGGGATCCTTTATTGAGCATAAACGCAAGGATAAGAGTTGTAAAGGAAAAACTAACTTCTCGTATTTACTCAATAAGAATCTAGAAGCAAAATACACTTACCGAAGGAAACTAATGAAACGTCAAACAGGAAATGCAATGTGTGATCGATAAAAAAGAAGTCAAATCAAGTTAACTCTTCCTAGTAAGTAATATTTCCTTGTAATTCAATAAAAAATTGTAACTATGGATAGGTGCATTAAAGTATTCAAGAAAGATTAACAAAATACATGGGAAAAGAAATACGAACAAAGAGACATTAAATAACAATAGTTCTCACAGAGATTGTTATTTGCTTTCCCTAATAACCTTCAATGCATTGGAGTTTTGATCCTGAAACATTGTCAACACACTCGTAGCCTAACTTTATCAAATTCCGTTATAATGATGACTAAAATGACACTAACCAATCACAAATGGAACATAGGATCTACTGTTTAAACAGAATGCAACACGAACACGAAACCATACAAATGAATGTTGAAAATCGATACACTCCTTCCCGAAAACTAAACAAGAACTCTCCATAACCATCTTTGAACACTCTTGTCTCTATAATCCACTTAAATCAATCAAAATGACAATTGTCGATTCACGGAATCCTTTATTGAGCATAAACGCAAGGATAAGAGTTGTAAAGGAAAAACTAACTACTCGTATCCACTCAGTAAGAATCGAGAAGCAGAATACACTTACCGAATGAAACTAATGAAACATCAAACAAGAAACGCAATGTGTGATCGATAAAAAGAAGTCAAATCAAGTTAACTCTCCTAGTACGTAATATTTCCTTGTAATTAATAAAAAAATGCAACTACGGATAGGTGCATTAAAGTATTCATGAAAGATTAACAAAATACATGGGAAAAGAAATACGTACAAAAAAACATTAATAACAATAGTTCTCGCAGAGATAGTTATTGCTTTCCCTAATAACCTTCAATGCATTGGAGTTTTGATCCTCAAACTTGTCAACACACTCGAAGCCTAATTTCATCAAATCCCGTTATAATGATGACTAAAATCACACTAATCAATCACAAATGGAACATAGGATCTACTGTTTAACAAATGTAACACGAACAGAACCATACAAATGACTGTTGAAAATCGATACACTCCTCCCAAAACTAAACAAGAACTCTCCATAACCATCTTTGAACACTCTTGCCTCAAGAATCCACTTAAATCAATCAAAATGACAATTGTCGATTCACGGAATCCTTTATTGAGCATAAACGCAAGGATAAGAGTTGTAAAGGACAAACTAACTACTCGTATTCACTCAATAAGAATCTAGAAGCAAAATACACTTACCGAATGAAACTAATGAAACGTCAAACAGGAAACGCAATGTGTGATCGATAAAAAAGTAGTCAAATCAAGTTAACTCGTCCTAGTACATAATATTTCCTTGTAATTCAATAAAAAATTGCAACTATGGATAGGTGCATTAAAGTATTCATGAAAGATTAACAAAATACATGGGAAAAGAAATACGTACAAAAGACATAAATAACAATAGTTCTCGCAGAGATAGTTATTTGCTTTCCCTAATAACCTTCAATGCATTGGAGTTTTGATCCTCAAACCTTGTCAACACACTCGAAGCCTAATTTTTCAAATCCGTTATAATGAGACTAAAATCACACTAATCAATCACAAATGGAACATAGGATCTACTGTTTAAACCGAATGCAACACGAACACGAAACCATACAAATGAATGTTGAAAATCGATACACTCCTTCCTAAAAACTAAACAAGAACTCTCCATAACCATCTTTGAACACTCTTGCCTCAAGAATCCACTTAAATCAATCAAAATGACAATTGTCGATTCACGAAATCCTTTATGAGCATAAACGCAAGGATAAGAGTTGTAAAGGACAAAATAACTATCGTATTCTCAATAAGAATCTAGAAGCAAAATACACTTACCGAATGAAACTAATGAAACGTCAAACAGGAAACGCAATGTGTGATCGATAAAAAGAAGTCAAATCAAGTTAACTCGTCCTAGTACATAATAAGTAATAATTTAAAAAATTGCAACTGGATAGGTGCATTAAAGTATTCATGAAAGATTAACAAAATACATAGGAAAAGAAATACGTACAAAAGACATTAAATAACAATAGTTCTCGCAGAGATAGTTATTTGCTTTCCCTAATAACCTTCAATGCAATGGAGTTTTGATCCTCAAACCTTGTCAACACACTCGAAGCCTAATTCATCAAATCCCGTTATAATGATGACTAAAATCACACTAATCATCACAAATGGAACATAGGATCTACTGTTTAAACCGAATGCAAACACGAACACGAAACCATACAAATGAAGTTGAAAATCGATACACTCCTTCCTAAAAACTAAACAAGACTCCTCCCATAACCATCTTTGAACACTCTTGCCTCAAGAATCCACTTAAATCAATCAAAATGACAATTGTCGATTCACGGAATCCTTTATTGAGCATAAACGCAAGGATAAGAGTTGTAAAGGACAAACTAACTACTCGTATTCACTCAATAAGAATCTAGAAGCAAAATACACTTACCGAATGAAACGTCAAACAGGAAACGCAATGTGTGATCGATAAAAAAGAAGTCAAATCAAGTTAACTCGTTCTAGTATGTAATATTTCCTTGTAATTCAATAAAAAATTGCAACTACGGATAGGTGCATTAAAGTATTCATGAAAGATTAACAAAATACATGGGAAAAGAAATACGTACAAAAAGACATTAAATAACAATAGTTCTCCAGAGATAGTTATTTGCTTTCCCTAATAACCTTCAATGCAATGGAGTTTTGATCCTCAAACCTTGTCAACACACTCAAGCCTAATTTCATCAAATCCTTTTAATGATGACTAAAATCACACTAATCAATCACAAATGGAACATAGGATCTACTGTTTAAAACGAATGCAACACGAACACAAAACCATACAAATAATATTGAAAACGATACACTCCTTCCAAAAACTAAACAAGAACTCTCCATAACATCTTTGAACACTCTTTCCTCAAGAATCCACTTAAATCAATCAAAATGACAATTGTCGATTCACGGAATCCTTTATTGAGCATAAACGCAAGGATAAGAGTTGTAAAGGACAAACTAACTACTCGTATTCACTCAATAAGAATCTAGAAGCAAAATACACTTACCGAATGAAACTAATGAAACGTCAAACAGGAAACGCAATGTGTGATCGATAAAAAAGAAGTCAAATCAAGTTAACTCATCCTAGTACGTAATATTTCTTGTAATTCAATAAAAAATTGCAACTACGGATAGGTGCATTAAAGTATTCATGAAAGATTAACAAAATACATGGGAAAAGAAATACGTACAAAAAGACATTAAATAACAATAGTTCTCGCAGAGATAGTTATTTGCTTTCCCTAATAACCTTCAATGCAATGGAGTTTTGATCCTCAAACCTTGTCAACACACTCGAAGCCTAATTTATCAAATCCCGTTATAATGATGACTAAAATCACACTAATCAATCACAAATGAAACATAGGATCTACTGTTTAAACCGAATGCAACCAGAACACGAAACCATACAAATGACCTTGAAAATCGATACACTCCTCCTAAAAACTAACAAGAACTCTCCATAACCATCTTTGAACACTCTTGCCTCAAGAATCCACTTAAATCAATCAAAATGACAATTGTCGATTCACGGAATCCTTTATTGAGCATAAACGCAAGGATAAGAGTTGTAAAGGACAAAAAACTACTCGTATTACTCAATAAGAATCTAGAAGCAAAATACACTTACCGAATGAAACTAATGAAACGTCAAACAGGAAACGCAATGTGTGATCGATAAAAAGAAGTCAAATCAAGTTAACTCGTCCTAGTACATAATATTTCCTTGTAATTCAATAAAAAATTGCAATACGGAATGCATTAAAGAATATTCATGAAAGATAATAACAAATACATGGGAAAAAGAATACTACAAAAAGACATTAAATAACAATAGTTCTCGCAGAGATAGTTATTTGCTTTCCCTAATAACCTTCAATGCATGGAGTTTTGATCCTCAAACCTTGTCAACACACTCGAAGCCTAATTTCATCAAATCCCGTTATAATGATGACTAAAATCACACTAATCAATCACAATGGAACATAGGATCTACTGTTTAAACCGAATGCAACACGAACAGAACCATACAAATGAATGTTGAAAATCGATACACTCCTTCCCAAAACTAAACAAGAACTCTCCATAACCATCTTTGAACACTCTTGCCTAAAAAATCCAATAAATCAATAAATGACAATTGTCGATTCACGGAATCCTTTATTGAGCATAACGCAAGGATAAGAGTTGTAAAGGACAAACTAACTACTCGTATTCACTCATAAGAATCTAGAAGCAAAATACACTTACCGAATGAAACTAATGAAACGTCAAACAGGAAACGCAATGTGTGATCGATAAAAAAGAAGTCAAATCAAGTTAACTCGTCCTAGTACATATCCTTGTAATTCATAAAAAATTGCAACTATGGATAGGTGCTTAAAGTATTCATGAAAGATTAACAAAATACATAGGAAAAGAAATACGTACAAAAAGACATTAAATAACAATAGTTCTCGCAGAGATAGTTATTTGCTTTCCCTAATAACCTTCAATGCAATGGAGTTTTGATCCTCAAACCTTGTCAACACTCGAAGCCTAATTTCATCAAATCCGTTATTATGATGACTAAAATCACACTAATCAATCACAAATGGAACATAGGATCTACTGTTTAAACCGAATGCAACACGAACACGAAACCATACAAATGAATGTTGAAAATCGATACACTCTTCCTAAAAACTAAACAAGAACTCTCCATAACCATCTTTGAACACTCTTGCCTCAAGAATCCACTTAAATCAATCAAAATGACAATTGTCGATTCACAAATCCTTTATTGAGCATAAACGCAAGGATAAGAGTTGTAAAGGACAAACTAACTTCTCGTATTACTCAATAAGAATCTAGAAGCAAAATACACTTACCGACTGAAACGTCAAACAGGAAACGCAATGTGTGATCGATAAAAAAGAAGTCAAATCAAGTTAACTCGTTCTAGTATGTAATATTTCCTTGTAATTCAATAAAAAAATGCAACTACGGATAGGTGCATTAAAGTATTCATGAAAGATTAACAAAATACATGGGAAAAGAAATACGTACAAAAAGACATTAAATAACAATAGTTCTCGCAGAGATAGTTATTTGCTTTCCCTAATAACCTTCAATGCAATGGAGTTTTGATCCTCAAACCTTGTCAACACACTCGAAGCCTAATTTCATCAAATCCCGTTATAATGATGACTAAAATCACACTAATCAATCACAAATGGAACATAGGATCTACTGTTTAAACCGAATGCAACACGAACACAAAACATACAAATGAATATTGAAAACGATACAACTTCCAAAAAACTAAACAAGAACTCTCCATAACCATCTTTGAACACTCTTGCCTCAAAAATCCACTTAAATCAATCAAAATGACAATTGTCGATTCACGGAATCCTTTATTGAGCATAAACGCAAGGATAAGAGTTGTAAAGGACAAACTAACTACTCGTATTCACTCAATAAGAATCTAGAAGCAAAATACACTTACCGAATGAAACTAATGAAACGTCAAACAGGAAACGCAATGTGTGATCGATAAAAAGGAAGTCAAATCAAGTTAACTCATCCTAGTACGTAATATTTCTTGTAATTCAATAAAAAATTGCAACTACGGATAGGTGCATTAAAGTATTCATGAAAGATTAACAAAATACATGGGAAAAAAATACGTACAAAAAGACATTAAATACAATAGTTCTCGCAGAGATAGTTATTTGCTTTCCCTAATAACCTTCAATGCTATTGAGTTTTGATCCTCAAACCTGTCAACACACTCGAAGCCTAATTTATCAAATCCCGTTATAATGATGACTAAAATCACTAATCAATCACAAATGAAACATAGGATCTACTGTTTAAACCGAATGCAACCGAACACGAAACCATACAAATGAATTTGAAAATCAATACACTCCTTCCTAAAAACTAACAAGAACTCTCCATAACCATCTTTGAACACTCTTGCCTCAAGAATCCACTTAAATCAATCAAAATGACAATTGTCGATTCACGAATCCTTTATGAGCATAAACGCAAGGATAAGAGTTGTAAAGGACAAACTAATTACTCGTATTCACTCAATAAGAATCTAGAAGCAAAATACACTTACCGAATGAAACTAATGAAACGTCAAACAGGAAACGCAATGTGTGATCGATAAAAAAGAATATTTCCTTGTAATTCAATAAAAAATTGCAACTACGGATACGTGCATTAAAGTATTCATCAAAGATTAACAAAATACATGGGAAAAGAAATACCTAGAAAAAGACATTAAATAACAATACTTCTCGCAGAGATAGTTATTTGCCTCTCTAATAACCTTCAATGCCATGGATTTTTGATCCTCAAACCTTGTCAACACACTCAAAGCCTAATTTCATCAAATCCCGTTATAATGATGACTAAAATCACACTAATCAATCACAAATGGAACATAGGATCTACTGTTTAAACTGAATGCAACACGAACACGGAACCATAAAAATGAATGTTGAAAATCGATACACTCCTTCCCAAAAACTAAACAAGAACTCTCCATAACCATCTTTGAACCCTCTTGCCTAAAAAATCCACATGAATCAATTAAAATGACAATTGTCGATTCACGGAATCCTTTATTGAGCATAAACACAAGGATAAGAGTTGTAAAAGACAAACTAACTACTCGTATTCACTCAATAAGAATCTAGAAGCAAAATACACTTACCGAATGAAACTAATGAAACATCAAATAGGAAACGTAATGTGTGATCGATAGAAAAGAAGTCAAATCAAGTTAACTCGTCCTAGTACATAGGAAGTAAAACATTTAAAATTTGCAACTATGGATAGGTGCTTTAAAGTATTCATGAAAGATTAACAAAATACATAGGAAAAAAAATACGTACAAAATGACATTAAATAACAATACTTCTCGCAGAGATAGTTATTTGCCTTCCCTAATAACGTTCAATGCAATGGAGTTTTGATCCTCAAACCTTGACAACAGACTCGAAGCCTAATTTCATCAAATCCCGTTATTATGATGACTAAAATCACACTAATCAATCACAAATGGAACATAGGATCTACTGTTTAAACCGAATGCAACACGAACACGAAACCATACAAATGAACGTTGAAAATCGATACACTACTTCCTAAAAACTAAACAAGAACTTTCCATAACCATCTTTGAACACTCTTGCCTCAAGAATCCACTTAAATCAATCAAAATGACAATTGTCGATTCACAAAATCCTTTATTGAGCATAAACGCAAGGATAAGAGTTGTAAAGGACAAACTAACTACTCGTATTCACTCAATAAGAATCTAGAAGCAAAATACACTTACCGAATGAAACGTCAAACAGGAAACGCAATGTGTGATCGATAAAAAAGAAGTCAAATCAAGTTAACTCGTTCTAGTATGTAATATTTCCTTGTATTTCAATAAAGAAAATGCAACTATGGATATGTGCATTAAAGTATTCATGAAAGATTAACAAAATACATGGGAAAAGAAATACGTACAAAAAGACATTAAATAACAATACTTCTCGCAGAGATAGTTATTTGCTTTCCCTAATAACCTTCAATGCAATGTAGTTTTGATCCTCAAACCTTGTCAACATACTCAAAGCCTAATTTCATCAAATCCCTTTATAATGATGACTAAATTCACACTAATCAATCACAAATGGAACATAGGATCTACTGTTTAAACCGAATGCAACATGAACACGAAACCTTACAAATTACCATTGAAAACGATACACTCCTACCAAAAAACTAAACAAGAACTCTCCATAACCATCTTTGAACACTCTTTCCTCAAAAATCCACTAAAATCAATCAAAATGACAATTGTCAATTCACGGAATCCTTTATTGAGCATAAACGCAAGGATAAGAGTTGTAAAGGACAAACTAACTACTCGTATTCACTCAATAAGAATCTTGAAGCAAAATACACATACCGAATGAAACTAATGAAACGTCAAACAGGAAACGCAATGTGTGATCGATAAAAAGGAAGTCAAATCAAGTTAACTCATCCTAGTACGTAATATTTTCTTGTAATTGAATAAAAAATTGCAACTACGGATAGGTGCATTAAAGTATTCATGAAAGATTAACCAAATACATGGGAAAAAATTACATACAAAAAGACATTAAAGTACAATAGTTCTCGTAGAGATAGTTATTTGCTTTCCCTAGTAACCTTCAATGCTATTGAGTTTTGATCCTCAAACCTTGTCAATACACTCGAAGCCTAATTTCTTCAAATCTCGTTATAATGATGACTAAAATCACACTAATCAATCACAAATGAAACATAGGATCTGCTGTTTAAACCGAATGCAACCCGAACACGAAACCATACAAATGACCTTTGAAAATCAACACACTCCTTCCTAAAAACTAATCAAGAACTCTCCATAACCATCTTTGAACACTCTTGCCTCAAGAATCCACTTAAATCAATCAGAATGACAATTGTCGATTCACGAAATCCTTTATTAAGCATAAACGCAAGGATAAGAATTGTAAAGGACAAAATAATTACTCGTATTCATTCAATAAGAATCTAGAAGCAAAATACACTTACCGAATGAAACTATTGAAACGTTAAACAGGAAAAGCAATGTGTGATCGATAAAAAAGAAATCATATCAAGTTAACTCGTCCTAGTACATAATATTTCCTTGTAATTCAATAAAAAATTGCAACTACGGATACGTGCATTAAAGTATTCATCAAAGATTAACAAAATACATGGGAAAAGAAATACCTAGAAAAAGACATTAAATAACAATACTTCTCGCAGAGATAGTTATTTGCCTCTCTAATAACCTTCAATGCATGGATTTTGATCCTCAAACCTTGTCAACACACTCAAAGCCTAATTTCATCAAATCCCATTATAATGATGACTAAAATCACACTAATCAATCACAAATGGAACATAGGATCTACTGTTTAAACGAATGCAACACGAACACGGAACCATAAAATGAATGTTGAAAATCGATACACTCCTACCCAAAAACTAAACAAGAACTCTCCATAACCATCTTTGAACACTCTTGCCTAAAAATCCACTGAATCAATAAAATGACAATTGTCGATTCACGGAATCCTTTATTGAGCATAAACACAAGGATAAGAGTTGTAAAAGACAAACTAACTACTCGTATTCACTCAATAAGAATCTAGAAGCAAAATACACTTACCAAATGAAACTAATGAAATCAAATAGGAAACGTAATGTGTGATAGATAGAAAAGAAGTCAAATCAAGTTAACTCGTCCTAGTACATAGGAAGTAAAACATTTAAAATTTGCAACTATGATAGGTGCTTTAAAGTATTCATGAAAGATTAACAAAATACATAGGAAAAGAAATACGTACAAAATGACATTAAATAACAATACTTCTCGCAGAGATAGTTATTTGCCTTCCCTAATAACCTTCAATGCAATGGAGTTTTGATCCTCAAACCTTGACAACAGACTCGAAGCCTAATTTCATCAAATCCCGTTATTATGATGACTAAAATCACACTAATCAATCACAAATGGAACATAGGATCTACTGTTTAAACCGAATGCAACACGAACACGAAACCATACAAATGAACGTTGAAAATCGATACACTACTTCCTAAAAACTAAACAAGAACTTTCCATAACCATCTTTGAACACTCTTGCCTCAAGAATCCACTTAAATCAATCAAAATGACAATTGTCGATTCACAAATCCTTTATTGAGCATAAACGCAAGGATAAGAGTTGTAAAGGACAAACTAACTACTCGTATTCACTCAATAAGAATCTAGAAGCAAAATACACTTACCGAATGAAACGTCAAACAGGAAACGCAATGTGTGATCGATAAAAAAGAAGTCAAATCAAGTTAACTCGTTCTAGTATGTAATATTTCCTTGTATTTCAATAAAGAAAATGCAACTACGGATATGTGCATTAAAGTATTCATGAAAGATTAACAAAATACATGGGAAAAGAAATACGTACAAAAAGACATTAAATAACAATACTTCTCGCAGAGATAGTTATTTGCTTTCCCTAATAACCTTCAATGCAATGTAGTTTTGATCCTCAAACCTTGTCAACATACTCAAAGCCTAATTTCATCAAATCCCTTATAATGATGACTAAAATCACACTAATCAATCACAAATGGAACATAGGATCTACTGTTTAAACCGAATGCAACATGAACACGAAACCTTACAAATTACCATTGAAAACGATACACTCCTACCAAAAACTAAACAAGAACTCTCCATAACCATCTTTGAACACTCTTGCCTCAAAAATCCACTAAAATCAATCAAAATGACAATTGTCAATTCACGGAATCCTTTATTGAGCATAAACGCAAGGATAAGAGTTGTAAAGGACAAACTAACTACTCGTATTCACTCAATAAGAATCTTGAAGCAAAATACACATACCGAATGAAACTAATGAAACGTCAAACAGGAAACGCAATGTGTGATCGATAAAAAGGAAGTCAAATCAAGTTAACTCATCCTAGTACGTAATATTTTCTTGTAATTGAATAAAAAATTGCAACTACGGATAGGTGCATTAAAGTATTCATGAAAGATTAACCAAATACATGGGAAAAAATTACATACAAAAAGACATTAAAGTACAATAGTTCTCGTAGAGATAGTTATTTGCTTCCCTAGTAACCTTCAATGCTATTGAGTTTTGATCCTCAAACCTTGTCAATACACTCGAAGCCTAATTTCTTCAAATCTCGTTATAATGATGACTAAAATCACACTAATCAATCACAAATGAAACATAGGATCTGCTGTTTAAACCGAATGCAACACGAACACGAAACCATACAAATGACATTTGAAAATCGACACACTCCTTCCTAAAAACTAATCAAGAACTCTCCATAACCATCTTTGAACACTCTTGCCTCAAGAATCCACTTAAATCAATCAAAATGACAATTGTCGATTCACGAAATCCTTTATTAAGCATAAACGCAAGGATAAGAATTGTAAAGGACAAAATAACTACTCGTATTCATTCAATAAGAATCTAGAAGCAAAATACACTTACCGAATGAAACTATTGAAACGTTAAACAGGAAACGCAATGTGTGATCGATAAAAAAGAAATCATATCAAGTTAACTCGTCCTAGTACATAATATTTCCTTGTAATTCAATAAAAAATTGCAACTACGGATACGTGCATTAAAGTATTCATCAAAGATTAACAAAATACATGGGAAAAGAAATACCTAGAAAAAGACCTTAAATAACAATACTTATCGCAGAGATTGTTATTTGCCTCTCTAATAACCTTCAATGCCATGGATTTTTGATCCTCAAACCTTGTCAACACACTCAAAGCCTAATTTCATCAAATCCCATTATAATGATGACTAAAATCACACTAATCAATCACAAATGGAACATAGGATCTACTGTTTAAACTAAATGCAACACGAACACGGAACCATACAAATGAATGTTGAAAATCGATACACTCCTTCCCAAAAACTAAACAAGAACTCTCCATAACCATCTTTGAACCCTCTTGCCTCAAAAATCCACTTGAATCAATTAAAATGACAATTGTCGATTCACGGAATCCTTTATTGAGCATAAACACATGGATAAGAGTTGTAAAAGACAAACTAACTACTCGTATTCACTCAATAAGAATCTAGAAGTAAAATACACTTACCGAATGAAACTAATGAAACATCAAATAGGAAACGTAATGTGTGATCGATAGAAAAGAAGTCAAATCAAGTTAACTCGTCCTAGTACATAGGAAGTAAAACATTTAAAATTTGCAACTATGGATAGGTGCTTTAAAGTATTCATGAAAGATTAACAAAATACATAGGAAAAGAAATACGTACAAAATGACATTAAACAACAATACTTCTCGCAGAGATAGTTATTTGCCTTCCCTAATAACCTTCAATGCAATGGAGTTTTGATCCTCAAACCTTGACAACAGACTCGAAGACTAATTTCATCAAATCCCGTTATTATGATGACTAAAATCACACTAATCAATCACAAATGGAACATAGGATCTACTGTTTAAACAGAATGCAACACGAACACGAAACCATACAAATGAACGTTGAAAATCGATACACTACTTCCTAAAAACTAAACAAGAACTGTCCATAACCATCTTTGAACACTCTTGCCTCAAGAATCCACTTAAATCAATCAAAATGACAATTGTCGATTCACAAAATCCTTTATTGAGCATAAACGCAAGGATAAGAGTTGTAAAAGACAAACTAACTACTCGTATTCACTCAATAAGAATCTAGAAGCAAAATACACTTACCGAATGAAACGCCAAACAGGAAACGCAATGTGTGATCGATAAAAAAGAAGTCAAATCAATTAACTCGTTCTAGTATGTAATATTTCCTTGTATTTCAATAAAGAAAATGCAACTACGGATATGTGCATTAAAGTATTCATGAAAGATTAACAAAATACATGGGAAAAGAAATACGTACAAAAAGACATTAAATAACAATACTTCTCGCAGAGATAGTTATTTGCTTTCCCTAATAACCTTCAATGCAATGGAGTTTTGATCCTCAAACCTTGTCAACATACTCAAAGCCTAATTTCATCAAATCCCTTTATAATGATGACTAAAATCACACTAATCAATCACAAATGGAACATAGGATCTACTGTTTAAACCGAATGCAACATGAACACGAAACCTTACAAATTACCATTGAAAACGATACACTCCTACCAAAAAACTAAACAAGAACTCTCCATAACCATCTTTGAACACTCTTGCCTCAAAAATCCACTAAAATCAATCAAAATGACAATTGTCAATTCACGGAATCCTTTATTGAGCATAAACGCAAGGATAAGAGTTGTAAAGGACAAACTAACTACTCGTATTCACTCAATAAGAATCTTGAAGCAAAATACACATACCGAATGAAACTAATGAAACGTCAAACAGGAAACGCAATGTGTGATCGATAAAAAGGAAGTCAAATCAAGTTAACTCATCCTAGTACGTAATATTTTCTTGTAATTGAATAAAAAATTGAAACTACGGATAGGTGCATTAAAGTATTCATGAAAGATTAACAAATACATGGGAAAAAATACATACAAAAAGACATTAAAGTACAATAGTTCTCGTAGAGATAGTTATTTGCTTTCCCTAGTAACCTTCAATGCTATTGAGTTTTGATCCTCAAACCTTGTCAACACACTCGAAGCCTAATTTCTTCAAATCTCGTTATAATGATGACTAAAATCACACTAATCAATCACAAATGAAACATAGGATCTGCTTTAAACCGAATGCAACACGAACACGAAACCATACAAATGACCTTTGAAAATCGATACACTCCTTCCTAAAAACTAATCAAGAACTCTCCATAACCATCTTTGAACACTCTTGCCTCAAGAATCCACTTAAATCAATCAAAATGACAATTGTCGATTCACGAAATCCTTTATTAAGCATAAACGCAAGGATAAGATTGTAAAGGACAAAATAACTACTCGTATTCATTCAATAAGAATCTAGAAGCAAAATACACTTACCGAATGAAACTATGAAACGTAAACAGGAAACGCAATGTGTGATCGATAAAAGAGAAATCATATCAAGTTAACTCGTCCTAGTACATAATATTTCCTTGTAATTCAATAAAAAATTGCAACTACGGATAGGTGCATTAAAGTATTCATGAAAGATTAACAAAATACATGGGAAAAGAAATACTAGAAAAAGACATCAAATAACAATACTTCTCGCAGAGATAGTTATTTGCCTCTCTAATAACCTTCAATGCCATGGATTTTTGATCCTCAAACCTTGTCAACACACTCGAAGCCTAATTTCATCAAATCCCGTTATAATGATGACTAAAATCACACTAATCAATCACAAATGGAACATAGATCTACTATTTAAATCGAATGCAACACGAACACGAAACCATACAAATGAACATTGAAAATCGATACACACCTTCCAAAAACTAAACAAGAACTCTCCATAACCATCTTTGAACACTCTTGCCTCAAGAATCCACTTAAATCAATCAAAATGACAATTGTCGATTCACGAAATCCTTTATTGAGCATAAACGCAAGGATAAGAGTTGTAAAGGACAAACTAACTACTCGTATTCACTCAATAAGAATCTAGAAGCAAAATACACTTACCGAATGAAACTAAAGAAACATCAAACAGGAAACGCAATGTGTGATCGATAAAAAAGAAGTCAAATCAAGTTAACTCGTCCTAGTACATAATATTTCTATGTATTTAATAAATTGCAACTACGGATAGGTGAATTAAAGTATTCATGAAAGATTAACAAAATACATGGAAAAGAAATACGTACAAAAAGACATTAAATAACAATACTTCTCGCAGAGATAGTTATTTGTCTCCCTAATAACCTTCCATACCATGGAGTTTTGATCCTCAAACCTTGTCAACACACTCAAAGCCTAATTTCATCAAATCCCATTATAATAATGACTAAAATCACACTAATCAATCACAAATGGAACATAGGATCTACTGTTTAAACCAAATGCAACACGAACACAAAACCATACAAATGAACGTTGAAAATCGATACACACCTTCCCAAAATCTAAACCAGAACTCTCCATAACCATCTTTGAACACTCTTGCCTCAAGAATCCACTTAAATCAATCAAAATGACAATTGTCGATTCACAAAATCCTTTATTGAGCATAAACGCAAGGATAAGAGTTGTAAAGGACAAACTAACTACTCGTATTCACTCAATTAGAATCTAGAAGCAAAATACACTTACCGAATGAAACGTCAAACAGGAAACGCAATGTGTGATCGATAAAAAAGAAGTCAAATCAAGTTAACTCGTTCTAGTATGTAATATTTCCTTGTATTTCAATAAAGAAAATGCAACTACGGATATGTGCATTAAAGTATTCATGAAAGATTAACAAAATACATGGGAAAAGAAATTTGTACAAAAAGACATTAAATAACAATACTTCTCGCAGAGATAGTTATTTGCTTTCCCTAATAACCTTCAATGCAATGGAGTTTTGATCCTCAAACCTTGTCAACATACTCAAAGCCTAATTTCATCAAATCCCTTTATAATGATGACTAAAATCACACTAATCAATCACAAATGGAACATAGGATCTACTGTTTAAACCGAATGCAACATGAACACGAAACCTTACAAATTACCATTGAAAACGATACACTCCTACCAAAAAACTAAACAAGAACTCTCCATAACCATCTTTGAACACTCTTGCCTCAAAATCCACTAAAATCAATCAAAATGACAATTGTCAATTCACGGAATCCTTTATTGAGCATAAACGCAAGGATAAGAGTTGTAAAGGACAAACTAACTACTCGTATTCACTCAATAAGAATCTTGAAGCAAAATACACATACCGAATGAAACTAATGAAACGTCAAACAGGAAACGCAATGTGTGATCGATAAAAAGGAAGTCAAATCAAGTTAACTCATCCTAGTACGTAATATTTTCTTGTAATTGAATAAAAAATTGCAACTACGGATAGGTGCATTAAAGTATTCATGAAAGATTAACCAAATACATGGGAAAAAATTACATACAAAAAGACATTAAAGTACAATAGTTCTCGTAGAGATAGTTATTTGCTTTCCCTAGTAACCTTCAATGCTATGAGTTTTGATCCTCAAACCTTGTCAATACACTCGAAGCCTAATTTCTTCAAATCTCGTTATAATGATGACTAAAATCACACTAATCAATCACAAATGAAACATAGGATCTGCTGTTTAAACCAAATGCAACACGAACACGAAACCATACAAATGACCTTTGAAAATCGACACACTCCTTCCTAAAAACTAATCAAGAACTCTCCATAACCATCTTTGAACACTCTTGCCTCAAGAATCCACTTAAATCAATCAAAATGACAATTGTCGATTCACGAAATCCTTTATTAAGCATAAACGCAAGGATAAGAATTGTAAAGGACAAAATAACTACTCGTATTCATTCAATAAGAATCTAGAAGCAAAATACACTTACCGAATGAAACTATTGAAATGTTAAACAGGAAACGCAATGTGTGATCGATAAAAGAGAAATCATATCAAGTTAACTCGTCCTAGTACATAATATTTCCTTGTAATTCAATAAAAATTGCAACTACGGATACGTGCATTAAAGTATTCATCAAAGATTAACAAAATATATGGGCAAAAAAATACCTAGAAAAAGACATTAAATAACAATACTTCACGCAGAGATAGTTATTTGCCTCTCTAATAACCTTCAATGCCATGGATTTTTGATCCTCAAACCTTGTCAACACACTCGAAGCCTAATTTCATCAAATCCCGTTATAATGATGACTAAAATCACACTAATCAATCACAAATGGAACATAAGATCTACTATTTAAATCAAATGCAACACGAACACGAAACCATACAAATGAACATTGAAAATCGATACACACCTTCCCAAAAACTAAACAAGAACTCTCCATAACCAACTTTGAACACTCTTGCCTCAAGAATCCACTTAAATCAATCAAAATGATAATTGTCGATTCACGAAATCCTTTATTGAGCATAAACGCAAGGATAAGAATTGTAAAGGACAAACTAACTACTCCTATTCACTAAATAAGAATCTAAAAGCAAAATACACTTACCGAATGAAACTAAAGAAACGTCAAACAGGAAACGCAATGTGTGATCGATAAAAAAGAAGTCAAATCAAGTTAACTCGTCCTAGTACATAATATTTCTATGTAGTTTAATAAATTGCAACTACGGATAGGTGAATTAAAGTATTCATGAAAGATTAACAAAATACATGGTAAAGAAATACGTACAAAAAGACATTAAATAACAATACTTCTCGCAGAGATAGTTATTTGTCTCCCTAATAACCTTCCATACCATGGAGTTTTGATCCTTAAACCTTGTCAACACACTCAAAGCCTAATTTCATCAAATCCCATTATAATAATGACTAAAATCACACTAATCAATAACAAATGGAACATAGGATCTACTGTTTAAACCAAATGCAACACGAACACGAAACCATACAAATGAACGTTGAAAATCGACACACACCTTCCCAAAAACTAAACAAGAACTCTCCATAACCATCTTTGAACAATGTTGCCTTAAGAATCCACTTAAATCAATCAAAATGACAATTGTCGATTCACAAAATCCTTTATTGAGCATAAACGTAAGGATAAGAGTTGTAAAGGACAAACTAACTACTCGTATTCACTCAATTAGAATCTAGAAGCAAAATACACTTACCGAATGAAACGTCAAACAGGAAACGCAATGTGTGATCCATAAAAAAGAAGTCAAATCAAGTTAACTCGTCCTCGTACATAGGAAGTAAATCAATTAAAAATTGCAACTATGGATAGGTGCTTTAAAGTATTCATGAAAGATTAACAAAATACATAGGAAAAGAAATACGTACAAAATGATATTAAATAACAATAGTTCTCGCAGAGATAGTTATTTGCTTTCCCTAATAACCTTCAATGCAATGGAGTTTTGATCCTCAAACCTTGTCAACACACTCGAAGCCTAATTTCATCAAATCCCTTTATAATGATGACTAAAATCACACTAATCAATTACAAATGGAACATAGGATCTACTGTTTAAACCGAATGCAACACGAACACGGAACCATACAAATGAACGTTGAAAATCGATACACTCCTTCCCAAAAACTGAACAAGAACTCTCCATAACCATCTTTGAACCCTCTTGCCTCAAGAATCCACTTAAATCAATCAAAATGACAATTGTCGATTCACGGAATCCTTTATTGAGCATAAACGCAAGGATAAGAGTTGTAAAAGACAAACTAACTACTCGTATTCACTCAATAAGAATCTAGAAGCAAAATACACTTACCGAATGAAACTAATGAAACATCAAATAGGAAACGCAATGTGTGATCGATAGAAAAGAAGTCAAATCAAGTTAACTCGTCCTAGTACATAGGAAGTAAAACATTTAAAAATTGCAACTACGGATAGGTGCTTTAAAATATTCATGAAAGATTAACAAAATACATAGGAAAAGAAATACGTACAAAATGACATTAAATAACAATACTTCTCGCAGAGATAGTTATTTGCCTTCCCTAATAACCTTCAATGCAATGGAGTTTTGATCCTCAAACCTTGTCAACATACTCAAAGCCTAATTTCATCAAATCCCTTTATAATGATGACTAAAATCACACTAATCAATCACAAATGGAACATAGGATCTACTGTTTAAACTGAATGCAACACGAACACGGAACCATACAAATGAACGTTGAAAATCGATACACTCCTTCCCAAAAACTAAACAAGAACTCCCCATAACCATCTTTGAACCCTCTTGCCTCAAGAATCCACTTAAATCAATCAAAATGACAATTGTCGATTCATGGAATCCTTTATTGAGCATAAACGCAAGGATAAGAGTTGTAAAAGACAAACTAACTACTCGTCAATAAGAATCTAGAAGCAAAATACACTTACCGAATGAAACTAATGAAACATCAAATAGGAAACGTAATGTGTGATCGATAGAAAAGAAGTCAAATCAAGTTAACTCGTCCTAGTACATAGGAAGTAAAACATTTAAAAATTGCAACTATGGATAGGTGCTTTAAAGTATTCATGAAAGATTAACAAAATACATAGGAAAAGAAATACGTACAAAATGACATTAAATAACAATACTTCTCGCAGAGATAGTTATTTGCGTTCCATAATAACCTTCAATGCAATGGAGTTTTGATCCTAAAACCTTGACAACAGACTCGAAGCCTAATTTCATCAAATCCCGTTATTATGATGACTAAAATCACACTAATCAATCACAAATGGAACATAGGATCTACTATTTAAACCGAATGCAACACGAAAATGAAACCATTCAAATGAACGTTGAAAATCGATACACTACTTCCTAAAAACTAAACAAGAACTTTCCATAACCATCTTTGAACACTCTTGCCTCAAGAATCCACTTAAATCAATCAAAATGACAATTGTCGATTCACGAAATCCTTTATTGAGCATAAACGCAAGGATAAGAGTTGTAAAGGACACACTAAGTACTCGTATTCACTCAATAAGAATCTAGAAGCAAAATACACATACCAAATGAAACTAATGAAACGTCTAACAGGAAACGCATGTGTGATCGATAAAAAGGGAGTCAAATCAAGTTAACTCATCCTAGTATGTAATATTTTCTTGTAATTTAATAAAAAATTGCAACTACGGATAGGTGCATTAAAGTATTCATGAAAGATTAACCAAATACATGGGAAAAAATTACATACAAAAAGACATTAAAGTACAATAGTTCTCGCAGAGATAGTTATTTGCTTTCCCTAGTAACCTTCAATGCTATTGAGTTTTGATCCTCAAACCTTGTCAATACACTCGAAGCCTAATTTCTTCAAATCTCATTATAATGATGACTAAAATCACACTAATCAATCACTAATGAAACATAGGATCTGCTGTTTAAACCGAATGCAACACGAACACGAAACCATACAAATGACCTTTGAAAATCGACACACTCCTTCCCAAACACTAATCCAGAACTCTCCATAACCATCTTTGAACACTCTTGCCTCAAGAATCCACTTAAATCAATCAACATGAGAATTGTCGATTCACGAAATCCTTTATTAAGCATAAACGCAAGGATAAGAATTGTAAAGGACAAAATAACTACTCGTATTCATTCAATAAGAATCTAGAAGCAAAATACACCTACCGAATGAAACTAATGAAACGTTAAACAGGAAACGCAATGTGTGATGGATAAAAAAGAAATCATATCAAGTTAACTCGTCCTAGTACATAATATTTACTTGTAATTCAATAAAAAATTGCAACTACGGATACGTGCATTAAAGTATTCATCAAAGATTAACAAAATACATGGGAAAAGAAATACCTACAAAAAGACATTAAATAAAAATACTTCTCGCAGAGATAGTAATTTGCCTCCCTAATAACATTCAATGCCATGGATTTTTGATCCTCAAACCTTGTCAACACACTCGAAGCCTAATTTCATCAAATCCCATTATAATGATGACTAAAATCACACTAATCAATCACAAATGGAACATAGGATCTACTATTTAAATCAAATGCAACACGAACACGAAACCATACAAATGACCTTTGAAAATCGACACACTCCTTCCCAAACACTAATCAAGAACTCTCCATAACCATCTTTGAACACTCTTGCCTCAAGAATCCACTTAAATCAATCAAAATGACAATTGTCGATTCACGAAATCCTTTATTAAACATAAACGCAAGGATAAGAATTGTAAAGGACAAAATAACTACTCGTATTCATTCAATAAGAATCTAGAAGCAAAATACACTTACCGAATGAAACTAATGAAACGCTAAACAGGAAACGCAATGTGTGATCGATAAAAAAGAAATCATATCAAGTTAAATCGTCCTAGTACATAATATTTACTTGTAATTCAATAAAAAATTGCAACTACGGATACGTGCATTAAAGTATTCATCAAAGATTAACAAAATACATGGGAAAAGAAATACCTACAAAAAAACATTAAATAACAATACTTCTCGCATAGATAGTTATTTGCCTCCCTAATAACCTTCAATGCCATGGATTTTTGATCCTCAAACCTTGTCAACACACTCAAAGCCTAATTTCATCAAATCCCATTATAATGATGACTAAAATCACACTAATCAATCACAAATGGAAAATAGGATCTACTGTTTAAACCAAATGCAACACGAACACGAAACCATACAAATGAACGTTTAAAATCGATACACACCTTCCCAAAAACTAAACAAGAACTCTCCATAACCATCTTTGAACACTCTTTCCTCAAGAATCGACTTAAATCAATCAAAATGACAATTGTCGATTCACAAAATCTTTTATTGAGCATAAACGCAAGGATAAGAGTTGTAAAGGACAAACTAACTACTCGTATTCACACAATAAGAATCTAGAAGCAAAATACACTTACCGAATGAAACGTCAAACAGGAAACGCAATGTGTGATCCATAAAAAAGAAGTCAAATCAAGTTAACTCGTCCTCGTACATAGGAAGTAAATCAATTAAAAATTGCAACTATGGATAGGTGCTTTAAAGTATTCATGAAAGATTAACAAAATACATAGGAAAAGAAATACGTACAAAATGATATTAAATAACAATAGTTCTCGCAGAGATAGTTATTTGCTTTCCCTAATAACCTTCAATGCAATGGAGTTTTGATCCTCAAACCTTGTCAACACACTCGAAGCCTAATTTCATCAAATCCCTTTATAATGATGACTAAAATCACACTAATCAATTACAAATGGAACATAGGATCTACTGTTTAAACCGAATGCAACACGAACACGGAACCATACAAATGAACGTTGAAAATCGATACACTCCTTCCCAAAAACTGAACAAGAACTCTCCATAACCATCTTTGAACCCTCTTGCCTCAAGAATCCACTTAAATCAATCAAAATGACAATTGTCGATTCACGGAATCCTTTATTGAGCATAAACGCAAGGATAAGAGTTGTAAAAGACAAACTAACTACTCGTATTCACTCAATAAGAATCTAGAAGCAAAATACACTTACCGAATGAAACTAATGAAACATCAAATAGGAAACGCAATGTGTGATCGATAGAAGAGAAGTCAAATCAAGTTAACTCGTCCTAGTACATAGGAAGTAAAACATTTAAAAATTGCAACTACCGATAGGTGCTTTAAAATATTCATGAAAGATTAACAAAATACATAGGAAAAGAAATACGTACAAAATGACATTAAATAACAATACTTCTCGCAGAGATAGTTATTTGCCTTCCCTAATAACCTTCAATGCAATGGAGTTTTGATCCTCAAACCTTGTCAACAGACTCGAAGCCTAATTTCATCAAATCCCGTTATTATGATGACTAAAATCACACTAATCAATCACAAATGGAACATAGGATCTACTGTTTAAACCGAATGCAACACGAACATGAAACCATACAAATGAATGTTGAAAATCGATACACACCTTCCCAAAAACTAAACAAGAACTTTCCATAACCATCTTTGAACACTCTTGCCTCAAGAATCCACTTAAATCAATCAAAATGACAATTGTCAATTCACGAAATCCTTTATTGAGCATAAACGCAAGGATAAGAGTTGTAAAGGACAAAATAACTACTCGTATTCACTCAATAAGAATCTAGAAGCAAAATAAACTTACCGAATGAAACAAGTGAATCTTCAAACAGGAAACGTAATGTGTGATCGATAAAAAAGAAGTCAAATCAAGTTAACTCTTTCTAGTACGTAATATTTCCTCGTAATTTAATAAAAAAATACAACTACGGATAGGTGCGTTAAAGTATTCATGAAAGATTTACAAAATACATAGGAAAAGAAATACGTACAAAAAGACATTAGATAACAATAGTTCTCGCAGAGATAGTTATTTGCTTTCCCTAATAACCTTCAATGCAATGGAGTTTTGATCCTCAAATATTGTCAACGCACTTGAAGCCTAATTTCATCAAATATCGTTATAATGATGACTAAAATCACACTAATCTATCACAAGTGGAACATAGGATCTACTGTTTAAACCGAATGCAACACGAACACGAAACCATACAAATGAATGTTGAAAATCGATACACTCCCCAAAAACTAAACAAGAACTCTCCATAACCATCTTTGAACACTCTTGCCTCAAGAATCCACTTAAATCAATCAAAATTACGATTGTCGATTCACGGAATCCATTATTGAGCATAAACGCAAGGATAAGGTTGTAAAGGAAAAACTAACTACTCGTACTCACTCAATAAGAATCTAGAAGCAAAATACACTTACCGAATGAAACTAATGAAACGTCAAACAGGAAACGCAATGTGTGATCGATAAAAAAGAAGTCAAATCAAGTTAACTCGTCCTAGTACATAGGAAGTAAGTCAATTAAAAATTGCAACTACGGATAGGTGCTTTAAAGTATTCATAAAAGATTAACAAAATACATAGGAAAAGAAATACGTACAAAATGACATTAAATAACAATACTTCTTGCAGAGATAGTTATTTGCCTTCCCTAATAACTTTCAATGCAATGGAGTTTTGATCCTCAAACCTTGTCAACAGTCTCGAAGCCTAATTTCATCAAATCCCATTATAATGATGACTAAAATCACACTAATCAATCACAAATGGAACATAGGATCTACTGTTTAAACCGAATGCAACACGAACACGAAACCTTACAAATTAACATTGAAAATTGATACACTCCTTCCCAAAAACTAAAAAAGAACTCTCCATAACCATCTTTGAACACTCTTGCCTCAAGAATCCACTTAAATTAATCAAAATGACAATTGTCGATTCACGGAATCCTTTATTGAGCATAAACGCAAGGATAAGAGTTGTAAAGGACAAACTAACTACTCGTATTCACTCAATAAGAATCTAGAAGCAAAATATATTTACTGAATGAAACTAATGAAAAGCCAAATAGGAAACGCAATGTGTGATCGATAAAAAAGAAGTCAAATTAAGTTAACTCTTCCTAGTACGTAATATTTCCTTGTAAGTCAATAAAAAAATGCAACTACGGATAGGTGCGTTAAAGTATTCATGAAAGATTAACAAAATACATGGGAAATGAAATACGTACAAAAAGACATTAAATAACAATAGTTCTCGCAGAGATAGTTATTTGCTTTCCCTAATAACCTTCAATGCAATGGAGTTTTGATCCTCAAACCTTGTCAACAGTCTCGAAGCCTAATTTCATCAAATCCCATTATAATGATGACTAAAATCACACTAATCAATCACAAATGGAACATAGGATATACTGTTTAAACCGAATGCAACACGAACATGCAACCATCCAAATGAACATTGAAAATCGATACACTCCTTCCCAAAACTAAACAAGAACTCTCCATAACCATCTTTGAACACTCTTGCCTTAAGAATCCACTTAAATAAATCAAAATAACAATTTTCGATTCACGGAATCCTTTACTGAGCATTAACGCAAGGATAAGAGTTGTAAAGGACAAACTAATTACTCGTATTCACTCAATAAGAATCTATAAGCAAATTACACTTACCGAATGAAACTAATGAAACATCAAACAGGAAACGCAATGTGTGATCGATAAAAAAGAAGTCAAATCATGTTATCTCGTCCTAGTATGTAATATTTCCTTGTATTTCATTAAAAAATGCAACTACGGATTGGTGCGTTAAAGTATTCATGACAGATTAACAAAATACATGGGAAAGGAAATACGTACAAGAAAACATTAAACAACAATAGTTCTCGCATGGATAGGTTTTTTCTTTCTCTAACTACCTTCGTCAAATCCCATTATAATAGTCACTAAAATCACACTAATCAATCACAAATGGAAAATATGATCTATTTATTAAATCAAATGCAACAGGAACACAAAACAATACAAATGAGCATCTAAAATTTATTGCACTTCTTCCTAAAACTAAAAAAGAACTCCCCATAACCATCTTTGAACACTCTTGCCTCAATAATCTGTAAGGCCCCGTTTCAGGAAGCTCGATAGTTGGATTTGGACATCAGAAGCACAAGTTCTCGAACATCAAATTTCATTAATATACGTAGCAGAACGTACAAAGATTTCTATCGTTAAGGAAATACATCAAAAGATCACTTTAGCTATCTAACTAAAGCTATTTTCCGGGATGCCAGTCTCGATCATGTACCAAGTAGCTCTCTCCCATCCATGCCAAGCTCACCCCCAAAAGATGTATAGCATACCTGTCAATCTAATATGAATACAACAGTCAGCGACGCTGAGTGAGCTCTAGGTTTTCTTTAACAAAACTGTATCATGCATTAACATCATAAAAACTTTAACCTCGTTCATCATCAACATCGTTATCAAACTCGTTCGATAACCAAACCATAACTTTTACTTTACCATTCACTTTACCGTTACGTTACCCATACATTACTTTTCCATTAACTTTACTATTACGTTACCCATACATTACTTTACTATTCATTTTACCATAAGGTTACCCATACATTACTTTACCATTCACTTTACCTCATCATTTGAACCTAACACGAAGCTTAGTTCCTATCGGGTGAGAATGCATGAAGCATATCTCCTATCAGGTGAGCACACTGAAGTGTAACTCCTATCGGGTGAGAATGCACGAAGCATATCTCCTATCAGGTGAGCACACCGAGGTGTAACTCCTATCGGGTGAGAATGCACGAAGCATATCTCCTATCAGGTGAGCACACTGAAGTGTAACTCCTATCGGATGAGAATGCATGAAGCATATCTCCTATCAGGTGAGCACACCGAAGTGTAACTCCTATCGGGTGAGAATGCACTAAGAATATCTCCTATCAGGTGACCACACCTAAGTGTAACTCCTATCAAGTGCTTGCAAGACTTCTTTAGCGCTTTAACGTTTTCACAGCTGTGCTATACAGGGTAACAGGGTAACTATTCTTTTGCATTTCACATGTGAATTAACATCGTTCTTTAGCCTTTAACTATCATGATATATATATATAATATATCTACATACGTACTTTAATTCTTTATCATTAAGTTCATCATTAAGTCATTACTAAAGCATGCTTACGAGGTAACATAACACATAACAGTCCAAAGTTTTTCACACGGGAACCCACATTTGCGCGAGAACTTCTCACTTTGAGCGACAACTCCTCCTTCACGCGAGAACATCATCATTCATGCGAGAACATCATCATTCACGTGAGAACTTTCAAAAAGTAACCGTTAACCATGAAAACTACTTTTCGCGCTGGAACTCGCCTCTCGCGTAATAACTTTTCTGTTGTACACAACTTTATCCACAAGTTATCACTCCTTTAACAACTTTAACACTCAAAACATGCAATAACAGTTATAAACATCATTCTTTTACAAAACATTCATTTAGGTATGCATATTAGCCCCAAAACATGATAAAGCAAGTAAAAGAGGGGACTAGAACTCACCTTACGATATCCTTGCACACGAACAACACAAAACTGAGAGTGTTTCAAGCCAAAAGCTACATAATAAAATGCATTATCATTACATACGGTTCACACATGCATAAATACATCGAATATCGACGAATACATACCTTAGACACCACCTAGCACCAACTCCTTTCTTCACAAGCACAACAGCAGTACTTTTCACATGAAGTAGAGAAGATTGGGTACATAGGCCTATCTATAGTGTCTCTCTCTCCTCGCAGCTGTTCTCGCACGAGAACTTTTATTCGCTCAAAAACTACCTCCACGCGAGAACTTTATCACTCGCGCGAGAACTCGCTCTCGCGCGAGAACTTTGCCTTCAATCGAAAATTCGAGGCGTTACAAGTCCACCCCCCCCTTAATTGGGTTTCGTCCCTGAAACCAATCATTCCTCAAACAACTAAGGATAATGTTGTCTCATCTCATCTTCGGACTCCCACGTGGATTCTGACCCCTTTCTATGATTCCACTGCACTCGAACAAGTGGAATTACTTTATTCCTCAGTCGTTTCTCTTTTCTGTCTATTATTGCTATGGGTTGTTCCACATAGTTCAGTCTTTCGTCAATCTCCACATCTTCCAGTGGAACATGAGCGTCTTCGTCTGCTAGACACTTGCAGATGTCATACGTGGAAGGTAGGATGAACTCCACTCAATGCATTTGGTAGTTCTAGTCTATACGCTACTTCCCCTACACAGGTTATGATCTTGAAAGGCCCAATAAATCGAGGGTTCAACTTTCCTCTCTATCGGAATCAAATGATTCCTATCCAAGGTGACACCTTTAGCATCACTCTATCACTGACGTTAAACTCAATCGGTCTCCGACGCTTGTCAGATAGGATTTCTGTCTATCTTTAGCGGCTTTCATGTAGACTTTAATCCTGCCCAACTTCTCATTGGTTATCTTGATGACCTTGATACTACCTAACTACTTCTGTCCGATTTCCCTCCAATAAATAGGGGTTCTACACTTCCGGCGTAGAGCATCTCATACGGGGGCATACCAATACTAGCATGGTAGATGTTATTGTATGAGAACTCTGCCAACGGTAGATGACTATCCCAGCTCCCACCAAAGTCTATAATACACGCCCGAAGCACGTCCTCCAAGGTCTGGATAGTCCTTTCGGATTGGCCATCCGTTTGCGGGTGGTATGCTGTACTGATGTGCAATCTAGTTCCCATCGCATCATTGAACTTCTTCTAAAACTTGGATGTAAACTGCGTATCTCTGTCAGAAAAAATCGACACCGGCACACCATGACAGGAAACTATCTCATTGATGAACAGTTCGGCAAGCCGCTCTGAGTTATACGTCTCTCGTATTGGTAGAAAGTGAGCACTCTTTGTCAGTCTGTCAACTATGACCCATATGGCATCATAACCTTTAGCTGTACGAGGTAGCTTCATTATGAAGTCCATAGTAATATGCTCCCACTTCCATTCAGGAATTTCATTCTTCTTTAGATAATGGTACATCTTGTTTGTTCCAGGGTGAATTGTAAGGCCCCGTTCCCGGGACGCTTACAGCTGGACCATCATCGCATAAAATAATTAAAATATACATTACTTTTGCAGCGGAATTTAAAACTTTTCATTAATAATTTAAAACAAATCATTACATTACATCATTCATATGAATTTCAAAATACAACATCATATTAAAAATGTAGATGCCAGCCTCAAACGTCCCCAGTAGCGTATGCATCCATGCCTGCAACTCCTCGGCATCAACAAAATACCTACCAACTATTATGCATATAAAAAGTCAGAGACGCTGAGTGAGTTTTATTTTTATAAATAAAATACTTTACTTTCGTTAAAACAACCTTTTTACTTTCAACCACGATCAAACATAACCTCAAAACAGCCTTAAAAACATACAACCACAGAACAACAGTCGAACATCAAAGCTGAAAACCCACGGGTACTTTAAAAATATTTTGCTCGGTATGCATAATAGCCCCAAACACTTAAAAACCTGTAAAAAAAGGGGTTCAAGAACTCACCTGAAGCAACCTTCTAGCAACACACTTCCACCTGCAAATTCAGCTCCTAAAACCCACGAAAACAAGCACTTAGCACCACAAATCTCAGCTTAGAAACTGAAAATTTGGTTGAAACAAAACATTAACCCAAGAAAACTCACCTTTTAGCAGATTTCAGCTTCTTCTCTCTCTAAAACCGGTGAGGTTTTCTTCTCTTCTTCTTTCTTCTTCTTCAACCGAGGACAAGAAAAGTGGTTAGTGGGGGTATGGGCGGCCATGCCCTTCTTTTAAACACAATTATTTTAAAGTGTGCACCTTCAGTCCTTTAACTCGTGTTATTCCTCATTTCTTTCTTTATACTTTTATTTTCTCTTCTTTTTAATAGAATTCGGGATGTTACAAGTCCATCCCCCCTTATATAGGTTTCGTCCCCGAAACCTGTCGCTTCTCAAACAGTTGCGGGTAATGCTGTCTCATCTCTTCCTTGATCTTACGCGTAGGCTTAGACCCTTCTGGGCTCCCCTATATTCGCACAAATGAAACCACCCTTCTCCTTAGCCCTTTTCTCCCTTCTATCAGTAATGGCCACCGGTTGTTCCATGTAATTGAGTCGTTCGTCCACCTCGGTATCCTCTAGTGGCACTACCATGTCCTCCTCGATTGAGCACTTCCTCAGATGAGATACATGGAACGTTGGATGAATTCCACTTAGCTTATCATGTAACTCCAGTCGATAGGCCACTTCTCCTACCTGATCGACAATTTGGATTGGCCCTATATACCTTGGTATTAGCTTTCCTTGCTTTCGGAATCAGATGATCCCCTCTCCAAGATGAGGCCTTCATCATTACTCCACAACCATAGGTCGGCACCGAACTCTTGTCGGGCATGGTTGATCAAACCACCTTCTTGCAACACTCGGTGTTTGCGTCATAGGCTACTAGCCAATTCTACCCAAGGCACGTATCAATCTACTTACGTTCGTCCTGAACAGTCTAGCAGGAAACACGCGCTCTTCCAATTCTATCGCATAATCCTCTAGGGCATCAGGCAACCTAGTGGACTTACCAATAGCAATTTCTACATTGAATGGCTCACCGACCTTCCTACTCCTAACGTGCAACTTATCACAGAAGGCAGTAGGAATGAAACTACTACTATCACCATAATCAAAGCACAGATGCACAATTTAATTTACCAAAAACATACTTGACGTCATGTCGGAGTCCGCTCTAGCCTCCTCCCGGTCATAGCAAATGCTTTGACCTTCATCCTCTGCTCCACTTCCTTGCACCGGAGCTTCATGCCCGCGACTTCTTGCAGTCTCTGCTCATGTGTCCAGTCTCGCCACAGCCGTAACATTTAGCCATGTGACAATCCCTCGCCCTGTGGCCCTCTTTCCTACATTGAAAGCAGATGTTCAGCCCCCAATTGCACTCCCCCTCGTGGCCTCTACCACACTTCTTGCATGCTTCTTCCCTCCCTGTTACCATCCTCCGATCATCGACCCTCAATGTCTTATCTCCAGCCACAAATCAATTATCATTATCCCGCCTTCCATTTCCTTTTCTCACATAGCCCCGCTCCTCCTCTACATCCACTATTGCCACCACCTCTCGCTCGTCATACAACCTCCCTGCTAGGTTGACCACCGACCTAAACGTACCTGGACGGGTAGCGATCAGATGTCTACGGATATCTGTCGGCAGACCTTGAACGTACCTCTTGATCTTTCGTGACACAGGCATCACCTGATCTGGCACCAGCCTTGCCATCTCGTGGAACTTTGTAGTATACTATTGGTTCGTCATCGTTACCGCCTCCAACTGCAAGAACTCTACTTTGTCAAACTCTTTATGAGGGCAAAACTCCTCAATTACCAACCTCTTCAGCTCATCCTACCTCATCTTCCCGATTTCCCTGGTACCCTCGGCTTGGACAATGTTGTCCCACCAGCACAAGGCCGAGTCTACAAATGAGTGGGTAGAGAACTTCACCTTCTAATCCTCGTGGCACTCGCTAATGTCCAGTACCGCCTCCATTTCCCTCACCCAACGATGAGCAGCAGCCGCATTCCCATTCCCATCAAACGTAGGGGGCTTGCATCTCTGGAATGCCCCGTAGCTGAATCCTTTCATAGTTTCCTGCACAGTTTCCTCCTCCTCATCATCATCACTGGAGACAACCATATCAGTCTCTGGTTGCTCCCTTCCCTTTAAACCTCCTTCCTCGCCTCCTCGTCTAGCGGTATTCCTCTTCTCAGCCTCCTTCTCATCCTCCTTCACAACTTTAATAACCTAGGTCACTACAATCGGTAGAATCGTCTGCATGACCTGATGAACCTCCTCAACCACCGCCTCCTTCATTGAGGCTCTCAGATTAGGAATCTCGTCCCCACTTTCCTGGTGACTGAAGTTTGGCCCTTCAGGAGCTGTCTCAGCAGTCTTAGCCCTGCTCCTCGTGACATGCGGTCTAACACCACGTCCACCCCGACCTCCACTTCACAAAGTCACATCTACCGCCAGCCATCTAAACACTACAAGATTCAAACACCAATACGGTCATTCAAGGTAATAGCTCAGTTGCTGTCAAGTATAGTAAGTCCTTAAGTACAATGGGCAGGTGTGATTAGCCACTTACTTTACTCTTCATCCCCCAAGCATTTCCTATCCTGACTACATCAGTATCTAAATCTACACAAAAGCACATAAACCACATAACACGCGCACATAATTCCCCTTTTTATTAACTTACATAAAACATTTACGTAAAACCTTTACCTTCAGGCATGTAGCTACTAGGACTGGCATCCCTTTCCTTTTATCCAATTCTCAGTTTAAGTTTAGGTTCTTTTAAAAACATTTACCCAATTCTCTTAAACTTTGGCACTGATACCAACTTGTAAGGCCCCGTTCCGGGGATGCTTACAGCTGGACCGTCATCGCATAAAATATTTAAAATATATACATTACTTTTGCAGCGGAATTTAAAACTTTTCATTAATAATTTAAAACAAATCATTACATTATATCATTCATATGAATTTCAAAACACAACATCATATTAAAAATACGGATGCCAGCCTCAAACGTCCCCAGTAGCATATGCATCCATGCCTGCAACTCCTCAGCATCAACAAAATACCTACCAACTATTATGCATACAAAAAGTCAGCGACGCTGAGTGAGTTCTAGTTTTATAAATAAAATACTTTACTTTCATTAAAACAACATTTTTACTATCAACCGCGATCACACATCATACGTACACATTGATAATAATTAGTTATCTTCGTCATCGTTCATCAAATAATACATACTTACTATCATCCGAATCCTGCCTCATGCAATACCCCCGACTCATATCCGAAGACTGATATTGTGTCGGGGCCTGTAAACAAACCCCCGACTCATGTCTGAAGACTGACATAGTACCGTGGTACGCGACAAGGATCCCATCTCGTATGCAACACCCCCGACTCATGTCCGAAGACTGATACTGTGCCAGGGCCTGTAAACAAACCCCCGACTCATGTTCGAAGACTGACATAGTACCGGGGCGAGCAACAAGACCTCATCTATTCCACATGCCATCCTATCTCATGCAATACCCCCGACTCATGTCCGAAGACTGATACTATGCCGGGGCCTGTAAACAAACCCCCGACTCATGTCCGAAGACTGACACAGTACTGGAGTACGTGACAAGGATCTCATCATCCGTCACTTCCAATCTCATCATTCGTTATCTTTCACTTTCGTTACATAATACTTTACAAACATTCATACATCATACCACGTAAAGTCATAACATCACACATAACGTATTACATACCATAATACATACATTTTGAAAACTGTTAAACATGGAAAGATAACACATCACACACCTCATAATCATCACATCATCATGCATAGCACATCAAGCGCAAGCCATCACATCACAACAGAACCTATCTCAACCATCTACCTCTAGAAAATCCTCATAAATCCCTAAGTCCAAAATGGAGAGCAGTTGGACATCACAAGCGCATGAGCATAAAAAATTCTAAGGAAAATAGCCTAGGCGCATTACCACTATGCAGGTGCATGAGTCCTGCTTAGGCGCATGGCCAGCACTTAGGCGCATGGCCAACTCTGGACGCATGGCCAACTCTGGGCGCATGGGCAACTGTTTGGGCGCATGGCCAACACTTAGGCGCATGGGCCACTGTTCAGGTGCATGGCCTACACTTAGGCGCATGGGCATCATGCTAGGCACATGACTACTATTTGGGCGCATGATCTTGGGAGCATGAGGTCACTTGGGCGCATGACAACAATTCAGGCGCATGGGAACATTCTGGGCGCATGACCAACAAACTAAATTATAACAAATTCTACAAACTACCCCCAAACATCGGTCTAGCACATCCTAACATAGATCTAACATGCTACCAACACTAAACCATGCTAAACATCAAACATAACCTCAAAACAGCCTTAAAAACATACAACCACAGAACAACGGTTGAACATCAAAGCTAAAAACCCATGGGTACTTTAAAAATATTTTGTTCAGACACTTAGGCGCATGGGCATCATGTTGGGTGCATGACTACTATTTGGGTGCATGATCTTGGGCGCATGAGGTCACTTGGGCGCATGACAACAATTCAGGTGCATGGGAACATTCTGGGCGCTTGACCAACAAACTAAATTATAACAAATTCTACAAACTACCACCAAACATCGGTCTAGCACATCCTAACACAGATCTAACATGCTACAAACACTAAACCATGCTAAACATCAAACATAACCTCAAAACAGCCTTAAATACATACAACCACAGAACAACGGTCGAACATCAAAGCTGAAAACCCATGGGTACTTTAAAAATATTTTTCTCGATATGCATAATATCCCCAAACACTTAAAAACTAGTAAAAAGAGGGGTTCAAGAACTCACCTGAAGCAACACACTTCCTCCTGGCAAATTCAGCTCCTAAAACTCACGAAAACATGAACTTAACACCACAAATCTCGGCCTAGAAGCTGAAAGTTCAGTTGAAACTGAACATTAACCCAAGAAAACTCACCTTTTAGCAGATTTCAGCTTCTTCTCTCTCTAAAACCGGTGAGGTTTTCTTCTCTTCTTCTTTCTTCTTCTTCAACCGAGGATAAGAAAAGTGGGTAGTGGGTGCATGGGCGGCCCTGCCCTTCTTTTAAAAACAATTATTTTAAAGCTTGCACCTTGCACAACTTCAGTCCTTCAACTTGTGTTATTCCTCATTTCTTTCTTTATACTTTTATTTTCTCTTCTTTTATTTTCTCTTCTTTTTAAACACAATTATTTTAAAGTTTGCAAACCCCCATGTCTAGGAATCCACATGCGCCCACACCTAGTTTTGACACCATTGGCGTTTTCTTCAAGGTTCGCGATCTGCCCCTTCATCCTTTCTTCATTAACATGCTTGGGCTTTAGAGCTTCTTTTTAAGCTTTGCAGATTTTCCTTATCATATCAGGAGTCACAATCAACTGGTAAGATCTCACCCGAATAGGTTCCCGGTCCTCCTTCCGGCTTAGGGCATCCGCTAACACGTTAGCCTTACCCAGTTGATAATGAATCTCACAGTCATAATCTTTTATGAGCTCCAACCATCGTCTCTGCTTCATATTAAGATCCTTCTGCTCGAAGAAATACTTTAAGCTTTTGTGGTCCGTGAAAATTGACATTTGACACCATATAAGTAGTGTCTCCATATCTTTAATGCGAATACCACAGCAGCCAGCTCCAGATCGTGGGTAGGGTAGTTCACCTCGTGAACCTTTAACTGTCGAGATGCGTATGCTATGACTTTACCTCACTGCATTAGCACGCATCCTAACCCCTGATAAGAAGCATCGGAATAGACAACCAAGTCCTCATTCCCTTCCCGTAACGTTAACACTGGAGCTTGTATCAATCTTTTTCTTAACTCCATGAACGCATTCTCTTGACTGTCGCCCTATTCAAACTTCACATCTTTTCTCGTCAACTTGGTCAATGGCGAGGCAATCTTGGAAAAGTCCTAAATGAACCTTCAGTAATAACCCGCCAATCCAAGGAAGCTTCGGATTTCAGACGACGTTTTAGGCGAATTCCACTTCATCACTGCCTCCACCTTAGCAGGATCAACCATGATTCCCTCTAGATTAATCACATGACCCAGAAACTGCACCTCGTATAACCGAAATGCACATTTGGAGAATTTCGCATACAACTTCTTCCTTCTTAAAGATTCCAGCACCTCGCGGAGGTGACAGGCGTGGTCTCCCTCATTCTTCGAGTAGATCAGGATATTATCTATGAACACTATCATGGATTTGTCGAGCATCGGTTGATAAACCCTATTCATCAAGACCATGAATGCTGTAGGAGCATTGGTTAGACCAAATGACAACACGAGAAATTCATAATGCCCATATCGCATCCAAAACGCAGTCTTTGGGATATCCTGCTCCTTAACCTTTAGCTGGTGATAACCCGATAGAAGATTAATCATCGAGAACCAACTTGCACCTTGCAACTGGTCGAACAGATAATCTATTTGAGGTAACGGGTATCTATTCTTCACCGTGAGCTTATTCAGCTCCTTGTAGTCTACACATACACATGCTACCATCCTTCTTCTTCACGAACAACACCAGAGCACCCCAAGGAGAAATGCTCGGTCAGATAAATCCTTTATCGAGAAGGTCCTGTAGTTGGGCTAACAACTCATTCATCTCTGACGGAGCTAGATGATACGACACTTTAGCAACGGGCTGATCTCCTGGCACAAGATCAATCTGAAACTCTATCTCCCGATCGGGTGGTACCTCTATCAAGTCATCAGGCAACACATCCGGGAAGGCACACACCACGGGCACATCTGTCAACTCTACAGTTTCACCTTTAGCATCTTTAACATTGCCAAGAATGCTCCGCACCCTCGTCTCATAAACTTCTTAGCCTTTATCATAGAAATCATCTTCGGAACTTCACAGATCCTGTTGCCATAAATCATGACTAAGCTACCGTCGGACGCTTTCATCTGAATCATCTTCCTCTAACAAACTATGTTAGCCTTACAGGCGGCTAACCAGTCCATACCCAACACAATGTCAAATCCTCCTAGGGTCATAACAAACAACCTATCGGGGAATCTATGACCTTCTAATTCTATGCTACAATCCTCTAAGGCCTCAGTTATCTTAGTAGTCTTTCCAATGGCAGTTTCTACCTCAAACACATGATCTATATCTTTGGCCTTAGCATTCATCATATCACAGAAGGTAGCAGCTATAAAACTCTTACTTGCTCCAAAATTAAGTAGAACAGAAGCATGTATGTTGTTAACTGGGAACATACCTGACACAACATCAGGTTCTGCTCTGGCCTCCTCTCTTGTCATCGTGAAAGCCCTAGCCTTGGCCCTTGGCTTGTCACAGCTTTCTTCTCTTTCTCAGCCTCCTTTCCTCTGGCCGACTCAACCACTTTCGCCTCTTTACAGTCTCGGCTGTAGTGCCCTAACTTGCCACAGTTGTAGTACTTTCCCGCACTAGGGCAATCCTTATAGAAATGCCCTTCTTCCCACATCTGTAACACAGACTCGAACCGAGCCTGCAATCACCAGCATGCTTCTTCCCACATTTTCGACAATCACTGGACGACTCCACCTTTATCTTTTTGGCCTGAGCAGCAGACCTCTCATATCTCTCTCGCTTCATATTTCCCGAACAACTCTTCTTCTTCACTTCCTTGACGGGCTCATCAGCCACCACATCGACACACTATCCCACTCAACTCCGCCAAAGACTCGAAGGTCTTAGGCCCGCTTGCCTTTACATACGTCCTGACCTTCGAAGGCAACCCTGCACATAGCACTTCATCCTCCTCTCCTCAGTACTCACCAGGTGAGGCACCAACCTGGCCATCTCATTGAAGCAAGATGTGTACTGCCTATGGGTCATACTCCCAGCTTTAAAACCCAAAAATTCCCTTTCCACCCTGTTGATCTCATTCTAAGGGCAGAACTTTCTCATCACCATCTCTTTCAGGTCATTCCACTTTAAGTTCTTGAACTCACGAGAGTCTTTAGTTTGATTGATGGTGTTCCACCAATGAATAGCTTCGTCAACAAATGAGTGAGCTACGAACTTCATAGCCTGGTCAGCCCTACATTCACTGATCTCAATCACCGCTTCCATCTCAAACACCCACTGGAAAGTGGCAATAGCACCACCCTTGCCATCCAGGGATGGAGGATTTCACCCTTTGAAGATACGATACGAACACCCTTTGGCTAAATCCCCATCAGTTTCATCCCCCTCGTCCTTCCCATCCTTCCTTGAGCCTTCTCCGGTACCTTCACTATCTTTCTTGCTAGCTTTGTTCTTTGCCTCCAACGTCCACTCCTTGGTTACCTCCTTCATGGCCTCAGTCATGATCGAAGGCATGATGTCCTGAAGGACCTTGTGGACCTCTTCGGTGATAGCCTCCCTGACAATAGGCTCCAAGGTAATCCTCTCTTCAAAGTGATGAGGGTTTTCCTCGCTAGTAGTGTGAACAGAGTCCACAGGCACCTCTTCAGTCATCTGCCATAGCTTGCTATAAGATACAGAAGGCTAACATTATCATTCTAGGTAATAGTTCAGATCATGTCAAGTAATGTAAGTTTCTAATGACAGTGGCCAATTGTAATTAACTACTTACTTTACTCTTCATCTCCTAAACGTTTCCTATCCTAAATCACATCAGCTCTTAATCTCGCTACAAGCACTATAACCTCAAGGAACCCTTAACAGTCATAACCTTCTTGGCATGGAGCTATTGGCACTGGCATCCCTTAATTGATCCTATTCTCAGTTTGTTACACCCTCAAAATCCACATGCGGGGTTTAACCGCGAGGCGAGTGAACAAACCAGGATCTCAGTCATTAGTTACTCAGAACGACTCTACATGCAACATTTAAACAAATTAGAGTTTAAAACATTAAAATATTTGCGGAAGCATTTTGTAAATAACCCAAGCACAAGGTACTAAAGGTAAACTGTGCAAAACACGCGCCCAAACCAAGGTACGTAAGTAAATCCTAAATTTAAGTAAACAATGTTTGAACAAAACATGCTAGACACGTGTGTGCTCCTATGGGCAGCTGCTAGAAAAGACCTGAGAAAAGCATACTAAAAGCGTCAACACGACGGTTGGTGAGTTCAAGAGTTTGCGTTAATCATAAATCAGCACAGTTGTAAAACATAAGAAGTGCATTGAAATAGATAGCTAGTCTATATTCTTAAGTAGTAACCATAGTGATTTCGCGATCGAAGCTGACTGTGTTCGTTGTTTGGCTCCCGTCACGACATACCAGGTCGTGACGCTGTTACTAGTTTAGGACAATATTGCACCCGTTTGACCTCGAGTAGCATAGGTGGGGCTTGTCAAACCCAGTAGTCCAAAAGTGTGAGGGCTTCCATGGTATAACCCACTATGTTACACTATACACAACTTACTATAATAAAGCGTTTATAAACCAGTATGCTATCTCCCCTAAAAGAGAGTGTATAAGAAAGTGGGGCATGAACTGACCTGGTGCGCAAACGAACAATAGTAAAAGCTAACAGTGAGCTGAAAGACAACCTTCAGAGGTCATCTAGAACACACAATTACATAAGTACGTGTACACAGAATCTTTAACAACCCTAAGTGCTCAATAAACACATTGACTCAAGGTTCCAGAAAACAAGACACATTTGTCCCAGTTGACCCGTCTGATCCCCATTGGTGACATGTTAATTAAAATCCCATTTAATCAAGTATAGCAACCCATCAAGCATGGTTATCATACAAGTTGTTCACGTATGACACATCATCAACCTCTTGTTCTACCAAGATCATCATACCACCTTAATTTATCATACAACCCTTGCGAATCTCAAGTAATCAGCATGCTCAACACAGTTATAATTACATCACAACTAGCAAATCATACATAACGTCTAATTATGCACTACATGCCATGTGAAGTCACTCACGACTTCACACCCTAAACCCTGCCAATCCTACTAAGTAGGGGCCTCAGATCCGCACGCGTGTATGATGATTATCATCACATTACTCAACAAGATTCATGTCAACCAACACACCCAACAATGATCTATCACAATCCCAAACATAATTCCATAATCTACTAACATAATCCATCATCATGTATAATCAATAAAAGTCCAAATTTCCTAAATGACCAATCAAGAATCCACACAACTCAATTAACACATTCCACTACATTAGACACCATCAACAAGCACTCTAACATGATCCTAACATCATGAACATGACCAATTCAACATATCCAATGTTCTACATAAATAAAGTTTCCCTTTAGGGAAAGTAATATTATCTAGACATGACCAACATTATCAAATCATCATAACTCACAAATCTCATATCCAAAGTTTCAACTTATAGCAAGGTATGAACTACATGATTAATTCATGGATTTCTTGCATAATTATCATAATCCAACATTCATACAACATCATTAACATCAATCCATCATCAATTCATCAAGTTCATGCACAAAAGTTACTATTATTAGTAAGGTATGAACAACGCATCTAAACCATGAATTTATGGTATAATCCACGTAAACTAGCATCAATACAATCTAACTAACATCATACAATCATCAAACAATCAAAAGTTCGACATTCTATGCAAGAATTGAACTAGGGTTCGGCCAACCCAAGAAATCATGAAAAACTCATAAAAATCTAATCTTTAATCGCGTAATGGCCAAGAATTGAAGTTGCTAACGTGTTGTAATGCTTGGGACTAATCAAAATCGAAGCTTGATTGTGGTTATTGGGTTGAAATCACAATGTGTGTGTGTGTATGGTGATGGTTGTGGCCGAAAGGGTGGGGAGGGATTAGGGTTGGGTTTAATTTTGTTAAGTTTTAGTTTAAGGTAATTACACTTAACCTCCATTGTTTGTATTTTATAAAACTAATCTTTTAACACTTTTTAAAAGGTTTTAACTACTAAACACCAAGTATTATTAACCAACAATAATAGTCATGTATATTTTTCATTAATAACAAAACACATGAATTATAATAACACGTTGACACGTTAAAAGATAAAATTCACAAATAATATTTAAAATCTATAAACCACATAAGCACAACTTAATAATCACTTTATTAGTTAAATTATTATCTGATATTGTTAATTATTATTATTAACTCACCAACATTCAATGACAACTAGTGTGTGCTCACGACATGTGTATGCAACACCTAACGGAACTAACGGAGTTTGGTAACTAAAAATTACCGGATGTCACATTATCCCCAAGTTGAAAGAAATTTTGTCCCAAAATTTAATCAATACCTTCTCTGGCTGGCATCTTCTTTTTGAAAAAATGAGGATACTTGAGCTTCATCTGATCCTCACGTTCCCACGTGAACTCCGGTTCATGTTTTGAGTTCCAACGAACTCTGACTATTGGTATTTTGTTTAGCTTAAGAGTTTTGACCTCTCGGTCCATCACCTCAACTGGTTCTTCAATGAACCGTAGTTGTTCATCTACTTGCACTTCTTCTAGTGGTACAACCATCATCTTGTCAGATAAGCACTTTTTCAGATTTAAGACATGAAATACATTGTGAATTCCACTCAACGAGCCAGGTAGATCTAATCGATACGCCACTGGACCTATTCTTTCCAGAATCTCAAATGGCCCAACGTATCTCAGATTTAGCTTTCCTCTTTTACCAAATCGAACCAAGCCCTTCCACGGTGAGACTTTCAGTAAAACTTTATCGCCGACCTACAACTCCAGAGGTTTCAATCGCTTGTCTGCATAACTTTTATGTCGGTCAAGTGCTGCAGGCATACGGTTCCTTATTTGTACGATCTTCTCAGTAGTCTCGTGCACCAACTCGGGACCTGTTAGCTGACTATCACCAATTTCCCCCTAACAAACCGGTGACCTACACTTTCGCCCATACAATGCCTCAAATGGTGCTACCTTAATGCTTGTGTGATAACTATTGTTGTAAGAAAATTCCACCAATGGTAGGTGAACTTCCCAGTTATTCCCGAAATCAATCACACAAGCACGTAGCATGTCCTCCAATGTCTGAATAGTAAGCTCGCTCTACCCATCTGTTTGTGAATGATAAGCAGTACTCATGTCTAGACGTGTACCCAGAGATTTCTATAACAACTGCCAGAAATATGATGTGAAACGAGCATCGCGATCAAAAATAATTGAGACCGGTACACCATATCTCAAAACTATCTCCTTCAGATAAATTCGAGTTAACTTGTCCATTTTATCCATTTCCTTGATCGCCAAGAAGTGTGTAGACTTAGTCAATTGATCTACGATCACCCATATCGTGTCACAACCAGTTGGAGTCCGGGGTAATTTGGTAATGAAGTCCATAGAAATCTATTCCCACTTTCACATAGAAATCTTAGGTTGTTGTAGTAACTTAGATGGCTTCTGATATTCCACTTTAGCTTTCGAACATGTCAGGCACTTGCCGACATACGTAGCTTGGTCTGCTTTCTTATTAGGCCACCAATAGTGCGCCTTCAGTACATGATACATTTTGTCTGAACCAGGATGTATAGAGTACTTAGACTTTTGAGCCTCACTGATAACCAAGTCCCTTAGGTTTCCATACAAAGGTACCCAAAGTCTGTCCATAAAATAACGAATTCCATCCGCTTTCACTTCAAACTGTTTGTCCATTCCCTGTAAAGATTCAGACCGAATGTTTTTCATTTTCAAGGCTTCTATTTGAGCTTCTCGTATTTGTTTAGGCAAGTGAGTGCAAATCTAAGCTGCAAAGCTCGCACTTGTCGGGGCTTAGCAGTTTCCTTTCTACTCAATGCATCCGCGACCACATTTGCCTTTCCTGGGTGATATTTGATAGCGCAATCATAATCGTTCAACAATTCCACCCAGCGTCTTTGCCTCATGTTCAACTCCTTCTGCTCAAAGATATGCTGAAGACTCTTGTGATCGGTGTAAATTATGCACTTGGTACCGTACAAGTAATGTCTCCAGATCTTTAAGGCAAAAACTACAGCACCCAGTTCCAAATCATGGGTGGTGTAATTCTTCTCATGTACTTTTAGTTGTCTCGAAGCATAGGCTATAACCTTTTCATGTTGCATCTTGGATAGAAGCATCACAATATACCACAAAGTCATCACTTCCCTCTGGTAATGCCAATATTGGTGCGCTACACAATTTCTGTTTCAACAACTGAAAAGCAGACTCCTGACTATCACCCCATTTATACATTGTCCCTTTATGAGTCAAGGCTGTAAGGGGTTGAGCGATCTTAGAAAATCCTTCAATGAAATGTCGGTAATATCCTGCCAGTCCAAGAAAATGTCGTATCTCACTGGGCGTCTTGGGAACCGACCAATTCTTTATTGCCTCAATCTTTGCTGGATCAACATGTATTCCTTTCTCTTTAACGATGTGACCCAAAATTGTACTTCAAGTATCCAGAAATCACACTTGGAAAACTTGGCGTACAGTTGCTCCTTTATAAGTAATTCCAAGATTAGACGTAAGTGCTCTTCATGTTCTTCCTTGGTCCTTGAATAGATCAACATGTCATCGATGAACACAATAACAAATCGATCAAGATAGGGTTTGCACACACGATTCATGAGGTCCATGAATACTGCTGGTGCATTTGTCAACCCAAATGGCACGATCAAGAACTCATAATGACCATAATGTGTACGGAATGCAGTCTTCGAGATGTCTTCCTCTCAGACTCTTAGTTGATGATAACCAGACCTTAAGTCAATCTTAGAATAATAGCTCGATCCTTGAAGTTGATCAAACAAATCATCTATACGAGGTAAATGGTATCGATTCTTGATTGTAACCTTGTTCAATTCTCTGTAGTCGATGCACATTCTAAAAGTGTCATCCTTTTTCTTGACGAAAAGAACATGTGCTCCCCAAGGTGATGAGCTCGGTCGAATAAACCCTTTATACAATAGCTCTTGCAGTTGTGCAGATAGTTCATGTAGTTCATTCGGAGCTAACCGGTAAGGTGCACTCGTAATCGGAGCGGCTCCGGGAGTCAAATCAATCTGGAACTCAACTTGACAATGAGGTGGTAGTCCAGGAAGATCCTCTGATGCCCATCACTGCACCACACCTATCACCTCTGACCGAGATAATTTCTTCACCCATGGGAATTCGTATAATCTTCTCATGACATATGACTTCCGCTTGCTTGTCGGAAAGCCAATCCATGCCTACGACTACATCAAAACTTCCAAACGTAACAGGCATGAGGTCGATGTCAAAGGTATGGCCAGCAAGTTCTATCTTGCAACCCCTAAGGATGTGTGTTACGTGAATCTGTTTACCGTCGGCTAATTCTACGATGTAACTAGATTCCAACGGAGGAGGCATATCATTAAAGAGACTACTAAACTTACTGAGATAAAACTTCTATCGGCTCCAGTGTCAAACAATACCGTAGCAAAATGACCATTAACAGAAAATTTACCAGTAACAGTAGTAGGGTCGTTTAGTGCCTCACCTGAACCCATGACAAAGGCTCTCCCTTTAGCTCCACCATTGTTGCCACTGTTATTGTCACCATTGCCGTTGTTGTTGTTGTTGTTTCCACTATTTCCAGCACCATTCCCATTTTTTTTCAACTAAGGACAATTCCTCTTGTAGTGTCCTTCCTTTTCACATTCAAAGCAACCTTTTGGTGTTTCTTGGGATTGCTGAGGCTTCTTCATCAACTCAATATGGCAATCCTTTGTTGCGTGCCCAGCCTTACCACAATGCTGGCATCGAATATTGTCACACCTGCCAGTGTGGTGATAGTTGCATCAGTTACATTTGGGATATTTCCCCACATATCCACCTTGTCCCTGGGATGAGGAGGATGACTGATTAAAGTTACGACTGTTGTCAAACTTTCTTTGCTGCAGTTGATGCTAATACTACAGAGTGTGCTATTGTTGCTGCTGATGTTACTGAGATTGGTTGTTTGATGAAGATCCCTTGTTACCAGAGTTATCCCACTTGCGTTTATTTTCAGGCACACTTGCCACAGCACCCCGTTTGGGTAGCTTTCCCTACTCCACCGCTTGGTCAGTAAGCTTGTGAGCCAATCGAATAACCTGCCGAATAGTAGGGAGGTTCACAACAGTCACCATACTTTGTATCTCTGGAACCAATCCACGTATGTAATGATCGATCCTTTTATGTATTTTATTAACCATTCCCGGGCACAGTGTTGCCAACTCATGAGACCATGCAGTATAGGACTCAATCTTGGAACCTTGCATCTTGAGTTGGCAGAACTCAACTTCGAGCTTCTGCACTTCATTTCAGGGGCAATACTCCTCTGTCATCATCTCCTTGAACTCGACCCAAGGTAGGTCATTAGCCATCGCCTGACCCAGCATTTTAACCTAGGCATTCCACCAGGAGAGGGCTGCGCCTTCAAGGGTTCCAGTTGTGTACTTCACATGATCGGTTGGCAGATAGCTACATTTTGCGAAGACGGATTCAGTCTTCTCAAACCATCGTACCAGCCCCACAGCTCCTTCAGTTCCGCTGTAGGTATGAGGCTTGCAATCCATGAAGGATTTGTAAGTACAGGGTGGAGGTCCTGTTCAGACAAACCAAAACATTAGCTGAGTAGCCTAAACATGCAAATAAGATAGTAGTTAGACCACTTGTATCATTTACCTGCTGGCTATCCAACTTGGGCAGCAGCCACTGCCGCCTATACATGTTCATTAATCAGAGCGGCCAACTCAGCGGGGGTCATGTTTATAGCACCGGTACCACGTCCACCGGCACCACGTCCATGGCCACGCCCACGTCCTCTACCGCGTTCGTCCATATTTCACTTTACATTCACAAATACAATAATGAGTAACATCCAACATATTTATCTCATTGAAGTATACTAAATAATAAGAAATAATGAATTTGTCACAACCATAACATTTATAACCAAAAGAATAACCAAAGACAAATAAATTGTAAATGAGTCACAAAATATTCTATCAATGTCAGAATTTTATTTTTTCAGTTGGGTGGGAAACAACCCTTCCCACATAGGTTTCAAAAGAAAAGAAACACTATATAGTCTAAGTCATATAAATGTAGAATCAATCCAACACGTCAGATCCATCACTGTCCTCTTCCATATCTGCCGGTTCTTCTTCAGGTTCCTCCTCTGGGTCTTCTTCAATAGGATCTTCCTCAGGTGCAGGGCCTTTGGCAATCTGAAGCGCCGCTAGCTGTGCCTCCAGATCAACAAATCTATCATCGATCACTATGTTGTGGTGCTCTTGCATGTTCATGCGCTCAGTAAGTGCTACACTATTGCGTGCAAGGGTATGATGCCCACCAATGGCCATCGAGAGTCGCTCCTGAAGCATCTCTACCTGGAAACCCAACTGACGTATCTCATATCATAAAGTGGAGTTCTCATCAGTGAGTCCTCTAATGCGCTGTCTGTCTAACGTAGCCACTAAAGCTGCAATCCCCTGCTCGAGAGGGATGTCTAGGGAATGAAGAGTAGGTGATGTAGAGGCTGTCGATGACCTAGTCCTAGGTCGGGTAGGAGCTACAGCTGGTACAAGCTGCCAGTAAACCATGCGGTGTATATAGGTAGGATAAAAGTTCCAGTTTCGAGAAGGATCACGCTCGGGTAATGCGAATGGCTGATCCCAATTCATCTCTTCAGATGGGTAAGGATGTCGAGGCCAGTCTGATCCCCTATTAGGTATAAGAGAAGGAGGAGGTGACTCAGATCGTGCATGTCTCTTGCCTAGAGCTCTTGATGACGATGCCATGATGCGAGGTACGTGTTGTGTATGCCAATGAGTATACAGTAAGGAATAAGTAATGAGTAACTAAAAAACTGTGCGGTTATAGTCTAGTGTGTAGGCAACCTAGTTCCCTATAACCAATGACTCTGATACCAATTTGTCACACCCTCAAAATCCACGTGCGGGGTTTTACCGCGAGGCGAGTGAACAAACCAGGATCTCAGTCATTAGTTACTCAGAACCACTCTACATGCAACATTTAAACAAATCAGAGTTTAAAACTTTAAAATATTTGCAGAAGCGTTTTGTAAATAACCGAAGCACAAGGTACTAAAGGTAAACTTTGCAAAACACGCGCCTAAACCAAGGTACGTAAGTAAATGCTAAATTAAAAGTAAACAATGTTTGAAAAAAACATGCTTGACACGTGTGTGCTCCTATGGGCAGCTGCTAGAAACGACCTGAGAAAAGCATACTAAAAGTGTCAACACAACGGTTGGTGAGTTCAAGAGTTTGCGTTAATCATAAATCAGTACAGTTGTAAAACATAAGAAGTGCATTGAAATAGATAGCTAGTCTATATTCACAAGTAGTAACCATAGTGATTTCGTGATCGAAGCTGACTGTGTTCGTTGTTTGCCTCCCGTCATGACATACCAGGTCGTGACGCTGTTAGCAGTTTAGGACAATATTGCACCCGTTTGACCTCGAGTAGCACAGGTGGGGCTTGTCAAACCCAGTAGTACTACCCAAGATTTCCTGCTAAATACCAATATTAACAATCCGAAAGTGTGGGGACTTCCATGGTATAACCCACTATGTTACACTATACACAACTTACTATAATAAAGCATTTATAAACCAGTATGCTATCTCCCCCAAAAGAGAGTGTATAAGAAAGTGGGGCATGAACTCACCTGGTGCACAAACGAACAATAGTAAAAGCTAACAGTGAGCGGAAAGACAACCTTCAGAGGTCACCTAGAACACGCAATTACATAAGTACGTGTACACAGAATCTTTAACAACCCATCAAGCATGGTTATCATACAAGTTGTTCACGTATGTCACATCATCAACCTCTTGTTCTACCAAGATCATCATACCACCTTAGTTTATCATACAACCTATGCGCATCTCAAGTAATCAGCATGCTCAACACAATTATAATTACATCACAACTAGCAAATCATACATAACGTCTAATCATGCACTACATGCCATGTGATGTCACTCATGACTACACACCCTTAACCCTGCCAATCCTACTAAGGTGGGGCCTCAGATCCGCACGCGTGTATGATGATCATCATCACATTACTTAACAAGATTCATGTCAACCAACATACCCAACAATGATCTATCACAATCCCAAACATAATTCCATAATCTCCTAACATAATCCATCATCATGTATAATAATAAAAGTCCAAATTTCCTAAATGACCAATCAAGGATCCACACAACTCAATTAACACATTCCACCGCATTAGACACCTTCAACAAGCACTCTAACATGATCCTAACATCATGAACATGCCCAATTCACCATATGCAATGTTCTACGTAAATAAAGTTTCCCTTTTGGGAAAGTAATATCCCAAAATCAATCTAGCACCCAATTCATGAATTCATCAACATCATGCCTAATCAAGTCCATGCTATCATCTAGACATGACCAACATTATCAAATCATCATAACTCACAAATCTCATATCCAAAAGTTTCTACTTATAGCAAGGTCATTCATACAACATCATTAACATCATAACATCATCAATCCATCATCAATTCATCAAGTTCAAGCACAAAAGTTACTTTATTAGTAAGGTATGAACAACGCATCTAAACCACGAATTTCTTGTATAATCCACGTAAACTAGCATCAATACAATCTAACTAACATCATACAATCATCAAACAATCAAAAATTCGACATTCTATGAAAGAATTGAACTAGGGTTCGGCCAACCCAAGAAATCATGAAAAACTCATAAAAATCTAACCTTTAATCGCGTAATGGCCAAGAATTGAAGTTGCTAACGTGTTGTAATGCTTAGGACTAATCAAAATCGAAGCTTGATTGTGGTACTTGGGTTGAAATCACAATGTGTGTGTGTATGGTGATGGTTGTGGCTGAAAGGGTGGGGAGGGATTAGGGTTGGGTTTAATTTTGTTAAGTTTTAGCTTAAGGTAATTACACTTAACTCCCATTGTTTATATTTTATAAAACTAATCTTTTAACACTTTTTAAAAGGTTTTAACTACTAAACACCAAGTATTATTAACCAAGAATAATAGTCATGTATATTTTTCATTAATAACAAAACACGTAAATTATAAATAACACGTTGACACGTTACAAGATAAAATTCACAAATAATATTTAAAATCTATAAACCACATAAGCACAACTTAATAATCACTTTATTAGTTAAATTATTATCTGGTATTCTTAATTATTATTATTAAGTCACCAACATTCAATGACAACTAGTGTGTGCTCACGACATGTGTATGCAAGACCTAACGAAATTAACGGAGTTTGGTAACGGAAAATTACCGGATGTCACATAGTTCGAGTCTAGACATCGGGGTGTCTAAATCTCTCAAACTATGGCTCTGATACCAACTTGTAAGGCCCCATTCTGGGTAGCCCCACAGTTGGAGTTGGACATCAGAAACACAAGTTCTCGAACTTCAAATTTCAATAATATATGCAGCGGAACGTACAAAAATTTCTATTGTTAAGCAAATACATCAAAAGATCACTTTAGCTATCTAACTAAAGCTCTTTGTCGGGATGCCGGTCTTAATCATGTGCCAAGTAGCTCTCTCCCATCCATGCCAAGCTCATCCCTAAAAGATGTATAGCATACCTGTCAATCTAATATGCATACAAAAATCAGCGACGCTGAGTGAGCTCTAGGTTTACTTTAACAAAACTGTTTCATGCATTAACATCATAAAAGCTTTAACCTCGTTCATCATCAACATCGTTATCGAACTCATTCGATAACCAAACCATAACTTTTACTTTACCATTCACTTTACCGTTACGTTACCCATACATTACTTTACCATTCACTTTACCATTACGTTACCCATACATTACTTTACCATTCACTTTGCCGTTACGTTACCCATACATTACTTTACCATTCACTTTACCTCATCATTTGAACTTAGCATGAAGCTTAGTTCCTATCGGGTGAGAATGCACGAAGCATATCTCCTATCAAGTGAGCACACCAAAGTGTAACTCCTATCGGGTGAGAATGCAAGAAGCATATCTCCTATCAGGTGAGCACACCGAGGTGTAACTCCTATCGGGTGAGAATGCACGAAGCATATCTCCTATCAGGTGAGCACACCGAAGTGTAACTCCTATCGAGTGAGAATGCACGAAGCATATCTCCTATCAGGTGAGCACACCGAAGTGTAACTCCTATCGGGTGAGAATGCATGAAGCATATCTCCTATCAGGTGAGCACACCGAAGTGTAACTCCTATCAAGTGCTTGCAAGACTTCTTTAGCGCTTTAACGTTTTCACAGCTGTGCTATACAGGGTAACTATTCTTTCGCATTTCATATGTGAATTAACATCATTCTTTAGCCTTTAACTATCATGATATATATATAATATATCTACATACGCACTTTAATTCTTTAGCATTAAGTTCATCATTAAGTCATTATTAACGCATGCTTACGGGGTAACATAACACGTAACAATCCAAAGTTTTCACGCGGGAACCCACATTCGAGCGAGAACTTCTCACTTCGAGTGACAACTCCTCCTTTCTGGCGAGAACTCACCTCTCGCGAGATAACTTTTCTGCTATACACAACTTTATCCACAAGTTATCACTCCTTTAACCACTTTAACACCGAAAACATGTAATAACAGTTATAAACATCATTCTTTTACAAAACATTCATTTAGGTATGCATATTAGCCCCAAAACATGATAAAGCACGTAAAAAGAGGGGACTAGAACTCACCTTACGATATCGTTGCACACGAACAACACAAAACCGAGAGTGTTTCGAGCCAAAAGCTACATAAACATGTGCAATATCATTACATACGGTTCATACATGCATAAATACATCGAATATCGATGAATACATACCTTAGACACCACCTAGCACCAACTCTGTTCTTCACAAGCACAACAACAGTACTTTTCACAGGAAGTAGAGAAGATTGGGTGCATGGGCCTATCTATAGTGTCTCTCTCTCCTCGCTGCTGTTCTCGCGCGAGAACTTCTATTCACGTGAAAACTGCCTCCACGCGAGAACTTTATCACTCGCGGGAGAACTCTCTCTCGCTCGAAAACTTGGCCATAAATCAAAAATTCGGGGCGTTACTGAGCATAAACGCAAGGATAAGAGTTGTAAAGGACAAACTAACTACTTGTATTAACTCAATAAGAATCTATAAGCAAATTACACTTACCGAATGAAACTAATGAAACATCAAACAGGAAACGCAATGTGTGATCGATAAAAAAGAAGTCAAATCAAGTTAACTCGTCCTAGTATGTAATATTTCCTTATATTTCAATAAAAAAATGCAACTATGGATAGGTGAATTAAATTATTCATGAAAGATTAAAAAAATACATAGGAAAGGAAATACATATAAGAAAACATTAAACAACAATAGTTCTCGCATGGATAGTTTTTTTCTTTCTTTAACTACCTTCAATGCTATTGAGTTTTGATGCTCATACCTTTTCAACAAACTCGAATCCTAATTTCAACAAATCCCGTTATAATAGTCACTAAAATCACACTAATCAATCACAGATGGAACATATGATCTACTTGTTAAACCAAATGCAACAGGAACACGAAACAATACAAATGACCGTAAAAAATCAATACACTTCTTCCCAAAACTAAACAAGAACTCTCCATAACCATCTTTGAACACTCTTGCCTCAAGAATCCACTTGAATCAATCAAAATGACAATGGTCGATTCGTGAAATCCTTTATTGAGCATAAACGCAAGGATAAGAGATATAAATGACAAACTAACTACTCGTATTCATTCAATAAGAATCGAGAATCAAATTACACTTACCGAATGAAACTAATGAAATGTCAAACTAGAAATGCAATAAGTGATGGATAAAAATGAAGTCAAATCAAGTTAACTCATCCTAGTATGTAATATTTCCTTGTATATTAATAAAAAAAATGCAACTACGGATAGGTGCATTAAAGTATTCATGAAAGATTAACAAAATACATGGGAAAAGAAATACGTACAAAAAGACATTAAATAACAATATTTCTCGCAGAGATAGTTATTTTCTTTCCCTAATAACCTTCAATGCTGTGGAGTTTTGATCCTCAAACCTTGTCAACACGCTCAAAGCCTAATTTCATCAAATCCCGTTATAATGATGACTAAAATCACACTAATCAATCACAAATGGAATGTAGGATCTACTGTTTAAACCGAACGCAACAAGAACACGAAACCATGCAAAAGACCGTTGAAAATAGATACACTCCTTCCCAAAACTAAACAAGAACTCTCCATAACCATCTTTGAACACTCTTGCCTCAAGAATCCATAGAAATCAATCAAAATGACAATTGTCGATTCACGAAATCCTTTATTGAGCATAAACGCAAGGATAAGAGATGTAAAGGACAAACCAACTACTCGTATTCACTCAATAACAATTGAGAATCAAATTACATTTACCGAATGAAACTAATGAAACTTCAAACAAGAAACGTAATGTGTGATGGATAAAAATGAAGTCAAATCAAGTTAATTCGTCCTAGTATGTAATATTTGCTTGTATTTTAATAAAAAAAATGCAACTACAGATAGGTGCATTAAAGTATTCATGAAAAATTAACAAAATACATGGGAAAAGAAATACGTACAAAAAGACATTAAATAACAATAGTTCTCGCAGAGATAGTTATTTGCTTTCCCTAATAACCTTCAATGCTATAGAGTTTTGATCCTCAAACCTTATCAACACACTCGAAGCCTAATTTCATTAAATCCTATCATAATGATGACTAAAATCATACTAATCAATCACAAATGGAACATAGGATCTATTGTTTAAACCGAATGCAACACGAAACCAAACAAATGACCGTTGAAAATCGATACACTCCTTCCCAAAACTAAACAAGAACTCTCCATAACCATCTTTGAACACTCTTGCCTCAAGAATCCACTTAAATCAATCAAAATATTAATTGTCGATTCACGAAATCCTTTATTGAGCATAAACGCAAGGATGAGAGTTATAAAGGATAAACTAACTACTCGTATTCACTAAATAAGAATCTAGAATCAAATTACACTTACCGGATGAAACTAGTGAAACGTCAAACAAGAAACGCATTGTGCGATCGATAAAAAAGAAGTCAAATCAAGTTAACTCATCCTAGTATGTATTATTTCCGTGTATTTCAATTAAAAAAAAGCAACTACGGATAGGTGCATTAAAGTATTCATGAAAGATTAACAAAATACATAGGAAAGGAAATAAGTACAAGAAAACATTAAACAACAATAGTTCTTGCATGGATAGTTTTTTTCTTTCGCTAACTGCCTTCAATGCTATTAAGTTTTGTTCCTCATACCTTTTCCACAAACTTGAAGCCTAATTTCATCAAATGCCATTATAATAGTCACTAAAATCACACTAATCAATCACAAATGGAACATATGATCTACTTGTTAAACCGAATGCAACAGGAACACGAATCAATACAAATGACCGTAAAAAATCGATACACTTCTTCCCACAACTAAACAAGAACTCTCCATAGCCATCTTTGAACACTCTTGCATCAAGAATCCACTTAAATAAAAGTAAACGACAATTGTCGATTCACGAAATCCTTTATTGAGCTTAAACGCAAGGATAAGAGATGTAAAGGACAAACTAACTACTTGTATTCACTCAATAAGAATCGAGAATCGAATTACACTTACCGAATGAAACTAATGAAACTTCAAACAAGAAACATAATGTGTGTTGGATAAAAATGAAGTCAAATCAAGTTAACTCGTCTAGTATGTAATATTTCCTTGTATTTCAAAAAAATGCAATTACAGATAGGTGCATTAAAGTATTCATGAAAGATTAACAAAATACATGCGAAAAGAAATACATACAAATAGACATTAAATAACAATAGTTCTCTCAGAGATAGTTATTTGCTTTCCCTAATAACCTTTAACACAATGGAGATTTGATCCTCAGACCTTGTTAACACACTCGAAGCCTAATTTCATCAAATCCCATTATAATGATGACTAAAATGACACTAATCAATCACGAATGGATCATAGGATCTACCGTTTAAACCGAATGCAGCACAAACACAAAACGATACAAATGACCGTTGAAAATTGATACATTCCTTCCCAAACCTAAACAAGAAATATCCATAACCATCTTTGAACACTCTTGCCTCAAGAATCCACTTAAATAAATCAAAATGACAATTGTCATTCACGGAATTTTTTATTGAGCATAAATGTAAGGATGAGAGTTGTAAAGGACAAACTAATAACTCGTATTCACTAAATAAGAATCTAGAATCATATTACACTTACCGAATGAAACTAATGAAATGTCAAACAAGAAACGCATTGTGTGATTGATAAAAAAGAAGTCAAATCAAGTTAGCTCATCCTAGTATGTAATATTTCCTTGTATTTAAATTAAAAGAAATGCAATTACGGATAGGTGCATTAAAGTACTCAAGAAAGATTAAAAAAATACATGGGAAAGGAAATACGTACAAGAAAACATTAAACAACAATCGTTCTCGTATGGATAGTTTATTTCTTTCGCTAACTACCTTCAATGCTATTGAGCTTTGATCCTCATACCTTTTCACAAACGCGAAGCCTAATTTCAACAAATCCCGTTATAATAATCACTAAAATCACACTAATCAATCACAAATGGAACATATGATCTACTTGTTAAACCCAATGCAACAGGAACACGAAACAATACAAATGACCATGAAAAATTGATACGCTTCTTCCCAAAACAAAACAAAACTCTCCATAACCATCTTTGAACACTCTTGCCTCAAGAATCCACTTAAATCAATCAAAATGACAATTTTCGTTTCACAAAATCCTTTATTGAGCATAAACGCAAGGATAAGAGTTGTAAAGGACAAACTAACTACTCGCATTCACTCAATAAGAATCGAGAATCAAATTACACTTACCGAATGAAACTAATGAATTGTCAAACAAGAAACGCAATGTGTGATGGATAAAAATGAAGTCAAATCAAGTTAACTCGTCCTAGTATGTAATAATTTCCTTGTATTTCAATAAAAAAATGCAACTACGGATAGGTGCATTAAAGTATTCATGAAAGATTAACAAAATACATGTGAAAAGAAATACGTACAAAAAGACATTAAATAATAACAGTTCTTGTAGAGATAGTTATTTGCTTTCCCTAATAACCTTTCATAGTTTTGATCCTCAAACCTTGTCAACACACTCGAAGCCTAATCATCAAATCCCGTTATAATATGGACTAAAATCACACTAATCAATCACAAATGGAACATAGGATCTACTGTTTAAACCGAATACAGCACAAACACGAAACCATACAAATGACCATTGAAAATTGATACACTCCTTCCCAAAACTAAACAAGAACTCTCCATAATCATCTTTGAACACTCTTGCCTCAAGAATCCACTTAAATCAATCAAAATAACAATTATCGATTCACGAAATCCTTTATTGAGCATAAACGTAAGGATAAGAGATCTAAAGGACAAACTAACTACTCGTATTCACTCAATAAGAATCGAGAATCAAATTACACTTACCGAATGAAACTAATAAAACTTCAAACAAGAAACGTAATGTGTGATGGAAAAAAATGAAGTCAAATCAAGTTAACTCGTCCTAGTATGTAATATTTTCTTGTATTGTAATAAAAAAATACAACTACAGATAGGTGCATTAATGTCTTATATTGCAGTAAGGTTGGATCATTTTTCAACTCAACTTATAAACGAATAATAAGAATTGGGTCGTGTAATTTCATTTTAAAATGAAACTCTTTTCGAATCGTTATGGAATCAAATTATAAAATGATTCTTGTTTTGATCATTTCTTTTTTTTTTATCAAATATATTTTCTATTTTAGAGCAAACAGTAATCTTATAAAACTTTTACTTTCATTTTAACTAATTAGATTCCGTAATAGGTTCACTCATATAATATATTGAATTAATGTGAACAAAAAGTTATCACACGATCACTCGAAAAAAATAGGTGTTTTGGTTCAACTATATTCTAAGACTAGTCATTTCTATTCTCTTTTGCTTTAGAAGTTCTATTTTGTAAGGCCCCGTTCCCGAAGACCTCATAGTTGGACAATCATAGCATTGTTATATTAAGCAATACATATTTCATAAAATATTGCAGCGGAATTAAGTTAACAAAAACCATTCATGCATATAATTAGTTTTGCAAAATAATACATCGCTGTAAGTTGGAGTTACAAAATAATCAATTAGTTACAAAATAATTATCATCATTATCTTTCCTTTCTTTCTGTCATTATTATCTTTCACTTTCTACCAGACCAATGTGCAATACCCCGACATTATGCACGAAGCTGGTGCTGGGCCTGAGGTCTATAAATAGACCCCGAACATTATGCACGAAGCTGACCCAGTCACCTGAGGCAAGCAACAAAGGTCCCGTCAATCTTAAAGATTGACCCTGCATGCATCCTCATGGGGTAGCTAACCCGCACACAGTTGAGCTGACAACCCGTGGCTGTGAATCTCCTTTCATTTGCTTGCAAGACTTTCATTCATTCATTATGTTCCACTTTTCAATATTATTAATCTTTCGCTTTCATTATGATAATACTTTACGTTTGTAACACCCCAAATTTTTATTTAAAAGAAGAGAAAAGAAAGGTATCCAGAAAGAAAGGTAAATGGACACAAGTAGAGGGGCTAAAGTTGTAAAAGGACAAAACTCTAATATTTTATTATTAAAATGGGTATGGCCACCCACTTTAAAGCATATCTGCTTTCTGTTCTCGGTCAAGAAGAAGAAGAAGAAAGGGGTGCGGGTTTTGGAGAAGAAGAAGGAAGGAAAAGCTGCAAAAGGTGAGTTTCTTGAGCTTATGTTCGGATTTTAACTCGGTTTGCAGCTTGTAACCGAGTTCTTGATGTTTTAAGAAGGTTGTTCTTGGAATTTTGAAGCTGAAATCACAGGTGAAAGTGTTTGGGTTGAAGTGCTGCTTCAAGTTGAGTTTCTATACCCCTCTTTTACAGATTTTAAAGTGTTGGGGCTATTATGCATAACGGGTAAAGTTTTTTCAAAGATAACCGTATGTTTCAGCTTAGTGTTCGATGTTATGTGATGTGGTTCTGTGTTCTAGGCTTGTTATGGGTTAGTATTGTGCTTGGTAAGTTTTAGATGCCCTTAGTATGCTAGATCTATGTTTGGGTTATGTTGGAATGATGTTTGGGTGAGTTTGGTAGTGTTAGGCATATTTCAGAATGTTCTCAGGCGCCCAAGCGTTATGTGCTTAAGAACGTGCGCCCAGAAAGTGTTAAAATTGGCTAAGTGTGGGTCATGTGTCTGCATGTAAGGCCCCGTTCCCGGAGACCTCACAGTTGGACATTCACAGCACTATTCATAAAGCACTTCATAATTCATTATCACGATGTAGTGGAATTTAAACATTTAAAAGCCATTCATTAATTCGTAAACGCTGTTGCTAAGTAATATATGTTCGGTACAGTTACAAAAGATCATTAGTTTGCATTACGAAACAACAATGTTATATTCATGAATGGATGTCAGCCTTGTCCCGACGAGTAGCCTCCCCGAGTGCCATCCTCAGCAATATTACCTGCCAACTGAAAATGCATAAAAGTCAGCTTTGCTGAGTGAGTTCAAGTTTTAAAATCATAAAAATATCTTGATGGCTTTGTATACAAAATACTTCTTTAAGAAAATATCTTATCTTTCCTTCGGTTGTGATCACACATCATACATACAAATCATATCCATTACATTATCACCATTCTCTTTCTTGCTTATTATTATTATCTTTCACTGTCGATATGGACCAAAGTGCTATACCTCCATAAAATGCGCATAAACCTGGTACTGGGCCTTGAAGTCTCTAAATAGACTCTATCCGTTGTGCACATATCCTGGCACCAGTATCGGGGCAACAACAGTGGTCCCCTCAATCTTAAAGATTGACCCTGTGTACATCCTTTGGGTTAGCTAAACCGTACACAGTTGAGCTAACGACAACATGGTCGTGCACCTCCTGTAAATTTTTTTTACTTGCAAGTCTTTCATTCTTTAAGTTCTAGTTTTCATTAATATTAATCTTTCACTTGATTAATAATACTTCATAATTACGAACAAACCACATAAGGCCACACAATAGTATCATAATAGGCACATAAGGGCAGCCCACATCATGCATAAGATAACCAAATAAAAGCATCAAGTCAACCGTGGTCAAATCCTAATTTCTGATCTTCCAAAATTCCAGTACATTTCTTAAGTCCTAAAGAAATGCGGATGAACAGAACCAATGTGGATGAACAACTTGCAAATGCGGATGAACACTTGGTAATTCTGTTGTAAAAGAAATGCTGGACACTATAGCAAATGCGCATGTATAAAAAAGAAATGCTGATGAACACTTAGGTTGAATTTAGGCAAATGCGGCTGAACAAAAGTGAATGCGGATGAACAAAACACTTAGGCAATTATCACGGTGTAAATGCGGATGAACCTTCAGATCAGTAAATGAGACTTATGCTATATCCAGTTCTGAAACCTCATTTTCATACATTCTTAACATCGATCTATCATGCTAAACTCTTAGAACAAGCTTACAACCCTAAAAAACACAAAAATTCATACACATACATAAGCAGTCAACATACACGATGGTTGTAAAACATGTTAAATGCATTTTCAGCCCCAAAGAAGTTTAAGAACAGAGAATCGGGGTCCTAGAACTCACCTATTGCAGCAAACAAGTGAATCTCCTCCCAACTTGCGTGCACAAGAGTTCAAACACCTAGAACAAGCCAAAAAAACACCAAACACCAAGAACACATAGAAATCAGTTTCTAAGGTTGAAACCTCGAAGAAACCGAACCAATTAATCACAAAAACCTACTAACCTTGAAGATTCTTCTCCTTCTTCACGATTCAACCGAGAGAAAACACAAAACCTAGCTTTCTTTCTTTTCTTTTCTTCTTCGGAAAGTAGCAGCAGAAAGAGCATGGGCGACCATGCTCTTTATACACCCACTTTTGACTTTTTGATACTATTTACACAAAGCACCCCTCAACTTTGCCTTCTTATTTTCTTCAAATTACTTTTCTTTCCTTTTTATTCTTACGAAATTTCGGGTGTTACACTGCATAGTGCCTATGCGCCCAGAATGGTTTCTGTGGCTAAGTGTTGAAACGCCCAAATAGTACTGATGCGCCCAAATAGTTCCCATGCGCCCAGGAGCTTTTATACTTAGAATTTTCTCCTGATGCGCCTAGAATGACTTGTTGTGCCTAGTTTTGGACTTAGGGCTTTCTTAGGGGCTTTAAGAGGTGATGTTTGAGATAGGTTCCGTTGGGATGTGATGGTTTATGCTTGGTGCACGCTTGGTGTTGTGCTGTGGTTCCTGGTGTTGTGTGTGGTGTGTTGTCTTTCTTCGTTAAATGGTTTTCAAAAAATATGTATTATGTTTAATAATACGTTATGTATGATGTATGACTTTACATGGTTTGATGTATGGCTATGAATGAACGTAAAGTATTATGTAACGAAGTGAAAGACAATAATAATGAAAAGTGGAACGTAAAGAATGAAGGGAGTCTTTGTGACTCGAAGGGAGTCTTCGTGACTCGAAGGGGATCCTTGTCGCGTACCCCGGTACTGTGTCAGTCTTCGGACACAAGTCGGGGGTTTGTTTATAGACCCCGACATAGTATCAGCTTTCGAGCACGAGTCAGGGGTATTGCATGAGACAGGATCCAGATTGAAGTGAAAGATAATGATGAATGTACGAATTGAACAATGATGAAGATAATAATAATATTTTCAATGTGTACGTATGATGTGTGATCGCATACGATTTCAAAGGTTATGTTTTAAAGGAAGTAAGGTATTTTATTTATAAACCTAGAACTCACTTAGCGTCGCTGACTTTTTTTATGCATGATAGTTAGCAGGTACCTTGTTGATGCTGAGGAGTTGCAGGCATGGATGCATACGCTACTGGGGACGTTTTGAGACTGGCATCCACATTTTGGACATGTTATTGTATTTTGAAATGTAAATGATTTATTTAATAAGATAACATGTTCTAATTATAAATGAAAGTTATTAATTTCCGCTGCAAAGAAATGAGTATTTTAAATAATTTATGCAATGACTGTCCAGCAGTAAGCATCCCTGGAACGGGGCCTTACAAGTTGGTATCAGAGCTAAAGTTTAAGGGAATTGGGTAAATATTTTCAAAAGAACCTAATCTTAAACTGAGAATGGGACAGAAAGGAAAGGGATGCCAGTCCTAGTAGCTATGTGCCTGTAGGTAAAAGTTTTATGTAAAAGGGTTTTTGTAAGTTAATGTTAACCGGTATTATGTGCGCATGTTATGTGGCTTGTGTGCTTTTGTGTTAATTTAGATACTGATGTAGTCAGGATCGGAAATGATTGGGAAATGAAGAGTAAAGTAACCGGCTAAACACAACCGGCCACTGTGATTAGGGACTTACTATACTTGACATATCTTGAGCTATTACCTTGATTGACCGTGTTGGTGTTTGAATCTTGTAGTGTTTAGATGGCTGGCGGTAGGTCTTCTGAGGCTTCACGAGGTGGAGATTGTGGTGGATGTGGTGTTGGGCCGCGTGCCACAAGGAACAGAGCTAAGACTGTTGAAACGGCTCCTGATGAGCCAGCTCTTCGTCACCAGGACGGTGAGGACAGGAGTGCTAATCTGAGAGCCTCAATGAAGGAGGCAGTAGCAGAGGAAGTCCAACAGGTTATGCAGAGGATTCTGCCAAGTGTAGTGACCAATGTCATTAGAGCTATGAAGGAGGATGAGAAGAAGGAGAGTGAGAAGAGGAGAACCGCACGATGCGGAGGTGAAGCTGGAGGTTCTAGCAACCCGATGCTGACATGGTTGTCTCTAGTGGCGATGAGGAGGAGGAGGAAGCGGTGCAGGAGACTGCGAAGGGATGCAGCTATGGAGCATTCCAAAGGTGTAGGCCTCCTGTGTTTGATGGAAATAGGAGTGCTGCTGCTGCACAACGTTGGGTGAGAGAGATAGAAGCGGTACTTGATATCAGCGAGTGCCATGAGGATCAGAAGGTGAAGTTTGCTACCCACTCATTTGTGGATTCAGCCTTGTGCTGGTGGGACAACATTGTTCAGACTGAGGGCACCAGGGCAATCGGGAGGATGACGTGGAAGGAGCTAAAGAGGTTGGTAATCGAGGAGTTTTGCCCTCATAGAGAGCTTGACAAAGTTGAGAGGGAGTTCCTGCAACTAGAGGTAGGGATGATGACTCACCAACAGTATACCACAAAGTTCAACGAGATGGCAATACTGGTGCCAGATCAGGTGACGCCTGTGTCACGAAAGATTAAAAGGTATATTCAAGGTCTGCCGGTAGATATCAGCAGACATCTGGTCATTGCCCGGCCAAGCACGTTTAGGTCGGCGGTTGATTTGGCGGGGAGGCTGTATGATGAGCGAGAGGCAGTGGCGATGATGGATGAGGAGGAAGAGCAGAGTTATGTTAAGAGTGGGAGCGGAAGGCGGGATTATGATGATGGTGAATTTGTGGCTGGAGGTAAGATGATGAGGTTTGATGATTGGAAGAGGATGTCTGAGAGGGAAGAGGTATGCAAGAAGTGTGGTAGAGGCCACACAGGGGAATGCAGGTGGGGGTCGAGCGTCTGCTTCCAGTGTGGAAGAGAGGGCCACCTGGCGAGGGATTGTCGCACGATGAGATGCTACAGGTGTGGTGAGGGTGGACACAGGAGCAGAGACTGCACGAAGTCAAGGTCTGAGAGCTCCAAGGAAAGGCAAAGGGTTCGAAATAAGGAGAACAGAGGATGAAGGTCAGGGCATTCGCTATGACCAGGAGGAGGCTAGAGCGGACTTCGACGCGACGTCAGGTACGTTTCTGGTAAGTTAAATTTGTGCCTTGTGCTTTGATTGTGGTGCTAGTAGTAGTTTCATTTCTGCTACCTTTGTGTTAAGTTACATGTTAGAAGTAGGAAGATCGATGCATCCTTTGATGTAGAAATTGCTATTGGTAAGTCAACTAGGTTACCGGATGTCCTAGAGAATTGCGCGATAGTATTGAGAGAGCACGTGTTTCCTGCTAGTCTGTTCAGGACAGACATGGATGGATAGACGTGCGCCTTCGGAAGGATTGGCTAGCAACCTATGAGGCAAACACCGAGTGTTGCAACAAGGTGGTTTGAACAGCCGCGCCTGACAAGAGTTCGGTGCTGACCTACGGCGACGGAGTAATGATGAAGGCCTTATTTTGGGAGAGAAGATCACCCAATTTCGAAAGTGAGTGAAGCTAATACTGAGGTGTAAAGAACTAATCTGAACTGTTTCTTAGGTAGGAGAAGTGGCATGTCGACTGGAGCTACCCGACGTGTTAAGTGGAAGTCATCCGATCTTCCATGTATCTCGTCTAAGAAAGTTCTCAACTGAAGGGGATGTGATTGTGACACTACAGAATACTGAGATTGATGAACGATTCAACTAAGTGGAGCAACTAGGGGTCATCCATGATAGAAGGAAAAGAAGGGCTAAGGAGAATGGTGATTTCACTTGCACGAGTATAGTGGAGCCCAGAAGGGGACTAAGCCTACATGTAAGATCAAGGAAGAGGTGAGACAACGTTACCCGTGACTATTCGAGAAGTGATAGGTTTCGGCGACGAAACCTATATAAGGGGGGTGGACTTGTAACACCCCGAATTTTTATTTAAAAGACGAGAAAAGAAAACTATCCAAAAAGAAAGGTAAATGGACACAAGTGGAGGGGCTAAAGTTGTAAAAGGACAAAACTCTAATATTTTATTATTAAAATGGGTATGGCCACCCACTTTACAGTATATCTGCTTTCTGTTCTCGGTCAAGAAGAAGAAGAAGAATGGGGTGCCGGTTTTGGAGAAAAAGAAGGAAGGAAAAGCTGCAAAAGGTGAGTTTCCTGAGCTTATGTTCGGGTTTTAACTCAGTTTGCAGCTTGTAACCAAGTTCTTGATGTTTTTAGAAGGTTGTTCTCAGAATTTTGAAGCTGAAATCACAGGTGAAAGTCCTTGGGTTGAAGAGCTTCTTCAAGGTGAGTTTCTAGACCCCTCTTTTACAGATTTTAAAGTGTTAGGGCTATTATGCATACCGGGTAAAGGTTATTCAAAGATAACCGTATGTTTCAGCTTATTGTTCGATGCTATGTGCTGTGGTTCTGTGTTCTAGGCTTGTTATGGGTTAGTATTGTGCTTGGTAAGTTTTAGATGCCCTTAGTATGCTAGATCTGTGTTTCGGTTATGTTGGAATAATGTTCGGGTGAGTTTGGTAGTGTTAGGCGTATTTCAGAATGTTCTCAGGCGCCCAAGCGTTATGTGCTTAAGTGTCCTCATGCGCCCAAAGTTGGTGCGCCCAAATAGTTCTAATGCACCCAGGTCATGCGCCTGAATAGTGGCCGTGCGCCCAGAAAGTGTGAAAATTGTCTAAGTGTGGGTCATGTGTCTGCATAGTGCTCATGCGCCCAGAATGGTTTTTGTGGCTAAGTGTTGAAACGCCCAAATAGTGTTGAAACGCCCAAATAGTGCTGATGCGCCCAAATAGTTCCCATGCGCCCAGGAGCTTTTATACTTAGAATTTTCTGCTGATGCGCCTAGAATGACTTGTTGTGACTAGTTTTGGACTTAGGGCTTTCTTAGGGGCTTTAAGAGGTGATATTTGAGATAGGTCCCCTTGGGATGTGATGGTTTATGCTTGGTGCATGCTTGGTGTTGTGCTATGGTTCCTGGTGTTGTGTGTGGTGTGTTGTCTTTCTTCGTTAAATGGTTTTCAAAACGTATGTATTATGTTTTATAATACGTTATGTATGATGTATGACTTTACGTGGTTTGATGTATGGCTATGAATGAACGTAAAGTATTATGTAACGAAGTGAAAGACAATAATAATGAAAAGTGGAATGTAAAGAACGAAGGGAGTCTTTGTGACTCGAAGGGAGTCTTTATGACTCGAAGGGAGTCTTTGTGACTTGAAGGGAGTCTTCGTGACTCGAAGGGGATCCTTGTCGCGTACCCCTGTACTGTGTTAGTCTTCGGACATGAGTCGGGGGTTTCTTTAAAGGCCCCGACATAGTATCAGCTTTCGAGCACGAGTCGGGTGTATTGCATGAGACAGGATCCAGATTGAAGTGAAAGATAATGATGAATGTACGAAATGTACAAATTGAACAATGATGAAGATAATAATAATATTATCAATGTGTACGTATGATGTGTGATCGCATACGATTTCGAAGGTTATGTTTTAAAGGAAGTAAAGTATTTTATTTATAAAACTAGAACTCACGTACTGTCACTTACTGTTTAAAGAATGAAGGGAGTCTTTGTGACTCAAAGGGAGTCTTTGTGACTCGAAGGGAGTCTTTGTGACTCGAAGGGGATCCTTGTCGCGTACCCCTGTACTGTGTCAGTCTTCGAACATGAGTCGGGGGTTTGTTTAAAGGCCCCGACACAGTATCAGCTTTTGAGCACGAGTCGGGGGTATTGCATGAGAAAGGATCCAGATTGAAGTGAAAGATAATGATGAATGTACGAAATGTACGAATTGAACAATGATGAAGATAATAATAATATTATCAATGTGTACGTATGATGTGTGATCGCATACGATTTCGAAGGTTATGTTTTAAAGGAAGTAAAGTATTTTTTTTATAAAACTAGAACTCACTTACTGTCACTGACTTTTTGTATGCATGATAGTTAGCAGGTACCTTGTTGATGCTGAGGAGTTGCAGGCATGGATGCATACGCTACTAGGGATGTTTTGAGACTGGCATCCACATTTTGGACATGTTATTGTATTTTGAAATGTAAATGATTTATGTAATGAGATAACATGTTCTAATTATAAATGAAAGTTATTAATTTCCGCTGCAAAGAAATGAGTATTTTAAATAATTTATGCGATGATGGTCCAGCTGTAAGCGTCCCGGGAACGGGGCCTTACACGTTACGAGCATAAACACACCGCGTAAAGTCATATAATAATAATACATAATATGGAACACAAGAACAGGCCATAAAATAAACAAATATAAACACCAAGTCAAACCAGGGTCAAACCCTAAAATTCTGATTTTCCAAAATTTCATAAATTTTCTAAGTGTTCTAGGCGCATGAGCAATATGTAGACGCATCAGCACTATACGGGCGCACCAACACTTAGGCGCATGAGAAACTTAGGTGCATGAGACTATTTGGGTGCATGAACTTCACTTAGGCACCTGAGAACCAATTCTGGGCGCATGGGGTACTGTTCAGGCGCATGACTAGTACTTAGGCTATTTAGTGAAAATTCCAGGCGCATGGGAACTATTGGGGCGCATGGTCAGCACTTAGGCTTTTCTAAGTCAAATTTCTAGGCGCATGGGCCCTGTTTGGGCGAATGGCCAACTGTTGTTCATTTTTCAGAATAATATTCAAACCCAATTAGCATATGAACCTGTTCTAAGCTTAGTCCTATCATTCTAAGCAATAATATCCCATAAACAACCATAAAACATGAGAGCACAAGCATATATACATACGGTTATAGATGTAACAATAATAAATCATTTTAACATACATTTTCAGCCCCAAAAAGTTAAAAAAAACACATAGAAAACCGGGTTCTAGAACTCACCTATTGCAACCAACAAGTAAAACTCCTCCAAACTTGTGTGCACAAGAGTTCAAACACCTAAAACACAACCAGGCAAACAACCAAGCATAATGAACACATGAAATCAGTTCTAAGGTCGAAAACCCCACAAACCAAACCAAAAATACAAAGAACACTCACCAAAGTGCGAATTTTCAGCCTTTCTTCCTTGAATATCCGAGAGAGCAGCTTCTTCTTCTTCTTCTTCTCTTTTCAGTCGAACACAAAAGTGGGAAAAAGATATATGGGTGGCCATACTCTCAAATATATTAAAATATTTGAGTTGTGTACTCTTTACACTTTGGCCCCCTATACTTTGGCTCCTTTTCCCTTTTTGCAAGATACTTTTATTTTCTTTTCTTATTGCTTTTCTTTTCTTTTATTTTGACAAAATTTCGGGTGTTACAAGTCTACCCCCCTTAAAGAGGTTTCATCTCCGAAACCTGTCACTTTTCGAACAACTGTGGGTAATGCTGTCTCATTTCTTCTTCAGTCTCCCACGTAGACTCCGAACCCTTTTGGTGTTTCCACTGCACACGCACCAGTGGAACCACTTTATTTCTCAATCTCTTCTCCTTTTGATCGATGATTGCCACTGGTTGCTCTATATAATTAAGCCGTTCATCCACCTCGTTGTCCTCCAGTGGTACAATCATATCTTTATCAGCTAGGCACTTTCTTTTATGAGATACATGGAATGTCAGATGAATTCCACTTAACTCATCGGATAGTTCCAATCGATAGGCCACCTCTCCTACTCGTGCAATAATTCAGAAAGGCCCTATGTATCTCGGGCTTAGCTTACCCCTCTTTCTAAACCGGATGATCCCCTTTCAAGGTGAGACCTTCAACATGACTCTATCACCCATGTTAAATTCAATCGGTCTACGCCTTTTATCGGCATACGACTTTTGCCTGTCTTTCGCCGCCTTCATAAAGGCTTTGATCTTCTCCAACTTCTCCGTTGTAGCCTCGATCACCTCAAGACCTCCCAAATCCTTCTGCCCGATGTCTCCCTAATACATGGGCGTTCTACACCTTCTACCATATAGCATCTCATATGGTGAAATACCAATGCTGGCATGATAACTATTATTGTATGAGAATTCCGCTAACGGTAAGTGATCATCCTAACTTCCCCCAAAGTCGATCACGCATGCTCATAGCATATCCTCAAGCGTCTGAATCATCCTTTCAGACTGACCATCTGTCTGAAGATGGTAAGCCGTACTAATGTGTAGCCTCATCCCCATCGCATCATGAAATCTCTTCCAAACCTTCGATGTAAACCGGGTGTCTCGGTCCGACACGCTTGACACTGGCACACCATGATGAGCTACAATCTCTTTAATGAACAGATCCACCAGTCTCTCAGAGGAATACGTCTCGCGGATAGGTAGGAAGTGAGCACTCTTTGTCAGACGATCGACTATCACCCATATGGCGTCATACCCCCTTGTCGTACGAGGTAACTTCGTGATGAAGTCCATGGTGAGGTGCTGCCACTTCCACTCGGGTATATCCAATAGTTGGATTTTCCCTTATGGCTTCTGATGTTCTGCCTTCACTTGCAAGCAAGTAAGGCACTTACTCACATACTCCGCCACATCACGCTTCATACCCGGCCACCAGTAATCCTTCTTCATATCATGATACATCTTGGTAGCACCGGGATGAATGGAGTATCGAGTCTTATGAGCTTCATCCATAATTCGTCCCCGTAGGTCCCCGTAACAAGGAATCCACATCCGCTCGAAGCGGGTTCTAACTCCGTGGGTTTTTCCCCCAACTCCACGACTAGACCTCTCATCCTTTCAGATTTAAGGCGATCTTCTTTCAACGCCTCATTTTGAAATTCTTTGACTTGGGTCATCACGTCAGAGGTCATCACTAATTGATAATCTTTCACCCAGATCGGCTCAGGTCTCTCCTTTCGGCTGAGGGCATCAGCCACTACATTGGCCTTACCCGGATGACAGTGGATCTCACAATCATAATCCTTGATCAATTCCAGCCACCTCCTCTGCCTCATGTTGAGGTCCTTCTGCTCAAAGAAATACTTTAGGCTTTTGTGGTCTGCGAAGATTGTGCACTTTGCCCCGTACAGGTAGTGCCTCCAAATCTTTAGTGCGAAAACCACAGCTGCTAGCTCCAAATCATGGGTGGGATATTTGACCTCATGAGTTTTCAACTGTCGGGACGCGTAGGCTATTACCCTCCCACGTTGCATCAATACGCAACTTAGTCCCGAGTAAGAAGCATCCAAATACACCACTAAGTCTTCACTCTCTTCGGGTGATGTAAAGACTGGAGCTTGAGTTAATGTTGCCTTTGACTCCTCAAAAGCATCCTCCTGTTCCCGACCCCACACAAACTTCACGTCCTTGCGAGTCAATTTAGTCAAAGGTGAGGCTATCTTGGAAAAGTCTTGAATAAATCTTCTGTAGTAGCCCACAAACCCAAGAAACTACGAATCTAGGATGGCATCTTTGGAGACTTCCATTGCATCACTGCCTCAACCGTCGCCGGGTCTACCATAATTCTTTCAGAATTCACCACGTGATCCAAAAATTGAACTTCGCGCAGCCAGAAAGCACACTTAGAGAATTTAGCGTGCAGCTTCTCTCTCCTAAGTGTCTCCAATACTTCACGTATATGGCCGGCATGTTCTTCTTCGCACTTTGAATAAATCAGGATATCATCAATAAACACAATCATTGATTTATCCAACATTGGCTGACACACTCGGTTCATCAAATCCATAAAGGCAGCCGGCACGTTAGTTAGACCAAAAGACATAACGAGAAACCCGTAGTGTCCATAGCACGTGCGAAAAGCTGTCTTAGGGATATCCTGCTCCGTAACCTTCAACTGATGGTAACTAGATCGGAGATCTATTCGCGAGAACCAGCTGGCACCCTGGAGCTGGTCAAATAAGTCATCTATTCTCGGTAAGGGATATCGGTTCTTCACCGTTAACTTGTATAACTCTCGGTAGTCGATAAACATCCTCATACTACCATCCTTCTTCTTGACAAACAAGACTGGAGCACCCTATGGAGAGATGCTTGGTCGAATGAACCCCTTATCCATCAACTCCTGCAGTTGAACCATGAGTTCCTTCATCTCCGTCGGAGCCAATCGATACGGTGCTTTGGCAACAGGTTGAGCATCGGGTATCAAATCAATCTGAAACTCGATCTCGCGGTCTGGTGGAGCACCTAGTAAATCTTCTGGGAACACGTCCGGAAAATCACACACAACTGGTACATCAGACAATTATGGTACTGACGCGTCCACATCCTTCACATAAGCCAGGTAGGCACTACATTCGTGTTTCATGCACTTCTCTGCAACCGCCATCGAGATCACCTTAGAAACCGTTGTCACTTGATCACCGTAGACCATCACCGAACTTCCATCGGGCGCAATTAATCGAATTATCTTCTTGCGACACATAATATTTGCCTCATAGGCTACTAACCAATCCATCCCTAGAACTACATGAAATCCGCCTAGGGGCATCACAAATAGTTTAGCAAAGAACCTATGGCCTTCTAGCTCTATGTCATAATCTTCCATCATATCAGAAATTCTGGTAGCCTTACCAATAGCAGTTTCTACTTTGAAGGGCTCATCAATACTCCTACTACTAACAGGCAACTTAGCACATAAAGCAACAGAAATGAAACTCCTGCTAGCACTAGATTCAAATAATACAGAGGCACAAGTTTGGTTTACTAGAAACGTACCTGACACGACGTCAGGGTCCACTCTGGCCTCCTCCTGGGTAATCGTGAAGGCTCTAGCACTTGCCCTTTGTCCTCCATCCTCCCTCCGCTTCTTCGCGCTAGAACTATCTGCCCTTGGCTTCTTGCAATCCCTGCTCACATGCCCCTCCTCACCATAATTATATGACCTCAACACCCTACAATCCTTCACAGTGTGACCAGGCTTCCCACACTTAAAGCATACATTTGATCTCCACTTGCACTTACCAGTGTGCTCCTTCCCACATTTGTCACACTTTTTCATCCCCGAGGTTGATGATCCCACTCTTCGGTCATCCATCCTTATCCTCTTGTTGTTTGGAGTATAACCGCCATGCCCAAACCATTTCACTTTCCAGTTCTTGTCACCACCACCTGTCTTGCTCACCTCAACCACAGCCACTTCCCTCTCATCATAGAGTCTTCCTCCCAGATCCACATCCTATCTAAAGGTACTCGGCCGGGCAACAATCAGGTGCCTATGGATATCCACTGGCAATCCTTGAATATACCTCTTTATCTTTCTCGACACTGGCGACACCTAATCAGGCACCAGCCTCGCCATTTTGTTGAACTTGGTAGTGTATTGCTGGTGGTTCATGGTTCCCGCCTCAAGCTGTAAGAACTCTCTTTCTATCATGTCGAGCTCTCGGTGTGTACAGAATTACTCAATCACCATTTTCTTCAACTCTCCCCACCTCATCCTTCCGATGGCCTTGCTGCCCTCGGCTTGGACAATATTGTCCCACCAACACAAAGCCGAGTCTACAAACAAGTGAGTGGCAAACTTCACCTTATGGTCCTCCCTACACTCACTAATCTCCAACATCGCATCCATCTCTCTTACCCAGCGGCAGCATTACCGTTGCCATCGAAAGTAGGGGGTTTGCATCGTTGGAATGCCCCGTAGCTGCACCCCTTCAGGGTCTCCCGCACTACCACCTCCTCCTCATCACTTGTAATGCCCGAAACATCGGTCAAATAAAAAGAAAATAAAAGTGTCAAGAAGAAAGCAAAAAGAAGCCTAAGATGAGGGGTGTTTTGTGTAAAAATTCACAAAAGTCAAAAGTTCACTTTATATGGGCATGGTTGCCCATATCACTCCTGCTACTACTGTGTTCAACCGAATCAGAAGAAGATGCTGAATTCGATTTCTCTCGGTTTAAAGGGGAAGAGGAGGCTGATTCTCGCTTGTGGTTAGTGTTCTTTGTATTTTATGGTTCGGTTTGTTGGGTTTTGACCATGAAACTGATTTATATGTGTTTTGTTGTCTGTTTCTGCTTGTTTTAGGCGTTTGAACTCTTGTGCACATGAGTTTGGAGGAGTTTTGCTTGTTTGCTACACTAGGTGAGTTCTAGACCCCGGTTTTGTGTGTTTTAAACTTCTTTGGGGCTGAGAATGCACGTTTAAAAGGTTTTACTGCTGTTTTATGCTTCACCGTATGTATGTGGATGTTTGTGTTTGTGCTTTATGGTGGTTTATGTGCGGTTGATGCTTGTGATGTTGAGTTTAAGCTTCGAACAGAGGGATAAGCATGATTGGTTAGGAGTGTTGGTGTTTTTTCGTGGTTGTATGCCTGCTCTAGATGTTAAGCATGTTAGATCCATGATAAGTATGTGTTAGATCGAGGATTGGGGACTGAATAATTGCATTAGTGCATTTGCTGGTTGGTTAGTTCATCCGCATTTAAGTACTTTGTTCATGCGCATTGTTGTTTGTTCATCCGCATTTGTAGATGATGCGCCTAAGTGTTCTTTCGCATTTCTTTTGTTCATGCGCATTTGTTGTTTGTTCATCCGCATTTGTAGATGCTTATGTGCCTAAGTGTTCATTCGCATTTCTTTTATTCATGCGCATTTGCTACAGTGTTCATGCGCATTTGTTTCAGTCATTCGCATTTGTTCTACCAACATTTAGTTGGACACTTGGAATAATCTGCAAGCATTCATCCGCATTAGTATTGTTCATCCGCATTAGTATTGTTCATCCGCATTAGTATTGTTCATCCGCATTAGTATTGTTCATCCGCATTGGTTACTGTTCATCCGCATTTGTCTAAGGACTTAGGATTTTTCTGAAGCTTGAGAAGTAGAATGTAGTGGGTAAGTTCTAGGATGTTTTGCTGGTTCATGTCTGTTGTGGTGATGCATGTTGTGGGCTGTTGTTGATGCTTTATACTATGTAAAATGTGACTTTACGTGGTGTGTTTATATTCGTATGCGTAAAGTATTATCGTAAAGAAAGTGAAAGATTAATGTTAATAAAGAAGTGGAACATAAGAAAAGTATGAAAAGTCTTGCAAGCAAAGGTTGAGGTGAGTGACTGTGTTGTCACAAAACACTTGTATGCCAAAAATTGAGGTGAGTGACTGTGTTGTTTCAAAAGACTCGTAAGCCATAGTTGAGGTGAGTGATTGTGTTGTCACAAAAGACTCGTAAGGGATTCAATCCATGATATTGACCCGAGTCCTTGTCGCGTACCCCGGTACTGTTGATCTTCGGATATGAGTCGGGTATTGCATGAGACAGGATCCAGAGTATAGTGAAAGATAATGAATAAATACATGAGTTAGTGAAAGATAATCAAGTCTATACCTTGATGTATGTATGATGAATGCTCACGTGTATTTTCATATACAACTCCTACAAGGTATTTTAAACGTTTTAAAACTAGAACACACATAGCGACGCTGACTTTTATGCATTTTCAGTTGGCAGGTAATTGTTGCTGAGGGTGGCACGCGGGGGAAGCTACTCGGCAGGGTAAGATTGGCATGCATTCATCTTTAATGATATTGTTGTTTTGTAATGCAATGAAACAGAGTCTTTTGTAATCGAAGAAAACAATGATGTATTGCTTAATTATTAACTTAATTCCGCTGCAATATTTTATGAAATGTGTAATGTTTAATGTTTTATGCTATGATTAACCAACTGTGAGGTCTCCGGGAACGGGGCCTTACAAGTTGGTATCAGAGCCAAAGTTTAAGAGAAATAGGTAAATATTTTCAAAACCTAAACTTAAACTGAGAATGGGACGAACGGAGGGATGCCAGCCTGAGTAGCTACGTGCCATTAGGTATTCTTTTCTTAATGTTAACCGGTACTATGTGCGTGTGCTATTTGATTTATGTGCTTTTAGTAGATTTGAATACTGATGTAGTCAAGATAGGAAATGCCTGGGGGATGAAGAGTAAAGTAAGTGGCTAATCACAAATGGCCACTGTAATTAGGGACTTACTATACTTGACATAAACTGAGCTATTACCTTGAATTACCGTGTTGGTGTTTGAATCTTATAGTGTAAGAGGATGGCTGGAGGTAGATTGTCTAAGGCTTCTAGAGGTGGAGTACGGGGTGGTCGTGCTGGTAGACCACGGGCCGAAAGGAACAAGACCAAGACCGCAGAGACGGCTCCTGCTCAGCCTGAGCTTCATCACCCAGAGGGCGGAGATGAGAGTGCCAACCTAAGGGCCTCAGTGAAAGACGCGGTGGTGGAGGAGGTTCACCAAGTCATGCAGACTATCCTACCGTCTGTCATGACTGAGGTGATTCGGGCCGTAAGGGAGGATGAGAGGAAAGAAAAGGAGGAAGAGAGAAGGGCTGCTACTGGGAGATGGGAGAATGAGAGAGATCATGATGACGAGGAGGAGATGAATGTTGAAAGGGGAGCCTCCAGTGATGAAGAAGATGTAGAGGTGCGGGAAACCGCGAGGGGATGTAGCTACGGGGCATTCCAATGGTGTAAACCCCCTACTTTTGATGGCAATGGTAACGCTGCTACTGCCCACCACTGGGTTAGAGAGATGGAGGCAGTGTTGGATATTAGTGAGTGAAGGGAGGATTAGAAGGTGAAATTTGCCACTCACTCATTTGTTGAGTCAGCTCTGTGTTGGTGGGACAATATTGTCCAAGCCAAGGGCAGCAGGGCCATCAGGAGGATGAGACGGGGAGATTTGAAGAAGTTGGTTGTTAAGGAATTCTGTCCTCACAGGGAACTAGACAAGATAGAGAGAGAGTTCCTACAGCTTGAGGCGGGAACCATGACCCACCAGCAATACACCACCAAGTTTAAAGAAATGGCGAGACTGGTGCCAGATCAGGTGACGCCGGTGTTGAGGAAGATTAAGAGGTATGTGCAGGGATTGCCGGCTGATATCCACAGGCACTTGATTATTGCCCGACCAAGCACTTTTAGGTCGGCAGTGGATCTGGCTGGGAGGCTTTATGATGAGAGAGAGGTGTCGATGGTTGTGGTGAAGAAGTTAGGTGGTGGTGACAAGAACTGGAGTGGGAAGAGGTTTGGGCGTGGTGGTTTCACCCCAAACAACAAGAGGATGAAAATGGATGACCGAAGAGTGGGGTCATCAAGCTCCAGAGCGAAGAGGTGTGGTAAGTGTGGAAGGGAGCATAGCGGGGAATGCTGGTTGGGACTGAATGTTTGCTTCAGATGCGGGAAGCCTGGTCATATCGCTAAGGATTGTAGAGCGTTGAGGTGTCATATCTGTGGGGAAGGGGGACACATGAGCAGGGATTGCAAGAAGCAAAAGGTAGAGAGTTCCGGGGTGAAGAAAAGGACAGAGAGTGAAGGGTAGAGGACAAGGGCTAGAGCATTTACAATGACCCAGGAGGAGGCCAGGGTGGATCCCGATGTCGTGTCGGGTATGTTTCTAGTAAACCAAACTCGTGCCTCTGTATTGTTTGATTCTGGTGCTAGTAGGAGGTTCATTTCTGCTGCTTTCTATGCTAAGCTGCCTGTTAGTAGTAGAAGAATTGATGAGTCATTTGATGTAGAAACTGCTATTGGTAAGTCTACCAGAATTTCTGATGTGATTAAGGATTATGGCATAGAGTTAGAAGGCCATAGGTTCTCTGCTAAATTATTTGTGATGCCCCTAGGTGGATTTGATGTAGTTCTAGGGATGGATTGGTTGGCAGCCTTTGAGGAAAACATCGTGTGTCGCAAAAAGATGGTTCGACAGACAGCGCCCGATGGAAGTTCAGTTACGGTTTATGGTGACCGAGTTACTACAGTTCCGAAGGTGATTTCGATGGTGGTGGCCGAGAAGTGCATGAAATGCGGATGTAGTGCCTACCTGGCTTATGTGAAGGATGTGGACGCGTCAGTACCACAATTGTCCGACGTACTAGTTGTGTGTGATTTTCCAGACGTGTTCCCAGGAGATTTACCAGGCGTGCCACCAGACCACGAGATCGAGTTTCAGATTGATTTGATACCCGGTGCTTAACCTGTTGCCAAGGCACCGTATCGATTAGCTCCAACCGATATGAAGGAGCTGATGGTTCAACTACAGGAGTTATTGGACAAGGGTTTCATTTGACCGAGTATCTCTCCTTGGGGTGCTCCAATTTTGTTTGTTAAGAAGAAAGACGGTAGTATGAGGATGTGCATAGACTACCGGGAGCTAAACAAGTTAACAGTGAAGAATCGATATCCCTTACCGAGAATAGATGACTTGTTTGACCAACTCCAAGGTGCTAGCTGGTTCTCACAAATAGATCTCCGATCTGGTTACCATCAGTTGAAGGCTACGGAGCAGGACATTTCTAAGACAGCTTTTCGTACGCATTATGGATCCTACGAGTTCCTCGTTATGTCTTTCGGTCTGACTAACACGCCATCTGCCTTTATGGATTTGATGAATCGAATGTGTCGGCCGATGTTAGATAAATCAGTGATTGTATTTATTGATGATATCCTGATTTATTCGAAGAGTGAAGAAGAACATGCCGGTCACATACGCGAGGTATTAGAGACACTTAGAAGGGAGAAGCTTTATGCTAAATTCTCTAAGTGTGCTTTCTAGTTACGTGAAGTTCAATTTTTGGGTCACGTGGTTATTGCTAAAGGGATCATGGAGGACCCGGCGAAGGTTGAGGCGGTGATGCAATGGAAGTCTCGAAAGACGCCATCTGAGATTCAAAGTTTCTTGGGATTGACGAGCTACTACAGGAGGTTCATTCAAGACTTTTCCAAGGTAGCCTCACCTTTGACTAAACTGACTCGCAAGGAGGTGAAGTTTGTGTGGGGACGAGAACATGAGGATGCTTTTGAGGAGTTAAAGGCAAGATTAACTCAAGCTCCTGTTTTGACATTACCTGAAGGGAGTGAAGACTTAGTGGTGTATTCAGATGCCTCCTATTCGGGACTGGGTTGTGTGTTAATGCAACATAGGAGATAATAGCCTACGCGTCTCGACAGTTGAAAACCCACGAGGTCAATTATCCCATGCATGATTTGGAGCTCATAGCTGTGGTCTTTGCATTAAAGATTTGGCGGCATTACCTGTACGGGGTGAAATGCAGAATCTTCACGGACCACAAAAGCCTAAAGTATTTCTTTGAGCAGAAAGATATTAACATGAGGTAGAGGAGGTGGTTAGAGCTGATTAAGGATTATTATTGTGAAATCCACTACCATCCGGGTAAAGCCAATGTAGTGGCTGATGCCCTCAGCCGAAAAGAGAGACCCAAGCCAATCCGGGTGAAAGCTTATCAATTGGTGATGACCTCTGACGTGATGACACATGTCAAAGAATTTCAGGATGAGGCATTGAAGGAAGATCGCCTTATCTCTGAAAGGATGAGAGGTCTAGTCATGGAGTTGGGAGAAAATACCAACGGATTTAGAATCCGCTTTGGGCGGATATGGATGGACGAATTATGGACGAAGCTCATAAGACTCGATACTCCATCCATCCCGGTGCCACTAAGATGTATCAAGATATGAAGAAAGACTATTGGTGGCCGGGTATGAAGCGCAATGTAGTGGAGTAGGTAAGTAAGTGCCTTACTTGCTTACAAGTGAAGGCAGAGCATCAAAAGCCATATGAGAAGATCCAACCATTGGATGTACCCGAGTGGAAGTGGGAGCACATCACCATGGATTTCATCTCGAAGTTACCACGTACGGCAAGGGGGTATGATGCAATTTGGGTAATAGTTGATCGTTTGACGAAGAGTGCTCACTTCCTACCAATCCGCGAGACGTATTCATCCGAGAGGTTGGCGGATCTGTTCATCAAAGAGATTGTAGCTCGTCATGGTGTGCCGGTGTCTATCGTGTCAGATCGTGACACTCGGTTCACATCAAAGTTTTGGAAGTGATTCCACAATGCGATGGGGACGAGGCTACACATCAGTACGGCTTACCATCCTCAAACAGATGGTCAGTCTGAAAGGACGATTCAAATGCTCGAGGACAAGCTCCGAGCATGTGTGATCGACTTCGGAGGAAGTTGGGATGATCATCTACCATTGGTAGAGTTCTCATACAACAATAGCTATCATGCCAGCATTGGCATGCCACCTTACGAGATGCTATATGGTAGGAGATGTAGAACACCCGTGTGTTAGGGGGAGACATTGGGCAGAAAGAGTTGGGAAGCATGGAGTACGATTAAGAAGCTAGAAAAGATCAAAGCCTTTATGAAGGCAGCCAAAGATAGACAGAAGTCGCATGCCAATAAGAGGCGTAGACCAATCGAGTTCAACGTGGGTGATAAAGTCATGTTAAAGGTCTCGCCCTGGAAGGGAATCATCCCACAGTTATTCGAAGAGTGACAGGTTTCGGGGACGAAACCTCTTTAAGGGGGTAGACTTGTAACGCCCGAAACTTCGGTCAAATAAAAAGAAAATAAAAGTGTCAAGAAGAAAGCAAAAAGAAGCCAAAGATGAGGGGTGTTTTGTGTAAAAGTACACAAAAGTCAAAATTTCACTTTATATGGGCATGGCTGCCCATATCACTCCTGCTGCTACTGTGTTAAACCGAATCAGAAGAAGAAGCTGAATTCGATTTCTCTCAGTTTCAAGGGGAAGAGGAGGCTGATTCTCGCTTGTGGTTAGTGTTCTTTGTATTTTATGGTTTGGTTTGTCGGGTTTTGACCATGAAACCGATTTATATGTGTTTTGTTGTCTGTTTCTGCTTGTTTTAGGCGTTTGAACTCTTGTGCACACGAGTTTGAAGGATTTTTGCTTGTTTGCTGCACTAGGTGAGTTCTAGACCCGGTTTTATGTGTTTTAAACTTCTTTGGGGCTGAGAATGCACGTTTAAAAGGTTTTACTGTTGTTTTATGCTTCACCGTATGTATGTGGGTGTTTGTGTTTGTGCTTTATGGTGGTTTATGTGCGGTTGATGCTTATGATGTTGAGTTTAAGCTTCGAACAGAGGGATAAGCATGATTGGTTAGGACTGTTGGTGTTTTTCGTGGTTGTATGCCTGCTCTAGATGTTAAGCATGTTAGATCCATGATAAGTATGTGTTAGATCGAGGATTGGGGACTGAATAATTGCATCAGTGCATTTGCTGGTTGGTTAGTTCATCCGCATTTAAGTGCTTTTTTCATGCGCATTGTTGTTTGTTCATCCGCATTTGTAGATGATGCGCCTAAGTGTTCTTTCGCATTTATTTTGTTCATGCGCATTTGTTGTTTGTTCATCCGCATTTGTAGATGCTTATGCACCTAAGTGTTCTTCCGTATTTCTTTTATTCATGCGCATTTGCTACAGTGTTCATGCACATTTGTTTCAGTCATTCGCATTTGTTCTACCAGCATTTAGTTGGACACTTGGAATAATCTGAAAGCATTCATCCGCATTAGTATTGTTCAGCCGCATTAGTATTGTTCATCCGCATTAGAATTGTTCATCCGCATTAGTATTGTTCATCCGCATTAGTATTGTTCATCCGCATTAGTTGTTCATCCGCATTGGTTACTGTTCATCCGCATTTGTCTAAGGACTTAGGACTTTTCCGAAGCTTGGGAAGTAGAATGTAGCGGGTAAGTTTTGGGATGTTTTGCTGGTTCATGTCTGTTGTGGTGATGCATGTTGTGGGCTGTTGTTGATGCTTTATACTATGTATAATGTGACTTTACGTGGTGTGTTTATATTCGTATGCGTAAAGTATTATCATAAAGAAAGTGAAAGATTAATGTTAATAAAGAAGTGGAACATAAGAAAAGTATGAAAAGTCTTGCAAGCAAAGGTTGAGGTGAGTGACTGTGTTGTCACAAAAGACTTGTATTCCAAAAATTGAGGTGAGTGACTGTGTTGTCACAAAAGACTCGTAAGCCATAGTTGAGGTGAGTGACTGTGTTGTCACAAAAGACTCGTAAGGGATTCAATCCATGAGATTGACCCGAGTCCTTATCGCGTACCCCGGTACTATCGATCTTTGGATATGAGTCGGGTATTGCATGAGACAGGATCCAGAGTATAGTGAAAGATAATGAATAAATACGTGAGTTAATGAAAGATAATCAAGTATATACCTTGATGTATGTATGATGAATGCACATGTGTAAAAGTAAATGAAGTATTTTATTGAAAAATATATTTTCATATACAACTCCTACAAGGTATTCTAAACGTTTTAAAACTAGAACTCAGTCAGCGACACTGACTTTATTGCATTTTCCGTTGGCAGGTAATTGTTCCTGAGGGTGGCATGCGGGGGAAGCTACTCGGCAGGGCAAGATTGGCATCCATTCATCTTTAATGATATTTTTGTTTTGTAATTCAATGAAACAGAGTCTTTTGTAATCCAAGAAAACAATGATGTATTGCTTAACAACGTTAATTATTAATAGAATGAGTGGTTTTTATTAACTTAATTCCACTGCAATATTTTATGAAATGTGTGATGTTTAATGTTTTATGCTATGATCAACCAACTGTGAGGTCTCCGGGAACGGGGCCTTACATCACTGGAGGTTGCCATCCCAGCATTCAGTTCCTCCTCCTCACCATGATCTCCCTCATTCTCCCTTCTCCCATTCATCTTCCTTCTCTCCTCATCCTTCTCCTTTCTCTTATCTTCTCTCACAGCATGGATGACTTCAGTCACTACAGAAGGTAAGATCGTCTGCATGACTTGATGCACCTCCTCCACAACCGCCTCTTTTACTGAGGCTCTTAAGTTAGCACTCTCATCCACACCCTCCGAATGATGAAATCCAGGCTTAGCAGGAGCTGTCTCTGCAGTCCTTGTCTTGTTCCTTATGGCACGTGGCCCAGCACCATGACCACCTCGTACTCCTCCTCTAGAAGCCTTTGATGATCTACCACCAGTCATCCTCTAACACTATAAGATTCAAACACCAACACGATCATTCAAGGTAATAGCTTAGTTTATGTTAAGTATAGTAAGTCCCTAATTACAGTGGCCAGTTGTGATTAGCCACTTACTTTACTCTTCATCCCCCGAGCATTTCCTATCCTAACTACATCAGTATTCAAATCTACTAAGAACACATAAATCAAATAGCACACGCACATAATACCGGTTAACATTAAGAAAAGAAATACATGATGGCACGTAGCTACTCGAGCTGGCATCCCTCCATTCGGTCCCATTCTCAGTTTTAGTTTAGATTTTTGAAAATATTTACCTATTTCTCTTAAACTTTGGCTCTGATACCAACTTGTAAGGCCCAGTTCCCGAAGACCTCACAGTTGGACAATCATAGCATTATTAAATTAAACAATACACATTTCATAAAATATTGCACCGGAATTAAGTTAACAAAAACCATTCATGCGTATAATTAATGTTGCAAAATAATACATCATTGTAAGTTGGGGTTACAAAATAATCAATTAGTTGCATTACAATACAACAAAATCATTAAGCATGAACGGATGCCAGTCTTGCCCCGACGAGTAGCTTTCCCCGAGTGCCATCCTCAGCAATATTAGTTAGTTTACCCGAAGCAAAGTCAAGAGAGACCTGCCAACTGAAAATGCATAAAAGTCAGCGTTGCTGAGTGAGTCCTAGTTTTAAAAGTATAAAAATACCTTGTATGATTTGTATACGAAAATATCCCTTTTTAAATAAAATACATTACTTTCGTATGTGAGCACACATCATACGTACATTCAGAAAATATTCATAAGTATCATTATCTTTACTTTATTTCTTTCATTATTATCTTTCACATTCTATCGGACCAATGTGCAATACCCCAACATTGTGCATGAAGCTGGTGTTGGGTTTGAGGTCTATAAATAGACCCCAAACATATGCACGAAGCTGACCCAGTCACCTGAGGCAAGTAACAAAGGTCCCGTCAATCTCAAAGATTGACCCTGTGTGCATCCTCATGGGGTAGCTAACCCGCACACAGTTGAGCTGACAACCCGTGGCTGTGAACCTCCTTTCATTTGCTTGCAAGATTTTCATTCATGCATTATGTTCCACTTTTCATTATCATTAATCTTTCAATTTCATTATGATAATACTTTACGTTACGAGAATAAACACACCACGTAAAGTCATATAATAATAATACATAATATGGAACACAAGAACAGGCCATAAAATAAACAAATATAAACACCAAGTCAAACTAGGGTCAAATCCTAAAATTCAGATTTCCCAAAATTTTAGAAATTTTCTAAGTGTTCTAGGCGCATGAGCACTATGTAGGCTCATCAGCGCTATGCGGGCGCACCAACACTTAGGCTCATGAGAAACTTATGCACATGAGCTATTTGGGTGCATGAACTTCACTTAGGCGCCTGAGAACCAATTCTGGGCGCATGGGGTAATGTTTAGGTGCATGACTAGTACTTAGGCTATTTAGGAAAAATTCCAGGCGCATGGGAACTATTGGGGCGCATGGTCAGCACTTAGGCTTTTCTAAGTCAAATTTCTAGACGCATGGGCCCTGTTTGGGCGCATGGCCAACTGTTGTTCATTTTTCAGAATAATATTCAAACCCAATCAGCATATGAACTTGTTCTAAGCTTAGTCCTATCATTCTAAGCAATAATATCCCATAAACAACCATAAAACATGAGAGCACAAGCATATATACATACGGTTATACATGTAATAGTAATAAATCATTTTAACACGCATTTTCAGCCCCAAAAAGTAAAAAAAAAACACATAGAAAACGGGGGTCTAGAACTCACCTATTGCAACCAACAAGTAAAACTCCTCCAAACTTGTGTTCACAAGAGTTCAAACACCTAAAACACAACCAAGCAAACAACCAAGCACAATGAACACATGAAAATCGGTTCTAAGGTCGAAAACCCCACAAACTGAACCAAAAATACAAAGAACACTCACTAAAGTGCGAATTTTCAGTCTTTCTTCCTTGAATATCTGAGAGATCAGCTTCTTCTTCTTCTTCTCTTTTCAGTCGAACACAGAAGTGGGGAAAAGATATATGGGTGGCCATACTCTCAAATATATTAAAATATTTGAGTTGTGTACTCCTTACACTTTGGCCCCCTATACTTTGGCTCCTTTTCCCTTTTTGCAAGATACTTTTATTTTCTTTTCTTATTGCTTTTCTTTTTTTTTATTTTGACAAAATTTTGGGTGTTACATATTTTGTATCTTTCCATATTAGAAATCCGCCTCTTTGTAGTTAGGTCAAGAAAGAACCTTCAGATTTCGATCCAATCCAACAATGCATGCATTAGTGATTCCAATTATTTCATTCGTTGTTCTTTTTCATTTATCGAATAAAATATCCTATTCTTGCTTGTTACTGGACGACTAACAAATTCTTTAAAAGATAAAAAAAGATTCCCACAAAACAAAAAGCGCTTATACAACTATGAATAAGAAAGATTTATATATCTCAAATCTACTTACAATTGCAGTAATATTCTAATCAATTTCATGAATTATTAGAAACTAACTTATCAGATTCGCAGTTTACATTATCCTTAGTTTAAAGCCCTAAACTCATAATGGCAAGAAATAGATTATTTTAAATTCAAAAATTTTCTATTGAATGGGACATTCTTTTACATTGACAAACAACAAGTAAAGGAAGAAAGAAAATTTTTAGCAGCTCTTTCAAATACTGATTGAAAGTGCATTGCTGTGTCAGAAGAATGATAGCTATACAGATTCGGTATACTCTAAAGATGCCCTCGGTACAATATTGACGATCTGACAAAGATTATTTTCAGTGAATTTACATTTACTGATCCAATCTTTTACGAAATCGATCCCCTTTTGACTGTACAAGAATATGTGGAGCTCAGTATATCTGGAAGCACAGGAGAACGTTCTTTTGCTGATATTATTACCAGTATTTGCTACTGGGTCATTCATAGCATTACTATGCCTTCCCTATTCATTGCGGGTTGGTTATTCGTCAGCACTGGTTTAGCTTACGATGTGTTTGGAAGCCCTCGGCCAAACGAGTATTTCACAGAGAACCGACAAGGAATTCCATTAATGACTGGCCATTTTGATTCTTTGGAACAACTCAATGAATTTAGTAGATCTTTTTAGGGGGCCTCAATGACCATAGATCGAACCTATCCAATTTTTACAGTGCGATGGTTGGCTATTCACGGCCTAGCTGTACCTACCGTTTCTTTTTTGGGTCAATATCAGCAATGCAGTTCATACAACGATAAACCTAATCCAAATTATAGAGCTACGACACAATCAAACCCAAACAAACAAAATGTTGAATTGAATCGTACCAGCCTCTAGGGGTTATTACTCATTTTTGTACTTGCTGTTTTATTTTCCAATTATTTCTTCAATTAAGAAAACGAGAGAGAACTAAAATAATAGACTAATTATTCTAGGTATTATCTCTCTTAGCCCATTCAGAAAGATCTCATCTCATAATTATCCATGACTGTTTATGTCTCTAGCATGACCACTTGATGAATCGTGGAGGGAAGTGGCGTAAATGGCCGATACTACTGGAAGAATTCCTCTTTGGATAATAGGTACTGTAGCTGGTATTCTTGCGATCGGTTTAGTAGGTGTTTTCTTTTATGGTTCATATTCCGGATTGGGTTCATCCCTGTAGTAATCGGATGAATTGAGTTGTATACATGAAAGCGTAAGAACTCAACGGATTCCCTTCTTTGTTTGTCTGATTTGAGGGAGAAGGTCCCGTTGAGTTCTTAATAATTAGAATTTTTTTTATAAGTTTATTGAAGAAGTTCTATTTACTCAATAAATTTTCCCCTCCTCTTTTGTTTGTTCACCACTTTTGATATTTATAGTATACGTAATTATTAATTATTATAAAATAATATAATAAAATACATAATAACTCTAAAAAACGTTCTGATACATCTGTAAAAAATCAAAACTAACACTAGAAATGTTTGACGAACAGTATAAATAATCATTATTATTTTGACACAAGAAAAGGATTTTTCACACCCTTTTCTTGTGTCGAAGACTAGGAAGACGAATAACCCCTCCCACAAATATTTCTTCCTTTCATTTATATTTATCCGTTCTATTTCGCGTTTACTTTTGGATAGGATCTAGCCAAAGTGAATTGTATTAGAATCAAATGGATTTTATGACATTTCAATCTCACAATAGCAATATAATAGCAATATAATAACATCACCCCAATTTTGATAAAAAAGACAAAGAAAGAAGGGGTCAGTCAAATAGTCTTCTTCACAATCTACATAATATGGCTAGGAATATGATACAAGGAATTACCGGCATCTCATAGAAAAAGAGTATAAACAAAAAAAAGGTTTTTATCATTTCATTTTTTATATCATAATTACTAAAAATAATTTGGTTCTTTTTACAAACTTGATGTCGATAAATCAGCGAGTTTAGAAATTCATTTCGGACAATTGAACCTTCTCGAACTATTTCTTTTTAAGAACCAAAAATATTTGTGCCAAAATAACATATGCGAAGAAGAACAAAAGGCATTGTACACGTAATAGGTCTTCAAGTACTATTTCTGCATCTCCCTGACCAAATCCGCCCACATTAGGATTACTTGTCAACGGTTGAACCAATTTGATAGATTCGCCTTCTGAAACAAGAAGTTCTGGCCTGGAGGGATAATATCAACTACCTGACGTTCATCTGATGAATCCGCTATGGTTATTTCGTATCCCCCCTTTTCTTTTCGTAGGATTTTGCTTACTATCCCTGATGCTATAGCTTTATAAACTGTATTGTTACTTTTACCCCCGTCAGGATTAATCTGGCCCCTTCCCCTGTTTCCACCTACGTATATAGGCTATTTTAAGAAGTGAATGTCTTTCTTAGTAGTGGGGTCCAGGGAAAGAATAGGAAAGGTGATTTCACTATATTTCTTCCCAGGAACAGGGCCTATGACAAGAATATTTTTTTGATTGGGGCGATAGCTCTGAAAAGACAGATTACCCATCTTTTCTTTTATCTCTGGGGAAATATGATCGGAAGGGGCTAATTAAAAACCCTCTGGTAAAATAACAACCCCCATATTCAAAGCCCCTTTTTTACCATTAGCAAGAACTTGTTTCAGTTGCATATGATAAGGAATTCGAACAAATGCTTCAAATACAGTATCGGGAAGTGCCGCTTGCGGAACCTCAATATCCACTGGTTTATTAGCTAAATGGCAATTGGAGCATACAATACGCCCGGTCGCTTCTCGTGGATTTTCATAACTCTGCTGTGCAAAAATGGGATATGCATTTGAAATGGATGTACGAGTTATTTTATATATCATGAGCGATACGAAAGTAGATCGAGTAATCTGTTCCTTTATCCAAGACAAAAGTATTTCTAGTTGCATGGTCCAATCATTGATCCCGAAAATTTCTACAATAAATTGGGGTAGGTCACTAATGGAGTTTCCTATCTACGATTCTGTTATTTACTGGAATAATTATATAGGAATATAGGATGAATCTAAGGGATGGGTAGAAGTAGAAAGCGATTTTCAATGTTTTGCTTATGTACAACTGCAAAGTAAGAAACATTATAATTGGATTAGCTAGATCATTTTTTAGTCATTCATTGAATGATAAATCACTACAAGTGATGGAGATATGCGATTTAAATAACGAAAAATCCAATATTTTAAAATTGTATCTAGAATGACTGGAAAAGTGGAAACAAGGCCAGATATAATTTGATCATTATGAACAAATCCAAAATCCTTGTAGACAAAGCCAATCATCAATTCCCAACCATGGGGCGAATGAAATCCGATACATAAATCAGTTAATAAAAGAAGAGAAAAAGCTTTTATTGTATCACTTAAGTTATATAGGAATTCCTAAGCCCAAGAGTTAAGAATAACAAGTTCTTTATTACCCAAAATAGAATAACCACGTCGAGAAGTTCAAAATCTTATGAATACGACCCTGTAAGGCCCCGTTCCCGGGACGCATACAGCTGGACCGTCATCGCATAAATTATTTAAATTACTCATTTCTTTACAGTGGAAATTAATAACTTTCATTTATAATTAGAACATGTTATCTCATTACATAAATCATTTACATTTCAAAATACAATAACATGTCCAAAATGTGGATGCCAGTCTCAAAACGTCCCAGTAGCGTATGCATCCATGCCTGCAACTCCTCAGCATCAACAAAATACCTGCCAACTATCATGCATACAAAAAGTCAGCGACGCTGAGTGAGTTCTAGTTTTATAAATAAAATACTTTACTTACGTTAAAACATAACCTTCGTAATCATATGCGATCACACATCATACGTACACATTGATAATATTATTATTATCTTCATCATCGTTCAATTCGTACATTTCGTACTTTCATCATTATCTTTCACTTAAATCTGGATCCTGTCTCATGCAATACCCCCGACTCATGTCCGGAGACCGACAGTACCGGGGTACGCGACAAGGATCCCCTTCGAGTCACAAAGACTCCCTTCGAGCCACAAAGACTCCCATCAAGCCACAAGGACTCCCTTCGAGTCACCAAGACTCCCTTCGAGCCACAAGGACTCCATTCGAGTCACCAAGACTCCCTTCAAGCCACAAGGACTCCCTTCAAGCCACAAGGACTCCCTTCGAGTCACCAAGACTCCCTTCGAGCCACAAGGACTCCCTTCGGGTCAATCTCTTGGATTAAACCCCTTACGAGTCTGTTGTGACACACAGTCACTCACCTCAGCCTGGCATACAAGTCTGTTGTGACAACATAGTCACTCACCCCAACCTTGGCTTACGAGTCTTTTGTGATAACACAGTCAGTCACCTCAGACTTGCTTGCAAGACTATTATTACGTTCCACTTTTCATTATCGTTATCTTTCACTTCGTTATATAATACTTTACGTTTATTCATAGCCATACCACGTAAAGTCATACATCATACATAACGTATTATAAAACATAATACATACGTTTTGAAATCGTTAAACAAAGAAAGATAACACATACCCCCATACATCATAAACATCATCACACCATCATGCACACATCAAACATAAGCCAACACATCCCAACGGGATCTATCTCAAACATCACCTCTTAAAGCCCTTAAGAAAGCCCCACGTCCAAAACTAGGCACAACATAACATTCTAGGCGCATCAGAAGAAAATTTCTAAGTATAAACATCCTGGGCGCATCAGCACTATGCAGGCGCATGATCCCTATTCAGGCGTCCCAACACTTGGCCATAAAAACGATTCTAGGTGCATGGGCACTATGCAGGCGCATGACCCACACTTAGCCGTTTTCACTTTCTGGGCGCAAGAACCACTGTTCAGGCGTATGACCCACCCTTAACCAATTTCACACTTCCTGGGCGCATGGCACTATGCAGGCGCATTAAAACTATTTGGGCGCACCACCTTTGGGCGCATGAGGACACTTAGGCACATAACACTTGGGCGCATGAGAACATTCTGAAATATGCTTAACACTGCCAAACTCACCCGAACATCAATCCAACACCATCCAAACATAGATCTAACATACTAAGGGCATCTAAAACTTACCAAACACCATACTAAACCATAAACAAGCCTAGAACATACAACCACAACACATACATCGAACAAAAACTCATTAAAAACCTTTTTCCCGGTATGCATAATAGCCCCAAAACACTTTAAAATCTATAAAAGTGGGGTTCTAGAAACTCACCTGAAGCAACTCTTCAAACTAAACACTTCCACCTGCGATTTCAGCTACAAAATCCCTAGAACAACCTTCTAAAACATCGAGAGCTTTGGTTACAAGCTGCAAACTAAGCTAAAACCGAACATAAACCCGAGAACTAACCTTTTTGCAGCTTCTTCTTCCTTCTTCTTCAAAAACCCAATTTCTTGCTCTTCTTCTTCTTCAGCCGAGGCCAGAAAGCAGATCTACTGCTTTATGGGGCGGCCATACCCTCATTTGTATTAAAATAATGAGTTTTGGCACTTTTACACTTTACACCCTTCATCTTGTGCCCATTTACTTTTCTTTCTGAATTCTTTTCTTTTCGTTTTCTTTCTAATAAAATTCGAGGTGTTACAAGTCCACCCCCCTTATATAGGTTTCATCCCCGAAACCAATCGCTTCTCGAACAGTTATGGGTAACGCTGTCTCACCTCTTCCTTGACCTTACACGTAGGCTTTGTCCCCTTCTAGGCTCCATTTTACTTGCACAAGTGGAACCACCGTTCTCCTTAGCCCTTCTTTTCCTTTTATCATGAATAACCCTCAGTTGCTCCACGTAGTTGAATCCCTCATCCATCTCGGCATTCTCAAGTGGCACGATCACATCCTCATCGATTGAGTACTTTCTTAGACGAGATACATGGAACATCGGACGACTCCACTTAACATGTCGGGTAGCTCCAGTCGACATGCCACTTCTCCTACCTGAGCAACAGTTCAGATTATTTCTTTACACCTCAGTATTAGCTTCACTCACTTTCAAAATCGGGTGATCTTCTCTCCCAAAACGAGGCCTTCATCATTACTCCATCGCCGTAGGTCAGCACCGAACTCTTGTCGGGCGTGACTGTTCAAACCACCTTGTTGCAACACTCGGTGTTTGCCTCATAGGCTGCTAGCCAATCCTTCTGAAGGCGCACGTCTATCCATCCATGTCTGTCCTAAACAGACTAGCAGGAAACACGTGCTCTCTCAATACTATCACGCAATTCTCTAGGACATCCGATAACCTAGTGGACTTACCAATAGCAATTTCTTCATCGAAGGATGCATCGATCTTCCTACTCCTAACGTGCAACTTAACACAAAGGCAGTAGGAATGAAACTACTACTAGCACCACAATCACAGCATAGATGCATAACTTTAAATTACTAGAAACATACCTGACATCATGGCGAAGTCCGCACTAGCCTCCTCCTGGTCATAGCGAATGCTCTGACCTTCATCTTCTGCTCTCCTTCCTTGCACCAGAGCTTCCAGCCCTTGACTTCGTGCGGTCTCTGCTCCTGTGTCCACTCTCACCACACCTGTAACATCTTATTGCATGACAATCCCTCGCCAAGTGGCCCTCCTTTCCACACTGAAAACAGAGATTCGATCCCCGCTTACATACTCCTGCATGCTCCTTCCCACATTTCTTGCATACCTCTTCCCTCTCAGACATCCTCTTCCGATCATCAAACCTCATCATCTTACCTCCGGCCACAAATTCACCATCATCATCATCCCGCCTTCCGTTCCCACTCTTAACATAACCCTGCTCTTCCTCCTCATCCATTATCGCCACCGCCTCTCGCTCGTCATACAGCCTCCCCGCCAAATCGACCGCCGACCTAAACGTGCTTGGCCGGGCAACGACCAGATGTCTGCGGATATCTACAGGCAGACCTTGAATATACCTTTTAATCTTTCGTGACACAGGCATCACCTGATCTGGCACCAGGCTCGCCATCTCGTTGAACTTTGTGGTGTACTGTTGGTGAGTCATCGTCCTCGCCTCCAGCTGCAGGAGCTCCCTCTCGACTTTATCAAGCTCTCTATGAGGGCAGAACTCCTCGATTACCAACCTCTTCAGCTCCTTCCACCTCATCCTCCAGATTGCTCCGGTGCCCTCAGCCTGGACAATGTTGTCCTACCAGCATAAGGCTGAATTCACAAATGAGTGGGTAGCAAACTTCACCTTCTGATCCTCGCGGCACTCGCTGATATCAAGTACCGCTTCCATCTCTCTCACCCAACGTTATGCAGCAATAGCACTCCTATTTCCATCAAACACAGGAGGCCTACACCTTTGGAATGCTCCATAGCTGCATCCCATCACAGTTTCCTGCACAGCTTCCTCATCCTCCTCATCATCACTGGAGACAACCATGTCAGCATCAGGTTGCTCCATACCCCTAGAACCTCCAACTTCACCTCCTCGTCGTGCAGTTCTCCTCTTCTCACTCTCCTTCTTCTCATCCTCCTTCATAGCTCTAATGACATCGGTCACTACAGTCTGCAGAATCATCTGCATGACCTGTTGGACTTCCTCTACTACTGCCTCCTTCATTGAGGCTCTCAGATAAGCACTCCCGTCCTTACCGTCCTGGTAACGAAGCGCTGGCTCATCAGGAGCCGTCTCAGCAGCCTTAGCCCTGCTCCTCGTGACAGGTGGCCTAACTCCACGTTCACCATGACCTCCACCTCGCGAAGCCTCAGAAGACCTACCGCCATCCATCTAAACACTACAAGATTCAAACACCAACACGGTCAATCAAGGAAATAGCTCAAGATATGTCATGTATAGTATGTCCCTAATTACAGTTGCCAGTTGTGTTTAGCCACTTACTTTACTCCACATTTCTCAAGCATTTCCTATCCTGACTACATCAGTATCTAAATCCGCATAGAAGCACACAAGCCACATAACATGCGCATATAATACCGGTTAACATTTACTTATATAAAACCTTTTACATAAAACTTTTACCTGCAGGCATTTAGCTACTAGGATTGGCAACCCTTTCCTTTCGTCCCATTCTCAGTTTAAGATTAGGTTCTTTTGCAAATATTACCCAATTCTCTTAAACTTTAGCTCTGATACCAACTTGTAAGGCCCCGTTCTCGGGACGCTTACAGCTGTACCGTCATCGCATAAGTTATTTAAATTACTCATTTCTTTGCAGCGGAAATTAATAACTTTTGTTTATAATTAGAACATGTTATCTCATTACATAAATCATTTACATTTCAAAATACAATAACATGTCCAAAATGTGGATGCCAGTCTCAAAACGTCCCCAGTAGCGTATGCATCCACGCCTGCAACTCCTCAGCATCAACAAAATACCTGCCAACTATCATGCATACAAAAAGTCAACGACGCTTAGTGAATTCTGGTTTTAAAAATAAAATACTTTACTTTCGTTAAAACATAACATTCGTAATCATATGCGATCACATATCATACGTACACATTGATAATATTATTATTATCTTCATCATCGTTCAATTCGTACATTTCGTACTTTCATCATTATCTTTCACTTCAATCTGGAGCCTGTCTCATGCAATACCCCCGACTCATGTTCGGAGACCGACAGAACCGGAGTACACGACAAGGACTCCCTTCGAGCCACAAAGACTCCCTTCGAGCCACAAGGACTCCCTTCGAGCCACAAAGACTCCCTTCGAGCCACAAGGACTCCCTTCGAGTCACCAAGATTCCCTTCGAGCCACAAGGACTCCCTTTGAGCCACAAGTACTCCCTTCGAGTCACCAAGACTCCCTTCGAGCCACAAGGACTCCCTTCGAGCCACAAGGACTCCCTTCGAGTCACCAAGGCTCCCTTCGAGCCACAAGGACTCCCTTCGAGCCACAAGGACTCCCTTTGAGTCACCAAGACTCCCTTCGAGCCACAAGGACTCCCTTCGGGTCAATCTCTTGGATTAGACCCCTTACGAGTCTGTTGTGACACACAGTCACTTACCTCAGCCTGGCATACAAGTCTGTTGTGACAACACAATCACTCACCCCAACCTTGGCTTACGAGTCTTTTGTGACAACACAGTCACTCACCTCAGTCTTGCTTGCAAGACTATTATTATGTTCCACTTTTCATTATCGTTATCTTTCACTTTGTTACATAATACTTTACGTTCATTCATAGCCATACCACGTAAAGTCATACATCATATATAACGTATTATAAAAAATAATACATACGTTTTGAAAACCGTTAAACGAAAAAAGATAACACATACGCCCATACATCATAAACATCATCACACCATCATGCACACATCAAACATAAGCCAACACATCCCAACAGGACCTATCTCAAACATCACCTCTTAAAGCCCTTAAGAAAGCCCCACGTCCAAAACTAGGCACAACATAACATTCTAGGCGCATCAGCAGAAAATTCTAAGTATAAACATCCTGGGCGCATCACCGCTATGCAGGCGCATGAGCCCTGTTCAGGCGTCCCAACACTTGGCCACCGAAACGATTCTGGGTGCATGGGCACTATGCAGGCGCATGACCCACACTTAGCCGTTTTCACTTTCTGGGCGCATTAACCACTGTTCAGGCGCATGACCCACCATAGCCAATTTCACACTTCCTGGGCGCATGGTACTATACAGGCGCATTAGCAATATTTGGGCGCACCACCTTTGGGCGCATGAGGACACTTAGGCACATAACACTTGGGTGCATGAGAACATTCTGAAATATGCCTAACACTGCCAAACTCACCCGAACATCATTTCAACACCATCCAAACATAGATCTAACATACTAAGGGGATCTAAAACTTACCAAGCACCATACTAAACCATAAACAAGCCTAGTACATACAACCACAGCACATACATCGAACAAAAAGCTGAAACATATGGTTATCTTTAAAAACCTTTTTCCCGGTATGCATAATAGCCCCAAAACACTTTAAAATATGTAAAAGAGGGGTTCTAGAAACTCACCTGAGGCAGCTTTTCAAACTAAACACTTCCACCTACGATTTCTGCTACAAAATCCCGAGAACAACCATCTAAAACATCGAGAGCTTCTGTTACAAGCTACAAACTAAGCTAAAACCGAACATAAACCCGAGAACTAACCTTTTTGCAGCTTCTTCTTCCTTCTTCTTCTCCAAAAACCCGATTTCTTGCTCTTCTTCTTCTTCAGCCGAGGCCAAAAAGCAGATATGCTGCTTTATGGGGCGGCCATACCCTCATTTATATTAAAATAATGAGTGTTGGCACTTTTACACTTTACACCCCTCATCTTGTGCCCATTTACTTTTCTTTATGAATTCTTTTCTTTTCGTTTTCTTTCTAATAAAATTCGGGGTGTTACAGACCCTCGCTGTGTATCTTGATTAATTGGATTGTTTCTTTGTGAATTCCTATATGAAGGTTTTGTAGATGTGTCTCCGAGTATTCCCTGATCATTTCCTCTAAGAAAAGGATTTCCTATAATTCTATGAATTTTTCTAGAATACTCTTTTCTTCAATATCATTCAAAAAAGTTTCGGATTGCCTAGTATTCCACCAATTAGTAACCCACGATTCCAGACTTTTTTGAAATAAGAGAGAAATCCACCAGGGCAAAAATACTATAGATGCAAGATATAAAATAGGAGTGAATGCTTTATTTTTTGCCATTTTTTCATCAATGAATTGTTAATGAACCCATCTCATTCGTCAACTCTAGGTAATCTAGTATTTCTCTCACGCATCAGTTCTATTACAAATTATCGAACCTATGAATCTATTCACTATTTTTTATTTGTGATTTCGTGGTTAGGTCTTGAATCTAGAAAAAAATACAAAAATAGACGAAAAATTCGAATGAATAAATAAAAAAAAAATCTTGTTTCCCTATAGTCAAATTCGAAGCACATCTCCTTTCAATGAATGCCCCAAAAACCACTTTAAATAATGAATATGAATATTTTTCAGATTTTGAGACGAAATAACTCCTTTTCTATCATTATATAAAAATCTCTAATCTTTTGAAAAAATTTAAATGACTATGAGTAGTCAGGGATAGAATAATTGAGGGAATTTTCTGAATAATATTGTGAAAAATGAGGTTTATCCTTCAATATGATTCTTTCTTTAAATGACAATGAATATTTGATTCTTTCTTCAATATGGTATGGATTCACACCAATTCTTCTATGTATACAGGTTTATCCTAGCCAACCTTAAGAGCTATTTCGTTTTAAAATCAAATAAATTAAATTCCCAATTTCTATTTCTTAATAACAATAGTTCTCGGAGAGATAGTTATTTGCTTTTCCTAATAACCTTCAATGCTATAGAGTGTTGATCCTCAAACCTTATCAACACACTCGAAGCCTAATTTCATCAAATCTCGTCATAAGGATGACTAAAATCACACTAATCAATCACAAATGGAACATAGGATCTACTATTTAAACCGAATGCAACATGAACACGAAACCATACAAATGACAGTTGAAAATTGATACACTCCTTCCCAAAACTAAACAAGAACATTCCATAACCATCTTTGAACACTCTTGCCTCAAAAATCAACTTAAATCAATCAAAATGACAATTGTCGATTCCCGGAATCCTTTATTGTGCATAAATGCAAGGATAAGAGTTTTAAAGGACAAACTAACTACTCGTATTCACTTAATAAGATTCTAGAAGCAAATTAAACTTGCCGAATGAAACTAATGAAACGTCAAACAGGAAACACAATATGTAATGGATAAAAAAGAAGCCAAATCAAGTTAACTCGTCCTAGTGTGTAATATTTCCTTGTATTTCAATAAAAATGCAACTACGGATAGGTGCATTAAAGTATTCATGAAAGATTAAAAAAATACATGGGAAAAGAAATACGTACAAAAAGACATTAAATAACAATAGTTCTCGCAGAGATAATTATTTGCTTTCCCAAATAACTTTCAATGCTATAAAGTTTTGATCCTCAAACCTTGTCAACACACTCAAAGCCTAATTTCTTCAAATCCCATTAAATGATGACTAAAATCACACTAATCAATCACAAATGGAACATACGATCTACTATTTAAACCGAATGCAACACGAACACGAAACCATACAAATGACCATTGAAAATTGATACACTCCTTCCCAAAACTAAACAAGAACTCTCCATAACCATCTTTGAACACTCTTGCCTCAAGAATCCACTTAAATCAATCAAAATCACAATTGTCGATTCACGGAATCCTTTATTGAGCATAAACGCAAGGATGAGAGTTGTAAAGGACAAACTAACTACTCGTATTCACTAAATAAGAATCTAGAATCAAATTACACTTACCGAATGAAACTAATGAAACGTCAAACAAGAAACGAATTGTGTGATCGATAAAAAAGAAGTAAAATCAAGTTAATTCATCAGAGTATGTAATATTTCCTTGTATTTCAATTAAAAAATGCAACTACGGATAGGTGCATTAAAGTATTTGTGAAAGATTAATAAAACACATGGGAAAGGAAATACGTACAAAAAAACATTAAACAACAATAGTTCTCGCATGGATATTTTTTTCTTTCGCTAACTACCTTCAATGCTATTGAGTTTTGATCCTCATACCTTTTCAACAAACTCGAAGCCTAATTTCATCAAATCCCATTATAATAGTCACTAAAATCACACTAATCAATCACAAATGGAACATATGATATACTTGTTAAACCAAATGCAACAGGAACACGAAACAATACAAATGACCGTGAAAAATCAATACACTTTTTCCCAAAACTAAACAAAAACTCTCCATAACCATCTTTGAACACTCTTTGCTCAAGAATCCACTTAAATCAATCAAAATGACAATTGTCGATTCACGACATCCTTTATTGAGCTTAAACGCATGGATAAGAGTTGTAAAGGACTAACTAACTACTCGCATTTAAGCAATAAGAATCGAGAATCAAATTAAACTTACCGAATGAAACTAATGAAATGTCAAACAAGAAACGCAATGTGTGATGGATAAGAATGAAGTCAAATAAAGTTAACTCGTCCTAGTATGTAATATTTCGTTGTATTTCAATAAAAAAATAAAACAACGGATAGGTGCATTAAATTATTCATGAAAGATTTACAAAATACATAGGAAAAGAAATACGTACAAAAAGACATTAAATAATAATAGTTCTCGCAGAGATAATTATTTGCTTTCCCTAATAACCTTTAATACTATGGAGTTTTGAACCTCAAACCTTGTCAGCACACTCGAAGCCTAATTTCATCAAATCCCGTATAATAATGACTAAAATCACACTAATCAATCACAAATGGAACATAGGATCTACTGTTTAAACCGAATGCAGCACAAACACGAAGCCATACAAATGACCGTTGAAAATCGATACACTCCTTCCAAAAACTAAACAAGAACTCTCCATAACCATCTTTGAACACTCTTGCCTCAAGAATCCACTTAAGTTAATCAAAATGACAATTGTCAATTCACGAAATCCTTTATTGAGCATAAACGCAAGGATAAGAGATGTAAAGGACAAACTAACTACTCGCATTCACTCAATAAGAATCGAGAATCAAATTACACTTACCAAATAAAACTAATGAAACTTCAGACAAGAAACGTAAGGTATGTTGGATAAAAATGAAGTCAAATCAAGTTAACTCGTCCTACTATGTAATATTTCCTTGTATTTTAATAAAAAATGCAACTATGGATAGGTGAATTAAAGTATTCATGAAAGATTAACAAAATACATGGGAAAGGAAATACGTACAAGAAAACATTAAACAACAACAGTTCTCGCATGGATAGTTTTTTTCTTTCGCTAACTACCTTCAGTGCTATTGAGTTTTGATCCTCATACCTTTTCAACAAACTCGAACACTAATTTCATCAAATCCCATTATAATAGACACTAAAATCACACTAATCAATCACAAATGGAACATATGATCTACTTGTTAAACCAAATGCAACAGGAACACGAAACAATACAAATGACCGTAAAAAATCGATACACTTCTTCCCAAAACTAAACAAGAACTCTCCATAGCCATCTTTGAACACTCTTGCCTCAAGAATCTACTTAAACAATTAAAATGACAATTGTCAATTTACGAAATCCTTTATTGAGCATAAACGCAAGGATAAGAGATGTAAAGGACAAACTAAATACTCGTATTCACTCAATAAAAATCGAGAATCAAATTACACTTACCAAATGACTCTAATGAAACTACAAACAAGAAACGTAATGTGTGATGGATAAAAATGAAGTCAAATCAAGTTAACTCGTCTTAGTATGTAATATTACTTTGTATTTCAATAATAAAAATGCAACTACAGATAGATGCATTAAAGTATTCATGAAAGATTAACAAAATACATGGGAAAAGAAATACGTACAAGAAAACATTAAACAACAATAGGTCTTGCATGGATAGTTCTTTTCTTTCGCTAACTACCTTCAATGCTATTGAGTTTTGATCCTCATACCTTTTCAACAAACTTGAAGCTTGATTTCATCAAATCCCGTTTTAATAGTCACTAAACTCATACTAATCAATCACAAATGGAACATATGATCTACTTGTTAAACCAAATGCAAAAGGAACACGAAACAATACAAATGACGGTAAAAAATAAATACACTTGTTCCCAAAACTAAACAAGAACTCATCATAACCATCTTTGAACACTCTTGCCTCAAGAATCCGCTTAAATCAATCAAAATGACAATTGTCGATTCACGAAATCCTATATTGAGCATAAACTCAAGGATAAGAGTTGTAAAGGACAAACTAACTACTCGTATTCACTCAATAAGAATCGAGAATCAAATTACACTTACCGAATGAAACTAATGAAACAGTCAAACAAGAAATGCAATGTGTTATTGATAAAAATGAAGTCAAATCAAGTTAACTCGTCTTAGTATGTAATATTTCCTTGTATTTCAATAAAAAATGCAACTACGGATAGGTGCATTAAAGTATTCTTGAAAGATTAACAAAATACATGGGAAAAGAAATACGTACAAAAAGACATTAAACAACAATAGTTCTCGCAGAGATAGTTATTTGCTTTACCTCATAACCTTCAATGGTATGGAGTTTTGATCCTCAATCCTTGTCAACACACTCGAACCCTAATTTCATCAAATCCCGTTATAACGATGAATAAAATCACACTAATCAATCCCAAATGGAACATAGGATCTACTATTTAAACCGAATGCAACACGAACACGAAACCATACAAATGACAGTTGAAAATCGATACACTCCTTCCCAAAGCTAAACAAGAACTCTCCATAACCATCATTGAACACTTTTTTCTCAAGAATCCTCTTAAATCAATCAAAATGACAATTGTCGATTCACGGAATCCTTTATTGAGCATAAACGCAAGGATAAGAGTTCTAAAGGACAAACTAACTACTCATATTCACATAATAAGAATCTAGAATCAAATTACACTTACCGAATGAAACTAATGAAATGCCAAATAGGAAACGCAATGTGTGATCGATAAAAGAAGTCAAATCAAGTTAACTCGTCCTAGTATGTAATATTTCCTTGTATTTCAATAAAAAAATGCAACTATGGATAAGTGCATTAAAGTATTCATGAAAGATTAACAAAATAAATGGCCAAGAAATACGTACAAAAAGACATTAAACAACAATAGTTCTCGCAGAGATAGTTATTAGCTTTCACCAATGCTACTGAGTTTTGATCCTCAAACCTTGTCAACACACTCGAAGCATAATTTCATCAAATCCCCTTATAATGATGACTAAAATCACACCAATCAATCACAAATGGAACACAGGATCTTACTGTTTAAACCGAGTGCAACACGAACACGAAACCATACAAATGACCGTTGAAAATCAATACACTCCTTCCCAAACTAAATTAGAACTCTCCATAACCATCTTTGAACACTCTTGCCTCAAGAATCCAGTTAAATCAATCAAAATGACAATTGTCGATTCACGGAATCCTTTATTGAGCATAAACACAAGGATAAGAGTTGTAAAGGACAAACTAACTACTCGTATTCACTCAATAAGAATCTTGAATCAAATGACACTTACCGAATAAAACTAATGAAACGTCAAACAGGAAACACGATGTGTGATCGATAAAAAAGAAGTAAAATCAAGTAAACTCGTCCTAGTTTGTAATATTTCCTTGTATTTCAATAATAAAAATGCAACTACGGATAGATGCATTAAAGAATTCACGAAAGATTAACATAATACATGCGAAAAGAAATACGTACAAGAAAACATTAAACAACAATAGTTCTCGCATGGATAGTTTTTTTCTTTCGCTAACTACCTTCAATGCTATTGAGTTATGATCCTCATAACATTTCAACAAACTCGAAACCGAATTTCATCAAATCCCATTATAATAGTCACTAAAATCACACGAATCAATCACAAATGGAACATATGATATACTTGTTAAACCAAATGCAACAGGAACACGAAACAATACAAATGACAGTAAAAAATCGATACACTTGTTCCCAAACTAAACAAGAACTCTTCATAACCAACTTTGAACACTCTTGCCTCAAGAATCCACTTAAATCAATCAAAATGATAATAATCGATTCACGAAATCCTTTATTGAGCATAAACGCAATGATAAGAGCTGTAAAGGACAAACTAACTAGTGTATTCACTCAATAAGAATTAAGAATCAAATTACACTTACCGAATGAAACTAATGAAACGTCAAACAAGAAATGTAATGTGTGATTGATAAAAATGAATTCAAATCAAGTTAACTCGTCCTAGTATGTAATATTTCCTCGTATTTCAATAAAAAATGCAACTACAGATAGGTGCATTAAAGTATTCTTGAAAGATTAATGAAATACATGGGAAAAGAAATATTTACAAAAAGACATTAAACAACAATAGTTCTCGCAGAGATAGTTATTTGCTTTCCCTAATAACCTTCAATGCTATGGAGTTTTGATCCTCAAACCTTGTCAACACACTCGAAGTCTAATTTTATCAAATCCTGTTATAATGATGACTAAAAACACACTAATCAATCATAAATGGAACATAGGATCTACTATTTAAACCGAATGCAACACGAACACGAAACCATACAAATGACAGTTGAAAATCGATACACTCCTTCCCAAAGCTAAACAAGAACTCTCCATAACCATCTTTGAACACTCTTTCCATAAGAATCCCCTTAAATCAATCAAAATGACAATTGTCGATTCACGGAATCTTTTAATGAGCATAAAAGGGAAGGATAAGGGTTGTAAAGGACAAACTAACTACTCGTATTCACTCAATAAGAATCTAGAGTCAAATTACACTTATCGAATGAAACTAATGAAACGCCAAACAGGAGACGTAATGTGTGATCGATAAAAGAAGTCAAATCAAGTTAACTCGTCCTAGTATGTAATATTTGCTTGTGTTTCAATAAGAAAAATATAACTGCGGATAGGTGCATTAAAGTATTCATGAAAGATTAACAAAATACATGGGAAAAGAAATACGTACACAGAAAACATTAAACAATAATAATTCTCGCATGGATAGTTTTTTCTTTCGCTAACTACCTTCAGTGCTATTCAATTTTGATCCTCAAAACTTTTGAACAAACTCGAAGCCGAATTTCATCTAATCCTGTTGTAATAGTCACTAAAATCACACTAATCAATCACAAATGGAACATATGATATATTTGTTAAACCAAATGCAACAGGAACACGAAACAATACAAATGACCATAAAAAATCGATACACTTCTTCCCAAAACTACACAAGAACTCTCCATAACCATCTTTGAATACTCTTGCCTCAAGAATCCACTTAAATCAATCAAAATGACAATTGTCGATTCCCAAAATCCTTTATTGTGCATAAATGCAAGGATAAGAGTTTTAAAGGACAAACTAACTACTCGTATTCATTTAATAAGATTCTAGAAGCAAATTACACTTGCCGAATGAAACTAATGAAACGTCAAACAGGAAACGCAATATGTGATCGATAAAAAAGAAGTCAAATCAAGTTAACTCATCCTAGTATGTAATATTTCCTTGTATTTCAATAAAAAATACAGCTACGAATAGGTGCATTAAAGTATTCATGATAGACTAACAAAATACATGGGAAAAGAAATACGAACAAAAAGACATTAAACAACAATAGTTCTCGCAGAGATAATTATTTGCTTTCCCTAATAACCTTCAATGCTACGGAGTTTTGATCCTCAAACCTTGTCAACACACTCGAAGCCTAATTTCATCAAATCCCGTTATAATGATGACTAAAATGACACTAATCAATCACAAATGGAACGTAGGATCTACTGTTTAAACCGAATGCAACATGAACACGAAACGATACAAATGACCGTTGAAAATCGATACACACCTTCCCAAAACTAAACAAGAACTCTCCATAACCATCTTTGAACACTCTTGTCTTAAGAATCCACTTAAATTAATCAAAATGATAATTGTCAATTCACGGAATCCTTTATTGAGCATAAACTCAAGGATAATAGATGTAAAGGACAAACTAACTACTCGTATTCACTTAATAAGAATCGAGAATCAAATTACAATTACCAAATGAAACTAATGAAACGTCAAACAAGAAACGCAATACGTGACCGATAAAAATGAAGTTAAATCAAGTTAACTCGTCCTAGTATGTAATATTTCCTTGTATTTCAATAAAAAATACAACTACGGATAGGTGCATTAAAGTATTCATGAAAGATTAACAAAATACATGGGAAAAGAAATACGTACGAAAAGACATTAAACAACAATAGTTCTCATTTAGATAGTTATTTGCTTTCCCTTATAACCTTCAATGCTATGGAGTTTTGATCCTCAAACCTTGTCAACACACTCGAAGCCTAATTTCATCAAATCCCATTATAATGATGACTAAAATCATACTAATCAATCACAAATGGAACATAGGATCTTACTGTCTAAACCGAATGCAACACGAACACGAAACCATACAAATGACCGTTGAAAATCAATACACTCCTTCCCAAAACTAAAGTAGAACTCTCCATGACAATCTTTGAACAGTCTTGCCTCAATAATCCACTTAAATCAATCAAAATGACAATTGTTGATTCATGTAATCCTGTATTATGTATAAACGCAAGGATAAGAGTTGCAAAGGACAAACTCACTACCCGTATTCAATCAATAAGAATCTAGAAGCAAATTACACTTACCAAATGAAACTAATGAAATGTCAAACAGGAAACACAATGTGTGACCGATAAAAAAGAAGTCAAATCGAGTTAACTCGTCCTAGTTTGTAATATTTCCTTGTATTCCCAAACAGTACCTCATGCGCCTACTGACCGAATGACTAAATGTAGTTCATGCGCCCAAATAGTCTTCATGTGCCTATAATTCCTCATGCGCCTAGGTGTTGGAGCGCCCGCATAGTGTTCATGCACCTAAGTTTCTCATGCGCCTAAGTGTTGGTGCGCCCGCATAGTGTTCATGCGCCTATGTTTCTCATGCGCCTAAGTGTTGGTGCGCTCGCATAGTACTCATGCGCCTAGAACACTTAGAAATTTTCTGAAATATTGGGAATTAGAAATTTTAAGACTTAACCCTGGGATGTTTTGGTGGTTATGTTTATTTATATTATGCTTGTTTATGCCCTGTTCTTGTGTTCCATATTATGTATTTATTGCGTGGCTTTACGTGGTGTGTTTATACTCGTATACGTAAAGTATTATCGTAAATAGTGGAAGATTAATGATAATGAAAGTGGAACATAACGAATGAATGAAAGTCTTGCAAGAAATTGAATAGAGGTGCACGACCATGTTGTCGTTAGCTCAACTGTGTGCGGTTTAGCTAACCCGAAGGATGTACACTGGGTTAATCTTTGAGATTGGCGAGACCCTTGTGGCAAGCCCTGGTACTGGGTCAGGCTTCGTGCACAATGTTAGGGGTCTATTTATAGACTCCGACCTAGTACCCGCTTCATACACAATGTTTAGGGTATTGCACATTGGTCTGATAGAAAGTGAAAGATAATAACGAAATAGAAGTGAAGAATAATGAAATATAATAATGAATATTATCTTGTTGTACGTATGACGTGTGAACACGTACGAAAGTAATGAGTTTTATGAAAAGGAAGTAATTCAAAGAAAAGATATTTTCATATGTATACACAAGGTATTTTAATGTTTTAAAACTAGAGCTCAGTCAGCCACGCTGACTTTTATGCATTTTTAGTTGGCAGGTAACTATTGCTGAGGATGGCACGCGGGGAAAGCTACTTGTCGGGGCAAGACTAGCATCCATTCAATCTTAATGATATTGTTGTTTTGTAATGCAATTAAAAGGTCTTTTGTAACTTAAGAAACAATGATGTAGTTTGCTTTCCCTAATAACCTTCAATGCTATGCAATTTTGATCCACAAACCTTGTCAACACACTCGAAACCTAATTTCATCAAATCCCATTATATTGATGACTAAAATCACACTAATCAATCACAAATGGAACATAGGATCTAACTGTTTAAACCGAATGCAACCCGAACACGAAACCATACAAATGACCATTGAAAATCGATACACACCTTATCAAAACTAAACAAGAACTCTCCATAACCATCATTGTACACTCTTTCCTGAAGAATCCACTTAAATCAATCAAAATGACAATTGTCGATTCACGGAATCCTTTACTGAGCATAAACACAAGGATAAGAGTTGTAAAGGACAAACTAACTACTAGTATTCACTCAATAAGTATCTAGAATGAAATTACACTTACCGAATGAAACTAATGAAACGTCAAACAGGAAACACGATGTGTGATCGATAAAAAACAAGTCAAATCAAGTTAACTCGTCCTAGTATGTAATATTTACTTGTATTTCAATAAAAAATGCAACTATGGATAGGTGCATTAAACTATTCATGAAAGATTAACAAAATACATGAGAAAAGAAATACGTACAAAAAGACATTAAACAACAATAGTTCTCGCAGAGATAGTTATTTGCTTTCCGTAATAACCTTCAATGCTATGGAGTTTTGATCCTCAAACCTTGTCAACACACGCGAAGCCTAATTTCATCAAATCCTGTTATAATGATGACTAAAATCACACTAATCAATTACAAATGGAACATAGGTTCCACTATTTAAACCGAATGCAACAAGAAACACGAAACGATACAAATGACCGTTGAAAATCGATACACTCCTTCCCAACACTAAACAAGAACTCTCCACAACCATCTTTGAACACTCTTCCCACAAGAATCCACTTAAATCAATCAAAATGGCAATTGTCGTTTCACAGAATCCTTTATTAAGCATAAACGCAAGGATAAGAGTTGTAAAGGACAAACTAACTACCGTATTCACTCAATAAGAATTTAGAATCAAATTACGCTTACCAAATGAAACTAATGAAACGTCAAACAGGAAACACCATGTGTGATCGATAAAAAAGAAGTCAAATCAAGTTATCTCATCCTAGTATGTAATATTTCCTTGGATTTCAATAATAAAATGCAACTACGAATAGGTGCATTAAAGTATTCAACAATAGTTCTCACATGGATAGTTTTTCTTTCGCTAACTACCTTTAATGCTATTGAGTTTTGATCCTCATACATTTTCAACAGACTTGAAGCCTAATTTCATCAAATCACGTTATAATAGTCACTAAACTCATACAAATCAATCACAAATGGAACATATGATGTACTTGTTAAACCAAATGCAACAGGAACACGAAACAATACAAATGACAGTAAAAAATCGATACACTTCTTCCCAAAACTAAAAAAGAACTCTCCATAACCATCTTTGAACACTCTTGCATCAAGAATCCGCTTAAATCAATCAAAATGACAATTGTCGATTCATGAAATCCTTTATTGAGCATAAACGCAAGGATAAGAGTTGTAAAGGACAAACTTACTACTCGTATTCACTCAATAAGAATCGAGAATCAAATTACAATTACCGAATGAAACTAATAAAACGTCAAACAAGAAACGCATTGCGTGGTCGATAAAAATGAAGTCAAATCAAGTTAGCTCGTCCTAGTATGTAATATTTCCTTGTATTTCAAAAAAAATGTAACTACGGATAGGTGCATTAAAGTATTCATGAGAGATTAACAAATACATGGGAAAAGAAATACGTACCAAAAAACATTAAACAACAATAGTTCTCGCAGAGATAGTTGTTTGCTTTCCCTAATAACCTTCAATGCTATGCAATTTTGATCCACAAACCTTGTCAACACACTCGAAACCTAATTTCATCAAATCCCATTATATTGATGACTAAAATCACACTAATCAATCACAAATGGAACAAAGGATCTTACTGTTTAAACCGAATGCAACCCGAACACGAAACCATACAAATGACCATTGAAAATCGATTCACACCTTATCAAAACTAAACAACAACTCTCCATAACCATCATTGTACACTCTTTCCAGAAGAATCCACTTAAATCAATCAAAATGACAATTGTCGATTCACGGAATCCTTTACTGAGCATAAACGCAAGGATAAGAGCTGTAAAGGACAAACTAACTACTCGTATTCACTCAATAAGAATCTAGAAGCAAATTACACTTTCCAAATGAAACTAATGAAACTTCAAACAGGAAACGCAATGTGTGATCGATAAAAAAGAAGTCAAATCAAGTTAACTAGTCCTAGTATGTAATATTTCCTTGTATTTCAATAAAAAATGCAACTATGGATAGGTGCATTAAAGTATTCATGAAAGATTAACAAAATAAATGGGAAAAGAAATACGTACAAAAAGACATTAAACAACAATAGTTCTCACAGAGATAGTTATTTGCATTCCCTAATAGCCTTCAATGCTATGGTGTTTTGATCCTCAAACCTTGTCAACACACTCAAAGCCTAATTTCATCAAATCCCGTTATAATGATGACTAAAATCACACTAATCAATCACAAATGGAACATAGGATCTTCTGTTTAAACCGAATGCAACACGAACATGAAATGATATAAATGACCATTGAAAACCGATACACTCCTTCCTACAACTAAACAAGAACTCTCCATAACCATCGTTGAACACTCGTGCCCCAAGAATCCAATTAAATCAATCAAAATGACAATTGTCGATTTACGGAATCATTTATTGAGCATAAACACAAGGATAAGAGTTGTAAAGGACAAACTAACTACTAGTATTCACTCAATAAGTATCTAGAATGAAATTACACTTACCGAATGAAACTAATGAAACGTCAAACAGGAAACACGATGTGTGATCGATAAAAAAGAAGTCAAATCAAGTTAACTCGTCCTAGTATGTAATATTTCCTTGTATTTCAATAAAAAATGCAACTATGGATAGGTGCATTAAACTATTCATGAAAGATTAACAAAATACATGGGAAAAGAAATACGTACAAAAAGACATTAAATAACAATAGTTCTCGCAGAGATAGTTATTTGCTTTCCGTAATAACCTTCAATGCTATGGAGTTTTGATCCTCAAACCTTGTCAACACACGCGAAGCCTAATTTCATCAAATCCTGTTATAATGATGACTAAAATCACACTAATCAATTACAAATGGAACATAGGTTCCACTATTTAAACCGAATGCAACAAGAAACACGAAACGTTACAAATGACCGTTGAAAATCGATACACTCCTTCCCAACACTAAACAAGAACTCTCCACAACCATCTTTGAACACTCTTCCCACAAGAATCCACTTAAATCAATCAAAATGGCAATTGTCGTTTCACAGAATCCTTTATTAAGCATAAACGCAAGGATAAGAGTTGTAAAGGACAAACTAACTACCGTATTCACTCAATAAGAATTTAGAATCAAATTACGCTTACCAAATGAAACTAATGAAACGTCAAACAGGAAACACCATGTGTGATCGATAAAAAAGAAGTCAAATCAAGTTATCTCATCCTAGTATGTAATATTTCCTTGTATTTCAATAATAAAATGCAACTACGAATAGGTGCATTAAAGTATTCAACAATAGTTCTCGCATGAATAGTTTTTTCTTTCGCTAACTACCTTTAATGCTATTGAGTTTTGATCCTCATACCTTTTCAACAGACTTGAAGCCTAATTTCATCAAATCACGTTATAATAGTCACTAAACTCATACAAATCAATCACATATCGAACATATGATGTACTTGTTAAACCAAATGCAACAGGAACACGAAACAATACAAATGACAGTAAAAAATCGATACACTTCTTCCCAAAACTAAAAAAGAACTCTCCATAACCATCTTTGAACACTCTTGCATCAAGAATCCGCTTAAATCAATCAAAATGACAATTGTCAATTCATGAAATCCTTTATTGAGCATAAACGCAAGGATAAGAGTTGTAAAGGACAAACTTACTACTCGTATTCACTCAATAAGAATCGAGAATCAAATTACAATTACCGAATGAAACTAATAAAACGTCAAACAAGAAACGCATTGTGTGGTCGATAAAAATGAAGTCAAATCAAGTTAGCTCGTCCTAGTATGTAATATTTCCTTGTATTTCAAAAAAAATGCAACTACGGATAGGTGCATTAAAGTATTCATGAGAGATTAACAAATACATGGGAAAAGAAATACGTACCAAAAAACATTAAACAACAATAGTTCTCGCAGAGATAGTTGTTTGCTTTCCCTAATAACCTTCAATGCTATGCAATTTTGATCCACAAACCTTGTCAACACACTCGAAACCTAATTTCATCAAATCCCATTATATTGATGACTAAAATCACACTTATCAATCACAAATGGAACATAGGATCTTACTATTTAAACCGAATGCAACCTGAACACGAAACCATACAAATGACCATTGAAAATCGATACACACCTTATCAAAACTAAACAAGAACTCTCCATAACCATCGTTGTACACTCTTTCCTGAAGAATCCACTTAAATCAATCAAATGACAATTGTCGATTCACGGAATCCTTTACTGAGCATAAACGCAAGGATAAGAGTTGTAAAGGACAAACTAACTACTCGTATTCACTCAATAAGAATCTAGAAGCAAATTACACTTGCCAAATGAAACTAATGAAACGTCAAACAGGAAACGCAATGTGTGATCGATAAAAAAGAAGTCAAATCAAGTTAACTCGTCCTAGTATGTAATATTTCCTTGTATTTCAATAAAAATGCAACTATGGATAGGTGCATTAAAGTATTCATGAAAGATTAACAAAATAAATAGGAAAAGAAATACGTACAAAAAGACATTAAACAACAATAGTTCTCACAGAGATAGTTATTTGCATTCCCTAATAACCTTCAATGCTATGGTGTTTTGATCCTCAAACCTTGTCAACACACTCATAGCCTAATTTCATCAAATCTCGTTATAATGATGACAAAAATCACACTAATCATTCACAAATGGAACATAGGATCTTCTGTTTAAACCGAATGCAACACGAACATGAAACGATATAAATGACCATTGAAAACCGATACACTCCTTCCTACAACTAAACAAGAACTCTCCATAACCATCTTTGAACACTCTTACCCCAAGAATCCAATTAAATCAATCAAAATGACAATTGTCGATTTACAGAATCATTTATTGAGCATAAACGCAAGGATAAGAGTTGTAAAGGACAAACTAACTACTCGTATTCACTCAATAAGTATCTAGAATGAAATTACACTTACCGAATGAAACTAATGAAACGTCAAACAGGAAACACGATTTGTGATGGATAAAAAAGAAGTCAAATCAAGTTAACTCGTCCTAGTATGTAATATTTCCTTGTATTTCAATAAAAAATGCAACTATGGATAGGTGCATTAAACTATTCATGAAAGATTAACAAAATACATGGGAAAAGAAATACGTACAAAAAGACATTAAACAACAATAGTTCTCGCAGAGATAGTTATTTGCTTTCCCTAATAACCTTCAATGCTATGGAGTTTTGATCCTCAAACCTTGTCAACACACTCGAAGCCTAATTTCATCAAATCCTATTATAATGATGACTAAAATCACACTAATCAATTACAAATGGAACATAGGTTCCACTGTTTAAACCGAATGCAACACGAACACGAAACGATTTAGAATTTAGAATTAAAATTACACTTACCGAATTAAAATTACACTACTCGTATGTAATAATTCTTTGTATTTCAATAATAAATGCAACTATGGATAGTGTAACAACCGGATTCTAGGTCCTACTTTAAAACTTTAATTTAATCAGGCATTATTTCCATTCTTATTGTTAATATTATTTTCTTCTTTCATGTTAATTGATTTCATGTTTAATTGCCTTAGAAGATTCCTTTATGTCTAGCCTTATTCTAGAAATTGTTAAGTGATTCTAGAAAATTTTAAATCTATGCTAAAAATTTTAGTTTTATATAAAACAAATAGTATGTGTGTGTATACATACACATTTTCGGCACACATTCATGTATATGTAAACTTACACTTAAAAACTTGTAAAACTAGAATTTAAAATCTTCTACACTACCAACAATTACACTACATATTAAATTACAAAAAGAAAAAAGAAAGGAAAATGCCTCCCCAATGAAATTTCGGCCGCCCCCTCTCCCCTCTCACCATCCTCCCTTCCATTTCAAAGACCACACCCACACTCCACCCCTCTCTTCACCCCATACATGCAAATCACACACCTTTCACTCTCTCTCCCTGTTTTCACGAAATCACTCTCTTCCTCATCAATATTTTCGCAACTTTTATTCATTTCCAGCCACATTTGAAGAATACCTTAAAGTATAACACCAAGTACTACAAGCTCAAGCTAGGAGGTGACCAAAAAGTTGAGTTTGTTGCAAGAACTTTCGAGATTCAAGGATTTACAGCTCCAAATCGATATTCAACAGCCCATAAACTCTTGGAGTCAACCTAAAAATGTTACATCCTCAAAGTGTAAGATTCAACTCACCCGAATAAAGCCATTCTTGTGATTTTCTCCACTTTTCTACCATGAATCTCACTTTTCTTGTTCAAAACAGAAACTTGTGGCCATATCACTGTTTTTTTGAGACTCACGACTTCACAAAAGGTAAACCTTAAAGAGTGTACATGAACCAAGGGTTAGTGCACATGATTTCAACTCGAAAACCCTCTTTTTCGTATGTTTTAGCACCAATAACCCACTTGTCTTGAAAGACCTTCAACCAATGTTAAAACCTGCTCAAAAACGTTTTTTAACATCATTATAATCTGGATTAAAAGTTACAAAAGGTTTGTTAACGTTTATGCTCAAACTATGATGATTACACATGTGCAAATCATGTTAAACACCTCTAAAAGCAACAATGATGCTAGTTATGCACAAATCCATGAGTTTATGTTTGTTCCACTAGTTTGGTGATATTAATCTTATAAAATTTGTAGTAGTTGCTGAATAGGTAAAAAGGTGTGGTATTGTGGACTTAAAGGGTGAAATCAAAGACCCGAAAGGTAGTAAAATTCTCCAAAATGGTCAAAACTTAAAATGTTGCAAGTTTTAAAAGTTTCAGGCCATAAAATAAGTATTTTAGTGTTAAAAACCGAATTTGGTGAATTTTTAGGTTAATATGTGATTTTTATGAATTTATTCAACAAAAATAAGCCTAAACCGTGAGATTTTTGGATAAAATTTTTAAAATAATGTAACAAGCCTAAGACCAATAAATCCATGTTATTTCAGTAAGTTATAAGACCTCAAAATGATATTTTTTGTAAAGTTGAAAGAAGGTGGATTAGGTTGTTCGGTTCCGGGTAAAAACCGGTTTTAACGGCTTATTTTAGAAACGAAGCTTTTGCTCAAATAACCCAAAACCTTCTTTTAAATCAGATTATAACCTTTTTAAGAAGTTCTTAAAAATTTATACTTCAGTGCCATGGGTTGAAATTAAAAGATTTAAAACTAGATGCTTAAAATATCGATTTTACCGTAACCGGTAACTAGAATTTTGTGTTTTAAATCCCACAAACTAAATTCTGGAATTTTTAAGTTTAAACAGGCCTAAAAGTAATATAAAAACTCCTAGGAGCTAATAAGGGCCATATTGGGTCAAGAAACAAAAGAAATCAAACTTTTGGCTCAAAATTGTAAATTTTGAAACTTGAGGGACCAAAGTGTAAATTTTGTAAATAAAACTAAATTTCAGTAATATTTTGACCAGAAAACTCTTATTAAATTTTTATTATTATATAAACAAATTCATAGGAGTCATATAACTTGTCATCCACATATTAAAAACCTTAACTTTCCTAAAAAGGAAACTTTTTGACATAAACTCCTAAGAAACAAAGCCACATGAACTTATGACCATAAAATGCACTTAGATAGATTTTCAATAGTCTATGAAAATATAGCTTTACTTGTATCCTGTTAATAGGGTGCTAGGACTCGGACTTGTTGGTACTTGAAGGACTTTTATTTGATTCTAAGGTGAGTTTAATGTCCCCCTTTTACTGCTGTTTTGGGATGAAACATGCTGTATTTGAACTGAAATTATTTACGTGCTATAAAATGATGCTTATATGTTGTGGTGATTGCTAGAACCTGCTTTTATATTGAATCACAATCATTAATTCTTGGTGAAACGCTTGTTCTATATGGGTAGATCTACTTGGGGAATCCCCCACACACAATGCCTTCCGTCATCACCCAATGACATAATAGGAAGGGTACCACACTGAGATCCTGCGGGGTCATTTGTGTCATGTAATAGGTTTTATAAGATACTATGGTGTACCACTCGGCAGGTATGGTGCACTGTTTGAGGCTATGGGATTATCGGCATAACATAAGTTTAGAAGAGGCCAGCCGGGGCTGACTGGGTTGATTGTTGATACTTACATTTCTTTTTAAAATTAACTTGGCAATTTGTTGTTAAAATTTGGATATTTTGTAACGGGTGATATTTATGGGCAAGACTTTCATAGCCCGGATATGCTATTTAAATGTAATGACATGTGATTTCTCTCCTTGTGTGCTCTTAATGGTTAGTTTCCACTGCCATGTATTTTACTAGTCTGTGACGCCCCACCCCCCTTTGGGCCGGGGGTGTGACAGATTGGTATCAGAGCCAAAGGTTGTAGAGAAGTTGGGAATACTTTAGTAGACCCTAGGCTACAACCCTGATACCTTAGGACTGTCCTTGTTTTGGAAGGTTATGGAATAAGCGGGTTGGGTAAATTGATGATTATACTTGATCAACGTAATCATGAATTTACCGGACGCGTGAATTCCGGCACGAACCCCTAAGTGGTGTTAAAACCTTTCTTTCAAAGTAGAAATTTCGGAAAAATATCTTTTTGTAGTTTAAACTTTATAAACTAACTTTCATTTGTGACCTGTATTGTTGCTGATTATGGATATTACTGCCATCACTACTTCTGTTATTACTATTATAAGATGCTATCATTATTATTGTCATGAGCTATGAGAAACCAAATTACTCATGATAATTTTATAAGAACTCGAGACAGATGGCTGACAATGGAAAGGCGCCTGCATTCCCTTGCGACGAGACTGCCCCTGTGGGAAGGCTCAGGAGGGCAACATCCCCGTCACAATATGAGGAGTACCTACGGAGATGCAGTCATCCTGGATGGATCTCGGTGACATCCGATGACACGGAACCCTCGGAGGAGTCTTCACCAACATCCTAGGATAGGAGCCGAACCCGCTCCCACTCACCTCATGTCACTGTACCAACTCACTCACCTATCCCACCTATTGGGAATAGGGGTGCACATGTCATTACTCGACCGCGTAAGAGCACTAGGCCAGGAGCATCTGTTTCCTTTAGGATGCCGCCCCCTCCACCTCCTCCTGCGATGGCCCTCGCACCTGCACCTCCGGTGATTGACCCGTCCAGAAGCCAACCGCGCTACGAGTATTGGATGCCGCCTAGGCGTAGCATGTATGACGGCCCGAGTGTTCTTGCTGGGGACCCCTACTCGCAGTCCAGCCATCGGGCTAGTGATTTTGGTCCTTCTAACCCCACACTAGGTGATATACTTAGGACTATTCAGCGTCATGAGGTCACCCTTCAGCATGCTTCGTGGACCTCATAGTCTGCCCAGTTCCAGGCAATGATGGCGTCTTATGGTGTTCAATGCTTGGAGCAGGAGCAGAAGAAGAAGAAGAAGAAGAAGAGTTCGGGCTGGTTTGGGTGGCTGAAGAAGAAGTGGCAGTGATGATAGGGATGATATCTAATTGTTTGGTAGGAGATTACTATTTGAAAAAACCATTTTATCTATTCAGACACTATTATTATCTTTTGGGGGTGATGGCACCTTCCAATTTGTGATGCTATGAAACTATTATTATCTTATGGGGGTGATGGCACCTTCCAATTTGTGATACTATGACACTACTACTATTTTGTTGGGTTCTTTCTACTCTTGTTGATTTATGAATTCTCTTTTTCTCTTGAAACTAACTCTTGCAGGGTGTCAAAATGGGATTATGCAATAGTATATCTCAAAGGAATTAATTTGGGACTCTCATGTATTTGGTGAACAAGACTAATAGGAGTCAAAAATCTATGTAACGAGATACTTGAAACCAATTTATGAGACACTAAATGAGTTTATCTATGTTGACACTAGAATGTCACCTAAACAAGGAATTCGTGGGGGAAGAAGTGAGGAAGCTAGACGAACTGGGAACCAGGGTGGAAATCGACCACCTACTCCATCAGAAACCCCACGTGGAGAAAATGTCAATCACGATATGAAGAGAGAATTGCAAGCCTGGTGGCTCAACAAATCGCTAACGCTATTCCAACCATTATCGCCAAGATCAATGCAGACCGGGGAATCACAATCGGAAGTGTAGGATCTGGAAATGATGAGGGCAACATCGATGATACTGAGGGGATAAGAACTGGATGTTCTTACAAAACCTTCATAGCTTGCAAACCAAAGGATTTCTACGGCACGGAGGGTGCGATTGAGACTTACCGGTGGTTAGACGAGATTGAAGCCGTATTGGACATCAGTGAGTGCAAGATTGACCACATGGTAAGGTGCCTCTTAATCTTTTAAGGGACCAGCTTTGGAGTGGTGGAAGACTATAATTCGGCCCCGAGGCAGGAATGCTGCAGGCCGAATGAAATTGTCTGAATTCAGAGAGCTGATGACCAGCAAGTACTTTCCAATCAATCAACTGGAGAAACTAGAGGCCGAATTCCTGAATTTGGAAATGAAAGGCTCAAATTACACCGAGTACATCAACCGGTTCTCGGCTCTGTCTCTACTGGTGCCCCACTTGGTGACACCAGAAACTAAAGGGGTAGTCCATTTCATCTGGGGACTACTTCCTAGAGTTAGGGGCATGGTCCGGTCTGCCAGGCCTATAACCCTCCATGTAGCAGTTGATCTTACGAGTAGCTTGACGGATGACTTGACTAGAGCTGGTTGGACGGAACCTGGGAAAACTGAGGACAAGAAGAAGGTGATGGGCGAGAAAAGGAAGTGGTTCGATGTTAAGAAGGCAATTGGCAACAGTGGTAGCTCAAGCAAGAGAACTGGCGAGGGTGTAAGGCGTGATGATCACGGTCCAAGGGCTTGGAACCTGTACTTACGTACAAGCCCCTTTTGCAACAAGTGTAAACTACATCACTAAAGTGAGTGCAACCCGATGCCTTGCTTCAAATGTAAACGAGCTGGTCATATGATTAAGGATTGTATGTATGAACCGGGTAAGCAATGTTACGAGTGTGGAGATCCAGGCACATGAGGAACAAATGTCCTAAGTTAGCAAGGGATAAGGACGCCAAATCTAACAAACCCAAGGGAAGAGCGTTCGTGATGGATTCAAATGGTGCTTGTAAGGAACCTGATGTGGTTAACGGTACGTTCCTAATAAGCAACCATCATGCTACCGTTTTATTTGATACTGGAGTGACAGGAAGTTTTGTTTCTACTACCTTTAGGCCTTTGATTGACTTACAAGCTCACACCCTAACTGATGCATACACCATAGAATTAGCTGACGGTAAGATAATAGAAACCAATGAAATCATCAAGAACTGCATGATAGAATTAAAGGGTAATCCATTTAAGATAGACTTGATGCATATAATGTTAGGAGGATTTGATGTGGTCGTGGGGATGGATCGGTTAGCTAAGAATAAGGCTGAAATTGTGTATGATGAGCGTTTGCATAAAATACCTCTAATTGATGGAAATACACTAACGGTCCACGATGATAGAAGCAACATGCTATACCCTATGATATCCCACCTAAAAGCTACCAATAGTCTCCATAAGGGATGCTCAGCTTTCATAGTCTACGTAATGAAAACGAGAAAAGAAAAGAAAACTGAAGGTATACCGGTAGTGTCTGAGTATCCAGAAGTATTTCTTGAGGATCTACCGGGACTCCCTCCAACTAGACAGGTCGAGTTCCATATAGATCTAATGCCTGGTACCGCGCCAGTGGCCAAGGCACCTTACCGACTCGCTCCACCCGAGATGAAAGAACTAATGCTACAAATCCAAGAGCTATTGGACAAAGGATTTATACGACCAAGTGTTTCTCCATGGGTTGCACCGATAATATTTGTGAAAAAGAAGGATGGAACCCTACGAATGTACATTGATTATCGGGACATGAACAAGCTTACAATAAAGAACCGTTATCCTCTCCCGAGAATCGATGACTTATTCGATCAACTACAAGGAGCCAGCTATTTTTCCAAGATAGATTTAAGATCAGGATACCACCAACTGAAGATAAGGGAAGAGGACATACCCAAGACAGCCTTTAGAACTAGAGATGGACACTATGAGTACTTAGTCATGCCCTTCGGACTTACTAATGCACCTACAGCATTTATGGATCTTATGAACCAAGTATGCCGCCCATATCTGGACAAATTTGTGATTGTGTTTATTGATGATATTTTGATCTACTCCCGTAGCAAAGAAGAGCACGAGAATCATCTTAGACTGATTCTTGAATTGCTCAAGAACGAGCAATTGTACACGAAGTTCTCTAAATGTGAGTTTTGGATGTGCAAAATCCAGTTCCTAGGGCATGTGGTGAATAAAGAAGGGATTCAAGTAGATCCATCAAAAATAGAAGCCATTAAAAACTAGAAAATTCCTGAAACTCCTACCGAGATAAGGCAATTCCTTGGTTTGGTTGGATACTATCGGATGCTCATCAAAGACCTCGCGAATTATGCAGCCACTAACCGCTCTAACCAAAAAGAATATAGCCTTCACATGGGGAAAGGAACAGAATGAAGCATTTGAATTACTCAAGGAGAAGTTGTGCAGTGCACCTATCCTTGCCCTATGGAAGGCGTTGAGGATTTCATAGTCTATTGTGATGCCTCGCATCAGGGGCTGAGATGTGTGTTAATGTAGCGAGAAAAGCTGATTGCTTATGCGTCTAGATTGTTAAATAAGCATGAGAGAAACTACACTACTCACGATCTAGAACTAGGTGTCGTGGTGTTTGCACTCAAAATGTGGAGACACTATCTCTACGGTACCAAATGCATTATTTACACTGATCATAAGAGTTTGCAACACATTCTTGATCAGAAAATGTTAAATATGCGCCAGAGAATATGGGTAGAATTGTTGAGCGATTACGAATGTGAGATTCGTTACCATCCAGGCAAGGCAAATGTTGTGGCAGATGCATTGAGTAGAAATGAAAGGGAAAAACCCCTTCGCGTCCGTGCCTTGAGAATGAGCGTGTATACTAGCCTTACCGCTAGACTAAAAGAAGCACAAAAGGAAGCTCTGAAGGTGGACAAACTAACTGAGGAGATGTTAACGGGAATAGAAAAACATTTAGAAGTGAGTAATGATGGGTTATTTAAGTATGAAGGAAGAACTTGGGTACCGAAATATGGCGGAATTAGAGAAATAGTTCTAGATGAAGCTCACAAATCTAGATACTCGGTACACCCAGGGAGTGAAAAGATGTACCAAGACTTAAAGGCACTTTTCTAGTGGCCTGGATTGAAGAGGTCAATTGCCACCTATGTGGGATAGTGTCTGACATGTGCAATGTTAAAGGCTGAAAACCAAAAACCGTCAGGAATTTTTCAACAACCCGAAATCCCAGAGTGGAAATGGGATAATATCACGATGGATTTTGTCACGAAATTACCAAGGTCACTTTGCGATCAAGATGCTATTTGGGTTGTTGTGGATAGACTTACCAAGTCGGCTCACTTCTTGCCGATTCGGGAAGACTATGACTTATCAAAGCTAGCACAAATATATATCAATGAAATAGTGACCAGGCATGGAGTGCCACTATCGATTATCTCAAACCGTGATAGTCGCTTCACTTCACGATTTTGGAGATCTCTCCAGCAGGCTTTAGGGACCCGACTTGACTTGAGCACTGCATACAACCCTCAAACTGACGGACAAAGTGAAAGAACCATTCAGACTTTGGAGGACATGTTAAGAGCTTCCGCGATCGCCTTTGGTGGAAGTTGGGATAACCACCTTCCCCTAGTGGAGTTCTCTTACAATAATAGTTATCATGCAAGTATAAAAGCAGCTCCATATGAAGCCCTATATGGTAGAAAGTGTAGATCACCATTAAATTAGAATGAGATTAGGGATAGCCAAGTAATAGGACCTGATATCATAATGGAAACCACAGACAAGATATTTAAAATTAAGGAATGATTGAGAGAAGCCCGGGATCATCAGAAGAAATATGCAGACAGAAGATGAAACCCCTAGAATTTCAAGTGGGTGATAGAGTGATGTTAAAAGTCACACCATGGAAGGGCGCAGTCAGATTTGGCAAGAAAGGCAAGCTAAGCCCAAGATACATTGGACCATTTGAAATTTTGTCAAGGGTTGGCCCGATAGCATATCAATTAAGGCTACCACAAGAGTTGAGCTACATACATGATACTTTTCATGTGTCTAACTTGAAGAAGTGTTTCGCCGACAAAGCCTTGGAATTACCATTAAAGGAGGCCAGAATTAATAACAAGTTGAACTTCGTGGAGGAGCCTACAGAGATTACTGACCGAATGGTCAAGAAACTTAGGCGAAGTCGCATACCCAGGGTTAAAGTAAGATGGAACTCTAGGAGAGGACCTGAGTTCACATAGGAACAAGAAGATGAGATGAGAAAGGAGTATCCGTATCTCTTTAAACCTACTCGTTCAGAATCTAATCGAAACTAAAATTTCGGGATGAAATTTCCCAAAAAGTGGGAGAATGCAACAACCGGATTCTAGGTCCTACTTTAAAACTTTAATATAATCTGGCATTATTTCCATTCTTATTGTTAATATTATTTTCTTCTTCATTGTTAATTGATTTCATGTTTAATTGCCTTAGAAGATTCCTTTATGTCTAGCTTTATTCTAGAAATTGTTAAGTGATTCTAGAAAATATTAAATCTATGCTAAAAATTTGAGTTTTATATAAAACAAATAGTATCTGTGTGTATACATACACATTTTCGGCACACATTCATGTATTTGTAACCGTACACTTAAAAACTTGTAAAACTAGAATTTACAATCTTCTACACTACCAACAATTACACTACACATTAAATTACAAAAAAAAAAGAAAAGAAAAGAAAACCCCTCCCCAATGAAATTTCAGCCGCCCCCTCTCCCCACTCACCATCCTCCCTTCCATTTCAAACACCACACCCACACTCTACCCCTCTCTTCACCCCATACATGCAAATCACACACGCCTTTCACTCTCTCTTTTCATGAAATCACTCTCTTCCCCTTCAATATTTCTGCAACTTTTCTCCATTTCCAGCCACATTTGAAGAATTCCTTCAAGTATAACACCGAGTACTACAAGCTCAAGCCAGGAGGTGACCAAAAAGTTGAGTTTCTTGCAAGAACTTTCGAGATTCAAGGATTTACAGCTCCAAATTGAGATTCAACAGCCCATAACTATTGGAGTCAACCTAAAAATGTTACATCCTCAAAGTGTAAGATTCAACTCACCGGAATAAAGCCATTCTTGTGATTTCTCCACTTTTCTACCATGAATCTCACTTTTCTTGTTCAAAACAAAACTTTCAGCCATATCACTGTTTTTGTGAGACTCACGACTTCACAAAAGGTAAACCTTAAAGATTGTACGTGAACCAAGGGTTAGTGCACATGATTTCAACTCGAAAACCCTCTTTTTCGTATGTATTAGCACCAATAACCCACTTGTCTTGAAAGACCTTCAACCAATGTTATAACCTGCTCCAAAACAGTTTTTTAACATCATTATAATCTGGATTAAAATTTACAAAAGGTTTGGTAACGTTTATGCTCAAACTATGATGATTACACATGTGCAAATCATGTAAAACACCCTCTAAAAAGCAACAATGATGCTAGTTATGCACAAATCCATGAGATTATGTTTGTTCTAGTAGTTTGGTGATATTAATCTTATAAAATTTGTGGTAGTTTCTGAATAGGTAAAAAGGTGTGGTATTATGGACTTAATGGGTGAAATCAAAGACCCGAAAGGTAGTAAAATTCTCCTAAATGGTCAAAACTTAAAATTTTTGCAAGTTTTAAAAGTTTCAGGCCCTAAAATAAGTATTTTAGTGTTAAAAACCGAATTTGGTGAATTTTTGGGTTAATATGTGATTTTTTTGAATTTATTCAACAAAAATAAGCCTAAACCGGGAGATTTTCGGATAAAACTTTTGAAATAATGTAACAAGCCTAAGACCAATAAATCCATGTTATTTCAGTAATTTATAAGACCTCAAAATGATATTTTTTGGAATGTTGAAAGAAAGTGGATTAGGTTGTTCGGTTTCGGGTAAAAACCGGTTTTAACGGCTTATTGTAGAAACGAAGCTTTTGCTCAAATAACCCAAAAACTTCTTTTAAATCAGATTATAAACATTTTTAGAAGTTCTTAAAAAGTTATACTTCAGTGCCATGGGTTGAAATTAAAAGATTTAAAACTAGATGCTTAAAATATCGATTTTACCGTAACCGGTAACTAGAATTTTGTGTTTTAAATCCCACAAACTAAATTCTGGAATTTTTAAGTTTAAACAGGCCTAAAAGTAATATAAAAACCCCTAGGAGATAATAAGGGCCATATTGGGTCAAGAAATAAAAGAAAGCAATCTTTTGGGTAAAAATTGTAAATTTTGAAACTTGAGGGAACAAAGTGTAAATTTCATAAATAAAACCAAATTTCAGTAATCTTTTGACCAGAAAACTCTTATTAAATTTTTATTATTACATAAACAAATTCATAGGAGTCATATAACTTGTCATCCACATATCAAAAACTCTAACTTTCCTAAAAAGGAAACTTTTTTAACGCAAACTCCTAAGAAACGAAGCCACATGAACTTATGACCATAAAATGCACTTAGATACATTTTCAATAGTCTAAGAACATATAGCTTACTACTTGTATCCTGTTAATAGGGTGCTAGGACTCCGATTTATTGTTCCTTGAAGGACTTTTATTTGATTCTAAGGTGAGTTTAGTGTCTCCCTTTTACTACTGTTTTGGGATGAACCATGCTGTATTTGAACTGAAATTATTTACGTGCTATAATATGATGCTTATATGTTGGGGTGATTGCTAGAACCTGCTTTTATATTGAATCAAAATCATTAATTCTTGGTGAACCGCTTGTTCTGTATGGGTAGATCTACTTGGGGAATCCCCCACACACAGTGCCTTCCGTCATCACCCAATGACATAATAGGAAGGGTACCACACTGAGATCCTGCGGGGTCGTTTGTGTCATGTAACAGGTTTTATAAGATACTATGGTGTACCACTCGGAAGGTATGGTGCATTGTTTGAGGCTCAGCTCTCCCTATGGGATTAGCAGCATAACATAAGTTTAGAAGAGACCAGCCGGGGCTGAGTGCAGGGTTGATTGTGAACCCACAACAGCGATACTTACATTTCTTTTTAAAATTAACTTATGGATTCTAAAGAGCCCTTTTGTTTTTAAACTTTAAGCACTTGAACTCACCAACTTTTTAGTTGACACAAAAAATCTTTTTGAGCATCTTTCAGGCAACCCTTGATGGAAGCTTGGATTTCGTTAAAAACCTACTTATGGATGGCTTAGCACCTTGACTACCAATGGCATTACTTGTCTATAAAACATTATTAAACATTTGGATTGTTGTTGTTAAAATTTGGATATTTTGTAATGGGTGATATTTTATGGGCAAGACTTTCATAGCCTGGATATGCTATTTAAATGTAATGCTTCTCTCCTTGTGTGCTCTTTAATGGTTAGGTTCTGCTGCCATGTATTTTACCAGTCTGTGACGTCCCACCCCCTTTTGGGCCCGGGGTGTGACAGATAGGTGCATTACAGTATTCATGAAATTTTAACAAAATACATGGAAAAGAAATACATACAAGAAAACATTAAACAACAATAGTTCTCGCATGGATAGTTTTTTGCTTTCGCTAACTACCTTCAATGCTATTGAGTTTTAATCCTCATACCTTTTCAACAAACTCGAAGCCTAATTTCATGAAATCCCGTTATAATAGTCACTAAACTCACACTAATCGATCACAAATGGAACATATGATCTACTTGTTAAACAAAATGCAACAGGAACACGAAACAATACAAATGACTATAAAAAATTGTTACACTTCTTCCCAAAACTAAAAAAGAACTCTCCATAACCTTCTTTGAACACCCTTGCCTAAATAATCCGCTTAAACCAATCAAAATGAAAATTGTCGATTCACGAAATCCTTTATTGAGCATAAACGCAAGGATAAGAGTTGTAAAGGACAAACTAACAACTCGTATTCACTCAATACGAATCAAGAATCAAATTACAATTACCGAATGAAACTAATGAAACGTCATACAAGAAACGCAATGTGTGATCGTCCTAGTATGTAATATTTTCTTGTATTTCAATAAAAAATGCAACTACGGATAGGTGCATTAAAGTATTCATGAAAGATTAACAAAATAAATGGGAAAAGAAATACGTACAAAAAGACATTAAACAACAGTAGTTCTCGCAGAGATAGTTATTTGCTTTCCCTAATAACGTTCAATGCTATGGAGTTTTGATCCTCAAACCTTGTCAACACACTCGAAGCTTAATTTCATCAAATCTCGTTATATTGATGACTAAAATCACACTAATCAATCACAAATGGAACATAGGATCTTACTGTTTAAACCGAATGCAACACGAACACGAAACCATACAAATGACCATTGAAAATCGATACACTCCTTCCCAAAACTAAACAAGAACTCTCGATAACCATCTTTGAACACTCTTGCCTCAAGAATCCACTTAAATGAATCGAAATGACAATTGTCGATTCACAGAATCCTTTATTGAGCATAAATGCAAGGATAAGAGTTGTAAAGGACAAACTAACTACTTGTATTCACTCAATAAGAATCTAGATGCAGATTACACTTGTCGAATGAAACTAATGAAACGTCAAACAGGAAATGCAAAGTGTGATCGATAGAAAAGAAGTCAAATCAAGTTAACTCGTCCTAGTATGTAATATTCCCTTGTATTTCAATAAAAAAATGTAACTACGGATAGGTACATTAAAGTATTCATGAAAGATTAACAAAATACATGGGAAAAGAAATACGTACAAAAAGAGATTAAACAACAATAGTTCTCGCAGAGATAGTTATTTGCTTTCCCTAATAACCTTCAATGCTATGGAGTTTTGATCCTCAAACCTTGTCAACACACTCGAAGCCTAATTTCATCAAATCCTGTTATAATGATGACTAAAATCACACTAATCAATCACAAATGGAACATAGGATCTACAGTTTAAACCGAATGCAACACGAACACGAAACGATACAAATGACTGTTGAAAATATATACACTCCTTCCCAAACTACACAAGAACTCTCCATAACCATATTTGAACACTCTTCCCTCAATAATCCAATTAAATCAGTCAAAATGACAATTGTCGTTACACAGAATCCTTTATTGAGCATAAACGCAAGGATAAGAGTTGTAAAGGATAAACTAACTACTCGTATTCACTCAATAAGAATTTTCAATTAAAATTACACTTACCGAATGAAACTAAGGAAACATCAAACAGGAAACGCAATGTGTGATCGATAAAAAAGTAGTCAAATCATGTTCACTCGTCCTAGTATGAATTATTTCCTTGTATTTCAATAATAAAAATGCAACTACGGATAGGTGTATTAAAGTATACATAAAAGATTAACAAAATACATGGGAAAAGAAATACGTACAAGAAAACATTAAACAACAATAGTTCTCGCATGGATAGTTTTTTCCTTTCGCTAACTTCCTTCAATGCTATTGAGTTTTGATCCTCATACCTTTTCAACAAACTCGAAGCCTAATTTCATGAAATCCCGTTATAATAGTCACTAAACTCACACTAGTTAATCACAAATGGAACATATGATCTACTTGTTAAACCAAATGCAACAGGAACACGAAACATACAAATGACCATAAAAAATTGATACACTTCCCAAAACTAAAAAAGAACTCTCCATAACCATCTTTCAACACTATTGCCTCAAGAATCCGTTTAAATCAATCAAAATGACAATTTTTGATTCACGAAATCCTTTGTTGAGCATAAACGCAAGGATAAGAGTTGTAATGGACAAACTAACTACTCGTATTCACTCAATAAGAATCGAGAATGAAATTACAATTACTGAATGAAACTAATAAAACGTCATACAAGAAACGCAATGTGTGATTGATAAAAATGAAGTCAAATCAAGTTAACTCGTCCTAGTATGTAATATTTCCTTGTATTTCAATAAAAAATGCAACTACGGATAGGTGCATTAAAGTATTCAACAAAGATTAACAAAATACATAGGAAAACAAATACGCATAAAAAGACATTAAACAATAGTAGTTCTCGCAGAGATAGTTATTTGCTTTCCCTAATAACCTTCAATGCTATGGAGTATTGATCGTCAAACCTTGTCAACACACTCGAAGCTTAATTTCATCAAATCCCGTTATATTGATGACTAAAATCACACAAATCAATCACAAATGGAACATAGGATCTTACTGTTTAAACCGAATGCAACACGAACACGAAACCACACAAATGACCGTTGAAAATCGATACACTCCTTCTCAAAACTAAACAAGAACTCTCCAAAACCATCTTTGAACACTCTTGCCTCAAGCATCTACTTAAATCAATCAAAATGACAATTGTCGATTCATAGAATCCTTTATTGAGCATAAAAGCAAGGATAAGAGTTGTAAAGGACAAAATAACTACTCGTATTCACACAATAAGAATCTAGAAGCAAATTACAATAGCCGAATGAAACTAATGAAATGTCAAACAGGAAATGCAAAGTGTGATCGATAAAAAAGAAGTCAAATCAAGTTAACTCGTCCTAGTATGTAATACTCCCTTGTATTTCAATAAAAAAAATGTCACTACGGATAGGTGCATTAAAGTATTCATGAAAGATTAACAAAGTACATGGGAAAAGAAATACGTACAAAAAGACATTAAACAACAATAGTTCTCGCAGCGATAGTCATTTGCTTTCCCTAATAACCTTCAATGCTATGGAGTTTTGATCCTCAAACCTTGTCAGCACACTCGAAGCCTAATTTCATCAAATCCCGTTATAATGATGACTAAAATCACACTAATCAATCACAAATGAAACATAGGATCTACTGTTTAAAGCGAGTGCAACACGAACATGAAATGATACAAATGAACGTTGAAAATCGATACACTCCTTCCCAAAACTAAACAAGAACTCTCCATAACCATCTTTGAACACTCTCTCCTCAAGAATCCACTTAAATCAATCAAAATGACAATTGTCGATTCACGAAATCCTTTATTGAGCATAAACTCAAGGATAAGAGTTGTAAATGATAAACTAACTACTCGTATTCACTCAATAAGAATTTAGAATCAAATTACACTTACCGACTGAAACTAATGAAACGTCAAATAGGAAACGCAATGTGTGATCGATTAAAAAGAAGTCAAATCAAGTTAACTCGTCCTAGTATGGAATATTTCATTGTATTTCAATAATAAAAATGCAACTACGGATAGGTGCATTAAAGTATTCATGAAAGATTAACAACATACATGGGAAAATAAATACGTACAAGAAAACATTAAACAACAATAGTTCTCGCAGAGATAGTTATTTGCATTCCCTAATAACCTTCAATGCTATGGAGTTTTGATCATCAAACCTTGTCATCAAATCCCGTTATAATGATGACTAAAATCACACTAATCAATCATAAATGGAACATAGGATTTACTGTTTAAACCGAATGCAACACGAACACGAAACAATACAAATGACCGTTGAAAAATCGATACACTCCTTCCCAAAACTAAACAAGAACTCTCCATAACCATCTTTGAACACTCTTGCCTCAAGAATCCGTTTAAATCAATCAAAATGACAATTGTCGATTCAAGAAATCCTTTATTGAGCATAAACGCAGGGATAAGAGTTGTATAGGACAAACTAACTACTCGTATTCACTCAATAAGAATCGAGAATGAAATTACAATTACCGAATGAAACTAATAAAACGTCATACAAGAAACGCAATGTGTGATCAATAAAAATGAAGTCAAATCAAGTTAACTCGTCCTAGTATGTAATATTTCCTTGTATTTCAATAAAAAATGCAACTACGGATACGTGCATTAATGTATTCAACAAAGATTAACAAAATATATAGGAAAAGAAATACGCACAAAAAGACATTAAACAATAGTAGTTCTCGCAGAGATAGTTATTTGCTTTCCCTAATAACCTTCAATGCTATGGAGTATTGATCGTCAAACCTTGTCAACACACTCGAAGCTTAATTTCATCAAATCCCGTTATATTGATGACTAAAATCACACAAATCAATCACAAATGGAACATAGGATCTTACTGTTTAAACCGAATGCAACACGAACACGAAACCACACAAATGACCGTTGAAAATCGATACACTCCTTCTCAAAACTAAACAAGAACTATCCAAAACCATCTTTGAACACTCTTGCCTCAAGCATCTACTTAAATCAATCAAAATGACAATTGTCGATTCATAGAATCCTTTATTAAGCATAAAAGCAAGGATAGGAGTTGTAAAGGACAAAATAACTACTCGTATTCACACAATAAGAATCTAGAAGCAAATTACACTTGCCGAATCAAACTAATGAAATGTCAAACAGGAAATGCAAAGTGTGATAGATAAAAAAGAAGTCAAATGAAGTTAACTCGTCCTAGTATGTAATACTCCCTTGTATTTCAATAAAAAAAATTACACTACGGATAGGTGCATAAAAGTATTCATGAAAGATTAACAAAGTACATGGGAAAAGAAATACGTACAAAAAGACATTAAACAACAATAGTTCTCGCAGCGTTAGTCATTTGCTTTCCTTAATCCCTTCAATGCTATGGAGTTTTGATCCTCAAACCTTGTCAGCACACTCGAAGCCTAATTTCATCAAATCCCGTTATAATGATGACTAAAATCACACTAATCAATCACAAATGAAACATAGGATCTACTGTTTAAAGCGAATGCAACACGAACATAAAATGATACAAATGAACGTTGAAAATCGATACACTCCTTCCCAAAACTAAACAAGAACTCTCCATAACCATCTTTGAACACTCTCTCCTCAAGAATCCACTTAAATCAATCAAAATGACAATTGTCGATTCACGAAATCCTTTATTGAGCATAAACTCAAGGATAAGAGTTGTAAATGATAAACTAACTACTCGTATTCACTCAATAAGAATTTAGAATCAAATTACACTTACCGAATGAAACTAATGAAACGTCAAACAGGAAACGCAATGTGAGATCGATTAAAAAGAAGTCAAATCAAGTTAACTCGTCCTAGTATGGAATATTTCATTGTATTTCAATAATAAAAATGCAACTACGGATAGGTGCATTAAAGTATTCATGAAAGATTAACAAAATACATGGGAAAATAAATACGTACAAGAAAACATTAAACAACAATAGTTCTCGCAGAGATAGTTATTTGCATTCCCTAATAACCTTCAATGCTATGGAACTTTGATCATCAAACCTTGTCATCAAATCCCGTTATAATGATGACTAAAATCACACTAATCAATCATAAATGGAACATAGGATTTACTGTTTAAAGTGAATGCAACACGAACACGAAACAATACAAATGACCGTTGAAAAATCGATACACTCCTTCCCAAAACTAAACAAGAACTCTCCATAACCATCTTTGAACACTCTTGCCTCAAGAATCCACTTAAATCAATCAAAATGACAATTGTCGATTCACGAAATCCTTTATTAAGCATAAACACAAGGATAAGTGTTGTAAAGGACAAACTAACTGTGACATCCGGTAATTTTCCGTTACCAAACTCCGTTAGTTCCGTTAAGTCTTGCATACACGTGTTGGGAGCACACATTAGTTGTCGTTGAACGTTGGTGACTTAACAATAATCAGTAATGTTAAATGGATGATAATTAAGTTAACAATGTGATTATTAAGTTATGCTTATGTGATTTAAATGTTAACTGTAATTTTATCGCGTAACGTGGAAACGCGTGTATTTAACCTGTATGTTTTGTATCTAATAAAGGTGAAATATATAATTGTCATTGTTAGTTTATATGTTTGTGGTTGTAGTTAAAAACCTTTTAAAAAGAGTTTAAAAGCTTAATTTTTATAAAAAGTAAATTACAAGGGTTTAAGGGGTAATTACCATAAATTAATAAAACAAAATCCCAACCCTAGCCCCACACCCCCTCGGCCGCGACACACACTCAAACACACACAAAACTGCGATTTCAAGCAAGAACAAGCAAGAAAGCTTTGGTTTTGATCGATTACAAGCATTACAACAAGTTAGAAACATCAAAACTTGTCCATTACACGTTTAAAGGTTAGATTTTTATATGTTTTTGATGATTTTTCATGTTGGCCGAATGTTCCATGCGAAAACTGCAATTGGTGGTCGATTGATGCCTAGTTGTTGATGTTAATGTGTTTACTAGATAGATTACATGTTAATTAACGTCAAGTATGCAATAAAGGTTGGATTTTTACAAGTTCTTATGGAAATTACATTAGGGCCGAAACCCTAATTCGAAACTTGCAATTGGAGGCCGATTTGTTGATGTTGGTTGGTGTTATTATGTTAGTTGGATTGTATATATGCTAGTTAACGTCGATTATGCAAGAAAGCTATGATTTTGATACGTTGTTCATAGGTTACTAATAATAGTAACTTTATTTTGCATGAATTGATGATTGGATGATGTATGAATGTTATGGATGTGTTTGTGATGATGATTAGATGCTAAGTTGATGTTATGAACAATTGAAAAACAAGAAGATGTCTTATAGTTCATACATTGCTAAAAATAGTAACTTTTGGTGTTGAACGTTGATAAATCATGATGATTAGGTGTTGTTGATCATGTTTAGATGTTGTCATGGACTTGAATTGGTATATAATTGATGAATTCATGAATGTAGTGTGAGTTTGATGAATTTGGGATGAACTTTCCCAAAAGGGAAACTTTAATTGTGCAAATCCTTGAATTGGATGATTTGAGCATGTTTGGGATATTAGGATCATGCTAGTGTGTTCATGGATGGTTCCTAAGGTGATGAAATGTGTTGTTTAGGTTATAGGGATGTTGATTTGGTTTGTTACCTGTTTTGGTCTGTTGTGATTCGCATGACTTGTGTGATATCTAGTTGTATGATGATCTAGGTAGTACATGTGGTTAATGAAGTGCTATATGTAATCAAGTGGTATGTTGATCATGTATGTTATGCTGTTGTGTTAGTATTAACGAGTTATCACCTATAATGTCACCAACGGGTCAACGGGTCAACTGGGTCAAATGTGTCTTGTCTTTCTAAAACCTTGAGTCTCTTGGTTTGTAGAACACTTAGGGTTTCATGTTGATTCTGTGTACACGTGCTTATGTACTTTTGTGTTCTAGGTGACCTTTGAAGGTTGTCTTTCCCCTCTTTCTTTCAAGTTAAGCTCTAAGTTAATTCTTGCGCGTATCAGGTGAGTTCTTGCCCCACTCATTTTACATAATCTCTTTTGGGGGAGATAGCATACTGTTGATCACAAACGCTTTTATATATGAGTGTGTATAATATTGATATAGTGCTGTTTACCATGGAAAGTCCTCACACTTTTGGATTGTTAATATTGACTTGCGGGGAAATTTTGGGTAGTACTACTGGGTCTGACGAGCCCCATCTGTGTGACTCGAGGTCATACGGGTGCAATTTTGTCCTAACTTATATTCGTCACGACCTGGTAAGTCATGACGGGAGGCAACAAACGTAACACAGTCAGCTTCGATCGCGAAATCACTATGATGAATATTTTTATGTTAATAGACTAGCTATCTATTGCAATACACTACTTATGCTGTGGAAACTGTTGATTGGTTTATAGTTTAACGCAAACTCTTGAACTCACCAACCATGTGTTGATTTGTTTAGTATGCTATTCTCAGGTTAAGGTTGCCAGTTGCCTAGGAGCACGCACACCAGCATCGTTGAGTTGTCTACAATTGTTTGTTTACAAATTTGGGATTATTTTCATATTAAACATTTGTGTTTGGGGCGCGTATGTTTTGCGCATTCTCTTTACATACTACTTGTTTTGGGTTTCCTGTTTTAAAAAAATGCTTCCACAGTATTTTAAACGTTAAATCTGGTTTTGTTTATTAATCATATAGAGTCGTTCTTAGTAACTAATGACTGAGATCCTGGTATGTCACGCGCCTCGCAGTAAAACCCCGCACGCGGATTTTGAGGGTGTGACAGATTGGTATCAGAGCCATTGGTTATAGGGAACTAGGTTGCATACACACACTAGACTATAACCGCACAGTTGTTAGTTACTCATCACTTACTATCCTTACTGTATACTCATTGGCATACGCAACACGTACTTCGCGGCATGGCATCGTGGTCCAGGAATTTAGGCAAGAGACCTGCACGATCTGAGTCACCTCCTACTTCTCCCGTGCCGGATAGGGGATTTAACTGGCCTCGACATCCTTATCCTCCTAGCGAGATAGATTGGGATCAGCCTTTCATACCTCCTGAGCTCGATCCTCCGCGAAACTGGGATTTCTACCCCACCTACATAAACCGTATGGCATATAGAGAGCATGTACCACCAGTACCACCTACACGACCTAGGACTAGGTCATCAACCGCCTCTACTTTGCCTACACTTCCTACTTTGAGCATCCCTCTGGAGCAGGCATTTGCAGCCCTAGTAGCCACACTGGATACAGAGCGACAACGGATTAGAGGACTCACTGATGAGAAATCTGCATTACGATCTGAGATGCGTCAGCTGCGTTTCCAGGTAGAGACGCTTCAGGAGCGACTTTCGATGGCCATTGGTGGACATCATACGCTGGCAGGCAACGTGGTAGCACTTAGTGGGCGCATGGACTCACAAGATCACCATAACATAGTGATCGATGATAGGTTTGTTGATTTAGAGGCACAGCTAGCAGCACTTCAGGTTGTTGAAGCCCCTGCACCTTTGGTGGAATGCCCAGGTGCAAATGCTGGGTCAAGCCATGGCCAATGAACTACCTAGGGATGAGTTTAAGGGCATTATGACCGAAGAATACTGCCCCCGAAATGAAGTGCAGAAACTGGAGATTGAGTTCTGGCAACTCAAAATGCAAGGATCAGAAATTGAAGCCTACACGACTCGTACTCATGAGTTGGCCACTTTATGCCCAGGGATGGTGAATGAAATGCACAAGAGGGTGGAGCATTATATACGGGGATTGGTGCCCAAAATTCAAAGTATGGTAACTGCCTCTAACCCCACTACCATACAACAAGCTATCCGAACAGCCCACAGGCTGACTGATCAGGCAGTTGAGTAAGGATGGTTACCCAAACGGGGTGCGGTGGCAAGCGTGCCCGACCAGAAACGCAAGTAGGATGGTTCAAGCAACAAGGGATCGTCATCCAGCAGCCAATCTCAACCTCAACAACAGCAGCAAAGTCAGCAACAGCAACGGAAGTTCGATAACAATCGAAGCTTCAACCAGACGACTCCCTCAAATCAAGGACCCGGTGGGTATGGTGGAAGACTGCCTAAGTGCAACCGGTGTAACTACCACCATGTGGGTCGATGTGATAACTTTAAGTGCCAACGTTATTGGAAGATTGGTCACGCAGCCAAAGACTGTCGGGGTCAACTGATGAGGAAGCCTCAACAATCACAAGACACTCTGAAAGGTTGTTTTGAGTGCGGAAAAGATGGCCATTACAGACGCAACTGTCCCCAGCTTAAGAGGAATAGTAATGGCAACAACAACAATGGGAACAACAGCAACAATAACAATGGCAACAACAATAATAACAACAATGGTAATGGCAACAACAATGGTGGAAACAACAATGGAGCCAAAGGAAGAGCCTTCGTCATTGGCTCAGGTGAGGCTCTATCGATCCTACAACAGTAACTGGTAAATTTTCGGTTAATGGTTGTTTTGCTAACGTATTATTCTATACCGGAGCTGATAGAAGTTTCGTGTCCACTAGGTTTTGTAGTCTTTTAAGTGATATTCCCTCAGCCTTAGAATCTAAATACACCGTGGAGTTAGCTAACGACACACAGATTCACGTAACGCATATTCTTAGAGACTGCAAGATAGAGCTTGCTGGTCATACATTCACCATAGATCTCATGCCTGTTACTTTAGGAAGCTTTGATGTGGTAGTAGGCATGGATTGGCTTTCCGATAAACAAGCGGAAGTCATATGCCACGAGAAGATCATACGGATTCCCATTGGAGAAGAAGTCCTTACGGTCAGAGGTGATAGGAGTGGTGCGGTGATAGGCATCATCTCGTTTATGAAAGCACATTAGTTGTTACGAAAGGGTCAACTGGCCATATTAGCACTCGTCACAGATAAACAGATAGAGGAAAAGAGGATAGAGGATATCCCCGTAGTTCGTGAGTTTCCTGAGGTGTTTCCGGAAGACCTGCCTGGATTACCGCCTCATCGTCAGGTTGAATTCCAGATTGAGTTGACTCCAGGAGCCGCTCCAATTGCGAGAGCACCGTACCGGTTAGCTCCGAACGAACTGTAGGAATTATCTGCCCAATTACAAGAGTTGTTGGATAAAGGGTTCATCCAACCGAGTTCGTCGCCCTGGGGAGCACCAGTTCTATTTGTGAAGAAGAAGGATGGTACATTTCGAATGTGCATTGACTATAGGGAACTGAACAAGGTTACTATCAAGAATAGATATCCCTTACCTCGTATCGATGATTTGTTTGATCAACTGCAAGGATCAAGCTATTACTCTAAGATTGATCTGAGGTCTGGGTATCATCAGCTGAGAGTTCAAGAAGAGGACATCTCGAAAACTGCTTTCCGTACACGATATGGTCATTATGAATTTTTGGTCATGCCATTTGGGTTGACGAATGCACCAGCAGTATTCATGGACCTCATGAATCGCGTGTGCAAACCCTATCTTGATCAGTTTGTTATCGTCTTTATTGATGACATACTGATATACTCAAGGACCGAGGAAGAACATGGAGAGCACTTACGTTTGATCATGGAATTACTTAGAGAGGAACAACTGTATGCAAAGTTTTCTAAGTGTGATTTCTGGATACGTGAGGTACAATTCTTGGGTCATATTGTCAACGAGAAGGGAATACATGTTGATCCTGCTAAGATTGAAGCGATAAAGAATTGGTCTATTCCTAAGACACCAAGTGAGATACGACAATTCCTTGGATTAGCGGGATATTATCGACGATTCACTGAAGGATTCTCTAAGATTGCACAACCTCTTACAGCCTTGACTCATAAGGGAAAGACGTACAAATAGGGTGAGAGTCAGGAATGTGCTTTCCAGTTGCTGAAGCATAAATTGTGTAGCGCACCAATATTAGCGTTACTGGATGGTAGTGATGATTTTGTAGTCTACTGTGACGCTTCTATACAAGGACTTGGATGTGTCCTGATGCAGCAATATAAAGTGATAGCATACGCCTCGAGACAATTGAAGATTCATGAGAAGAACTATACCACCCATGACTTGGAACTGGGTGCGGTAGTTTTTGCCTTAAAGATCTGGAGACATTACTTGTACGGTACCAAATGCACTATCTACACCGATCACAAGAGTCTTCAGCACATCTTTGAGCAAAAGGAGTTGAACATGAGGCAAAGACGCTGGGTGGAATTGTTAAACGACTATGATTGTGCTATTAAGTACCACCCGGGGAAAGCAAATGTAGTTGCTGATGCGCTGAGTAGGAAAGAAACTACTAAGCCTCGACGTGTGCGAGCTTTGCAACTAACGATTAGTACGCAATTACCTGAACAAATCCGTGATGCTCAAACTGAAGCTCTGAAGGTAGAAAATATAAGTTTAGAAGGGTTACGAGGAATGGAAAAGCAACTAGAAGTAAAGCCGGATGAGATTCGTTATTTCATGGATAGATTATGGGTACCTCTACACGGAGACCTGAGAGACTTGGTGATGAGTGAGGCTCACAAGTCCAAGTATTCTATACATCCTGGATCTGACAAGATGTACCACGATTTGATGGCGCATTATTGGTGGCCTAACATGAAAGCAGATGTAGCTACTTATGTGAGCAAGTGTCTGACCTGCTCGAAGGTTAAAGTGGAGTATCAGAAACCATCTGGTCTACTACAACAACCCGAGATTCCTATGTGGAAGTGGGATCAAATATCAATGGATTTTATTACTAAGTTACCTCGTACTTCTACGGGTTGTGATACAATATGGGTTATCGTGGACCGATTGACAAAATTTGCTCATTTCCTAGCGATAAAGGAAACAGATAAGATGGAGAAGTTAACCCGACTTTATCTGAAGGAGATCGTTTCGAGGCATGGAGTACCAATCTCAATCATTTCTGATCGCGATTCTCGTTTCACATCACACTTTTGGCAGTCGTTGCAGAAAGCTTTAGGTACGCGATTGGATATGAGTACTGCTTATCATCCACAGACTGATGGTCAAAGCTAGCGTACTATACAGACTTTGGAGGACATGTTACGTGCTTGTGTGATTGACTTCGGGAATAACTGGGAAGTTCACCTACCATTGGTGGAATTTTCTTACAACAACAGTTATCACACTAGTATAAAGGCAGTACCTTTTGAAGCTTTATATGGGAGAAAGTGTAGATCACCAGTTTGCTGGGCTGAAATTGGTGATAGTCAATTAACGGGTCCCGAGTTAGTACACGAGACAACTGAGAAGATTGTTCAGATAAGAAACCGCATGGCCACAGCGCGAGACAGACAGAAAAGCTATGCTGACAAACGACGAAAACCTTTGGAATTTCAGACAGGTGACAAGGTTTTATTAAAAGTCTCACCATGGAAAGGCGTAGGTCGGTTTGGTAAGCGAGGAAAGCTAAATCCGAGATACGTTGGACCATTTGAGATAGTGGAAAGAATTGGTCCAGTGGCCTATCGACTAGCCTTACCTGATTCATTGAGTGGAATCCATGATGTATTCCATTTTTCAAATCTAAAGAAATGTTTAACGGATGAAACGATGGTCGTACCACTGGAAGAAGTTCAAGTAGACGAACAGTTACGTTTCATTAAGGAACCTGTCGAAGTGATGGATCGTGAGGTGAAAACGCTTAAGCAAAACAAGATACCCATTGTCAAAGTTCGTTGGAACTCGAGACGTGGACCAGAATTCACGTGGGAATGTGAAGATCAAATGAAGCTTAAGTACCCTCATCTATTCGAAAGGACGATGCCAGCCGGCGAAGGTATTGATTAAATTTCGGGACGAAATTTCTTTCAACATGGGGATGAGGTGACAACTCATCCAAAACTCACACGATTTCGATTTCCTTGTGCCAATGCAGTAGACCAGTGATGGAGCACTCACCATGTAACGCAATTTTCGGGACAAAAATTCTTTCAACATGGGGATAATGTGACATCCGGTAATTTTCCGTTACCAAACTCCGTTAGTTCCGTTAAGTCTTGCATACACGTGTCGGGAGCACACATTAGTTGTCGTTGAACGTTGGTGACTTAACAATAATCAGTAATGTTAAGTGGATGATAATTAAGTTAACAATGTGATTATTAAGTTATGCTTATGTGATTTAAATGTTAACTGTAATTTATCGCGTAACGTGGAAACGCGTGTATTTAACCTGTATGTTTTGTATCTAATAAAGGTGAAATATATAATTGTCATTGTTAGTTTATATGTTTGTGGTTGTAGTTAAAAACCTTTTAAAAAGAGTCTAAAAGCTTAATTTTTATAAAAAGTAAATTACAAGGGTTTAAGGGGTAATTACCATAAATTAATAAAACAAAATCCCAACCCTAGCCCCACACCCCCTCTCGACCGCGACACACACTCAAACAAACCTGTGATTTCAAGCAAGAACAAGCAAGAAAGCTTCGGTTTTGATCGATTACAAGCATTACAACAAGTTAGAAACATCAAAACTTGTCCATTACACGTTTAAAGGTTAGATTTTTATATGTTTTTGATGATTTTTCATGTTGGCCGAATGTTCCATGCGAAAACTGCAATTGGTGGTCGATTGATGCCTAGTTGTTGATGTTAATGTGTTTACTAGATAGTTTACATGTTAATTAACGTCAAGTATGCAATAAAGGTTGGATTTTTACAAGTTTTTATGGAAATTACATTAGGGCCGAAACCCTAATTTGAAACTTTCAATTGGAGGCCGATTTGTTGATGTTGGTTGGTGTTATTATGTTAGTTGGATTGTATATATGCTAGTTAACGTCGATTATGCAAGAAAGCTATGATTTTGATACGTTGTTCATAGGTTACTAATAATAGTAACTTTATTTTGCATGAATTGATGATTGGATGATGTATGAATGTTATGGATGTGTTTGTGATGATGATTAGATGCTAAGTTGATGTTATGAACAATTGAAAAACAAGAAGATGTCTTATAGTTCATACATTGCTAAAAATAGTAACTTTTGGTGTTGAACGTTGATAAATCATGATGATTAGGTGTTGTTGATCATGTTTAGATGTTGTCATGGACTTGAATTGGTATATAATTGATGAATTCATGAATGTAGTGTGAGTTTGATGAATTTGGGATGAACTTTCCCAAAAGGGAAACTTTAATTGTGCAAATCCTTGAATTGGATGATTTGAGCATGTTTGGGATATTAGGATCATGCTAGTGTGTTCATGGATGGTTCCTAAGGTGATGAAATGTGTTGTTTAGGTTATAGGGATGTTGATTTGGTTTGTTACCTGTTTTGGTCTGTTGTGATTCGCATGACTTGTGTGATATCTAGTTGTATGATGATCTAGGTAGTACATGTGGTTAATGAAGTGCTATATGTAATCAAGTGGTATGTTGATCATGTATGTTATGCTGTTGTGTTAGTATTAATGAGTTATCATCTATAATGTCACAACGGGTCAACGGGTCAACTGGGTCAAATGTGTCTTGTCTTTCTAAAACCTTGAGTCTCTTGGTTTGTAGAACACTAAGGGTTTCATGTTGATTCTGTGTACACGTGCTTATGTACTTTTGTGTTCTAGGTGACCTTTGAAGGTTGTCTTTCCCCTCTTTCTTTCAAGTTAAGGTCTAAGTTAATTCTTGCACTTATCAGGTGAGTTCTTGCCCCACTCATTTTACATAATCTCTTTTGGGGGAGATAGCATACTGTTGATCACAAACGCTTTTATATATGAGTGTGTATAATATTGATATAGTGTTGTTTACCATAGAAAGTCCTCACACTTTCGGATTGTTAATATTGACTAGCGGGGAAATTTTGGGTAGTACTACTGGGTCTGATGGGCCCCATCTGTGTGACTCGAGGTCATACGGGCGCAATTTTGTCCTAACTTATATTCGTCATGACCTGGTAAGTCGTGACGGGAGGCAACAAACGTAACACAGTCAGCTTCGACCGCGAAATCACTATGATTAATATTTTTATGTTAATAGACTAGCTATCTATTGCAATACACTACTTATGCTCTGGAAACTGTTGATTGGTTTATAGTTTAACGCAAACTCTTGAACTCACCAACCATGTGTTGACTTGTTTAGTATGCTATTCTCAGGTTAAGGTTGCCAGTTGCCTAGGAGCACGCACACCAGCATCGTTGAGTTGTCTAGATTTGTTTGTTTACAAATTTGGGATTATTTTCATATTAAACATTTGTGTTTGGGGCGCGTATGTTTTGCGCATTCTCTTTACATACTACTTGTTTTGGGTTTCCTGTTTTAAAAAAACGCTTCCGCAGTATTTTAAACGTTAACTCTGGTTTTGTTTATTAATCATATAGAGTCGTTCTTAGCAACTAATGACTGAGATCCTGGTATGTCACGCGCCTCGCGGTAAAACCCCGCACGCGGATTTTGAGGGTGTGACACTAACTACTCGTATTCACTCAATAAAAATTTAGAATCAAATTACACTTACCGAACGAAACTAATGAAATGTCAAGCAGGAAACACAATGTGTGATCGATAAAAAAGAAGTCAAATCAAGTTAGCTTGTCCTAGTATGTAATATTTCCTTGTATTTCAATAAAAAATGCAACTACGGATAGGCACATTAAAATATTCATGAAAGATTAACAAAATACATGGGAAAAGAAATACGTACAAAAAAACATTAAAGAACAATCGTTCTCTCATGGATAGTTTTTTCTTTCGCTAACTACCTTCATTGCTATTGAGTTTTGATCCTCATACCTTTTCAGCAAACTCAAAGCCTAATTTCATCAAATCCCATTATTATAGTCACAAAACTCACACCAATAAATCACAAATGGAACATATGATCTACTTGTTAAACCAAATGTAACAGGAACACTAAACAATACAAACGACCGTGAAAAATTGATACACTTCTTCCCAAAACTAAAAAAGAACTCTCCATAACAATCTTTGTAGATGCCTCTCGAAGATTAACATTTAGTCTTTATTAGTCTTTGTATAGTTTTTGTCATAGTGTAGGGACTTATTGTGTAAATATATGTTCCTTATTTTGTTTTCTTTGATAGTATAAATAGCATAGATAAGCTATTGTGTAGGTAGTCTTTAGAGACCGATAGAGACTAGATCAGTGAACAATTTGTAACTGTTTTTAATTACACGTGTACTTTCTATGCTTACTAATCAATGAAAACCTATGAATTTTTGTGATTTGTTTGCATTGAATTGATTGCATGTGTTTGTTTGATTGAATTGTATCACAATATCATCACAGATCGATCCATTGTGATCCTATCAAATGGTATCAGAGCTGTTGGTTCAATGATTTAAGTTCTTCAAACTGTCAAACTTTTGATTCACTTGAATCTGTGATTGATAAGCAATTCAATCTAACAATTGATGATTTCATTTGTGTTTCATCATCAGAAACATGAATTGAATCACAATTTGCAGTTCAATTTGTTCAAAATCAGTGAATTTGTTCAAATTAGTGCTCGAACCCCTTGGTCCTAATGATCGATTCAACAGTGCACTTGATGCTTGACAATGATTTTCGATTGAATCAACACTTATAAACACAATAACATAATCAAATTCAATGAATATAAACCATAAATTGCAATAACAAAGGCTAAAGGATATAGATAATGAACTTCCAGCCACACACACACAATTGCAACAAAAATATTCTGTATTAGGGTTTTGCCAAAAGTTCCTTACAAGATGGAAAGATTACGATATATAAGAAACCTAGTTTCGCTGGCAGTTTTGCTGAGTCTGTCTAACTACTAGTTTCACCCGTCAGCGAACTATAGATTAGCCGGGTGAACTGACTCAGCTGACTCCGGGCGAAACTATAGTTTCGCCCGTAGATTCGCTGGAATACAAAATTACAAAGAAATACTAAATACAAGATAAAACTAACAATTAACCTATTACATAATCAAAATAAACCTATCAACTATAGTGAGTCCAACCTATGTAGATCATCAATTCTCCCCCTAGGTTGGACCTTACTCTCAATCTTTTTGCTCTTCTCTTGCACCTTCTTCAGCTTTATCTGATGCTTCTGGTTCTGCTCCTGCTGTATAACACCCGAAAAATTTTAAAAGACGAGAAAGAAAGAATAAATATGCAGAAAAAGAAAGAAACACACAATTTCACCCAAGTTGAGGGGCTAAATGTGTCAAAAGGACAAAAAGAATAAAAGTGGGTGCAAAAAGGTGATGGCCGCCCACACCTTCCTGCACATTTCACTTCAACCGGATTTTCTAGAGAGAGAAAGGAGAAGAGCTGAATTTTCGGACTTTGAAGAAAGAAGAAGGAGAATTCGAATTCTAGGTAAGAATTCTTGGTTTTAAGTTGTTCTTGGCCGGCCTATGCCTCGGTTATATGCTTATGTGTGTTTTGTTGTGTTCGAGTGTGTGTTTTTGGTGGGTTTCTAGGTGTTTGAAGTCATTTGCAAACGGGTTGAAGGAAGTCATACTCGAGGGCTGCTAAGGTGAGTTCTATAACCCCCTTTTTACATGTTTTAAATGATTTTGGGGCTGGAAATGCATGTATGTATGTTTTTACGAAAATGGGTTTTGTACCCATATGAATGTGTATGTGTGAATATGGGTGGGTTATGATTTTGGGTGTTCTTGATGTTATGATGATGCCATGTTCATATTATGATGCTTTAATGCTAGAACTAAGGTAGAACATGTTGAATTGATGATGTTGGGACTGATTATGATGTTGATAGTGAGAGTTGGTTGCCCATGCGCCTGAAATTGGCCCATGCGCCCACGGTCAAATTGCCTAAGTGTAGTCCCATGCGCCCAAAACCCATGCGCCCGAATAGTATCCATGCGCCTAGAATAGGCTGAATTTGGCTAAGTGTTCCATGCGCCCAAAACTACCCATGCGCCTAGGCATTCATGCGTCTGCTTAGTGCCCATGCGCCTAGAAATGCCTAGAATGACTAAGTGTTGGGTCATGCGCCCAAATAGTACCCATGCGCCTGAAAGTTCCCCATGCGCCTAAGTGTTCCCATGTGCCTGGAAGGCCATGCGCCTGCATAATGCTCATGCACCTATGCCTTAGAATATTTTCTGAAATTTTGGGGAAAATGCAAAGTGTAGGCTTTGACTTGGGATGTTCCCAGGGGTAATGTAGGTTGACTTTAAGATGTCATATGTGATGTGATGATGATGCTATGTATCGTATGGTTATGTTATGTTATGTTCCTTATTATGTATGTTTATTTTCCGTGGCTTTACGTGGTATGATTATGAAAAGTAAATGGAAAGTATTATGTAACATAAAGCAGAAGATAATGAAAAAGGGAACGTAAGGAATGAAAGAATGCATGCATTAATGAATGAATGATGTAATGAAAAGTCTTGCAAGCAATGTATGGAGGTTCACACCCAATGAAGGGTGTTAGCTCAACTGTGTGTGGGTTAGCTACCCCGGAAGGATGCACACTAGGGGTCTAATATTTGTGATTGACCATATGTATGGGACCCTTGCCGCTTGCCCTAGGTACTGGAGTCAGCTTTGTGCACAATGTTCAAGGTCTATGATAGACCTCAGGCCAGGTAACCAGCTTCGTCCACAATGTTCGGGGTATAGCACATGGCATTGGTCCGAAATGAAAGATGAATGATAATGATGAGTGTACTTACCCCAGGCCCATGAGTCAGCTTCGTGCACAATGTTCGGGGTACAGTACCTGTCATCGGAAGTTAATGAATGTACGTATAGTATGGAAAGAAAGATAACGAATGATAAAGATGACGTACGATGATGAATGAACGGAAGTCAACGTATGACGATGAAAGATAATAATAAATTATTATCTATGTGTACGTATGATGCATGATCACATGTGAAAGTAAAGAAAGAATGGTTTTAAATGAAAGAAAAGTATTTTATTTTTATAAAACTAGAACTCACTCAGCAACACTGACTTTTATGTGTTTCCAGTTGGCAGGTAATGTTGCTGAGGATGGCACGGAGCAGCTACTTGGCATTTTTGGATGGCATCCGTTGTTTAGATTATAATGTTTTTGTGATGTAATGCAAATTATGATATTTTGTAACAGTTAACTACAATGTATAATTTTACAAAAGAAATTATAATGAAATGGTTTAAAATTATTCCACTGTAATGTTTTGGAAATTGTAAATGTAAATTATATGTTTTATGTGCGATGATTGACCAGCTGTAAGCGTTCCGGGAACGGGGCCTTACAAGTTGGTATCAGAGCCAAAGTTTAAGTGAAACGGGTTAAAATTTTCAAAAGAAACCTAAACTTAAACTGAAAATGGGATAAAAAGGGAAGGGATGCCAGTCCGAGTAGCTACGTGCCATCAGGTATTTTCTTGATGATAACTGGTATTATGTGTGCATGTTATGTGGTTTATGTGCTTCTTAGTAGATTTAGATACTGAAGTAGTCAGGATAGGAAATGCTTGGGGTATGAAGAGTAAAGTAAGTGGCTAATCTCAACTGGCCACTGTAATTAGGGACTTACTATACTTGACATAAACTGAGCTATTACCTTGAATGACCGTGTTAGTGTTTGAATCTTATAGCGTGTTAGAGGATGGCCGGTGGTAGATCTTCAAAGGCTTCTCGAGGTGGAGGTCGTGGTGGACGTGGTGCTGGACCATAGGTCACGAGAGGAAGGCCTAGGGCTGAAGAGGTGGCTCATGAAGAGCCCGAGACCCCTCATCCGGAGGACGGTGACGAGAGTGCTATCTTAAAGGCCTCGGTGAAGGAGGCTGTTGTAGAGGAGGTTCATCAGGTCATGCAGAATATCTTACCGTCTGTGGTGACCGAAGTGATATAGGCTGTGAGAGAAGGAGAAAGGAAAGAGAGGAATAGGTCCTCGGGAGTAAGGGAGCAACCGGGGACTGAGACGGTTGTCTCTACTGATGAGGAAGAAGAAGAAGAGCCTGTGCCAGAGGCAGCACGAGGCTGTAACTATGGGGCATTTCAAAGATGCAAGCCCCCGACTTTTAACGGAAATGGCACTGCTGTTGCTGCTGCTCACCGGTGGGTGAGAGAGATAGAAGCTGTACTTGATATCAGCGAGTGCCGGGAGGATCAGAAGGTGAAGTTTGCCACTCATTCATTTTTGGACTTGGCTCTGTGCTGGTGGGACAATATCATCCAAGCTGAGGGTAGTAGGGCAATTGGAAGGATGAGATGGCCAGAGTTGAAGAAGCTGGTGATCGAGGAGTTCTATCCTCATAGGGAGCTCGACAAGGTTGAAAAGGAATTCCTGCAGCTGGAGGCAGGAACCATGATGCATGTGCAATACACCACCAAGTTTAATGAGATGGCATGACTGGTGCTGGATTAGGTGACACCACTATCGCGAAAGATCAAGAGGTATATTCAGGGCTTGCTGGCCGATATTCGCAGGCATATGATCGTTGCTCGGCCAAGTACGTTTAGGTTGGTGGTCGATCTTGCGGGAAGGCTGTATGATGAGAGGGAAGTGGTGGTGGCTGAGGTGAGCAAGAAAGGTGGTGGTGACCGAAACTGGAATGGGAAGAGGTTTGGTCGGGGTGGTGCCCCGACAAACAACAAGAAGGCACGAGTGGATGACCGACGTGTGGTCAGATCCGGTGCTGGGCTGAAGAGGTGTGGCAAGTGTGGGAAGGAGCACACCGGGGAGTGTAGGTGGGGATTGAACGTGTGCTTCAAGTGTGGAAAGCCTGGCCACATGGCAAGAGAGTGCAAGGTGGCAAGGTGTTTTAACTATGGTGGAAAGGGCCACAGGAGTCGAGAATGCAAGAAGCCAAGGGTTGAAAGTTCCGGGGCAGGGCAGAAGACCGGGACCGAGGGGCAGAGGGCGAGCGCCAGGGCATTCATGATGACTCAGGAAGAGGCTAGGACGGACCCCGATGTTGTGTCAGGTACGTTTCTAGTAAACCAAACTCTTGCTTTTGTGTTATTCGATTCAGGTGCTAGTAAGAGTTTTATTTCTGCTGCTTTCTGTGCTAAGTTGCCTGCTGCTAGTAGAGGTGTTGATGAGCCCTTTGATGTAGAAACTTCCATAGGTAAGTCTACCAGGATTGTTGACCTGATAGAAGGCTGCGATATAGAATTAGAGGGTCATAAATTTCCTGCTAGACTATTCGTGATGACGTTAGGCGGATTTGACGTAGTCCTAGGAATGGATTGGTTGGCGGACTACGAGGCTAATATCATATGTCATAAGAAGATGATTCGACTGACAGCGCCCGACGGGAGTTTGGTAACGATCTACGGTGATCGAGTTACGACTATCCCAAAGGTGATTTCGATGGCGGTGGCGGGAAAGTGCATGAGGCGTGGATGTAATGCCTACTTGGCCTACGTGAAGGATATAGATACACCAATACCATAACTGTCGGATGTACCAGTTGTGTGTGAGTTCCCAGATGTGTTTCCTGAAGATTTACCAAGTGTGCCACCGGACCGTGAGATTGTGTTCCAGATTGACTTGATACCCGGTGCTCAACCTATTGCTAAGTCACCGTATCGGTTGGCTCCAACCGAGATGAAGGAATTGATGGAGCAACTGCAGGAGTTGCTTGAAGGAATTGATGGAGCAACCGAGATCGAGTATGATTATGAAAAGTAAATGGAAAGTATTATGTAACGTAAAGCGGAAGATAATGAAAAAGGGAACGTAAGGAATGAAAGAATGCATGCATTAATGAATGAATGATGTAATGAAAAGTCTTGCAAGCAATGTATGGAGGTTTACACCTAATGAAGGGTGTTAGCTCAACTGTGTGCGGGTTAGCTACCCCGGAAGGATGCACACTAGGGGTCTAATCTTTGTTACTGACCATATGTATGGGACCCTTGCCGCTTGCCCTAGGTACTAGAGTCAGCTTCATGCACAATGTTCAAGGTCTATGATAGGCCTCAGGCCCAGTAACCAGCTTCGTGCACAATGTTCGGGGTATAGCACATGGCATTGGTCTGGAATGAAAGATGAATGATTATGATGAGTGTACTTGCCCCAGGCCCATGAGTCAGCTTCGTGCACAATGTTCGGGGTACAGTACCTGTCATCGGATGTTAATGAATGTACGTATAGTACGGAAAGAAAGATAACGAATGATAAAGATGACGTACGATGATGAATCAACGGAAGTCAACGAATGACGATGAAAGATAATAATAAATTATTATCTATGTGTACGTATGATGCATTATCACATGTGAAAGTAAAGAAAGAATGGTTTTCAACAAAAGAAAAGTATTTTATTTTTATAAAACTAGAACTCACTCAGCAACGCTAACTTTCATGTGTTTCTAGTTGGCAGGTAATGTTACTGAGGATGGAACGGGGAAGCTACATGGCATTTTTGGATGGCATCCATTGTTTAGATTATAATGTTTTTGTGATATAATGCAAATTATGATATTTTGTAACAGTTAACTACAATGTATAATTTTGCAAAAAGCAATTATAATGAAATGGTTTAAAATTATTCCGCTGCAATGTTTTGGAAATTGTAAATGTAAATTATACGTTTTATGTGTGATGATTGACCAGCTGTAAGCGTTCCGGGAACGGGGCCTTACATGCTGCCCTCTCCTCTTCAGCTCTTGCACTTGCTCTAGCAAATTGTCTGGTAAGATCCTACATGTCCATCCTTAACTCGTCAACCTTGGATACTTTCTCAGCTAGCTCCCTGACCTCTGTCCTTACTCCACGAGCTTTATTTGCCACATTCATGAACAAACTTGCTTCTCTTCTTGTTTCATCTCCAGCTCCAGCCTTGATATGATTTTCACATAGAGTCACCAGGTCTTCATCACAAAAGGAAAATACTTCCATTGGATCAAATAGTTTAATCTCAGCCCTACTTTTCAATCTAATGAAAGCTTCCCTAATATTGTTATCATAAAACCATTTTTCAAAATTTTGTAGTCTAGGGGGAAGTGGATTGGGCACCCTTACCCTATCAACAGTTTTAGCTGGCTTTAGCTTTAACACAATCTTTCCTTTTCTGGTGGCCCAATCCAGGTCTTTCTTCGATCTTCTTCTTTCTATCCTCATATACCCGAAAGCTTCAAAATTGTCATTCATTCCCGCTTTATCTCCTCTTCCAACAACATAGCATGTTCACTCAAGTGGGCATCCAAAAGTGGAATTTCAACTAACCTCCTTAAATCCCATCTAGGCAAGGTCTTGAACGCCTTCCTTTTATGCATATATGAAATTTCACCACCCCTCCTTTTGATCATAAACATTTTCAATTCAGAATTGTATTTCCAGCTCACTATTTTCTTATCACTTTTCTTCTTGCTTGGTTCACTGATGTTTTGAAATAGAGGTGTTAGCTTTTCTGGTTCCTTTTCTTTCACAAACCAGTCTTCTTTGCTTAGTTCAAACACATCACCTTCTTCTTAACCCCTTTGTACCACATAAGTCATTGGGCGCTCCTCCACTCATAGTATTCAGGCTCTGAATCATAATCAACCAGTTGTTCCTCATACTCTTCCTCTTTATCAATCAGCCTCTTCCTTGTATCCTCTTTATTTCCTTCATTAGTTTCTTCTCTAAACACCTTAGCTCCAGTCAAGTCGGTGTCTATGTCTAATCCCAAATCAACAAATTCAGCCTCAACAATCACAGGCTCCTCTCTCACATCTCCTCCTTCATCTACTCTCTTTTATGCTTCTGTCTCAACAACCTTTTCACCTCCTACGCCACTTCCACTTGCACCACCACCAGTCGTACTTGCTCCTCCTCCCATACCAGATGACCTCCTCACTTTCAGGAATGAATACTTTGATGTGTCAGTCAGATTATCCAGCTCCTCTTGTGATAGTTGGTTTGTGTCACCAACTTTTCCTTTGAGCTCATTCACTTCCTTCAATAGCCTTTTGATAAGTTCCTACTGGTCCATCATCATAACCTTCATACTTTCTATCTGCTCATCTTTCTCCTTCTCTCTCAACTCCTGTTTAACTAACTTAGTTTTAATCATGCTCAGTTCATTAGCCAATGAAGTATTTACATTTCTGATCATATCTTGATCCAGTTCAGATTGGGGATCCCTCCTTTCTTCGAACACCGGCTGCTTATGCTTAGATCTCCTTTTAGTTTCGTGAGCCGGTTCCCCTTGATCAGCCTTCTTTTGGGTCCTTCTCTCTCTTTGAGTCTGCAGCTCCTCTTCAACTTCATCAATCTCAGCATCTAGATCATATTCTTTCTCCTTTGCATACCTCTTCCTTTTCTTTATAGCTTCAGCTTGTTTATCCTGATTTTCTTCAGCATTTTTGTTTTCATTTTCAATCAACCTTCTTATGTAGTTCCATCTCTCGGCAGGATACATGTTTTCTAGTAAATATGTTATTTTACCGCTGAAGTCATGTCTAATAGCTGAGCAGTATGCAAATATTCTTGTATTCATTTGCATCAGCCTCTTAACTTCCCCATGTCTTGGCAAATTTGGCTTTTCAACATTAATGATCATCTGGATAAACCTTGGATATAACAGCCATTTGTCTTTCTTTAAGGCCATAACATTTTCAGTCATATAGTCAAATATTAGCTTGTAATATTGGCCTTTTGTCCTCTATAAAATTCAATCATAGCCTTCGCCCACTATGCATTTAAACCATCTGATCCACCCTTTCTATAATCCAAGCACATAATGAACATATGGGTAATGTATCTCTATTCTTGGACAAAAACGACTTCTTAATTTCCTTCTTTGATCCAAAAGATGGTCCTTCATACCCAATGCTTCGATAAGCATTAAGAACTTCAAATCAGACATACTAACCATATCTCCACAATCATCTTCTAACCTTAATACCCTCCCAACTGTTTCAGCACTAATAACCATGTCTTCCCCAAGAACTCTTGAAGTAATCCTGTGTAGAGTAGATCCCAAGTCACATTCTGCATTAACCCAAAAATCTCTAATGTGAATGTCTTAGATCGTGGGTAAATGAGATATGGCATAGTGAATGGAAGACTTTTTCAGCCATCTAATGCAATCTCTAAATCCAACAGTCTTTGGATTACTGTCGTCTAGTAGTGCCACAATATTAGTCTTCTCATTGAACTTTAAGTTTGCCATGAACTGCAAAAATATAAACATAGGTAAGTAAGATGTAACATAAAGATAATTAACCAATAAGAAAAATTTAAAAACAACAATAGTTTCGCTGATATGGCAAAACTGTAGTTTCGCCAGACAAAGCAAGACATCTTCGCTAAAGTTTTTGAAACTAAGTTCAATAGTTTTGCTGACCGGCGAAGCTATAGTTTCGCTAGGCACAACACTTAGTTTCGCTGTTGATTGAACATAAGTTTTGACCAAACAAAAGTTTACATTCGCTGTATCAAAGCCCTAGACCATGAGTTTGAGCGATTCTACACTTTCGCTGAGGACAAACTTATGAATCAGACAACAGCGAAGTTGTAGGTTCGCTGACCCCAACAGAACAGATTATGTGCGGGGCGAAAGTATAGTTTCGCTGGAAAGGTTTGAGCGAACCTATTAGGTATGCTTGGACAACATAACCAGATAGATTTGCTTGCAACAGGGAAATTTCGTTCAGTTTCACTGGATAAGTTTGGTAGATTCTCTGGACGAAACAAGCGAAGTTTCGAACCAGGGAATCAACCCAAAACTATCGATTAAGCCATAAAACCATGATTAAACCGTAGAAACAGAGTCGCAACGCCTACCAAATGGTTTAGACATAAACAATCTCGACGGAAATGATGAAAAATAGGGTCAAAAAGATATGGCCACAGAGAAACTAGGGTTAGATTCGCACGACATAATGTGAAATGATGAACACACTGTGCCATATATATGACCTAGTTTTGCTGGAAGCGAAACTGTTGTTTCGCTCGGTATCACAATAGAAATCAGTGCTCAACGAACAGCGATAGTGCCAGGAGAAACTATAGATTCGCTAGGCGAACCTGCAAGCGAAACTGTAGTTTCGCTGCAGCCAAAAACTTAAAAAAATTAAATATATATGGCTTTTATGAAAAACATTCTTTGTCCCACAACATCAGTACATAACAAATAATTTAAAACAAATAAGGAAAAAATAAAAGGATATAGAGACTTCTTTTTCAAGAAACTGATCCGGAGAGTCAAAGATTTACGGGATTGCTGATATGTTTGTCCTTTTAAACTCATGCCTTCCTCTTTTCAACAAGTAATCTGTAGCTGTTTTATCATGTTTTGGATTCATTGAAAAACTCAGATGACTTGGATCCCACATATATTCAGCAAAGTACTAATCTTGTTCTTCATGGTTTATTGAGCAATATAATTCACTTTGCTTGAATTCTTATATATTTCAATGATGATTCTGAATATGGGGACATATGATAAGAGCTCCAGGTCTATACTTACGTATAACAAAGGAGATAATCATTTTATCTCGCTGATGAGAGCTTCAGGTCTATACTTACGTATAACAGAGAAGTTCATCAGAATGTGCTGATGAGAGCTCCAGGTCTATACTCACGTATAACAGAGGATATAAGCATGAGATATGTCACCCATTCTATTTAAAATTTATGCATCAAGGCAAAGTATGAAACTCTCAACCCATATTAGACAAGGCCTTGTAGCTTTATGCAGGCTGAGATATCTTGAGGATAATCTTTGTTATCGTGTTCTTAAACTTTAATTAGGTTACACAATCACTGTTTACAATTATATCGGGCTAAGCCTACCATGCATATCCCAAACAATGCTATTGATTCTCCTTCAAACTTCTTTTCCATGAAGTTCCTAAAAAGGCAAAATTAAACCTAAGACAAATATTCTCCCCCGAAATTTCTTTTTAGAAGCTTCTGAAAAGAAATTTCTCTTTCTCTTTTTTTTTATATGGGACACAGAAGTTTATCAATAAAAGTTTATAAACTAAAAAAGTTCAAAAAGAGTTATTTATAGAACAATGCACATTTAAGGTAAGAAAGAGGTTTTAAAAAGATATTAAACCCAACATGGAGATCAATTCATAAAAACATGGTTTATCAAAAGTTTTTGTGAAAAGATCCGCTCGTTGATTTTGTGTGTCAATTGGAATAATATCTTCCTGAGCATCCCGGATGGCATGAATTTTCGTTTCAATGTTCTTGGTACGAGTATGTTGAATTGGATTTTTTGCAATCCCAATGGCAGCTTCATTATCACAGAAAAGTGGTGTATGAAGAAAATTTATCCGATAATCCATCATTTGATGTTGTATCCACAACACTTGGCAACAACAACTGGAAGCAGCAGCATATTCAGATTCTCCTATAGACAGAGACACTATAGTTTGCTTCTTACTTTGCAAAGAAACAAGACAATCTCCCAGATATTGACATCCACCACTGACGGATTTCCGATTGACCCTGCAACCACCATGATCACTGTCAGAATATGCATGTAAATCAAAGTTACCTCTTTTTGGGTACCAAAGACCCAAACAAGAGGAACCCTTTAAATAATGAAAAATTCTTTTAACAGCTTTTTCATGGGATTCTTTTGGGTTGGCCTGAAAAAAAGCACAATAGCACACAGCGAATGTAATATCAGGATGACTGGCCGTGAGATACATGAGGGATCCGATCATGGAACGATAGCGATGAGCATCCACATATTTCCCATTATCATCTGGAGTTAAGCAAGTCTGAGCAGTAAATGGAGTAAGTTCTGGAGAAGAATCATCCATTTTGAACTTTTTGAGAATCTCCAGAACATACTTTTCCTGATGAATCAAAATACCAGACTGCTTTTGTTCAACTTGTAATCCCAAGAAAAAGCATAACTCCCCCATCATACTCATTTCGAAATGATCCTTCATGACCTCTTCAAATTCTCTGCATAGTTTCTCATTTGTTGACCCGAAAATGATGTCATCAACGTACACTTGAAGAATCAACATTTCACCATCAACTTCTTTCTTGAACAGAGTCATGTCTATCGAACCACAAGAGAAACCTTTACTCAGCAGATACTGAGTCAGAGTTTCATACCAGATCCGAGGGGCTTGATGTAGTCCATATAAGGATTTGTCAGGTTTATACACTTTGTCTGGAAAATCTGGATCCTCAAAACCTGGAGGTTGACAAACATAAATCTCCTCATCAATATTCCCGTAGAGAAATGCGTATTTCATGTCCATCTGAAAGACTTTAAATTTTTTGTCAGCCGTATGAGCAAGAAAGATTCGGATGGCTTCAATTCGAGCAACTGGAGCAAACACTTCAGTATAGTCAATTCCTTCTTCCTAAGCAAAACCTTGAACAACCAACCTGGATTTGTTTCGAATTATTACTTCCCGGTCATCTGGTTTGTTCCGGAATACCCATTTAGTACCAATAGGAAACTTGTTTGGAGGAAGATCAACTATATGCCAAACTTTCAATTTCCTGAACTGCTGAAGCACCATTTGCATAGATTCAACCCAACTTAGGTCTTGAAGTGCTGCTGAGACATTTTTGGGAATTGTTTGAGATAAGAAACAAGCATAGAGGCATTCATTTATCAATCTAGATTGACTCCGTGTCCTCACACCATCAGCAATATAACCAATGACGTAATCGTGTGGGTGGTCTTTTAAGGTTTTAAATTAGTGTTAAGGGTTATTGGATTTGTAGAAGATGAGGAGGTGATCTATGATGGTTATGAAGGCTGTGATGACGATGTGGGTTGTGAAGACTGTGATGGGGAAGTGGGAGGTTGGTTTTGAGAAGATGATTATGGTGGAGGTGTAGGTGGTACATCAAATGGAGGTTGAGGGTGATGGTCTATTGGTGGTTGTGGATGGGGTGCAGGTGGTTGTGGTATAAGTGGAAGAGGTTTAGTTGAAGGTATGATTTCTACATTGGTTTGAGGAACCACATCATCATCAAAAACTGGAAGATTGAAAGATTTGAAGACTGTATTTGAGTCATAGAACAATGCAGGATCAGATCCCATGTTAGGAGAATTTGATTCTTGCCAATCAACATAAAATGATTCCTACACAATACGCATTCTTTTGTTGTAGACTCGATACGGTTTTTGTGAGGAAGAATAGCCAACAAAGAAACATTCATCAGAAACAGCACCAAACTTTGACTTCTGAGCTTAAGTATTTAGCAAAGTACATGAGCAACCAAATGGGCGAAAGAAGTTAATCAAGGGTTTATGTTTATGCAGAAGCTCATAGGGTGTCTTCATTTTGTCTTTCACAATAAGGACCCTGTTAAGTACATAAGAAGCATAGTTGACTGCTTCAGCCCAAAAAATTATTGGAAGCTTTGACTAAATCAGCATAGTTCTTGCTGTTTCGATGAGTGTCCTATTCTTCCGCTCAGCAACACCGTTTTGCTGATGTGTCCTAGTAGTACTGAACTATCTGAGAATCCCCTTGATTGCATAGAATGAGTCAAAGATATGATTTCTGAATTCAGTGCCGTTATCGCTTCGGATGGCTATAACGTTCCTCTTGTTGACAGTCTCAATTGAAAGGTTTAGCTTTTGAAGCTCTTCGGCAGTATCTCCCTTGCTTGCTTGAAATCTCACCCATGAATATATGGAAAAATAATCTGTAACAACCAAACAATAAGATTTCTTAGCAATAGATTTAACACTGATAGGACCAAATAAATCAGTATGTAACAATTCGAGGGGTTTTGAAATTGTGTTTTCAAGCTTAAGCTTGTGTGGCTTTTTGTGCTGTTTGCTTTGAGCACAAGCCATGCATTTTTCTACCACTGAAAAATCTTTAAATAGTAGTCCCCTCACAAGATTGTTCTTAACTAATTTATTTATATTTTTAAAATTAACATGTCCTAATCGACGATGCCACAAGAAGGATTCGAAAGAAGAGGCTTTGGACAGAAGACATGTATAGTGGATGTAGACTCTTGTGATCCCATATCAAGAAGATAGGTATCATTCTTTCTTGGAGCATGCATGATCACTAGATCTTCTGAAATAATAAACTCTAGTTTAAGAAACAAGCATTCATATGACATAAACAGCACTGGAATATCTTTATCACAAATTTGTGACACGCTTAGCAGATTGAATGCTAATTCGGGAACATAATTTACTTTCTCCAGAGTTAATGAACCATTTGAGACTTCTCCCTGACCAATCATTTTTCCACCCTTCTTATCTCCAGCAAAAGCGACATATCCTCCATTAATTATTTGATAATTTGTGAGTAAGTCCTTCAACCCGGTCATTTGACTTGAACATTCGCTGTCAACATGCCAAAAACTATTGATAGCTCTTCTGGAATGTTCTTGGCATAAACAAAAATTTATTAAGACTTGGAAATAGGGACCCAAGTCTTGACTGACTTAGGCGTTGAAACGAAAGACTTTTTACAAAAGAAATTATATACAAAATGATTTAACGTGCTTCCAAAGGAACTATGATTTATATTTCTATTAACAAATGCAGGACAAGATTTAAGAACATGATCATCTTTTCCATATCTAAAACATCGAGACTTGAATCTTTTCTTGTTACATCTTAAAACAGATGCTTGATCAGTTAAGATTTCTTCCTCACCTTCAGATGTGTAAGAATTCGAATTGCTACATGAGTCATGTGATTCTTTTAATATTTCCTTTGTAACTTTCATTTTACCAAATCCGGATTCATTTTCGTTAATATTGTTAACGTTTGAGGAAGTTGTCTCAATACCCTTAAGATTTGAAATCCGACAAGGTGTGAAAGATGGGATAGGATGAGAAAGAAACTTTTCAAAATAATTTGTGTATGAACGTCTGTTTGAAGCATTAGGTAAACAATTATCATAACTATAATCAAGTGAATTTGAAACATCATCATTAGATTCATCGACATCAAAGGATAAACAAGATGAACTAGAAATAGGGCTACATGAACTACTATTTGTGACAGACGTTTGTGACACAAATCTACTTAAGCTACTGACTATAGAAAACTTTTTGGAATCTGAAACATTAAAACTAGAGTTGCCCAGACCACTACTTGCACCATAATCATATTTCCCTCGAATCTCCTTATGATTTACTCCTTCTAAACCTGCATACAAACTGTCAGTATCTTTTTGAATTAATTCATTAGTTGGATGAGGTGTAGGCATAGGAGAATAACAATACATGCTAGGTGGAGGATAAACATGAGTGGTTTCTTTGTTTCCCAAACCAGTCTTAATTCTAGCCCCTCTTTGATTCATGTAAAGCTCCTCAAGTTTCATCCCAGAAATTGTCCATTTTTCAAGTTTGGCTTTTAATTTGCTTGTTTCAAATTCAGCAAGTGCTACCCGTTCAGTTAAAGCATTTATTTCAACGTTTCTTTCCAAAAGATTTCTTTTTAAATGCTCATTTTCTTTTAATGCTTCATTTAACTTAACAAAATATTTAGCCTCATTTGTTTTAAGTTCCTTATTAATTTGTTTCAATTCCTTTTCATTATCCAATAACAATGTGTTTGCCTTATAAACCCCAAATAAACGAATACAAGGAGGAGAGCACATGTCTTGAATTACCTCATAAGGAAGACCCATAACTACCTTTTCAGCAGCCAGGGCCTTGTCACACTAACAGACCAGAGTATTCTTCTTGTCTTCTTCATCCTCCGCTGCTTTCCTGCTATCCTTCTCAGCTTTACTATCCTCTTTCAAATTTTCTTTTGACTCACCCATCTTCTTTTCATCTTCAATACCTGCTTTCTCACATCCACCCTTTTCAACTTCAGCTTTCTCAACCTTTTTCTCTTCATCCTGAACCTTTTCCTTGCTGCTTTCACCAATAACCTCTTGAGTCTCGGTCTTGAACTCTCTAAAAGGATCAAAGTCATCAATAGATTCCACTTCACTGTTCACTAACTTCGCCACTAATGCATGATTGATTTCTTCTTCAGTCTCCTTAATTTCTGCGCTCCAATCAAAGTTTGATATGAGAGCCGTTTCCTTCTTTGACTTGACTTCTTTTTTGTCAGTAATTTGGATAACTTTAGAAGTTCCAGAAGTTCCTGGTTCAGAAATGATAGGATTTGGACATTCTCTTTTAAAGTGCCCCAGCTGTTTGCAATTGAAGCATCTTATTTTTGACTTATCAAAACCAAGCTTAGAATTCTGATTCTGATTTCCAAAGCTCCTTCTACCAGTTCCATGAATCTTCTTACACGTAGTGTGAGCATGGCCATTTGCCATTGGATGTCTATTTCTTCTAAGTCATCTGGATCAACTTGATACATGTCTTCAACAGTCATTACTTTTCCCTTTAACTCCCCCTCGACTAAAGCTTCATAACTGTGTACTAACATCCCAAATAAAGCCATAGTATCTGATGGAATCTGAGCAATGATAGAAGGCTTTGAGCTTGAACCAACACCTGTAGATCCCCCACTAGACATATTTGAAGCACCAAATCCTGTAGAACCACCATAAGCTGAACCATACATAAACGAGTTTGCAGTGGATGATATTAATGCAGCATTTTGTGGATATACAGTGGCTGGCATCATGGATTGATTGTATTCTCTCCTCTTTAAATCCAAATCAAAAGATTTCAATTTGTTGATTACATCCATAAGTTTGTAATCAGCAAAGTTTGTTTCCTGCTTCAGCATCCTAACTTGCAGGCTCCATTGAGGTGGAAGAGAGTCCAAGAATTTAGAGACTTGTTCATGATTTCCCAACTGCTCATCATATTTCTTTAAGGTGCTTGAGATGGACAGAAATCGATTTGTTATGTCAATAAGGCTTTCATTTTTATGTCCAACAAATGAATTAAATTCCTTTTCAGCTTGAGCTTTCCTGTCTTTCCTCAGATCCTCATTTCCATCATAGAATCCACACAAGGAGTCATACAAAGATTTTGTATTCTTGTGTTCAGCAAATCGGTTATAGATGTCTTGAGATAAGCAGAGAGTTAAAGCTCCAAAAGCTTTCTGATCACGATCAATTAACTTCAAGTCTTTTTCAGTGAAGGTAGATGAATCGGTGTTTGGAGAAGTAACTTGACCAACAGTGATAGTTGGAGTGTGGGGACCATTTACAATTGATTCCCATTGGTTATGATCAGTGTAGTAAAAGAAGGCTTTCAAACATCTTTTCCAATCCTCAAAGTTATCACCATTTATAAGCCTTGGTGGCTTATTAGGAGCAACACTCTCCAAGTTAGATATGGTAATATTGGTAGACATCATTAGCTAAAGAGGATAGTTTCGCTGACAAACAAGTAAATTCGCTGGTAACTTCGTTGGCAAATTCGCTGCTAGATTCGCTGGAATACAAGCAGTAGTTTCGCTAGAACCAATGATCGACAACTTTAGTTTCGGAGATAGTTTCGCTGAGACTAGTAGAACCTTCGTTCTAAAATAAGTTCGCCAGCACTTTTGCTTGTAGTGACTAGCAGACAGTTGAACTTTCGTTCAAAGATGGACTACTTTCGCTGACAATAGCACCCGAATTTGAAATCACCAAATCCAGCAGTTTCGCTGGTAAATTCGCTGGACGAACTTTAAATTCACCCGATGAATCTGAAACCCCTTTTCATAACAGGATCAACCCAATCTCATCCAAAACACAATGAATTTGAAATCTTATGATTACAATAGCTTCGCCCATAAAAAATATACCATCCTCAATCAATTTCCATAACAGAAACACCCGAATCAGTATGCAAAATCGATGGAATAGTACTATTTTTCAAAAAATGACCAAAAACCCACTAATTAAGAGCACAATGGCTCTGATACCATATTGTTGGTCCTAATGATCGATTCAACAGTGCACTTGATGCTTGACAATGATTTGTGATTGAATCAACACTTATAAACACAATAACATAATGAAATTCAATGAATATAAACCATAAATTGCAATAAGAAAGGCTCAATGATATAGATAATGAACTTCCAGCCACACACACACAATTGCAACACAAATATTTTGTATTAGGGTTTTGCCAAAAGTTGCTTACAAATGGAAAGATTACAATATATAAGAAACCTAGTTTCGCTAGCAATTTCGCTAACTAGCGAAACTGCCTGTCTAACTACTAGTTTCACCCGGCAGCGAACTATAGATTCGCCGGGTGACCTGAATCAGCTGACTCCGGGCGAAACTATAGTTTCGCCCGTAGATTCTATGGAATACAAAATTACAAAGAAATACTAAATACAAGATAAAACTAACAATTAACCTATTACATAATCAAAATAAACCTATCAACTATAGTGAGTCCAACCTATGTAGATCATCAGAACCTGTTCTTCATTTTCGAACTAAAATTCGATCAGAAAACTGAATTGTTGTTGTTGTTTGGTAAAATTGAAGTTGAAGGACTGTTAATCGATCAAATTACAGTCTAATTGGAAGTTTTCAGAGCAATTCAACAAGTTTTGAAGATTTTCAGCAGATCTGAGTTAGTTGGAATCTGTTGAATTTGGCGCATTAGGTCAAAACACTACTAAAAATTGCCTAAGTGTTTGGGTGCTTGACAACTGTTCAGACGCATATGCACTGTTTAGGCGCATGACAACTGTTCAGGCGTTTCATAACTGGTAAGGCGTTTTTGGTCTAGGCGTTTTACCACTGTAGGGGCGCATCACAACTGTTTGGTCACTTTGGAACTTTTCAGAAACTAAGAATTCTAGGCGCATTACAACTGTGTAGGCACATTTGAACTGTTTGGACGTTTCTTCGCTCAGGCTTCTAACAACTGTTTGGATGTTTCACAACTATTCAGGTGCATTTCAAGTTGGGCGTTTTTGAGAATTTTTCTAAGGCAATCCCTTAGACGTTTCAAAGTCAAAGGAGTTTCACCACTGGTTGGGCGCTTCATCACTATTCAGGCGCATCACCTCAACACTTAGAAATTTTTCAAAATTTAAAATCCAAAAACATTTTCAATTCATTTTTTTTATTCAAAAACTTAAAAAACAACAAAAACAAATCTTTTTCTAAAATTAAAAATTAAAATGGTGAAATTAGAAGACTCAAAGAACAAAGTTCCTAAACTAAAGAACAGAGCTGATTTTAAGAATTGGTCACTTAGATTGAAACATCACCTTAATTCTATTGGCACTAACTTATGGAAGTCAATAGAAAGAGGACCTCACATTCCTATTAGTTTAGATGGTCCTGATAGAGGGTTTGTCTATACTAAAGACTCTCCAGAATCATATCCTGAAGATGGGTTATGTTGGACTCAACAATTGCATTAAGAATTAATGCATGAAAAAGTATGATGCTTGCCAAAGCATATATCAAACAAAATGTGTTTTAACATACAAAACAATCATTTATAACACATTAACATTATTAAAATTCATAACAATCACTAACATTTGTTTAAATTTCTTTTTCAGATTTGTAGATAAATGAAATTTTGACCAAGTGTTCGCAGGGGATGAAGAGTCTCCACAGTGGATGAAGATCATCAGCAGCGGATAAAGAAAATTCATCTAAGTGTGTGCAACGGATGAAAGAATCTCACAACGTATGAAGAACATACAGCAGACAACATCCACAGCGAATGTTCATCCACAGCGGATGAACATTCCATAGCGGATGTTCATCCACAGCGGATGAACAACCAAACATCCACAGCGGATGAACAACCAAGTATGCACAGCGGATGAATAGTCTTCTCCACAGCGGATGAGAAAACCTCCACAGCAGATGACTTAATTCCTCAGCGGATAGCTTAGACACTTAGGATTATTTATGTAATATTCGTTTACATAAGGGTAGTTCAGTAATTGTATATAGCTTTTGTGTATAGACTATAAATAGCACACTACCCTAATCCTTTGTAAGCTTTTGAACAATCAATCAAACAATCAGTTATTATTATTTTCGAGCATTCAAACACACACAAAGACATATACACACACACTGATTTCATACACTTGAATCATGGGTTTCCGCACCATGGTTCTTGTTTGTTGATTATGATGATGTCTTTGCTCTTGTAGCTAGATTGGAAGCCATCTGAGTATTCCTTGCTTATGCCTCATCACAAAAGTTCACTGTCTACCAAATGGATGTCAAATGTGCATTCCTTTATGGTAAGATAGATGAAGAGGTGTATGTTGCTCAACCTCCAGGGTTTGAAGATCCAGATTTCCCTCAATGAGTATACAAGTTAGACAAAGCTCTGTATGGTCTTCACCAAGCACCAAGAAAGTGGTATGAAACTCTATCAAAGTTTCTACTATAGAATGATTACACCAGAGGTAAAATTGATCAGACATTGTTCTTAAAAAGAAAAGAACAAGACTTGTTAGTAGTGCAAGTCTATGTGGATGACATAATATTTGGCTCCATAAACAAACAACTTTGCAAAGAGTTTGAAACTCTTCTGCAATCAAAATTCCAGATGAGCTCAATAGGATAACTCACATTCTTCCTAGGTCTACAAGTCCAACAATCAATAGATGGAATTTTCATCAATCAAAGAAAATATGTGCATCATATCCAAAAGAAGTATAACATGACTGAATGCAATTCAAGCAAGACACCATTTGCAACTGGATTGAAGTTTGGACTAGATCCAGAAGGAACATCAGTTGACCAGAAACTTTATAGATCTATGATAGGTTCTCTGATGTACCTAACAGCAAGCAGACCAGATATCATGTATGCGGTATGCATGTGTGCAAGATATCAAGAAGATCCCAAGGAATCACATATAAATGCTGTAAAAAGAATCTTCCAATACTTTAAAGGCAAACCAGCTTTTGGTTTGTGGTATCCTAAAGATTGAGACTTCTCATTATGTGCATACACAGATAGTGATTATATGGGATGCAATAACAATAGGAAATCAACCAGTGGAGGCTGCCAGTTTCTTGGATCAAGATTGATCTCTTGGCAATGCAAGAAACAGACAAATGTCTTTGTGTCCACAGCCAAAGCAAAATATATAGCTGCTTCTGCATGCTGTTCTCAAGTGTTATGGATTCAAAACCAAATGCTTGATTATGGCTTTAATTTTCTTAAAACACCCATACATATTGACAATTCTGCAGCCATGTTTATAACAGACAATCCTGTTCAACATTCAAAAACCAAACACATAGAGATCAGATATCACTTTCTGAGAGATTGCTCAGAAAAGGGTCTGATCAAGTTGATCAAGGTCCACACAGACAACCAATTGGCTGACCTTTTTACAAAACCATTTGATTCAACACGATTTCAATTTTTGGTTCAGTCTCTTGGTATGATCAACTATGAAACAACAAATTAATATTTTCAAAACATTCAAATCAGACATACTTGATTTTGTCAAAGTCTATGATTACCATTAGCTTTCCCTTTTTCAAAATCAAGATATCATGCAAATCATTCATTTTGATAATATTGAATCACACATACATTTCAAGATAAATTATAGTACACTAGCATAATTCCTCACTTGAGTCTTTTTCCACTAATAAAGACTGACAAATTCTTTGTTTGATATATGGATAGGCTCAGCATGGGACACATAAAATCAAATACAACAGTGAAGAACTAAATGCTCATGACTGTGTGGTTAACAACACATCTTGGTTTATGGTGAGTATTGATCTATCCAATATAGGTTTCTTTCAAAGTAACTACAATACACCCAAGTGAAACAGATTATAAATTGCTCAATCATTCAAGTGTCTTCTTTGTTATGATAATCATAGACCTGGAGTACACCTAGGCATTCTTTGTTGTGCTAAGCACAGACCTGAATGACTTAAATCATGATCCAAAAAGATTCCCAAAGAGCAACACATCCATCTTGGATGAATCTTCAATAAAGTCTTTATGACTACATTCCTTGTGAATGAATCAAAAGAATCCCAAACAGGATCACCTTCCAAAGTGAAGTGAAAAAGAATCCCAATGAGGATCGACCATCATGGATCAAATTGAGCATTTATACTCCTAAGTAGCTAGGTTTTAAGTATTGAAAGTGCTTTCTAGCATATCTTGAGGAGGGTTGTACCAATCATACAATCAGATGTGGGGTACATACATCTCATGTCAATCAATTCAAAACATGATAATCACTCACTGTTTTAAGTCAATCATTAATACCATGCTTGAGTTTATGGGGATCAATATATCCGCAATCAACATTGTACTTGTCTATGTCTATTCTCCAAATCATACAAACAACTCAGTGAGAACTATAGACTAGTATGATCTCATGGTATGTGCAAAAGATTCATGTTCAAACATGAAAATCATTCATTTATTAGCTAGATAAGGCATTATATTTCTAACTTTTATCAAACAAGCAAAATGGACTTTGATAATTTCCATATTAAATCATATGAATTTTTGACATTTTATAAAAGATTTTTATAAATATGCAAAAATTTAGGGGGAGAAATTGAACATGGAATTATCAAAGGTAGCAGAATTGTGCATTATCATACATTTAAAATTTTGAAAAATAAACAAAGCCAAGTCAAGCCAACACTAACAAACAGCAGTTTGACACACATACATTTGTTTATTTTATTGCACAATATTGCTTATGTGAGATATCAAAACATCCATATATTGAATATGTTAAAATATAATATTTTAACATACAATTTAATTCAAATTTTTTAAACAAATATTTTGATTTAAACAAAATTTAACATTCAGAATCTTCTTTTGCAAGAAAAACAAACAAATTTGCAATTTTATGTGCTTCGGAAGCAAGATATTTGCTTCGGAAGAAATGACTTCAAAACATACAAAATTTTTAATTTTTTTTTAAATTTTTGACAACTGTTCACACAACGGATGAACAAATATAAGATCCGCTGTGGCAACGGTACCACACAAAACATTACAAGTGTCCACAGCGCATGAACACTGTTCATCCGCTATGAACATCCTCTCAATAACAGTCAAAGTATCCACAGCGTATGAACAAGGTTCATCTGATGTGAATATTCATTTAAAAATTACCAAGTGTTCCACAGCTCATGAACATTGTTCATCCGCTGTGAACAAAGCATTCAATCCATTCAAAATGTCCACAGCGTATGAACAATGTTCATCCGCTGTCAACAAAGCATTCAATCCATTCAAAATGTCCACAGCGCATGAACATTGTTCATCCACTGTGAACAAAGCATTCAATCCATTCAAAGTTTCCACAGCGCATGAACATTGTGTAAGGCCCCATTTCTGGAACACTTACAAACTGGACCGTCATCGCATAATATATTCAAAATAAACATTTCTTTTGCAGCGGAATTTTAAAACTTTCTTTAATAATTAAAACATGATATCTCGTTACATAAATCGTTTACATATCAAAATACAATAACATGTCAAAATGTGGATGCCAGTCTTCGAAACACTCCCAGTAGCGTATGCATCCATGCCTGCAACTCCTTAGCATCTACAAAATACCTGCCAACTATTATACATACAAAAAGTCAGTGATGCTGAGTGAGTTCTAGTTTTTAATATAAAAATATTTTACTTTCTTTGGAACCAAAACTTTACCCTCGATCGTGGTCATACATCATACGTACACATTGATAATAATTATTCATTTATCCTTCTCAACGTACATCATCGTTCATTTCTCATTCGTTCATTTCGTACATTTTGAACTTTCATTATTATTATCTTTCACTTCTATCTAGATCCTATCTCATGCAATACCCCAGACTCATGTCCAAAGACTGATACTGTGCCGGGGCCTGTAAACAAACCCCCAACTCATGTCCGAAGACTGACACAGTACTAGAGTACCCGACAAGGACCCCGTCTCGTTTTGCAACACCCTCGACTCATGTCCGTAGACTGATACTGTGCCAGGGCTTGTAAACAAACCCCCGCATCATGTCCGAGGACCGACACAGTATCGGGGTGAGCATCACGACATCATTCGGGTCAACCTCAAGGGTTAGACCCCCATCGAGTTTATCTCAAGGATAGACTCCCCGTGTGCATCCTTCTGGTTAGCTATACCGCATACAGTTGAGCTGACGACAACATGGTCGTGCACCTCCATTCATCGCTTGCAAGACTTTCATTCGTTCTTTACGTTCCACTTTTCATTATCGTTATCTTTCACTTCATTACATAATACTTTACATACATAATCAAACATCATACCACGTAAAGTCACAACATAAACATAGCATGGATCAACATCATCATGGCAGCACACAAAGCAAACGCAACATAAATGAGCATAAACCACCCTGAAACATCATTTCTTAGCACTTAATTTCTACTTCCCAAAATTCCTGAAAAAGAAACCTAAGTCCCCAAAGAAATGCGGATGAGCAAGAACAAATGTGGACGAAAGTCTTCAGAAAATACCCTTCAGAAAATATTCTAAGTATCCAAAGAAATGCTGATGACACTGTAGCAAGTGTAGATGACACTGTAGCAAGTGTGGATGACACTGTAGCAAATGCGGATGGAACTGTAGCAAATGCGGATGAAGAATGAGGATGAAAGTCTTCAGAAAATATCCAAGTGTCCAAAGAAATGCTGATAGAACAAATGTGGACACTGTAGCAAATGCGGATGACACTGTAGCAAATGCGGATGAACAAAAGAAATGTGGATGAACAAAAGACTTAGCTGCTGAATGTTCAGCAAATGCGGATGAATAGATTAACCTGCAACGTAACTTATGCTATTACCAGCTCCCAATCATCATGCTAACACTTCCTTGGCATAGATCTATCATACTACACACTTAGAACAAACTAAACATCATACACATCTTAGGAAAACATCTAAAAACATACATCAATAGAACACAATCGAACATCATGCTGAAACTCACGGTTTGGTTTAGAAACCTTCTGCCCGGTATGCATAACAACCCCAAACACTTAGAAAACCAGTAAAAAGGGGATCTAGAAACTCACCTTGAAGCAGCTCTTCAAACCAAACACCTCCACTTGCGATTTCAGCCTCAAAATCCCGAGAACAACTTTCTAAAACACCGAGAACTTCGGTTACAAGCTGCAAACTAAGCTAAAACCGAACATAAACCCAAGAAACTAACCTTTGCAGCTTCCTCTTCCCTTCTTCTTCTCCAAAACCCAATTTCTCTCCTTTCTTTCTACTTTGGCCGAGGGCTAAAAAGCAGATCTCCCTTTAAGGGGGCGGCCATACCCATTTTATTAATATAATATTAAAGTTTTGTACTTTATACACTTTACCCCCTTCAACTTGTATCCTTTATCTTTTCCTTCTAGACACTTTTCCTTTCGTTTTCCTTTAAATAGAATTTCGGGGTGCTACACATTGTTCATCCACTATGAACAAAGCATTCAATCCATTCAAAATGTCCACAGCGCATGAACATTGTTCATCCGTTGTGAACAAAGCATTCAATCCATTCAAAGTGTCCACAGTGCATGAATAAGGTTCATCCGCTATGTATATTCATTCAAACATTCAGGTGTTCCACAGCGCATGACAGTTGTTCATCCACTGTGAACATATCAAACATATGATTCAAGGATCTACAGCGCATGAACAAATGTTCATGCGCTTTGAAAAATCAGTACAATGGACAAAGGGTATACAGCTTATGAAAAAATTGTTCATCCGCTGTGAAAACAGTTGTCATAAGTAGCATACAAGTTATGTGCATAGCGCATGAACAAATTGTTCATCCGCTGTGTACACATTACTTCATACAGCACCTGACCACTGTTCATATAGCAGATGACCTAAATTTATTTTAAGTCATTTTTGCATAGTGCATGACCACTGTTCATACAGCGGATAGTTTGCGCATAACCACTGTATCCACAGCGCATAGTTCATTGTCCGCTGTATATTTAAACAACACTTGCACATTTTTACTTTTTCACCGGTAAAGAGAGAGAAAGTAAAACATTCAAAATTTCAAACCTTGTTCAACAAAACCCTTCGTAAACCCTTGTTACTTGATTAAATCCAAACACTAACAAATATTGATTTATCATCGTTTTGTTGATTCAAAAGATATAATCATATGTTCGAAACTTTAAATCTTCCATTTTGACTCCATTTAATCAGTTTCAGACTTATACATTGTTCGACTCAGTCGAACTAACAACCGTTAATCAACAATAAGTAATTTGATGTTAATAATCAAATTAAACATCGAAATGATGTGTTTAGGGCTTAGTCGAATGTACTTAGGCTGTTTATTTTGTGAAATTTGATTAAGTGTTCATAATGAACATGAACAGACAGGGTGTTCATGCCAAAATTGAACAAAAACACTGTTTGATCTTTGAAAATGTTCAAAAATGCTTATACTATGTTATAACTTGGTAAACATATTCAAAAGTTACTAACAACCATATAACAAATAGTTATTTTGGCAGAAACAACTCATACAAACATTGATTGCATATCTATTGAATGAGCATTAAATGTTATTTTGACTTCAAAAGGTCAATCTGAAGTTCAAAAAAAATCAAACAGATATATTAAGCAATTTATGCATGTTCATGAACTTGTTAATCATGATATATCATCAAATCTAATCAGAAATCAGTTTTGAATCATAAAAGAGTACAACGAACAATTTTTAAACAATCAAAATCATTCATCAGTTGACTTGTAAAAGTCAAATTGTTATTTTCATACAAAACACCCAAATCATTCATTTTTAATCAAACAACAAGTTCTAAGCATTCATAAGTTATCAATATACAAACATACAAATGAACACTTAATCAACATTTCATCATTTCAAGCAATTATACATATATCATAAAGAATCACTAACATTTGTCTTCTTTTATGCAGATATGGCAAACTTAGTGTTTGTGAGGGATCATAACATCTATGCATTCCTAGATCCTGATTGTCCCAAGTCAAAGAATTATAGAGACATGAATCAGGCCATTAGACAGACTAGACTGGTCCATGCAATGACTGCTAGACCAGACATCTGTGAAGATCATATAGTCTAGTTCTGAACCAATGCACACCTGGGAGAGGTTGATGATCAGCAAGTAGTAATATCTACTATGCATAACCAAGAAATCATTATCTCTGAGGAAGTTATAAGGAGGGTTCTGCAATTGGGAGATATTGATGTAGAAGGCCCTGTAGAATTTGATGAGAACTATGTGCTACATGTATTTAGACTGATTGGATACACAAGCACTATTGAAAAGAAACACATTAAGAAATCATACATGTGTGCTCAGTTTAGGTTTCTTATGCATACATATCAAAAAACTATGACCAATAGGAAAACAGGATGGGATGCTACATCTCTAAGAGCTTCAGTGCTATTGCTAGCATTATTGTAAGGAGACCATTCAACTTTGGTGCTCAGATCCTAAATAGGTTGGTTTACAACATCGGAGAGGTGAGGAACAAGTTCTTAATGTTTCCAAGATTCTTGCAGATGATTATTGATGACCTGCTACCAACCATTCTAAAAGAAGGAGCCATATTTCAGCCTCTTCACTTTAATGAACATGTAATTACCAGGATCAAATCAAGCCTCTATCAAGGAGATGAGGTACCTGTGCCTCCTCACATGATTGATCTTGATCTCCCTGTTCTTGATGAGTTTATGAGAATACCAGGTGAAGATGAGCCTTTCATGCTATTCCAACATGCAATTCACCAAGCCCCTATCATACGTCCAGCACCAATCATCCATGCCCCAATCATACAACATAACCCAATCATTCCTCAACCAATCCAACCAGAACAACCACTTAGCCCACAACATCCACCTAGCCCTGTACAATCATACAACCCAAACCTCTCTGATCAACAAACACTATCATCTCTGTTAAGAGACATTGATACAGCTCTTGAGCAACTTCCAGAAGAGCATGAAGAGGTTGGTACTTCTTTACATGAGCCAAAATTGCTCAAACATTCTCATCTGCTGAAATGGGTGAACCAAGCAGTGAAACATTAATAGAAGAAGACATAGAGCATTCAAAGGTCTTTCTATTCACTGAGTACAATAAACTCATTGAAAGATCAAACACAAGAACAAAGAAATTGAAAGACAAACTGAAGGAGAAAGATATAGAGATTGAAAAACTTAAAGCTAATGAAAATGCTCAAAAGCTAATTGTTAAGTTTGTAGAACAACAGCTTGAACAAACTCAAAAAGATCTGAAAGTCAATGATAATGAGCTTCTAATAGCTAATGCTGAAGTTGACTACTGGGATAACCAATCAATATCAACTAAAAATGAAATTGATAAACTGAAAAAGATAATTGAAGCCCAAGCTGAAGAAATAAAGAGGCTAAACAAAGAACTTGAGCATACAGACTCTCAATTGAATGAAAAATAACTTTAAGATGATATTGTTGAAGATTTGAGTGAGTCTGAATGAGAAGAACCACAACAAACCCAATCAGAACAAGCTTAACTAGCATTGATTATTCCCGAAGAAACATACATATTGGATCAGCTGTTTAGTGAGGCTAATCCACATGAGAACATTCATTATTCTCCCATCATGAAACAACATTTCCATACTCCTGATCCAGTCAGAGAAGACACAAGCATAGTTCCTTACAATCCTTTCACTGCAAAGCAAATGGAACTAATGAGACAATTTGCTGAATCAACCTCTGTTCAACCTGAACAAGTTACAACACAAGCATCATCATCTCCTCAATTAATGACATATGAGAGGAAAAGGAAAAGAACCTATTTAGGTTCTTCATCAAAGGGCCAAAAACAAGCAGTAGAGCCTGAATCACCAAAATCACCTCCTTACAAGCTACTTAAGGTAAAACAAGAAGAACCTGAGTATGCTGAGCAAACACAATTGGAAGAAGGTGAGATAGCACAGACTCCTGATCAACAACCAATTATAATCATATCAGACTCTGATGAGGAAAGAGAAGAAGATGATGAAGAAGATCAAATTCAAAACATTTAGGATCTATTCTCAGATGATCCTGAAACTCTCATGGGAATTGAATTAATCTCAAGAGGTTTCCCATATGATGCATTCATGACCATGAACGTAACTGAAGTAAAGGATCTGCTCAAGGACTTTCAAGAAGTTTTGAAGAATGAAAGTGAGCAGACCTACAAGAGATATAAAGAAATCAAAGATCAACAAGAATTACAAAAGAATCTGCCTAAGGATCCTCAAATTGACAAGATGACTTACCAACAAGTCAAGAGTTGGTTAAGTCACACAAGGATTCCTTACAGATCTTATGCTAGAAGATCTTTTTCACAAATGAAAGATATGGCCAAGGAAATCTACAAGAATATGCTGTCAAATGCCCTGAAGCCACAAGTTTTCGAACCACATCCAGCTGCTTCTCTCTTAACATATCACCAACCACCTCCTGAACTGCATCCAATTGAAGAACCTAGACAGTTCATGCCCCACAGGCTATGGCCTGAAAGAAATGAGGTCAGAGAGATGATCACTAAAAAGACTAACTTTGTTAAATTATATGACAAAATCTCTCTGACAGTCGGGGCAAATGAAACAAAGATTGTGGCTTGGAAATATGACGAAGTCTGGGATGCTGTGCTCATCAAAAGAGTATCTCGACTTGTCCAGTACTTATCATACATATCCCAATTGGGCTCCCTCTCATATGAAGACAGACTGGACCTTCTCCAATTGAGAATGGAAAATCATACAAACAATCCAATGGGAGCAGACTTCTTTCATATTCTGAGATCATACATGAACAGAAGGCATCATGAATTGAAGGCCAAAGCAGACAAAGAGGATAAACTGCATATAAAGAAATTGAGGAGAGAGCAGAGGGCAGCCAAAAAGGGGAAACAGCCTGAACCAGACCAAACAGAACAAGTTGACACTCAACTACTTGAAAGAGTAGGATATCCTCTTAGACCTTCTGATCTTAAGTTGATAATGAAGAAGATAGAAGGAAATCAGTACACTCATACTATCACCCGATGGTATTATGATGAAAACCATTTTGAAGTGGTGTTGGAGAGAAAATTGGAAGGAAAAGAAGCTGAGGACATAAGATTATTTGATCCAGTTGAGATTAAACTTCTTCACCCATCTTATGTCTCATTTTTAAAGACCAAATCATTTCCAGATATTAAAGATGTGATGTGTAAGGGTGACTGCTGCTATTTCATTCACATGCTAAGAATTCTTGGAACAATATATGTGAAAGCAGCCTTAAAACATAGATTAGAGACAAAACAACAGCCCCTTACTCATATTGAAGGAATAACAGGAATGAGGATTTCTCAACATAACAACCTGGAAATTCTGAAAGGAAAACATGTTGTCACCACCTTGGTGAGCAACGTTGATATTCAAAGCCTCGATCAATCAAACATAGAGCAGATGGTTCATTTAACTATAGAAAGAAAGTATGATGATCAAAGGAGCGCAGTTGACTATTTTGTTAAACATATAGTCAACTGCAGGAATGCGTTCAAGATATCTGCTCTAAAAGATCAAGTTAAGGAAGCTGAAGCTTACCAAGCCATAGAACAAGACATTGAAGATACACTAAAGGCTATGGAAGAGGCTCAGAAACAAATTGAAGAAGCAGGACCATCTCATGCATGAGGTTTCTAAACAGGCAACTAGGGAAACAAACAAACAAACATATTTCCTTGTCTCTTATCTTACAATCATACATCGATATTATCATACAATCATCCAATTATACAAACATACATACATATGCTTTTATGTATATGACATCATACAAACATTCAAATATGTGTTTTTGTAAACGCATAGATACATACAAACATTCATGCTTGTGTTATTTTGATAACACTAGAAATCAATCAATCATTATTAAACATGCAAACATTCAAGACAAACAACAAACAACTATCATTCATAATAAACACACACACACACACATTATTAAACAAAACATTTATCAAACAAATAGAAAACTGTGGCAACATCATACTTAGGGGGAGTATTGTTGGACTCAACAATTGCATTAAGAATTAATGCATGAAAAAGTATGATGCTTGCCAAAGCATATATCAAACAAAATGTGTTTTAACATACAAAACAATCATTTATAACATATTAACATTATTAACATTCATAACAATCACTAACATTTGTTTAAATTTCTTTTTCAGATTTGTAGATAAAAGAAATTTTGACCAAGTGTTCGCAGGGGATGAAGAGTCTCCACAGCGGATGAAGATCATCAACAGCGGATAAAGAAAATTCATCTAAGTGTGTGCAGCGGATGAAAGAATCTCACAACGGATGAAGAACATACAGCAGACAACATCCACAGCGGATGTTCATCCACAGCGGATGAACATTCCACAGCAGATGTTCATCCATAGCGGATGAACAACCAAACATCCACAGCGGATGAACAACCAAGTATGCATAGCGGATGAATAGTCTTCTCCATAGCGGATGACTTAATTCCTCAGCGGATAGCTTAGACACTTAGGATTATTTATGTAATATTCATTTACATAAGGGTAGTTTAGTAATTGTATATAGCTTTTGTGTATAGGCTATAAATAGCACACTACCCTAGTCCTTTATAAGCTTTTGAACAATCAATCAAACAATCAGTTATTATTATTTTCGAGCATTCAAACACACGCAAACACACACACACACACTGATTTCATACACTTGAATCATGGGTTTTCGCACCATGGTTCTTGTATGTTGATTATTGAGAGATATTGAAAAGGTCCTTGGGGGAATCAACTTGTTCATGATAAATATTGTTCTAATATGTTCATGTTCAACATGTTGTTGTAAAGTTGATTTCATTAGGTTACAAGGTGATGATCTAAGAAAAGTAAAGAATGACATTAAAGCCTATTCTTTGATGTGTAAAGGATTACCACTTGAAGTCTTAACTAGACTAGATGGATAACAAACGGGAAATACCATGTATAAAGCTTTGAAGATAATTTGTGAAGGTGGTAAGGAGATTCAAGATCTCAAGAAGCAGAAATTGAATAGACAGTTAGAGCTATTTGAGCATTTATCTGGTGAAACCATAAACCAAATGATGAATACATTTGTGCAATTGACAACTGAGATGTCAACTATTGGCATAAAAAATTATCTAAAAGATCTAAACATTAGGCTTCTCAATGCTCTTCCATCTTCATGGAAACAAACAGTTACACTGTTAAAGCATACTAAGAAATTTCCTATGGATCTTGATCTGTTGATAGCCAAAATTGAGTCTGCTGAAATTGATGAAAGCTCAAGGAATAATGACAGAGCGGCTTTAATGTCTTAGTACAAATATGTTGCATCTCCTGCTAGTACTATGGAGAATGCCTTTATGTCTAAAAATGAGAGTTTACCAGAAGAAGAGGGTGATCTGTTTGTTGGAGCAGGGTTCTTTACAAATTCTTCATATACAAGTGCTCCTGCTTATGTAACACAGCATCAACCTCAGTCTCCTCCTAAAGCTCAAACTTCTAACACTCATACTGAGACTCCATCTTCTAACTCTACTAAACATAGCAAAGTTAAAGATGTCATTAACATCCTATTACAGGATGAAGAGTCCAAATCTGCTTTTACTGTTTTTATGGCTAGTTTTCAAGCTTATCAAGGTAGTCATTTAACTCAATTAGATTTTTTTTGCAGGACTTATTCGAGATGGACCCAGATGACGTGGAGGAAATGGATCTGAATTGGTAAATGGTGATGATTGCATATAGAACTCAGAAACACTCTTATGTCAACAGGAACTACAAGCCAAGTGCTAACAAGACTGTTGGATTTGACAAGTCTAAGTCAAGGTGTTTCAACTGCAATAGCTATGGTCACTTTTCAAGGGAATGCAAAGCTCCCAAAAACAAAGGAGGAAATAGCCAATCGAGTTCAAACAATCAAAGGTTTCAACAATCATCTCAGAAGACATTCCAAATACCATACCAAAGCTTACCAATGCCTGAACTTAAAGATGACTTAAAAGCTTCTGAAGAACCCAAAAATGATCATAAAATATCTGATGAAAAGATCATTTCATTACAAACTTCATGGAACAAAATTTTGAAAGAATTAGAAATTGTTTCCAAACAACTTGAACAAATGACTAAGAACTTGGAACAGGAGAAAATAGCACATGCTGTTACACAAGTTGATCTAGCAAAAGTAAAAAGTTCCAAAACGATTATGGAACAACTGGTGAGTGAACGAAAGGGTAAACAAAAAGCAGGATTAGGTTTTACTCATGAACCAATGCCTGAATCTATAACAAACACTCTGCCAGAGGATTTTAACACACATGATCACTCTCCAGAGAATAAAGCAAAACTTAAAGCTTATCAAAACAAAAACAATAAGATTTCTGATAATTAAGAAGAGAAAATCAATGTTGAAATCTTTGAAGAAAAGGATACAGAAAAGATCAAAAACGGTCATCCAATAAAAGTTAAATCATATGAACCACGACCGAAAGGTAAGAAAATTTTTGTTTCAAAAGAATCTGTGTTGGAGGAAGTAATCATTAGAAACAAAGATAAGGCAAAAAAAAGAAGAAACATCTGAAGATCCAAGCTATTATGACCAAAAAGATCAGAAAGAGAAAAAAAAATGAAAAAGAATCTTCACCTGAAGATGTTTAATCTCAAATGAAATCAAGTTCCACAAAATCAAGGAACCAAAGGAGAAGAAGAAAAATGACTAAAGCTAAAACTGATCAAAATAAGAGTCAAGAAAATCAGACAAAAACAACAAATCAAGCAACTAAATTTAAACCAATTAAATTTGTTTCTGCTGGTATGTTGAACATGAACTCAATTCAAGATGTTAAACAAACTCCTAAGAACAAATCGAACTCTGATCTGAAAACAGGTTCAAATTCGAAGACTTCCGCTATCATTAAACGATTTGTGTCTAAGGAATCAAAGAATAAAGTTCATATACAAAAGCCAAAACCAAATATACAAAAGAACAAACTGTCAAATCAAAAGCAACAAATTAATTTTTTGACGCCTAAACCTAGACAAGGATCAAACGTTGCATCAACATCGAAAATCAATAAACAGTTGTTCAAAACTCCACAGAGGTACTGCGAAATCTGTGATATGTACAATCACAACACTGCTGAATGTTTTTTTAATAAGTACTATCACATATGTGATATGAGAAATCACTCAACATCAGAGTGTTATTTTAATAAGTACTGTACCTTCTGTGATGAACTGACTCACAACACAGAAAATTGTTACTTTAGAAAGACTTCTCCAAGGAAAGGATTTAGTACTGCACAATTTAGCTCTTTTAGCAAAGGTTATGTTAATCCTCAGTTTAAAAGAAAACAAACTGTTGATTTTCAAAGATTAACTAACCAACCGTCATTAGGCTTGAGATCTTTCAAAAGAAATGACTTTGTAAGACCAAAACAATACATTCACAAACAATTCATTCCAAGGTCAGTGAGAGTGAACAATAAAAATTTTGGAAATAAAATTTTTTAAAAACTTGATCAATTCAATGGTATGAATTTTCTTAAAAATGATCAAAAATTTGTGAATCATAGAATTGGCAATTTCATTAAAAACAAGCTGGATGTGAACAAACTTCATTTTAAACAATTTACTATTGTTGACAAGTTTGGCAAGCCCAAGACCATCTCATCTTGGGTTGATAATTCAACTTAATTATTCTTGAAATGCAGGTGCGCCCGAGAAGACCAATTAACACATGGTATGTGGATAGCGGGTGCAGCCGGCACATGACGGGCAATCATGCCTTACTTCAAGATTTTAAGTTAAAAGATGGTACAAATGTCGCCTTCGGTGGTGATGCAGGAGGAAAAATCACAGGCGAGGGAATAGTATCCAACGGGATAATAAGCTTCGATAAAGTCAACTTCTGGTCACAGTTGAACTCTAATCTGTTAAGTGTTTCCCGAATTTGTGATAAATCATATTCTGTACTTTTTGATGATTCTTTTTGCTATATTTTGAAGCCAGGTTTTCAGATTAGCAAAGACTGGGTGGTTGTTAAAGCTGTTAGGGATGGAGATGTGTACAAGTTGGATATGTTTCAAGTTGATCCATCTACATAAACAACTTGCCTTATTGCTCAAGCTTCAAATGACGAAAGTCAGCTTTGGCATAGACGTCTCGGACATTCCAACTTCAAGAATGTGAACAAGCTTGTAGTGGGAAATCATGTTATCGGCCTTCCATCAAAGAAGTTTGCCACTACTGATCTCTGCTCAGCATGTTTAAAGGGGAAGCAACATAAAGCATCTTATAAGCCCAAGCAAATAAACTCAAATTCCAAACCTCTCCAGATGTTGCATATGGATCTTTTTGGACCAACCAACATGAAGAGTCTTGGAAGAGAATCTTATTGTTTAGTTATCAATGATGACTTTAAAAGATTTTCATGGGTTTTCTTTTTGAATGCTAAATCTGAAACGACTGAATTATTAAAAAAATTCATCACAAAAGTTGAAAACCAATTAGCACAAAAAGTAAAAATAATAAGTGATAATGGAACGGAATTTAAAAATGCTAATATTGACATGTTCTGTGCAGATAAAGGAATTGCTCATCAGTTCAGTGCTCCCAGAACTCCATAACAAAATGGAGTTGCTGAAAGGAAGAACAGAATTTTGATTGAGGCTGCACGATCCATGTTAGCAGATGCGAAAATTCCTATCACTTTCTGGGATGAAGCCATATCTACTGCGTGTTTCGTACAGAATCGCAGTTTAATTGTGAAAGACAAATTGAAAACTCCTTATGAGTTGATGTTTGGCAGGAAACCAAACTTAGATTTTCTTAAATCTTTTGGTTGTCCAGTTATGATTTTAAATTCAAGTGATCAGCTAGGAAAATTTGATTCAAAATCTGATGAAGGATTTTTTGTTGGATATTCATCTGTTTCAAAAGCCTATCGAGTTTATAACTCTAGGACAGATGTTATACTTGAAACATTCAATGTTAAATTCCTTGAAAATTCTTTTCCATTAGTTTCAAATGGTCCAGCTTGGTTATTTGATTTAGATTCATTGTCAAACTCTTTTCAATCTAACTTATTTGATCAATCTAACTTGCTTGATTTATAGGTAAGAAGAAATCTCAAGGAGATCTTGGTTCTTTCAGTGATGATTCAGATTCTGATGATATGGATGACTCAAGCCCAGATTATCCATTTTTCTCTTTTGTCAATGATTCTATAATTCGATTTGAAAATAATGATGATCTCTCTCAATAAGATGAAGATCATTTCGTTTCATAAAATCAAGATGTTTCACAACCAATTCCTAATGATGGTATAGAAATTGTACAACCTGAGTCTGGAACTTCATCTATTTCTGGTGATGTTGTTGGTATCGGTAATCTTGATTACTTCATCAACTCACCGACTCAAGTTCCCAATTTCAATCCACGTTCTTTGAACCTATTACATCAGCTTTCTAACTTGAACCAAACCAATCTGGATGTTCATGTTCAAGGGAATGAGATTCCAACATCTCGTATTCACAAGAACCATCCAACGTCTCAGATTATTGGTCTATTGAATCAGAGAACAACAAGAAGTAAATCAGAACAAGCAAATCTTTGCTTATACTCGTGTTTTCTTTCTCAAATTGTTCCTAAAAACGTTACCGAAGCGTTAAAGGACAATAGTTGGATTGAGGCTATGCAAGAAGAATTATTGCAATTCTGTAAACAAGAAGTGTGGAATCTTGTGGATTTACCTGAAGGAGAAAATGCCATAGGCACACGATGGTTGTTCAGAAACAAAACATATGATCGAGGAATTATTATTCAAAATAAAGCGAGACTTGTTGCACAAGGATACACCCAAGAGGAAGGAATAGATTATGATGAAGTATTTGCTCCAATTGGAAGACTTGAGTCAATTCGTGTCTTCCTAGCTTATGCATCATTCATGAAATTCAAGGTGTATCAAATGGACGTGAAAGCTGCTTTCTTGTATGGACCAATCACCGATGATGTAGTTGTAAAGCAATCTCCGGGTTTTGAAGATTCAGAATTTCCACATCGTGTGTACAAGCTTAGCAAAGCTTTGTATGGACTCCATCAAGCCCCTAGAATCTGGTATGAAACATTATCGCAGCACTTAATCCAACATGGATACACGTGAGGGAAAATCAATCCGACTCTGTTTATCAAGAAGGATGCTGATGATCTTTTATGTGTTCAAGTGTATGTTGATGATATCATATTTGGTTCTACAAGTCCAAAATTATGTGATGAATTTGATGAAATCATGAAGTCTCGATTTCAAATGAGTTCTATGGGAGAAATAAATTTCTTTCTTGGACTTCAAGTCAAGCAATCTACAGATGGAATATTCATAAATCAAGAGAAGTTCATTGACAAACTCTTGAAGAAATTTAAACTACAAGATTCTCAGTCCATAAGAACCCCAGCTGATGTAAATTCCAAGATTGAGCCTGATCCAAAAGGAAAATCTATAGACCAAACTTTATGCAGAAATATGATTGGTTCATTGATGTATCTTACTGCATCTAGACCTGACATAATGTATGCTGTTTGTGTCTGTGCCAGGTATCAATCAGACCCGAAGGAATCTCACTTAATTGATGTCAAACGCATATTCAGATATCTCAAAGGAAAACCGGCCTTAGGGTTATGGTTTCCTTATGAAGGAAACTTCGAGTTATATAGGTATACTGATAGTGATTATGGAGGATGTTGTCAAGATAGAAAATCAACTACAGGTGGGTGTCAGTTTTTAGGACCCAGATTAGTCTCATGGCAATGTAAGAAATAAACAAATGTCTCCGTTTCAACCGTAGAAGCTGAGTACATAGCTGCTTGAGCAGGATGTTCTCAAATCCTTTGGTTACAAAACCAATTGCTGGATTACGGGTTCAAATTTCTTAAAACTCCAATTTACATTGATAACACTACTGCTATGTTCATTACAGCTAATCCTGCCCATCATTCAAAAACAAAACATATCGAGATTCTATATCATTTTCTCAGAGATAACTCTGAAAAAGATTTAATCATTCTGATTCAAATTGCAACTGAAAAATAGTTGGCTGACCTTTTTAGTAAAGTCTTCTTACTAGGATGGTTTGAGTATTTGGTAGAGTCAGTTCGTCTTATTTACCACATGTAAAAATTGGTTTTTGAGCATTTCATTTAATTGAGTCTAATTATAATCAGAACCCTCCCTTACCTGAATAGGACATAGCAAGAGAATCTGTCAAAGTTAATTGCCTGATTGTATTTTGTGTGTGTATGTTTCTTAGAAAAAGCAAAACCAAATACAAAAATAGAAAATTGAAAAATCAAAAGATAAAAATATAAAACAAACACTACAAAAATAGAGTTTTTCTTTGTTAATTCATTATTTAGGACGAATTTGACTTTGCAATATGTGAGAAATGATAGATACATTAGTATGATTATTTGCATACTTCACTCGATAATAAAGTCTGACCTAATCAAATATGATGTGCAAGTAAGTTCATGCAATTAGACTGAAAAAGTAAATTATTTTGATTAAACTAAATCACTCATGCATTCATGTCTGCCTATCTTAGCACTAATGAGTAGTGTTGATTTCTCAAATTGATTGCTTGTTAAGACATAATCTCACACCTGATGGTGATATGAATAACCATTGAGCTCTAATTATTTAAAGCATCTAACACTTCTCTGTTATGAGTCATCATAGACCTGATGTGATGAGATATCCTTTGTTGTAAGTGATTACAGACCTGGATATTTTCTCTGATGCAATAAGATGCCAATGTGCACAAACACCAAATGAGATCTGGTTATAGTATATGTCAGGTTAACAGGTTGAGAACAGTGACTTCTTGCATATCTTTATGAGAATTAACCTCTCTAAGTCTAAGTGTGACTGCATAATGTCATATCTAATTTTAGCTTAAACAATCTAAGAATTGAAAGAGTAAGTGTGCTGAATATCTTGCAAAATGCACTCATTTTTTGTTCTTAGATCTCGTGTCTCCTTTGCTGCAGAAATGCTGACCTGGAACACACTTGATCAGGATTTATTCACTGTCTATGACTATTCATCAATTTATTTTATTTTAATATGCTGATCTTAACTGATATGATCTCACTGCAGACATTGATTCAGTTGTACATATTAGATTTTTATTCTGCTTTAATTTTGATTTTTGCATGTTTTCTGTGTGTAGGCATATTAACAATGATTAGTGTGATCTTCATGTGACAAATTCAAGAAACTTCTAAGTTTTGTTAATCTTAAAAGTTTAGAGGGAGTAAAAAGAGTAAAAAGTCTAAGAGAAAATAATTCAAATTTCAAGATATGAAAAATCAAAATTTAGTGTTTTGAATGGAAAGGATGAAGCTAAAAAGTTCAAGCATGTGTGTGTTTGACATAATGTAAAAATAAACCTGAAAAACATTTTAAAGTGGAAAAGCTTCTTGCAAAAGTTTAATATGAGATTATTTGTTAAAATTAGATACTAAAATGACGAGAAATTATTTTTCAAAATTTAAAACAAAAATAAAAAGGTTAAAACATAAAAAAAATTTAAAAAACTTAATAAAAGTTTGAAATGTCAAAAGTTCAAAATTAAGGGTCAATTATGTAAATTTTGGGTGAAAGTCAAAATTTGACAAATTGTTTAAAAACTAGTATGTGAACAGTACTAATGTGTTTAACCAGTGTTCAGGTGGAAGACTTGAAAATTACAAGTGTTATTCATGAAAGTTATCTCATGCGCCTAAACAGTGTTAATAAGTCCAGGATTAGGAGCATGATGATTTTTTAGAATTTATACAAGTTTCAGGTGTTTCAGACATCCTCATTCACCTAAACAGTTGTCATAAATCTGAAAATGGTGGTGGTTTCTTTTCTCATGCGCCTGAACAGTAACCAGACTTTCAAGAATTGGGCGTCTCAATTGAAAAATACCAAGTGTTGGGTGTTTCAGCTCGACCAATGCGCCTGAACAATGCAAAAGCACCTAAACAGTGCTTATGCGTCTAAACAGTGCTCATGCGCCTAACCTCATGCGCACAAACAGTGCTCATGCGCCTAACCTCATGCGCACAAACAGTGCTTATGCCCCTAACCTCATGCGCACAAACAGTGCTCATGAACCTAAAAAAATTCACTTAGTATAAAAGCAACACTTTGCAATTTCAAAAACTTCATTCACTTAAAAACCCCTGAAAATTCATAAAACCCCGACTCTCAATAACCCTGATTCACTCATTTCTGTTTGATTTTGTTCTTATCTTGCATTCGATAGTGGTTTTATTAGATTCTAAATGTAAGTGTATGATCAAAATCATAGAAATTCCAGTTTAATAGGTTGAATTTGATTGGGCGTATCAAACCTATTTGGGTTTATGAAGCCTAGTTGATTAAATCTGTTGAACTTGTGAGCAAAACGGGAATATTGAATTTAAATTGATGATTGAATGTTAATGGAAACGTGATTTCTATCTCATTGATGCATTCAAATTTGTTGTTCATATAACTTGAATCTGTGATGATTCTTCATCAGTCGACTGATGAAGATGAACAGTCATGTTCAAAAAAAAATTTAATAAAAATAAATAAAAAAAAATATTCTGATAAAACACGCTAAATTCTTTAAAATTTCAATAAATTTCATTGATTTTAAGTGTTAAAAGTGAAAGTGTCTAAATCTCTGTTTCAAATTTTTGCACATGGCTAAATTAAAATTTGAGCCAAAGCATAATGTGGCAGCTTTACTAAATGAAGAACTACGAGATGCTTTAGGATATGAAGAAATGATTAGGTTCTTATTGAGAACGAAGTATGTTTATGCCATTTGTTATCAGCCAATCATCTATGCAAGACTAATCAAGAAGTTCTAGAACACTACATATGTGGATGTTAATGATGAAGGTAGGAAAGTAGTGAGAGGATTCATTACCAACATTAGAATGGTTGAAGTATCTGAAGATTCTATAAGAGAAGCTTTGAGATTAGGACCAAATGAACCTGATGATTTAGCTGAATTATCTTTCAATGAATGTAGAGAAACATTTATGGCTATGGGTCACCCAGACCATTTTCCCAAGAAACAATTCTTCAGAGCACGAGTGTATAAACATTGGAAGCTACTATGTTATAGCTTTCAGCACTGCATGTCAAAGAGAAGTGCAGGATGGAATTCTTTTCCAGTTGACATAGCATCTCCGATTGCAGCTTTTGCAACCAACAGAAGGTTTAACATGTCAAAATGGATTCTAAATGGTTTTATTTTCAATCTGGAGAAAGGAATCAGGAATAAGTATTTGATGTATCCTAGATTCTTACAAATGATAATCAATGAAGAGAATCAGATATTCATGTTCATGGTATTGGTGGAGAGACAATGATTCTGGAGCATATGTCAGAAATTTCTTATAAAATGCTTGCTATGATCATAGGTGCACAAAATGTACCCATGTCTGAATACATGAGAAATGTTGCTAATAATGAGGTGGATATTACTATAGATCACTTTCATTTGACTGAGGAAGAACCAATTGATCAAAATTAACTTATTGAAGAATTACCTCAAGAACCTTTTAATGATGATGAAGATGAAGGAGATGATGATGAGAATGATGATGATGATGAAAGTTCAAGTTCTTCTTATGATGATGATAATAATGATGGTGGTAATGATGATGACGAAATGGAAGAAGTTCTTGAAGATGTTGTTCATGAATCTGAACATGTTGATGATGATATACATGAAGCTGAACAGGTGTGAAAATGAAAATGAATTAACTGTTGATGAGATCATTGAGATGATTGAAGGAAATGTTGAAGCTAATATTCAACAGGACACTGAAAATGTTCAAGAATTTGTTATTGAAGCTAAGATTCAAAATGATTTTCAACAAGATGTTCATGTAACTGAAGAAACTAATTTTTAGCAGATTATTGATGATTTGAAAGAAGAGAATTCAAAGCAATTGAAAGTTATTGAAGAATTAAAAGAAGTAAATGAAAAGTCACAAGAAGAAATGAAAAAGAAAGATGAAGTGATTGCTGATGAAAAGCAAAGAAGAAAATGTTAAAACATTTGAAGTAATGATGAAAGACTTTGATTTAATGGAGGAAAAGTTTAAGAAATTGAAAGAATAAAATGAAGTTATGCAAGAAGAGTTAGAGAAAATGAAAGAAAAACAAAATTCTTCTTCTCCAGAGTTGATGATTATTTCAGAGATTAATCCGATAGATGTTGAGAAAATTTCTAAAGTGGATAAAGGTAAGAGAAAAGTTGATGATATTGATGTGTTAGTATTACCTGAGTCATCATCCAAAGTTCAAAATATGATTGATGAACCTGCAAGTGTAGAAGAAGAAGATTCAAATATTCAAGAAACCATTGGAGCTCTAGAAGATTTAGAAGGTGAATTTGATGATGACTGGTATAATGAAGTTTTAGAGGAGGAAGACTTGGTAGAAGCAAATGTTGATGAGCATTATTTACCAATTGATATAAGTCATGGTGATATACCTATGGATGTGAAAGAAAGGTATAATTATCTGATTAAAATAAAGTACAATAGAGTTTTTCTGGATGGTTTAACTGTGTCTCACATTAATGAAGAATTTGAGAAGTGCATTACAGCTGAATCAGTTGCACCAATTGATCCAGATGAGATTCTCATGGAACACGGGGAGTGGAATCCATTGCGAGAGAGCATTAATATTGAAGAACTATCTACTTCTGAGTTGCATCATCCAAACCCTGATGATATGAATGTTACAACACTCAGAATGTGGTCACAGTCTCGAAATTATCCACGAAAGAAACTTAATCGATTACAAGCTGAGTCATTAAGGAACTTAGTGAGAAGTTTCCAAGCCACTGAAAGACAAACAAACAAAATGATTGTGCTAGACATGGACAATCCTCAATACTTAGAAATCACAAAAAGAACAAGGATTCTGAAACCTCAGGAAATTCAGTCTATGGCTATGAAGAGCACAGTGTATGAAAGAAGAAAGGAGCTTATGAGAATGTTTCTAGAGACTGAAAGGCAAGGTTATCAAGTCTCAATGGAACAAAAGCAATTATGGAACAAAGCTAGTTCAGCAGGAGATCTGGTACACAATGTATTACAGAAAGGGCAATCTATTTCAGAGCTACTAAATGCTATGATTGTACCTGATATAACTAAAGAAGTGAGAATTGTGGCATGGAAATATGATGAGATTTTCGACGCATTTTTGATCAAAAGAGTAAATGCGATCTGTGACGTTTATCATTTTTTCTGAAGTATTATTAAACTTCCTGTTCAAGATCTCAAGGAGTTGAACAAACCGCCATTGATTAATCCATCTAAAGCTAAGCGTGGAGAAAACTTTGTGCAATTGTGGAATAGAGGAATAACTCTGATGAGTTCATTTTCACAAACGAGGTGTGATCAGAAGGATAAGGAATACTTTCAATCATTGAAGAAGAAGAGAAAAGGAGTTGAGAAAGATATTGGAGAAGAAAAGTTCTTAGATGCATTCAGTGATCAATACTTTGAAAAAGTAACAAATCCGGGACTCAAAGTCATTGATGGAACACAACAATCAAAGCCAATCTTGAGATCGTTTTATAATGCCGATACATTTGAGCTGAAGTTAGTTAGAGATTTGGATGATTGGGATCGCAATATGATTTCTTTATTTGGTGTTTTCGAGTTGAAACTTTTGCATCCCAGTTACATCTCATTCTTGTCTATACAGAAATTTGAAAAAGTTGTTCCAGAAACGACTGAAAATGATAAGAAGTATTTTGTGTCGATTATTAAAGTAATGAATGCGGTGATGGAAAGGATATCTCTAAGGAAAGCCTTGGCGTATGCTAACATTATGAAAAAGGATATTAAAGAGACAGAGTTCTTGAGGATATCTAGCAAAGGGGTTTTAGAAATTCATTGTAAAGATAACCCAAACCCAATAGAATTTTATGCTAACGTTGATATTACAGGTTTATCAAATGAAACTTTGGAAGTAATGAATAGAATGGAGATAAAGACGAATGAAGCTAAACTTGAGCAAGGTATATTAGTTAGCAAGTTCAAGTCGGCTATTACTAAAGCTCTGAGGGGACAAGAACTTTATAAAGAGAAGCCAGTATTCAAGATTAAAGAAGAGCCTGAAGACTTCTTTGATTTATGAATAGTGAAGAAAAAGAAAAAGCATGGAGACTGAAGAGAAGACAAAAGAATGAAGATTGAAGAAGATCAAAGATTGAAGATAGAAGATATGAATACAGAAGATTGATTTTGAAGACTGAAGACAATGTCAATCTAACGGGGAGTATTGTAGATGCCTCTCGAAGATTAACATTTAGTCTTTATTAGTCTTTGTATAATTTTTGTCATAGTGTAGGGACTTATTGTGTAAATATATGTTCCTTATTTTGTTTTCTTTGATAGTATAAATAACATAGATAAGGTATTGTGTAGGTAGTCTTTAGAGACCGATAGAGATTAGATCAGTGAATGATTTGTAACTGTTTTTACTTACCCCTGTACTTTCTATGCTTACTAATCAATGAAAACCTATGAATTTTTGTGATTTGTTTGCATTGAATTGATTGCATGTGTTTGTTTGATTGAATTGTATCATAATATCATCACAGATCGATCCATTTTGATCCTATCAATCTTCAAACACTCTTGCCTCAAGAATCTGCTTAAATCAATCAAAATGACAATTGTCGATTCACGAAATCCTTTATTGAGCATAAACGCAAGGATAAGAGTTGTAAAGGAGAAACTAACTATTCGTATTCACTCAATAAGAATCGAAAATCAAATTACAATTACCAAATGAAACTAATGAAACGTCAAACGAGAAACGCAACGTGTGATGGATAAAAATGAAGTCAAATCAAGTTAACTCGTACTAGTATGTAATATTTCCTTGTATTTCAATAAAAAATGCAACTACGGATAGGTGCATTAAAGTATTCATGAAAGATTAACAAAATACATGTGTGAAGAAATACGTACAAAAAGACATTTAACAATAATAGTTCTCGCAGAGATAGTTATTTTTAAGGCCCCATTCCCAGAGACTTCACAGTTGGACAATCACAGCATTTTTCATATAAGATAAATACATTTCATAAAAACATTGCATCAGATTTAGTTATCAAAAACCATTCATTAATTAATATTTGGTATTGCTAAACAATACTTCATTGTAATTTAACAGTTACAAAAGAATCATTCAATTATATTACAAACAACAAAATCATCAAGCATGAATGGATGCCAGTCTTTGCCCGTCAAGTAGCCTCACCCGCGTGCCATCCTCAACAACATCCTTACCTGCCAACTAATATACATATAAAAAGTCAGCGTTGCTGAGTGAGTTCTAGTTTAATAATATAGAAAAATACACTTTGTAACTCCATTTGGTGATCATTCATCAATATACATAATCAATCATAAAGTGATTCATTATCATTCTTTCTTTAATTATCTTTCTCTTTCATTAACTAGGATTGCATAAAGAAAGAGCCTACATTGTTGGTTGGCAACAGATGCTGAACCCCTATCGGCAAACGTTTATCATGGTAGCTAACCCATCGACAATTGATCCACACTGATAGGCATGAATCCTGCTCATGCACTAGGATCCCATTCATTCATTGGTCAATCCCCAGGATTGACCCTAGATGTTCATCCTCATGGGCTATACGGCCGCACATTAGTTGAGCTAACGACAACAAGGTCGTGCTCCTCCATTCATTATCCTTTCAAGGCTTTTCATTCATCGTAAGGGCCCGGGGTAACATTCATTAAGTTTCACTATTCTCCTTTTATTCTTTCGTGTCAACTTGTTATAGATAATACTTATTAAGATGAACATTACATAATCACATAACATGAAAATATTATAGACATAAAGAAGCATCACATGAGAAAGAACCAAACATAATAATCTTTAAACAAGCATAATCTTTCATTATACAGAAGTTCTCCATACTTAAATTCTACTCCTAAAATTTCCAGAAAATCCCAAGTCTTTAGACAAATACGGATGAACAAATGTGGATGAACATTCTCAGGAAATTTTCTAAGTGTCAGGAAATTCGCATGAACCGAATGCGGATGACTAAAGCAATACACACGGACACTGTAGCAAATGCGCATGGGCAAAACAAATGCGGATGAACACTTAGCAAATGCACATGAAGACTTAGCAAATACGCATGAAGGCTTAGCAAATGCGCATGAAGACTTAACAAATGCGCATGAAGACTTAGCAAATGCGTATGAAGAAAAGACAACAAATACGCATGAACAAAAGACTTCCTGTTAAATGTGGATGAACATAAAAACTAACCTGAAATTCAACTTATGCCATTACCAATCCCAATCATCATTCTAACATGAACACAGCATAGATCTCTCAGCCTAACAATTAGAACATCATAAACTATAAACGATCAACAAGAGAAGCATATAACATACCATAACATCAACATCGTTTGCACCATACATGAAGAATCATAACTTGTTTCGAAAACATTAGTCAAATATGCAAACCAGCCTCCAAATAAGCAGAAAACATTAAAAGAGGGGATCTAGAACTCACCTCTACTGCTTTCGAGTAAAACTCCACCAAACCCAAGAGCAACCTAGAGTTCAAACGTCTAAACACACCAAAACACAAAACCAAGCACAAAGAACACATAAGAATCGGTTCACAAGCTGAAAATTCAGCTGAAACCGAACCAATAACACAAGAAAATACACACCTACGAAATTTTCAGCTTTCTCTCACTAGAAACCGAGAGAACTTCAGTTCTTCTTTCTTCTTTCTTGTTCCAGCCGAAAAGCAGAAGTGAAAAAGTAGTGGCATGGGTGGCCATGCCTTTTAAACCATAAAATAATAAGGTTTTGCACTTTGTACACTTTAACCCTTCCACTTGAATATTTGCTTTCCCTAATAACCTTCAATGCTATAGAGTTTTGATCCTCAAACCTTGTCAACACACTCTAAGCCTAATTTCATCGAAGCCCGTTACATTGATGACTAAAATCACACTAATCAATCACAAATGGAACATAGGATCTTACAGTTTAAACCGAATGCAACACGAACACAAAACCATACAAATGACCGTTGAAAATCATTACACTCCTTCCCAAAACTAAACAAGAACACTCCATAACCATCTTTGAACACTCTTGCCTCAAGAATCCACTTAAATCAATCAAAATGATAATTTTCGATTCACGAAATCCTTTACTGAGCATAAACGCAAGAATAAGAGTTGTAAAGGACAAACTAACTACTCGTATTCACTCAATAAGAATTTAGAATCAAATTATATTTACTGAATGAAACTAATGAAACGTCAAACAGGAAACGCAATGTGTGATCTATAAAAAAGAAGTCAAATCAAGTTAACTCGTCCTAGTATGTAATATTTCCTTGTATTTCAATAATAAAATACAACTACGGATAGGTACATTAAAGTATTCATGAAAGATTAACAAAATACATGTGAAAAGAAATATGTACAAGAAAACATTAAACAACAATAGTTCTCGCATGAATAGTTTTTTCTTTCGCTAACTACCTTCAATGCTATTGAGTTTTGATCCTCATACCTTTTCAACAAACTCGAAGCCTAATTTCATCAAATCCCGTTTTAATAGTCACTAAACTCACACTAATCAATCACATATGGAACATATGATCTACTTGTTAAACCAAATCCAACAGGAACACGAAACAATACAAATGACCGTAAAAAATCAATACACTTCTTCCCAAAACTAAGAAAGAAATCTCCATAACCATCATTGAACACTCTTGCCACAAGAATCCGCTTAAATCAATCAAAATGACAATGTCAATTCATGAAATCCTGTATTGAGCATAAACGCAAGGATAAGAGTTGTAAAGGACAAACTAACTACTCGTATTCTTCAATAAGAATCAAGAATCAAATTACAATTACCGAATGAAACTAATGAAACGTCAAACAAGAAACGCAATGTGTGATCGATAAAAATGAAGTCAAATCAAGTTAACTCATCCTAGTATGTAATATTTCCTTGTATTTCAATAAAAAGTGTAACTACAAATAGGTGCATTAAAGTATTCAAGAAAGATTAACAAAATACATGGGTAAAGAAATACGTAACAAAAGATATTAAACAACAATAGTTCTCGCAGAGATAGTTATTTGCTTTCCATAATAACCTTCAATGCTATCGAGTTTTGATCCTCAAACCTTGTCAACACACTCGAAGCCTAATTTCATCAAATCCTGTTATATTGATGACTAAAATAAAACTAATCAATCACAAATGGAACATAGGATCTTATTGTTTAAACCGAATGCAACATGAACACGAAACCATACAAAGGACAATTGAAAATCGATACACTCCTTCCCAAAACTAACAAGAACTCTCCATAACCATATTTGAACACTCTTGCCTCAAGAATCCACTTAAATCAATCAAAATGATAATTGTATATTCACGAAATCCTTTATTGAGCATAAACGTAAGGATAAGAGTTGTAAAGGACAAATTAACTACTCGTATTCACTCAATAAGAATTTAGAATTAAATTACACTTACCGAATGAAACTAATGAAACATCAAACAGGGAACGCAATGTGTGATCGATAAAAAATGTAAGGCCCCGTTCCCGAATACCTCACAGTTTGTCAATCACAGCATTATTTACATAAAATTACGTACATTTAATTAAAACATCGTAGCGGATTAGGTTACCAAAAACCATTCACTGCATTAATATTTAATGTTGCCAAATAATACATCAATGTATAATAGGAGTTACAAAAGAAACATTTAGTTGCATTACAAAACAACATAATTATCATGCATAAATGGATGCTAGTCTTGCCCGCCAAGTAGCTTTCCCCCGCGTGCCATCCTCAGCGATGAGTACCTACTAACTGAAAATGCATAAAAGTCAGCGTTGATGAGTGAGTTCTAGTTTTAGAATTTAAAATCTCTTGTTTAGATATATAAAAATATAATTTTCTTAAAATACTTTCTTTTCATAATCCTTTACTTCCGTATGTGATCACACATCATACGTACAACAAGATAATATTCATTATTATCTTTCGTCATTCATCTCATTCATTTCGTACTTTTATAATTATCTTTCACTTTCTACCAGACCAATGTGCAATACCCCGAACATTGTGCACGAAGTTGGTACTGGGCCTGAGGTCAATAAATAGACCCCGAACATTATGCACGAAGCTGACTCTAGTACCTGAGGCAAGCAACAAGGGTCCCTTCAATCTCAAAGATTGACCCTGCATGCATCCTCATGGGGTAGCTAACCCGCACACAGTTGAGCTGACAACCCGTGGCTGTAAACCTCCTTTCATTTTGCTTGCAAGGCTTTCATTCATTCGTTATGTTCCACTTCTCATTAACATTAATCTTTCACTTCATTTATGATAATACTTTATGTATACGAGCATAAACACACCACGTAAAGTCACGTAATAATACGTAATATGGAACATAAAAACAGGCTATAAACAAGCATAATACCAACAAACATAACCACCAAAACATCCCAGGGTTAAACCCTAAAATTTTTATTTCCCAAAAATTTCAGAAATCTTTCTATGGCATTTAGGCACATGAGCACTATACAGGCGCATGAGCACTATGCGGGCGCACCAACACTTAGGTGCGTGGAAACACTTAGGCACCTGAACTAACACTTAGGTGTATGAGCAATTTTCTGGGCGCATGGATACTATTTGGGTGCATGAGGTACACTTAGGGATTTGGGCAGTGGGCGCATGGGCACTAATGGGGTGCATGGGGTGGAACTCGGTTTTTTTTTTCTAAGTATCAGGCGCATGAGCCTACCACTTAGGCGCATCGGCAAAAATCCAGGCGCATGAGCATTTAGGCGTTTGAGCTAAATTTCAGGCCCATGAGCCCTGTTTGGGCGCATGGGCAGCAGACATACATGTTTCTAAATTATTTCCAGTCCCAAACATCATTCTAACATGCTCAAAACTTAAATCTTTCATTCTAAGCTCCTAAAACAAGCATTATTCCAAGAAATACAACCAACCAAACACAACACACAGACGGTTATCATACATACAAGTTGTAAAACATTTTTGCATGCATTTTCAGCCCCAAAGAGGTTTAAAAAAACACAAAACCGGGAATCTAGAACTCACCAATTGCAGCCTTTAGGCAAAACTCCACCGAACTTGAGGGCACAAAGAGTTCAAACAACCTAAACACACCAAAAACACATAACCAAGCACAAAAACACATAAGAATCGGTCCACAAGCTGAAAATTCAGCTGAAACCGAACCAAAAATACAAGAAAATACCTACCTTCGAAAATCAACTTCTTTCTCTCTCTAGAACCGAGAGAACTTCTGTTCTTCTTCTTCTTTCTTGTTCCCAGCCGAAAGCAGATGAAAAAGCAGTAGCATGGGCGGCCATGCCCTTTTAAATAATAGAATAAGAGTGTTTTGTACTTTGTACACTTTACCCCCACCACTTGTGTCCATTATCTTTTCTTTCAACATACTTTTCTTTTCCTGTCTTTTTATTAAAATTTTCGGGTGTTACAGAAAAGAAGTCAAATCAAGTTAACTCCTCCTAGTATGTAATATTTCCTTGTATTTCAATAATAAAAATGCAACAATGGATAGGTGCATTAAAGTATTCATGAAAGATTATCAAAATACATGGGAATAGAAATACGTACAAGAAAACATTAAACAATAATAGTTCTTGCATGGATAGCTTTTTCTTTCGCTAACTACCTTCAATGCTATTGAGTTTTGATCCTCATACCTTTTCAACAAACTCGAAGCTTAATTTCATCAAATCCCGCTATAATAGTCACTAAACTCACACTAATCAATCACAAATGGAACATATCTACATGTTAAACCTGTTGGATCCTATATGCCCAAGACACATACAAGATTGATGTGGTTAGTACGTTATGATCCAAGTCGGGTCATACCTAATAACAAGCTAAACAAACACCAATAAATATTTGTTTGTTGATATGATCATGCAAATAAATATTGACACCAATTTAGAAAATGGGGTTTCTAAATTATTGCATTTGAAATAGAACAAATTATATGGATATTTTGTTCATGAGATATTATTTGTATTGTTATTTAAATAGGTTAAATAACAACAAATAAAAGTGTGGTTAAGTTATAAAATTAAAAGGGGTTTAATTTTATAAACTTATAACAAAGTAATGTGTGTTAAAAATTTTAAAAAAGGTGGGAAACCCCTTTTAAAAATTTCGGCCGCCCCTTGGTTTCACCTTGGGATTCCTTGTCTTGATTTATTACAAGACTTTAATCATTTGATTACTTGAACCTAACACACTTTCTCTCTCACACATGCAAGCTCCTTCTTCTCCATTTTTCTTCTCCCATTTTTCGGATCTAGAGGTTTTGAAGAAGGGTTTTTGGTGTCAACTTCCTAACAAGTTGTGTGTTTTGCAAGAGCTTGTGGGTATACTAGGTTGGGACTTTCTTCTTTAGAGGTTTACGTTCAAGAGCATCATCTTCTTCATCTTTATCCATCTCATATCATCTTGTTCTTGAAAGGTAGTATTCTAAGAACACCCTATGGTTGTTTACGTTTTAATAGCATCTCTTTTCACATATATGATCCTTTGTTCTTGGGTTTACCTTCTTGAAAATATAATGGATTATTTTCAGCAACTAAAACAAGTTTTAAATCCATAATATCCGCTGCGTTTTTAAGTTTAAATGGTTAAACTACTTTGATAAACTTGTTTACAAACCCAACAATGGTATCAGAGCCGGTTTTGTGGAAAACTTGCTTCAAAAGTCCAAGAAAAATTAGTTTTGTTGGACTTTCTCAACCCATTAGGGGCTGATTTGTTTTGGATATATGAATCCCTTATCTTTCAAGTTTTATTTTACATGATTTAGAATAAATCTTGAAAGATTGATGTCAAGAGGTTGATTATTTTGTTTGGACAAAAACCCTAGAATTTTGGTTTATGTTGGCCGAAATTTTGAGGGTTAAAAGGGGAGTTCATTTGGTTCTTGTATGTTGTATTTGGATACATGTTTTGGTGCATAACATAGCCTTGACCTAGTGTGTTTTGGATTTGGTTGTATGTATTTTGTCATGTTTGGTTTTATTCATTAAAGGGTTGTAATAATAATTTTGGTGTTTGTATCTTTTGGGTTGTAATTTATTTATTCTTTTATTATGTAATAAATAGATTAGGTGCATTTCTTTTATTAGAAAAATTGTATTAGGATATAATTTTTGTAAAAGAAGATGCATAAGTTGGAGACTCAAAGGAAGATACAAAGGAAGGACTCAAAAGACATGGACACTTGAAGCATTTGGATGCGGATTCAAGTGGGAGTTCTTGGACACATTTTGATGTGTTATTATAAACCCTTAGGAAAGACCAAATAACAACACTTGTGATGGCAAACAAGTGTGGTCACCTTAGTGGCTATGGTTATGCACTTGTGATTGAATGGTTGTGCTTGTTTGGTTGTTTATTTTATGTTGGTTGTTTGATATATGGATATGCATAACAAACTAATTAATAAGCATTACAAGCTGAAATAAAAAGGTTCTTTATCATTAAGTGGTTAATAAAAGGTTATTAAAAGGATTAATTTTTTTTAAATAAAAGGGTTTTATTAATAGAACCATAGGGTACCATGTGTTTGAGAGCATGCAAATACAAGGTACATAGAGTTTTCTAATCTAGAATTATGAAACTTAAAATTCCTTTTGAAAACAAGTTTAACACCATCCTTTTGCATAACACTTGAGTCACTTGGAAACTCTTAATGGGATAAAGGTCACCTAACCATTTTGAGGGAACTTGTGATTTGAGGTGGGAATGCCATATTTGTGGGATAAAGATCACCTAACCACTTATGTTGGTAGACTCACATGTGTGTGTAAGTAGGATGACTTGATTTGCAAACCATGTTAAATGGATCACCTTCAATGCGGTTTACAAAAGGTGTTGATGGGATAAACATGCCGACTATACATATGATGTTTAAGTCGATCCCATACCTCTAGAAGTTGCAAAGGATTGCAATTGTCAAATGTTAACTACCTTGTTAATTTAAATAATGGGAGAAAGGTCACCTAACCACTATTTAAATATGATGTTGGATTCTAGAATTTTAATTTGTGTATGACACATAAAGGGTGTTAATAATTAAATATGATAATATCGAAAATGCTAAAATTGAACGTTGTTAATTTTGTAGATGGCCACCAACAACAATGAAAACAATTATATCCCGTCTGCTCATACCCTATCACTAAGAACCATTCTCCAAAAGGAGCATTTAAACCATAACAACTTTATTGATTCGTTTCGAAACTTGAGAATTGTTCTCAAGCAAGAGAAACGGTCATATGTTTTAGATGTTCCGATTCCTGATAAACCCATTGAGGAGGATAGGGACACCTACAATAATTGGGTGAAATACACTGAGGATTCGGTCCAAGTGTCTTGCCTTATGTTGGCAAGTATGACTCCGGATCTCCAAAAGGAGTACGAACATCACGGAGCATACGACATGATTACCCAGTTGAAGGAAACGTTCCAACAACAAGCAAGGGTAGCGCGCTTCGAAACGGTTCGAGCACTCCATGCATGTCATATGGATGATACCCAATCGGTCTCGTCTTATGTACTTAAGATGAAGAGCCACATAGACCGCCTCGAAAGGCTGAATTGTCCCGTCTCGAAAGAGTTGGCTACGGATTTGATCCTCAACTCTTTGTCAAAAAGGTTTGACAATTTTGTTATGAATTATAACATGAATGGTTGGGACAAGAACATAACTAAGCTTCACTCTATGCTCAAAACAGCCAAGGCATCCATGGGTAAAAGGGGTTTACCCGTTCTCACCATCAATGAAGGTGGGAACAAGAAGAGGCCTCACCCCGCACCCAAGGCAAGTGTTGCAAAAGGTAAAGGGTACGTTGGGAAAAAGGGAAAGGGAATGGTAAAAGTACCACCACCAAAACTAGCGGAGAAGAAGCAAAAGGTTGCTTCGGATGACCCATGCTTTAAGTGTGGGGAGATAGGACATTGGGCAAGAAATTGTCGTGTCCATCTCAAAGAGTTGAAAGCTAAGAGGGATGCCAGGCAAACCTCAGGTACAATTTTCATGATTCATATTGATCTCAATTTAATATCCTCTAACACATGGGTATTGGATACCGGATGTGGAACTCATATTTGCAATTTGTTGCAGGGGTTCAAAAGAAGTAAAGACTTCAAGAAAGGGGATGTTAGCCTCTACATGGAGAATGGGGCAAAAGTTCAAGTTGAAGCCCGAGGGGACTACATCTTAAAGCTTCCAAATGGTTTGGAAGCAATTTTGAACAATGTTTTGTATGCTCCTAGTTTGACTAGGAACATTATTTCAGTTGCCCAATTAAGACAATATGGTTATGTTTTGACGTTTATTGAAAATGAAATTCATGTTTCTTTAAATAACATCTTTCATTTTAAAGCTACTCCTATTAATGGTATTTTTGAATTGGTTCGTGAAAACACATTATATGATAGCTCGTTGTACCAAACCACCACCAAGAAGCTCAAATTAGATTTGAGTGACACCTATCTTCGGCATTGCCGTCTTGGTCATATAAACAAGAAGCGCATACAAACACTTCAAAAGATTGGTCTTTTAAAAGCAAGTGAATATGATTCATTTGATGTATGTGAATATTGTTTACAAGGCAAAATGACTAAGGCACCTTTTAGTGGCAAAACCAAAAGGGCAAAAGATTTATTTAGTATCATACATTCGGATGTATGTGGTCCTTTTAAGCCAATGACTAGGTACAATGAAAGATACTTCATTACCTTCACCGACGACTATAGTCGATATGGGTATGTGTACTTGTTAAAACACAAAGATGAAGCTTTTGAAATGTTCAAATCCTTCCAGAATGAAGTAGAAAATCAACTCAACAAGACAATAAAACTTCTCCGCACCGATAGAGGAGGAGAATACCTAAGTGATGCTTTTAGAGATCATCTTAGAAGTTGTGGGATTGTCTCACAATTATCTCCCCCTGGAACACCATAACACAATGGTATGTCCTTGAGGAGAAATCGAACTCTATTGGATATAGTTCAATCTATGATGGCTAGAAGCTCATTGCCTCTAATGTTTTGGGGTTTTTCTTTGCTCTCTACAGCCCGTATTTTGAATATGGCCCCAACCAAGAAAGTGGAAAAGACATCTTTTGAAATATGGCATGGAAGGGTTCCATCTCTATCATATTTAAAGGTGTGGGGATGTGAGGCTTATGTAAAGACTCCCACCTCAAACAAGTTAGAAAGTCGTTCCACTAAGTGTATCTTTATTGGATATCCTAGAGATTCTATGGGATATTATTTCTATGATCCATTGGAACAAAAGGAGTTTGTTGCCAAGAAGGATGAGTTCTTGGAGGCCAAGTTCCTTATGGAAGGAGCTAGCAGTAGAACAGTGGATCTTGAGGAGGATCAAGAACCACAACCCGATACACGTTTGGTTGACACTAGCACTCAACATGAGGATGTTGAGAATGATCAAATGATTGATCAATACACACAAAACGTTCGCAGATCTAGTAGAACTAGTAATCCACGTGAAAGATATGGATTTTTCATAGATGGATGCTATGTGGTTGATTCCGATGAACCAATCACATACCATGATGCAGTGTCCAATTTGGATTGTGACAAATGGCTTGAAGCCATGAATGTTGAGGTGCAATCCATGTATGACAACCAAGTGTGGGACTTGGTTGTACCACCTCTCAACTCTAAGATAGTTAGAAGTAAGTGGGTTTTCAAGAAGAAAACCGATATGCATGGAAACTTGGATACTTATAAAGCTAGACTTGTAGCAAAAGATTTCACTCAGACTCAAGGGGTTGATTATGATGAGACCTTCTCGCGGGTTGTAATGCTAAAGTCTATTAGGATATTATTTGCCATTGCTGCTTATTATGATTATGAGATTTGGCAAATGGATGTCAAAACCGCTTTTCTAAATGGATATCTTGAGGAAGATGTCTATATGGTTCAGCCTGAAGGTTTTGTCGACCCAAAACATCCTAACAAAGTATGCAAGTTAAAGAAATCAATCTATGGATTGAAGCAAGCATCAAGAAGTTGGAATCACCATTTTGATGAAGAGGTAATCAAATTTGGGTTTATCAAAAACGCTGATGAAGCATGTGTGTATAAGAAAGCTAGTGGGAGCATCATCACGTTCCTAGTATTGTATGTCGATGACATCCTACTATTTGGAAATGACATTCCAACCTTGGAAGGTGTAAAAACCTAGCTTGGAAGCTGTTTTTCCATTAAGGATCTTGGTGAAGCCGCCTATATTTTGGGGATAAGATCTATAGGGATAGATCAAGGCGGTTGATAGGTTTAAATCAAAGTGCATACATTGATAAGATCTTGAAAAGGTTCAAGATGGAAAACTCTAAGAAAGGTACGGTACCTATTCAAAGAGGAACGATATTGAGTACGACTCAATGTCCAAGCTCAAAGATTGAGCAAGATAAAATGAAGGGAATCTCGTATGCGTCTGCTATAGGATCCATCATGTATGCAATGATATGCACTAGGCCGGACGTGTCATGCCCTTTGAGCATGACAAGCCGATATCAGCAAAATCATGGAAATAGTCATTGGATGGCTGTTAAGAACATACTTAAGTACCTAAGGAGGACTAAAGATATGTTCCTAATCTATGGATCCGATGAGGAGGAACTTGTGGTAAAAGGTTACACGGATGCGAGTTTCCAAACTGAGCGGGATGATTCACGATCACAATCGGGATACATTTTCATCTTGAATGGAGGAGCAGTCTCTTGGAAGAGCTCTAAACAAGATATGGTGGCATTATCAACTACAGAGTCAGAGTACATCACCACTTCATTAGCAGCTCAAGAAACTGCATGGTTAAAGAAATTCATTGCGGATCTAGGGGTGGTCCCTTCCATTCAGGAGCCTCTAGAAATTCTTTGTGATAACGAGGGTGCGATTGGTCAAATCAAGGAACCCTGTGCACATCAAAAGACTAGGCATATTGAGCGGAGATTCAAATACATAAGGGATGAAGTTGAGAAGGGAAAGATATGTATTCGCAAAGTTCACACGAATCAAAACATTATGGATCCACTCATGAAGCTTCTTGAAAAGGCAAAGCGTGAAGGTCATACTTGCGCCATGGGACTTTGATATTCTACTGACTGGATTTGATCTTTTAGTTTTGTATTTGGATATTGGAACCCTTTTATTACTTGAATGAATTATTTGGTAATAATGTTTCTAATGTTCCAATTTTGCATGTTTAATCCATGAGTAAATTATTTACTCTGAACGTCCGTAGTCGTTCATACTTGTGGGAACAAGTATGAGGGTAAGACTATTATGAACTTGGATTGATGGATATTCATATGGATGAATATAGAGCAAAGGGTTGCTGCCAAAGTTTATAGATATTTATGGGATACAAATATTGGACTGACCCGCATCTCAAATATTACTACATGGAATGTACTTGATTGATCATAAGTAAATTTGAGTAAAGGCGAATATCATTTGGGATCCTCTAACCTGAGATACATATTGGGTCTTGATATTCATCGGGTATTATACATTGACTTAGTTCTTCACTGTTCTGTAACATGACAGTACATAAGACTAAATTCAGGTATAGCACGAGGTGATTGTGAGAGACGTATGTAGTCAAGATGGGATTTGTCCCTCTTATTCGTTGAGAGCAAGATGTCTAAGGCCTGCTAAAGTTAAATCAATGGAGAATGATCATTCTGTGTCTCTAGGATTTAACATGACATCTGTGACAAAAGAATAGATGATTGATTCACCTAAAACATTTTCGAGTAAGGTACTTGAAGGGGATGATGTTATTGAATGGCTCTTAGTCATACGTATTAAGGGTAGTAAATCGTTGTTAGGTGGTATTTACTGCTTGCATCAATCTTCTATGAATTTTGTGCAAGTGGGAGATTGTTGGATCCTATATGCCCAAGACACATACAAGATTGATGTGGTTAGTATGTTATGATCCAAGTCGGGTCATACCCAATAACAAGCTAAACAAACACCAATAAAAATTGGTTTGTTGATATGATCATGCAAATAAATATTGACACCAATTTAGAAAATGGGTTTTCTAAATTATTGCATTTGAAATAGAACAAATTATATGGATATTTTGTTCATGAGATATTATTTGTATTGTTATTTAAATAGGTTAAATAACAACAAATAAAAGTGTGGTTAAGTTATAAAATTAAAAGGGGTTTAATTTTATAAACTTATAACAAAGTAATGTGTGTTAAAAATTTTAAAAAAGGTGGGAAACCCCTTTTAAAAATTTCGGCCGCCCCTTGGTTTCACCTTGGGATTCCTTGTCTTGATTTATTACAAGACTTTAATTATTTTATTACTTGAACCTAACACACTTTCTCTCTCACACATGCAAGCTCCTTCTTCTCCATTTTTCTTCTCCCATTTTTCGGATCTAGAGGTTTTGAAGAAGGGTTTTTGGTGTCAACTTCCTAACAAGTTGGGTGTTTTGCAAGAGCTTGTGGGTATTGCTTGAGACTTTCTTCTTTGGAGGTTTACGTTCAAGAGCATCATCTTCTTCATCTTTATCCATCTGATATCATCTTGTTCTTGAAAGGTAGTATTCTAAGAACACCCTATGGTTGTTTACGTTTTGATAGCATCTCTTTTCACATGTATGATCCTTTGTACTTGGGTTTACCTTCATGAAAATATAATGGATTATTTTCAGCAACTAAAACAAGTTTTAAATCCATAATATCCGCTGCGTTTTTAAGTTTAAATGGTTAAACTACTTTGATAAACTTGTTTACAAACCCAACAAAACCAAATGCAACAGGAACACGAAACAATACAAATGACCGTAAAAAATTGATACACTTCTTCCCAAAACTAAAAAAGAACTCTCCATAACCATCTTTGAACACTCTTGCCTCAAGAATCTGCTTAAATTAATCAAAATGACAATTGTCGATTCACGAAATCCTTTATTGAGCATAAACGCAAGGATAAGAGTTGTAAAGGACAAACTAACTACTCGTATTCACTCAATAAGAATCAAGAATCAAATTACAATTACCGAATGAAACTAATGAAACGTCAAACAAGAAACGCAATGTGTGATAGATAAAAAGGAAGTCAAATCAAGTTAACGCGTCCTAGTATGTAGTATTTCCTTGTATTTCAATAAAAAAATGCAACTATGGATAGGTGCATTAAAGTATTCATGAAAGATTAACAAAATACATGGGTAAAGAAATACGTACAAAAACACATTAAACAACAATAGTTCTCGCAGAGATAATTATTTGCTTTCCCTAATAACCTTCAATGTTATGGAGTTTTGATCCTCAAACCTTGTCAACACACTCGAAGCCTAATTTCATCAAATCCCGTTATATTGATGACGAAAATCACACTAATCAATCACAAATGGAACATAGGATCTTACTGTTTAAACCGAATGCAACACGAATGCGAAACCATACAAATGACCGTTGAAAATCGATACGATCCTTCTCAAAACTAAACAAGAACTCTCTATAACCATCTTTGAACACTCTTGCCTCAATAATCCACTTAAATCAATCAAAATGACATTTGTCGATTCACGGAATCCATTATTGAGCATAAATGCAAGGATAAGAGTTGTAAAGGACAAACCAACTACTCATATTCACTCAATAAGAATATAGAATGAAACTACACATACCGAATGAAACTAATGAAACGTCGAATAGGAAACGCAATGTGTAATCGATAAAAAAGAAGTCAAATCAAGTTAACTCGTCCTAGTATGTAGTGTTTCCTTGTATTTCAATAAAAAAATGCAACTACGGATAGATGCATTAAAGTATTCATGAAAGATTAATAAAATATATGGGAAAAGAAATACGTGCAAAAAGACATTAAATAACAATAGTTCTAGCAGAGATAGTTATTTGCTTTTCCTCATAACCTTCAATGCTATGGAGTTTTGATCCTCAAACCTTGTCAACACACAATCGAAGCCTAATTTCATCAAATCCTATTACATTGATGACTAAAATAACACTAATCAATCACAAATGGAACATAGGAAGGATCTTACAGTTTAAACCGAATGCAACATGAACACGAAACCATTAAAATGACCATTGAAAATCGATACACTCCTTTCCAAAACTAAACAAGAACTCTCCATAACCATCTTTGATCACTCTTGCCTCAAGAATCCACTTAAATCAATCAAAATGCAATTGTAGATTCACAGAATCCTTTATTGAGCATAAACGCAAGGATAAGAGTTGTAAAGGACAAACTAACTACTTGTATTCACTCAATAAGAATTTAGAATCAAATTACAGTTACCGAATGAAACTAATGAAACATCAAACATGGAACGCAATGTGTGATCGATGAAAAAGAAGTCAAATCAAGTTAACTCGTCCTAGTATGTAATATTTCCTTGTATTTCAATAATAAAAATGCAACAACGGATAGGTGCATTAAAGTATTCATGAAAGATTAACAAAATACATGGGAATAGAAATACGTACAAGAAAACATTAAACAAAAATAGTTCTTGCATGGATAGTTTTTTCTTTCACTTACTACCTTCAATGCTATTGAGTTTTGATCCTCGTACCTTTTCAACAAACTCAAAGCCTAATTTCATCAAATCCCGTTATAATAATCACTAAACTCGCACTAATCAATCATAGATGGAACAGATCTACTTGTTAAACCAAATGCAACAGGAGCACAAAACAATACAAATGACTGTAAAAAATCGATACGCTTCTTCCCAAAACTAAAAAAGACTCTCCATAACCATCTTTGAACACTCTTGCCTCAAGAATCTGCTTAAATAAATCAAAATGTCAATTGTCGATTCACGAAATCTTTATTGAGCATAAACGCAAGGATAAGAGTTGTAAAATACAAACTAACTACTTGTATTCACTCAATAAGAATCGAGAATCAAATTACAATTACAGAATGAAACTAATGAAACGTCAAACAAGAAACGCAATGTGTGATCGATAAAAATAAAGTCAAATCAAGTTAACTCGTCCTAGTATGTAATATTTTCTTGTATTTCAATAAAAAATGCAACTATGGATAGGTGCATTAAAGTATTCATGAAAGATTAACAAAATACATGGGTAAAGAAATACGTACAAAAAGACGTTAAACAACAATAGTTCTCGCAGAGATCATTATTTGCTTTCCCTAATAACCTTCACTGTTATGGAGTTGAGATCCTCAAACGTTGTCAACACACTCGAAGCCTAATTTCATCAAATCCTGTTAGATTGATGATGAAAATCATAGTAATCAATCGCAAATGGAACATAGGATCTTACTGTTTAAACCGAATGCAACACGAACACGAAACCAAACAAATGACCATTGAAAATCGATACACTCCTTTCCAAAACTAAATAAGAACTCTCCATAACCATCTTTGAACACTCTTGCCTCAAGAATCCACTTAAATCAATCAAAATAACAATTGTCGATACACGGAATCCTTTATTGAGCATAAATGCAAGGGTAAGAGTCGTAAAGGACAAACCAAATACTCGTATTCACTCAATAAGATTTTAGAATTAAAATTACAGTTACCAAATGAAACTAATGAAATGTCAAACAGGAAACGCAATGTGTGATAGATAAAAATAAAGTCAAATCAAATTAACTCATCCTAGTATGTAATATTTCCTTGTATTTCAATAAAAAAATGCAACTACGGATAGGTGCATTAAAGTATTCATGAAAGATTAACAAAATACATGGGAAAATAAATACGTAGAAAAAGACATTAAACAACAATAGTTATCGCAGAGATTGTTATTTAATTTCCCACATAACCTTCAATGCTATGAAGTTTTGATCCTCAAACCTTGTCAACACACTCAAAGCCTAATTTCATCAAATCCTGTTACATTGATGACTAAAATCACACTAATCAATCACAAATGGAACATAGGATTTTACTGTTTAAACCAAAATGCAACACAAACACGAAACCATACAAATGACCGTTGAAAATCGATACACTCCTTCCCAAAACTAAATAAGAACTCTCCATAACAATCTTTGAACACTCTTGCCCCAAGAATCCACTTAAATCAATCAAAATGACAATTGTCGATTCACAGAATCCTTTATTGAGCATAAACAATAGTTCTCGCATGGATAGTTTTTTCTTTCGCTAATGTAACACCCGAAAAAAATTCAAAGAAAAGAAAAGTAAAGAAGAAAAGATAAATATCCAAAAGGTTAAGGGGTGAAGATGTACAAAAGGTAGACTTACCCATAATGGGTTCTAAAAAGGTGGTAAGGGCGCCCATAACCCTCTCTCTCATGCACAATTCGGCTAAAGGCTTAGATAAGAAAACCCCATCCAGTATTAGAGAGAGAAAGCTCAAGTTCTTCGAAAAGGTGAGATTTCCAGAAGATTTCTTCTCGATTTTCTGTTGGGTTCGAGCTTATGAAACTCTTTTTTATGTGTTTTCTTGTGTGGGTTGTTTGTTTTATGTGTTTAGATGCTAGTTTTACTTTTTAGCTCTCGGGTTTGTGGTGTTTCACTCGAAAGCTGCTAAGAGGTGAGTTCTAGATCGCCTCTTTTACATGTTTTCTATTTTTTTTGGGGCTGATAGGCATAACAACTGCTGTTTTTCCTAAACCAAACTACGAGTTTTCATGGTATATGATTGTGTTTGAAGTATGTTTGTTTTGAGTGATTTCTACGATGTTGTAATGATGTTTGATATGTTTTAAGCTTGTAGCATGTTAGATCTATGCTAAGTTCAGGTTAGGATGATGTTTTGGATTGGAAAACTTCATAAGTTGCATCGTAGGTACTGAACAAAGTGTCCGCTGTGGATGTTGGTCATCCGATGTGGACAGTTGGTTGTATACAAAGTGTCCGCTGCGGATGTTGGTCATCCGCTGTGGACATTGTGTGTCCACTTGTGGACACTTAGAAATGTAGAACGTCTGCTGTGGACTTACATGTCTGTTGTGGACAATTAAGGGGTTTTAAGTTGTCCGCTGTGGATGTTGGTTATCCACTGTGGACACTATCGCTGTGAACGCTTAGAAAAATTTGTCGTTCGCTATTGACTTGTACGTATGTTGTGGACTTATTTCATTCGCTGTACACTTTTAGTTATCCACTGTGGATGTTATTCATCCACATTGGACTATGGCCATCCGCATTGGACTATGTTCATCCGCTTTGAACACACTTAGTGTTTTACTCATCCGCTGTAGACATTGGCTATTCGATGTGGACCTTGGCTGTCTGCTATAGACTTAGGTTATCTGTTGTGGATACTTAGTACTTTAAGCCATCCGTTGTATATGCTATTCATGCTTTGTGAACACTTACGATTTTTCTGAAATTTTGGGAATAGAGTTTAAGTGTTAAGAACTTATGTTAATGGGTGTTTATGCTTGTTCTATATTTCTAATGTTTTATTTACCTTCTTATGGGCTGCTTGCTATGAATAATTATTACTGTTTCATGATATGTGATTTTAAAGTAATAATATTATAAAAGTATTATTCATAATAAGTGGACACAAAGGAATAAAAGAAGGATAGTGAAACTTAATAACTATTACCCCAGGGCCCTAACAATAGGTGAAAAGCCTTGCAAGCTTTTCCAACGGAGGTTCACGACCATGTTGTCGTTAGCTCTACTGATGTGAGGCTGTTTCAGCCCAAGAAAGGCACATCCGGGGTCTAATCCTTGTGATTCACCAATAAACTAATAGGATCCAAGTTCATGAGTAGGCTTCATGCCTAGCAGTGTGGATCAACTGTCAGGGGTTAGCTACCACTTATTAATGTGTACCGATAGGGGTTCGGCATCTGTTGCCAACCAACAATATAGGCTCTTGCTTTGTGCGATCCTAGTTAATGAAAGTGAAAGATAATGAAAGAAAAAAAGATAAAGAATCTCTTAATGATGGATTATGTATGATGATGAATGATCACCAAGTGAAGTTTACCAAAGTATATTTTCAATATTATTAAACTAGGACTCACTCAGCAATGCTGACTTTTTATATGCATATCAGTTGGCAGGTAAGGATGTTGCTGAGGATGGCATGGGGCTGAAGCACTTGGTGAATGGAGACCGGCATCCATTTATGCAATTATGATATTTTTGTCTTGTAATGCAACTAAATATTCTTTTGTAACTCTAAACAACGATGTATTATTTGGCAAAAGTAACCATTAATGCAAGAAATGCTTTTTGGTTAAGTTATTCTGCTGCGATTGTTTTCATATAATAATGTGATTTAAGGTGTTTTTAATAATGAATGATGCTATGAATGACCAACTGTGGGGTCTCCGGGGACGGGACCTTACATGTTGGTATTAGAGCCAAAGTTTAAGAGAATTGGGTAAATTATTTTCAAACCTAAACTTAAATTGAGAATGGGACCAAATGGAGGGATGCCAGCCCAAGTAGCTACGTGCCATTAGGTAATTTTTCATAAAGTTAGCCGGTATTACGTGCATGTGCTATTTGATTTATGTGCTTAGTAGATTTGAATACCGATGTAGTCAGGATAGGAAATTCTTGGGGGATGAAGAGTAAAGTAAGTGGCTAATCAGAACTAGCCACTTTAATTTGGGACTTACTATACTTGACATAATCTAAGCTATTACCTTGAATGACCTTGTTAGTGTTTGAATCTTATAGGAGGTAGATCTTATGGCGGGTAGGAAATCTAGGAAGACGACCCGAGGTGGTGCTCGTGGCGGGCGTACTACCGGGCCATGTGTCACCCGGAGCAAAGCTAAGGCTCCCGAGATAGTTCATGAGGACACAGATCTTCATACCCACCAAATGGGTAAAGGATCAGCCACCCTCAAGTCTACGGTAAAGGAAGCTATTGCTGAAGAAGTCTACAACGTCATGAAAAACGTGTTACCTTTAGTAGTGACCGAGGTGTTGAGGGCTGTAAAGGATGGTGAAAAAACCAAGGATGCAGGGGAGAAGGAGAAAGCTGATGAATAGCCATCTAGTCCCAAGGTGGTAATTCATGATGACAATAGCGAGGAGGAGAGGGAGGCCGCTAAGGGGTGCACCTATGTGGCGTTTCAGAGCTGTAAACCCCTAACCTTTGACGGCAACATGTAACACTCAGAAATTTACTAAAAGGAAAAGAAAAGAAGAGTAAAAGAAAGGAGAAAGAAAGGTGAAATGTCCCAAGTCAAGGGGTTAAAGTTGAGCAAGTGGCAAACTTGCCCATTATGGGATTTAAAAGCAAGCATGGCTGCCCACACCTCTTCTTTTACAGGTCTTGCTTTTGGCTGCACAAGAAAGAAGAAGTTGCAATCGGTTTCTAGAGAGAGAGAGAGGAGGAAGAGCTGCTTGTAGGTGAGGTTTTCTTGTGCTTTCTGCTTGGTTTTCAGTTGTGTTCTGATGAGCTCAAAATGGATCGATCTGTGATGATATATGAACACAATTCAATCTAAAACACACAAGTATTCAATTCAACACAAGCAAATAAAAAAAAATCATAGAGTTTTCATTGATTAGCATATAGAAGAATACAAAGTGTAGGAAACAGTTGCAATACGTCTAAGTCTCTTTCTAAAACTTCAACTCTACCTACACAATACATATCTATACTATTTATACTAATCAAGAAAACAAAGGAACATATTTACATATAAAGTCCCTATACTATGACAAAAATGTAAAAGACACACAAAGACAAATGTTAATCTTCAAAGAAGCATCTACAATACTCCCCCTAAGATTTACATGTCTTCGGTCTTCAAAATCTTCAGTCTTTAAAATCTTCAGTCTTCAAATCTCTTTCTTCAATCTTTGTCTTCAATCTTTAATCTTCTTTCTTCAGTCTTCTTTCTTCTAACTTTGTCTTCAATCTTCTTTGATCTTCATTCTTTAATCTTTAGTCTTCTTCTTTATCACTTTCTTCAATCTCCATTCTCTATCTCCAGCTTTGATCTTTAGTCTTCACAAGGCAAAGAAGTCTTCTGGTTCTTCTTTTATCTTGAAAACTGGCTTATCCTTATATATCTCTTGTTCCCTTAGAGCTTTTGCAATAGTTGACTTGAATTTTCCTGCTAAAATCCCTTGTTCAGGCTCAGCTTCATTTGTTTTGATCTCCATATTGTTAATTACTTCCAAAGTTTGCTTAGAAAGACCTGCAATATCAATATTTGCATAACATTCAACAGGATTTGCAGTATCTTTGCAATTGATTTCTAAAACACCTTTACATGAAATTCGCATAAAGCCAATATCCTTTATGTCCTTTTTCACTATGTTAGCGTATGCTAATGCTTTCCTCGATGATATCCTCTCCATCGCTGCATTCATCACCTTAATGATCGACCTAAAATACTTCTTGTCATTTTCTGTTGTTTCTGGAATAACCTTTTCAAACTTCTGAATAGATAAGAATGAGATGTAACTGGGATGCAAAAGTTTTAGCTTGAAAACACCAAACAAAGAAATCATATCGCGATCCCAATCATTCAAATCTCGTACTAACTTCAGCTCAAATGTGTCAGCATTGTAAAACCATCTCAAAATTGGTTTTGATAGTTGAGATCCATCAATGACTTTCAATCCAGGATTTGTGACTTTCCCAAAATACTCATCATTGAAAGCATCCAAAAACTTTTCTTTACCAACATCTTTATCAACTCCTTTTCTCTTCTTCTTTAATGTTTGAAAATACTGCTTATCTTCTTGATCACACCTTATTTGTAAGAATGAACTCATTCTGTTTATCCCTCTGTTCAATAATTGCACAAAGTTCTCTCCTCGGCTTGCTCTTGTAGGATTGATCAATGGCAATTTATTCAATTCCTTTAAATCTTGAACAGGCAATTTAATAATACTCGAGTTGTAACACCCGGAAAATTTTAAAAGACGAGAAAGAAGGAATAAATGTGTATAAAAGAAAGAAAACACAATTTAACCCAAGTTGAGGGGCTAAATGTGTCAAAAGGACAAAAAGTATAAAAGTTGGTACAAAAGTGGGCATGGCCGCCCACACCTTTCTGCACACTTCTTTTCATCCGGATTTTACGATAAGAAAGATAATGAATGAATGTAAGTTGACGATGATGAAAGATAATAATGAGATTATCTATTTGTACGTATGATGTATGATCGCTTACAAAAGTAAAGTATGGTTTTAAACGAAAGAAAAGTATTTTATTTATAAAACTAGAACTCACTCAGCAACGCTGACTTTTATGTAATTTCCAGTTGACAGGTAACGTTGCTGATGATGGCACGGGGCAGCTACTTGGCATTTTTGGATGGCATCCGTTGTTTGAATTATAATGTTTTTATGATGTAATGCAACGAGTGGTATTTTGTAACACTTAACTGCAATGTATTATTTTGCAAAAGCAATTATAATGAAATGGTTTGTTTAAAAGAATTTTGCTGCAATATTTTGGTAAAGTTAATGTATGTTTTATGCTTTGTGTGCAATGATTGACCAGCTGTAAGCGTTCCGGGAACGGGGCCTTACACGAGTAAAAATGATAAACATCACATATTGCATTTACTCGTTTAATCAAGAATGCATCAAAAATCTCATCATATTTCCATGCAACGATTTTCACTTCTTTTGTAGTGTCAAGAACAATCATGGCATTTAGTAACTCAGAAATATATTATCCTTTCTGCAAAACATTACGTACTAGATCTCCTGTTGAATGTGCCTTGTTCCACACCTGTTTCTGTTCCAGAGAGACCTGATATGTTTGCTTTTCAGTGTCAGGAAACATTTTCATCGGTTCTTTTCTATCTTCATGAGCTGAACTTGTCATAGCCATAGATTTAATCTCCTGAGGCTTCAAAATCTTTGTTCTCTTTGTAATTTCTGGATATTGAGGATTGTCCATATCCAGCACTATCATCTTGTTTGTTTGTCTTTTAGTTTCTTGGAAACTTCTTACTAAGTTCCTTAATGATTCACCTTGCAATCTGTTCAATTTCTTTCATGGATAATTACGCGACTGTAACCACATTCTGAGTGCAGTAATGCTCATATCATCAGGGTTAGGATGATGCAACTCAGATGTAGACAGTTCTTCAATGTTAATGCTTTCTTGTAATAGGTTCCACTCCCCATGTTCTACTATGATCTCGTTTGGATCAATTGGAGCAACCTATTCAGCCGTTATACATTTCTCAAATTCTTCATTTATTTGTGATATGGTCAACCCATCAAGAAACACTTTATTGTACTTCATTCTTATGAGATAATTGTATCTTTCATCATCAAATTCAGCTTCTATATCATCTAAAGCTCCAATGGTTTCTTCTATATCCGAATCTTCTTCATCTATACTTGCATATTCTTCAATCACTTTTTGAACTTTGAATGATGATTCATGTAGTACTGAAACATCAATATCAACTAATTTCCTCTTTCCTTTATCTAAAACAGGTATTCTTTTAACATCAATAGGAGTAACTTTAGAAATAATCATCACTTCAGGAGATGGAGACTTGTGCTTTTCTTTTAACTTTCAATGCTTCATTTTCTTCATTTACTTTCTTTAATCTCTCTTCCATTGAATCAAAATCTATCATCATTACCTCAAATATCTTCATATTATCATCTCGACTTTTTCTCAACTCATCAATTACCTTGTCTTTTTCTTTCATTTCTTCAATCAAACTTTCATTGACAGCTTTCAACTCTTCAATTATCTTTAATTGATTCAACTTTTCTTCATTCAATTCATCAATCTTCTTTTGTAAATTTTCTTCTTCAGTTAATACAAACTGATCATTATGCTCTACCATTTCTTCAATCATACTTGCAATTTCTTCAATAGATTATTCTTCACCTTGATTAATTTCTTGAGTATCCTTATCATGAATCTCTTCAGTAGCTTGGTCAATTTCATGTACATCTTCCTTACTTTTATCATGAATTTCTTCAGTAACTTGCTCAGTTTCATCTACATCATCATGTATATCTTCATGATCTTCTTCAATAACTTGCTCAGCTTCTTGTATATCATCATCATGATCTATTTCCATTCCATCACCATCATGACCACCATCATCATCATCATCAGAATCAGATGAGCTAGAACTATCTTCTTCATCATTAATGTTTTCATTATCATCATCATCTTCTTCATCCTCTTCAGCTGGTACTTCCTCAATCAAATCAGCTGGGTCAATAGGCTCGTCCTCAGTTAAATGATAATGATCAATAGTGATATCCACTTCATCATTAGCAACATTAAGAATATAATCAAATAATGTAATATTTTAAGCTCCAGTAACCATTGCCAGTCTCTTATAAGATACATCAGACATGTGCTCCAATATCAATGTATTACCACTTACACCATCAATATGAATGTCTGGATGTTCTTCATTGATAATCATCTAAAGGAAATGTGGATACATTAAGTATTTGTTCCTTATGCCCTTTTCCAGATTAAAAACAAACCCATTCAAAATCCACTTTGACATATTAAATCGTCTATTTGTAGTCAGTGCTACAATGGGTGATGCAATGTCAACAGGGAAAGAATTCCATCCCGCACTTCGTTTTGATAGGCAATGTTGGAAAATATAGCATATAAGCTTCCAATGGTTATACACATGAGCACGAAAGAATTATTTCTTAGGAAACTGGTCAGGATGTCCCATTTCCATGAGTGTTTGTCTACATTCATCAAACGTTAGCTCGGATAAATCTTCTGGATCATTAGGTCCTAACCTCAAGGCTTGTCTATTTAAGTCTTCAGAGACTTCAATCATTCTAAAATTTGTTATAAAGCCTCGGACCACTTTAGCTCCATTATCATCAACATCAACATATGCCGTACTCCAGAACTTCTTAATTAGACGTGCATAGATAATCGGTTGGTAGCACATGGCATATACGTACTTCGTCCGTAATAGAAATCTGATCATATCTTCATATCCAACAACATTTTGAATATCCTCGTTTAATAGTGCAGCAACGTTGTGTTTCGGCTCAAACTTTAAATCAGCCATCTGCAAAATTAAACACAAGACATTTAAAATTTGAAGTTTTAACAATTATAATCAATATTTTTAAAAATTCATTCTGCTAAAAATCAAATATTTCAAACACATTGATTTCTTTGATTATTTACCACATTTTAGATTTCAATTTTGATTTAAAAACCTATTTTCAATATGAATTTGTATTGATAAAAAAAAAATTTTATGAAAAAAAATATTCTGTGACTGTTCATCTTCATCATCAGATATGAAAATCAACACACAATTAGCAGATGATGAGAACTTCGACTTGAATGAACAAACTGAGTCGAAATCAAGACCATATTATCATTCAAGTAACAATTTCAGTTCATTTAGTCATTTTAACCATCAATTTACAGATTTGCATACAATCTAGGGTTTCAAACGCCCGAATAGGGTCAAACGCCCAGCTTAAATCAACATGTAAATCAAAGATATCAGTGATTTTGATCATGAACTTACATTTAGAATTAAGCACAAAGACCTTTGAATACAAGAGTAACTCAGAAATCGATCAAAATGAGGAATAAGGGTTTATCGGAAGCACACTGGTTCGAAGGCTTAAGAGTTCAGGGGAATTTTGAGAATGAAATCTGAAAACACAAAGTGTTGTTTATATACTAAGTGAAAAATTTTAGGCGCATGAGCACTGTTTGTGTGCATGGACTCAGGCGCATGAGCACTGTTTGTGCGCATGGGCTTGGGCGCATGAGCACTGTTCAGAAGCGTAAGCACTGGGTAGGCGCTTTTGCACTGTTCAGGCGCATGAGCTTAGCTGAAACACCCAATACTTAGCACTTACTATTTACACTTGGAAGCATGGGAACTGTTTAGGCGTATGGGAAGGATAAAACGCCCAACGATTAAACTACATTCTCAGACTCAAGACAACTGTTTAGACGCATTTTAACTGTTTAGACGCATGAGGTTGTCTGAAACGTCCAACACTTGTACAAATCTTGAAAAATCATCATGCTCCTAGTCCTGGACTTATGAACACTGTTTAGGCGCATGAGATAACTTTCATGTGTCCAACACTTGTAATTTTCAGATCTTCTACCTGTACACTGTTTAGACATATTAGCACTGTTCACATACTAATATTAAAACAGTTAATCAAATTTTGACTCTAATAAGTCAAATTTTGACTTTCACCCAAAATTTTCACAATATACCCTCAATTTTGAACTTTTGACTTTTAAATTTTTATTTTATTTTGAAATTTTTAATTTTTATTTTTGACCTTTTTATTTTTGATATAATTTTTTCAAAATAATTTCCAGTCATTTTAGTCTTTAATTTTTAACAAAAAATCTCATTTAACTTTTGCAAGAAGCTTTTCCATTTAAAATGATTTTCAGGTTTATTTTTACATTTTGTTACACACACATGCTTGAACATATGTAGCATCATCCTTTGCATCCAAAACATTAGATTTTGATTTTTCATGATTTTACATATCTTGAAATTTGACAATCAGTTTTAACTCTTTTTACTCCCCCTAAACTTTTAAGTTTGATAAAACTTAAAAGTTACTTGAATTTTGTCACATGAAGAGCACACTAATCATTGTTAAATTGCCTGCACACAGAAAACATGCAAAAATCAAAATGAAAGTAGAATAGAATTCTAATATTCACAATGAATCATGTCTGCAGTGAGATCATATTAGTAGTGATCAGCACATTAAAAAAAATTGATGGATAGTCACAGACAGTGATTAAATCCTGATCAAGTGTGTTCTAGGTCAGCATTTCTATATCAAAGGAGATACTAAATCTAAGGATAGAAAATGATTGCTTTTGGCAAGGTACTCAGCACACTTACTTTTTCAATTCTTGGATTGTTTAAGGTATAATTAGATATGACATTATGCAGTCACACTTAGACTTAGAGAGGTTAATTCTCATAAAGATATGCAAGAAGTCACTGTTCTCAACTTGTTAACCTAACATATACTATAACCAGATCTCATTTGGTGTTTGTGCACATTGGCATCATGTTACATCAGTGAGTATATCTAGGTCTGTAATCACTTACAACAAAGGATATCTCATCACTTCAGGTCTATGATGACTCATAACAGAGAAGTGTTTGATGCATTAAATAATTAGAGCTCAAAAGTTATTCATATCACCATCAGGTGTGAGATTATGTCTTAACAAGCAATCAATTTGAGAAATCAACACTACTCATTAGTGCTAAGATAGACATACATGAATCCATGAGTGATTTAGTTTAATCATAAGAATTTACTTTTTCAGTCTAATTGCATGAGCTTACCTGCACATCATATCTAATCACGTCAGACTTTAATCGTAAGTGAAGTATGCAACTGATCATACTAATGTACTACCATTTCTCATGTGTTGCAGAACAAATTTATTCCTATATAATTAATAAGGAAAGACACTATTTTTGTGATTTTTGGTTTTATATTTTTATCTTTTGTTTTTCAATTTTCTATTTTTGTATTTGATTTTTGTTTTTCTAATAAACATGCACACACAAAAGTAAAATCAGCCAATTAACTTTGACAGGTTCTCTGGCTGTGTCCTATTCATATAAGGGAGGGTTCTGATCATATTTAGACTCAATTAACTAAAATACTCACAAACCAATTTTTACATGTGGTTAATAAGACCAATTGACTCTACCAAATACTCATATCGTCCTGGTAAGAAGGCTTTAGTAAAAAGGTCGGCCAACTATTTTTCAATGGCAATTTGAATCAGAATGATTAAACCTTTTTCAGAGTTATCTCTGAGAAAATGATATCGAATTTCGATATGTTTTGTTTTAGAATGCTGGACAGGATTAGCTGTAATGAACATAGCAGCTGTGTTATCAATGTAAATAGGAGTTTTAAGAAAGTTGAACCCGTAATCCAGCAGTTGGTTTTGTAACCAAAGGATTTGAGAACATCCTACTAAAGCAGCAATGTACTAAGCTTCTGCAGTAGAAACAGAGACATTTGTTTGTTTCTTGCATTGCCACGAGACTAATCTGGGTCCTAAAAATTGACACCCACCCATTGTTGATTTTCTATCTTGACAACATCCGCCATAATCACTATCAGTATACCCATGTAACTCGAAGTTTCCTTCATAAGGAAACCATAGCCCTAAAGCCGATTTACCTTTGAGATACCTGAATATTCTTTTGACAGTAATTAAGTGGGATTCTTTTGGGTCTGGTTGATACCTTGCACAGACACAAACAGCATACATAATGTCTGGTCTAGATGCAATGAGATATATCAAAGAACCAATCATAGATCTGTATAATGTTTGGTCTACTGATTTTCCTTTCGGATCAGGCTCAATCTTGGTGTTCACATCAGTTGGAGTTCTAATTGACTGACAATCTTGTAGCTTAAATTTCTTCAAGAGTTTTTCGACAAACTTCTCTTGGTTGATAAAAATACCATTTGCAGATTGATTAACTTGTAGTCCAAGAAAGAAATTTATCTCTCCCATAGAACTCATCTGAAATCGAGATTTCATGATTTCTTCAAATTCATTGCACAGTTTTGGACTTGTAGAAACAGAGTCGGATCGATTTTCCCTCGAGTGTATCCATGTTGGATTAAGTGCTGTGACAATGTCTCATACCAGATTCTTGAGGCTTGATGTAGTCCATATAAGGCTTTGCTCAATTTGTACACACGATGTGGATATATAGCATCTTCAAAACCTGGAGGTTGCTTCATGTACACATCATCGGTGATAGAACCATACAAAAATGCACCCTTTACGTCCATTTGATACACTTTAAATTTCATGAATAAGGCATAAGCCAGGAAGACACGAATAGATTCAAGTCTTGCAACTGGAGCAAATACTTCATCATAATCAATACCTTCTTCTTGAGTGTATCCTTGTGCAACTAATCTCGCTTTATTTCGGATAACAATTCCTCGATCATCAGTTTTATTTCTGAATAACCATTTTGTGCCTATAGCATTTTCTCCTTCGGGTAAATCAACAAGATTCCACACTTCTTGTTTGCGGAACTATAATAATTCTTCTTGCATAGCCTCGATCCAACCATTGTCCTTTAACGCTTCTGCCACGTTTTTAAGAACAATTTGAGAAAGAAAGCAAGAGTATAAGCATACGTTTGCTTGTTCTGATTTACTTCTCGTCGTTCTCTCACTTAAAGGACCAATAATCTGAGATGCTGGATGGTTCTTGTGAATACGAGATGTCGGAAGCTTATCTCCTTGAACATGAACATCTAGATTAGATTGACTCAAGTTGGAAAGCTGATGCAATAGGCTTGAAGAATGTGGATTGAAATTGGGAACTTGAGTCGGTGAGTTGATAAAGTAATCAAGAATACCAGAATCAACTATATCACCAGAGATAGATGATGTTCCAGACTCAGGTTGTACAATTTCTGTACCATCATTAGGAATTGGTTGTGACACATCTTGGTTTTGTGCAATAGAATGATCATTATCTTGATGAGACTGATCATCATTATTAGACTGAAAAACAGAATTTCTAACAAAAGAAAAGAAGGGATAGTCTGAGCTTGAATCATCTGCATCGTCAGAATCCGAATTGTCACTGAATGAACCGAGATCTCCTCGAATTTTCTTTTCACCTGTAGAATCAATCAAGTTAGATTGATTAAACAAGTTGGATTGAAAAGAGTTTGACAATGAATCTAAATCAAATAACCATGCAGGACTATTTGACACTGATGGAAAAGAGTTTTCAAGAAATTTAGCATTAATTGTTTCAACTATAACGTTAGTCCTAGAGTTATAAACTCGATAGGCCTTTGAAACAGATGAATATCCAACGAAAAATCCATCATCAGATTTTGATTCAAATTTTCCTAAATGATCACTTGAATTCAGAATCATAACCGGACAACCAAAAGATTTAAGAAAATCTATGTTTGGTTTCCTGCCAAACATTAACTCATATGGAGTTTCCAGAATGAAGTAGAAAATCAACTCAACAAGACAATAAAAATTCTCCGCACCGATAGAGGAGGAGAATACCTAAGTGATGCTTTTAGAGATCATCTTAGAAGTTGTGGGATTGTCTCACAATTATCTCCCCCTGGAACACCATAACACAATGGTATGTCCTAGAGGAGAAATCGAACTCTATTGGATATAGTTCAATCTATGATGGCTAGAAGCTCATTGCCTCTAATGTTTTGGGGTTTTTCTTTGCTCTCTGCAGCCCGTATTTTGAATATGGCCCCAACCAAGAAAGTGGAAAAGACACCTTTTGAAATATGGCATGGAAGGGTTCCATCTCTATCATATTTAAAGGTGTGGGGATGTGAGGCTTATGTAAAGACTCCCACCTCAAACAAGTTAGAAAGTCGTTCCACTAAGTGTATCTTTATTGGATATCCTAGAGATTCTATGGGATATTATTTCTATGATCCATTGGAACAAAAGGAGTTTGTTGCCAAGAAGGATGAGTTCTTGGAGGCCAAGTTCCTTATGGAAGGAGCTAGCAGTAGAACAGTGGATCTTGAGGAGGATCAAGAACCACATCCCGATACACGTTTGGTTGACACTAGCACTCAACATGAGGATGTTGAGAATGATCAAATGATTGATCAATACACACAAAACGTTCGCAGATCTAGTAGAACTAGTAATCCACGTGAAAGATATGGATTTTTCATAGATGGATGCTATGTGGTTGATTCCGATGAACCAATCACATACCATGATGCAGTGTCCAATTTGGATTGTGACAAATGGCTTGAAGCCATGAATGTTGAGGTGCAATCCATGTATGACAACCAAGTGTGGGACTTGGTTGTACCACCTCTCAACTCCAAGATAGTTAGAAGTAAGTGGGTTTTCAAGAAGAAAACCGATATGCATGGAAACTTGGATACTTATAAAGCTAGACTTGTAGCAAAAGATTTCACTCAGACTCAAGGGGTTGATTATGATGAGACCTTCTCGCGGGTTGTAATGCTAAAGTCTATTAGGATATTATTTGCCATTGCTGCTTATTATGATTATGAGATTTGGCAAATGGATGTCAAAACCGCTTTTCTAAATGGATATCTTGAGGAAGATGTCTATATGGTTCAGCCTGAAGGTTTTGTCGACCCAAAACATCCTAACAAAGTATGCAAGTTAAAGAAATCAATCTATGGATTGAAGCAAGCATCAAGAAGTTGGAATCACCATTTTGATGAAGAGGTAATCAAATTTGGGTTTATCAAAAACGCTGATGAAGCATGTGTGTATAAGAAAGCTAGTGGGAGCATCATCACGTTCCTAGTATTGTATGTCGATGACATCCTACTATTTGGAAATGACATTCCAACCTTGGAAGGGGTAAAAACCTAGCTTGGAAGCTGTTTTTCCATTAAGGATCTTGGTGAAGCCGCCTATATTTTGGGGATAAAGATCTATAGGGATAGATCAAGGCGGTTGATAGGTTTAAATCAAAGTGCATACATTGATAAGATCTTGAAAAGGTTCAAGATGGAAAACTCTAAGAAAGGTACGGTACCTATTCAAAGAGGAACGATATTGAGTACGACTCAATGTCCAAGCTCAAAGATTGAGCAAGATAAAATGAAGGGAATCTCGTATGCGTCTGCTATAGGATCCATCATGTATGCAATGATATGCACTAGGCCGGACGTGTCATGCGCTTTGAGCATGACAAGCCGATATCAGCAAAATCATGGAAATAGTCATTGGATGGCTGTTAAGAACATACTTAAGTACCTAAGGAGGACTAAAGATATGTTCCTAATCTATGGATCCGATGAGGAGGAACTTGTGGTAAAAGGTTACACGGATGCGAGTTTCCAAACTGAGCGGGATGATTCACGATCACAATCGGGATACATTATCATCTTGAATGGAGGAGCAGTCTCTTGGAAGAGCTCTAAACAAGATATGGTGGCATTATCAACTACAGAGTCAGAGTACATCACCGCTTCATTAGCAGCTCAAGAAACTGCATGGTTAAAGAAATTCATTGCGGATCTAGGGGTGGTCCCTTCCATTCAGGAGCCTCTAGAAATTCTTTGTGATAACGAGGGTGCGATTGGTCAAATCAAGGAACCCTGTGCACATCAAAAGACTAGGCATATTGAGGGGAGATTCAACTACATAAGGGATGAAGTTGAGAAGGGAAAGATATGTATTCGCAAAGTTCACACGAATCAAAACATTGTGGATCCACTCATGAAGCTTCTTGAAAAGGCAAAGCGTGAAGGTCATACTTGCGCCATGGGACTTTGATATTCTACTGACTGGATTTGATCTTTTAATTTTGTATTTGGATATTGGAACCCTTTTATTACTTGAATGAATTATTTGGTAATAATGTTTCTAATGTTCCAATTTTGCATGTTTAATCCATGAGTAAATTATTTACTCTGAACGTCCGTAGTCGTTCATACTTGTGGGAACAAGTATGAGGGTAAGACTATTATGAACTTGGATTGATGGATATTCATATGGATGAATATAGAGCAAAGGGTTGCTGCCAAAGTTTATAGATATTTATGGGATACAAATATTGGACTGACCCGCATCTCAAATATTACTACATGGAATCTACTTGATTGATCATAAGTAAATTTGAGTAAAGGCGAATATCATTTGGGATCCTCTAACCTGAGATACATATTGGGTCTTGATATTCATCGGGTATTATACATTGACTTAGTTCTTCACTGTTCTGTAACATGACAGTACATAAGACTAAATTTAGGTATAGCACGAGGTGATTGTGAGAGACGTATGTAGTCAATATGGGATTTGTCCCTCTTATTCGTTGAGAGCAAGATGTCTAAGGCCTGCTAAAGTTAAATCAATGGTGAATGATCATTCTGTGTCTCTAGGATTTAACATGACATCTGTGACAAAAGAATAGATGATTGATTCACCTAAAACATTTTCGAGTAAGGTACTTGAAGGGGATGATGTTATTGAATGGCTCTTAGTCATACGTATTAAGGGTAGTAAACCGTTGTTAGGCGGTATTTACTGCTTGCATCAATCTTCTATGAATTTTGTGCAAGTGGGAGATTGTTGGATCCTATATGCCCAAGACACATACAAGATTGATGTGGTTAGTATGTTATGATCCAAGTCGGGTCATACCCAATAACAAGCTAAACAAACACCAATAAAAATTGGTTTGTTGATATGATCATGCAAATAAATATTGACACCAATTTAGAAAATGGGTTTTCTAAATTATTGCATTTGAAATAGAACAAATTATATGGATATTTTGTTCATGAGATATTATTTGTATTGTTATTTAAATAGGTTAAATAACAACAAATAAAAGTGTGGTTAAGTTATAAAATTAAAAGGGGTTTAATTTTATAAACTTATAACAAAGTAATGTGTGTTAAAAATTTTAAAAAAGGTGGGAAACCCCTTTTAAGAATTTCGGCCGCCCCTTGGTTTCACCTTGGGATTCCTTGTCTTGATTTATTACAAGACTTAAATCATTTTATTACTTGAACCTAACACACTTTCTCTCTCACACATGCAAGCTCCTTCTTCTCCATTTTTCTTCTCCCATTTTTCGGATCTAGAGGTTTTGAAGAAGGGTTTTTGGTGTCAACTTCCTAACAAGTTGGGTGTTTTGCAAGAGCTTGTGGGTATTGCTTGAGACTTTCTTCTTTGGAGGTTTACGTTCAAGAGCATCATCTTCTTCATCTTTATCCATCTGATATCATCTTGTTCTTGAAAGGTAGTATTCTAAGAACACCCTATGGTTGTTTACGTTTTGATAGCATCTCTTTTCACATGTATGATCCTTTGTACTTGGGTTTACCTTCATGAAAATATAATGGATTATTTTCAGCAACTAAAACAAGTTTTAAATCCATAATATCCGCTGCGTTTTTAAGTTTAAATGGTTAAACTACTTTGATAAACTTGTTTACAAACCCAACAAAACCAAATGCAACAGGAACACGAAACAATACAAATGACCGTAAAAAATTGATACACTTCTTCCCAAAACTAAAAAAGAACTCTCCATAACCATCTTTGAACACTCTTGCCTCAAGAATCTGCTTAAATTAATCAAAATGACAATTGTCGATTCACGAAATCCTTTATTGAGCATAAACGCAAGGATAAGAGTTGTAAAGGACAAACTAACTACTCGTATTCACTCAATAAGAATCAAGAATCAAATTACAATTACCGAATGAAACTAATGAAACGTCAAACAAGAAACGCAATGTGTGATAGATAAAAAGGAAGTCAAATCAAGTTAACGCGTCCTAGTATGTAGTATTTCCTTGTATTTCAATAAAAAAATGCAACTATGGATAGGTGCATTAAAGTATTCATGAAAGATTAACAAAATACATGGGTAAAGAAATACGTACAAAAACACATTAAACAACAATAGTTCTCGCAGAGATAATTATTTGCTTTCCCTAATAACTTTCAATGTTATGGAGTTTTGATCCTCAAACCTTGTCAACACACTCGAAGCCTAATTTCATCAAATCCCGTTATATTGATGACGAAAATCACACTAATCAATCACAAATGGAACATAGGATCTTACTGTTTAAACCGAATGCAACACGAACGCGAAACCATACAAATGACCGTTGAAAATCGATACGATCCTTCTCAAAACTAAACAAGAACTCTCTATAACCATCTTTGAACACTCTTGCCTCAATAATCCACTTAAATCAATCAAAATGACATTTGTCGATTCACGGAATCCATTATTGAGCATAAATGCAAGGATAAGAGTTGTAAAGGACAAACCAACTACTCATATTCACTCAATAAGAATATAGAATGAAATTACACATACCGAATGAAACTAATGAAACGTCGAATAGGAAACGCAATGTGTAATCGATAAAAAAGAAGTCAAATCAAGTTAACTCGTCCTAGTATGTAGTGTTTCCTTGTATTTCAATAAAAAAATGCAACTACGGATAGGTGCATTAAAGTATTCATGAAAGATTAATAAAATATATGGGAAAAGAAATACGTGCAAAAAGACATTAAATAACAATAGTTCTAGCAGAGATAGTTATTTGCTTTTCCTCATAACCTTCAATGCTATGGAGTTTTGATCCTCAAACCTTGTCAACACACAATCGAAGCCTAATTTCATCAAATCCTATTACATTGATGACTAAAATAACACTAATCAATCACAAATGGAACATAGGAAGGATCTTACAGTTTAAACCGAATGCAACATGAACACGAAACCATTAAAATGACCATTGAAAATCGATACACTCCTTTCCAAAACTAAACAAGAACTCTCCATAACCATCTTTGATCACTCTTGCCTCAAGAATCCACTTAAATCAATCAAAATGCAATTGTAGATTCACAGAATCCTTTATTGAGCATAAACGCAAGGATAAGAGTTGTAAAGGACAAACTAACTACTTGTATTCACTCAATAAGAATTTAGAATCAAATTACACTTACCGAATGAAACTAATGAAACATCAAACATGGAACGCAATGTGTGATCGATGAAAAAGAAGTCAAATCAAGTTAACTTGTCCTAGTATGTAATATTTCCTTGTATTTCAATAATAAAAATGCAACAACGGATAGGTGCATTAAAGTATTCATGAAAGATTAACAAAATACATGGGAATAGAAATACGTACAAGAAAACATTAAACAAAAATAGTTCTTGCATGGATAGTTTTTTCTTTCACTTACTACCTTCAATGCTATTGAGTTTTGATCCTCGTACCTTTTCAACAAACTCAAAGCCTAATTTCATCAAATCCCGTTATAATAATCACTAAACTCGCACTAATCAATCATAGATGGAACAGATCTACTTGTTAAACCAAATGCAACAGGAGCACAAAACAATACAAATGACTGTAAAAAATCGATACGCTTCTTCCCAAAACTAAAAAAGACTCTCCATAACCATCTTTGAACACTCTTGCCTCAAGAATCTTCTTAAATAAATCAAAATGTCAATTGTCGATTCACGAAATCTTTATTGAGCATAAACGCAAGGATAAGAGTTGTAAAATACAAACTAACTACTCGTATTCACTCAATAAGAATCGAGAATCAAATTACAATTACAGAATGAAACTAATGAAACGTCAAACAAGAAACGCAATGTGTGATCGATAAAAATAAAGTCAAATCAAGTTAACTCGTCCTAGTATGTAATATTTTCTTGTATTTCAATAAAAAATGCAACTATGGATAGGTGCATTAAAGTATTCATGAAAGATTAACAAAATACATGGGTAAAGAAATACGTACAAAAAGACGTTAAACAACAATAGTTCTCGCAGAGATCATTATTTGCTTTCCCTAATAACCTTCACTGTTATGGAGTTGAGATCCTCAAACGTTGTCAACACACTCGAAGCCTAATTTCATCAAATCCTGTTAGATTGATGATGAAAATCATAGTAATCAATCGCAAATGGAACATAGGATCTTACTGTTTAAACCGAATGCAACACGAACACGAAACCAAACAAATGACCATTGAAAATCGATACACTCCTTTCCAAAACTAAATAAGAACTCTCCATAACCATCTTTGAACACTCTTGCCTCAAGAATCCACTTAAATCAATCAAAATAACAATTGTCGATACACGGAATCCTTTATTGAGCATAAATGCAAGGGTAAGAGTTGTAAAGGACAAACCAAATACTCGTATTCACTCAATAAGATTTTAGAATTAAATTACAGTTACCAAATGAAACTAATGAAATGTCAAACAGGAAACGCAATGTGTGATAGATAAAAATAAAGTCAAATCAAATTAACTCATCCTAGTATGTAATATTTCCTTGTATTTCAATAAAAAAATGCAACTACGGATAGGTGCATTAAAGTATTCATGAAAGATTAACAAAATACATGGGAAAATAAATACGTAGAAAAAGACATTAAACAACAATAGTTATCGCAGAGATTGTTATTTAATTTCCCACATAACCTTCAATGCTATGAAGTTTTGATCCTCAAACCTTGTCAACACACTCAAAGCCTAATTTCATCAAATCCTGTTACATTGATGACTAAAATCACACTAATCAATCACAAATGGAACATAGGATTTTACTGTTTAAACCAAAATGCAACACAAACACGAAACCATACAAATGACCGTTGAAAATCGATACACTCCTTCCCAAAACTAAATAAGAACTCTCCATAACAATCTTTGAACACTCTTGCCCCAAGAATCCACTTAAATCAATCAAAATGACAATTGTCGATTCACAGAATCCTTTATTGAGCATAAACAATAGTTCTCGCATGGATAGTTTTTTCTTTCGCTAATGTAACACCCGAAAAAAATTCAAAGAAAAGAAAAGTAAAGAAGAAAAGATAAATATCCAAAAGGTTAAGGGGTGAAGATGTACAAAAGGTAGACTTACCCATAATGGGTTCTAAAAAGGTGGTAAGGGCGCCCATAACCCTCTCTCTCATGCACAATTCGGCTAAAGGCTTAGATAAGAAAACCCCATCCAGTATTAGAGAGAGAAAGCTCAAGTTCTTCGAAAAGGTGAGATTTCCAGAAGATTTCTTCTCGATTTTCTGTTGGGTTCGAGCTTATGAAAGTCTTTTTTATGTGTTTTCTTGTGTGGGTTGTTTGTTTTATGTGTTTAGATGCTCGTTTTACTTTTTAGCTCTTGGGTTTGTGGTGTTTCACTCGAAAGCTGCTAAGAGGTGAGTTCTAGATCGCCTCTTTTACATGTTTTCTATTTGTTTTGGGGCTGATAGGCATAACAACTGCTATTTTTCCTAAACCAAACTACGAGTTTTCATGGTATATGATTGTGTTTGAAGTATGTTTGTTTTGAGTGATTTCTACGATGTTGTAATGATGTTTGATATGTTTTAAGCTTGTAGCATGTTAGATCTATGCTAAGTTCAGGTTAGGATGATGTTTTGGATTGGAAAACTTCATAAGTTGCATCGTAGGTACTGAACAAAGTGTCCGCTGTGGATGTTGGTCATCCGATGTGGACAGTTGGTTGTATACAAAGTGTCCGCTGCGGATGTTGGTCATCCGCTGTGGACATTGTGTGTCCACTTGTGGACACTTAGAAATGTAGAACGTCTGCTGTGGACTTACATGTCTGTTGTGGACAATTAAGGGGTTTTAAGTTGTCCGCTGTGGATGTTGGTTATCCACTGTGGACACTATCGCTGTGAACGCTTAGAAAAATTTGTCGTTCGCTATGGACTTGTACGTATGTTGTGGACTTATTTCATTCGCTGTACACTTTTAGTTATCCACTATGGATGTTATTCATCAGCATTGGACTATGGCCATCCGCATTGGACTATGTTCATCCGCTTTGAACACACTTAGTGTTTTACTCATCCGCTGTAGACATTGGCTATTCGATGTGGACCTTGGCTGTCTGCTATAGACTTAGGTTATCTGTTGTGGATACTTAGTACTTTAAGCCATCCATTGTATATGCTACTCATGCTTTGTGAACACTTATGATTTTTCTGAAATTTTGGGAATAGAGTTTAAGTGTTAAGAACTTATGTTAATGGGTGTTTATGCTTGTTCTATATTTCTAATGTTTTATTTACCTTCTTATGGGCTGCTTGCTATGAATAATTATTACTATTTCATGATATGTGATTTTAAAGTTATAATATTATAAAAGTATTATTCATAATAAGTGGACACAAAGGAATAAAAGAAGGATAGTGAAACTTAATAACTGTTACCCCAGGGCCCTAACAATAGGTGAAAAGCCTTGCAAGCTTTTCCAACGGAGGTTCACGACCATGTTGTCGTTAGCTCTACTGATGTGAGGCTGTTTCAGCCCAAGAAAGGCACATCCGGGGTCTAATCCTTATGATTCACCAATAAACTAATAGGATCCAAGTTCATGAGCAGGCTTCATGCCTAGCAGTGTGGATCAACTGTCGGGGGTTAGCTACCACTTATTAATGTGTACCGATAGGGGTTCGGCATCTGTTGCCAACCAACAATATAGGCTCTTGCTTTGTGCGATCCTAGTTAATGAAAGTGAAAGATAATGAAAGAAAAAAAAGATAAAGAATCTCTTAATGATGGATTATGTATGATGATGAATGATCACCAAGTGAAGTTTACCAAAGTATATTTTCAATATTATTAAACTAGGACTCACTCAGCAATGCTGACTTTTTATATGCATATCAGTTGGCAGGTAAGGATGTTGCTGAGGATGGCATGGGGCTGAAGCACTTGGTGAATGGAGACCGGCATCCATTTATGCAATTATGATATTTTTGTCTTGTAATGCAACTAAATATTCTTTTGTAACTCTAAACAACGATGTATTATTTGGCAAAAGTAACCATTAATGCAAGAAATGCTTTTTGGTTAAGTTATTCTGCTGCGATTGTTTTCATATAATAATGTGATTTAAGGTGTTTTTAATAATGAATGATGCTATGAATGACCAACTGTGTGGTCTCCGGGGACGGGACCTTACAAGTTGGTATTAGAGCCAAAGTTTAAGAGAATTGGGTAAATTATTTCAAACCTAAACTTAAATTGAGAATGGGACCAAATGGAGGGATGCCAGCCCAAGTAGCTACGTGCCATTAGGTAATTTTTCATAAAGTTAGCCGGTATTACGTGCATGTGCTATTTGATTTATGTGCTTAGTAGATTTGAATACCGATGTAGTCAGGATAGGAAATTCTTGGGGGATGAAGAGTAAAGTAAGTGGCTAATCAGAACTAGCCACTTTAATTTGGGACTTACTATACTTGACATAATCTAAGCTATTACCTTGAATGACCTTGTTAGTGTTTGAATCTTATAGGAGGTAGATCTTATGGCGGGTAGGAAATCTAGGAAGACGACCCGAGGTGGTGCTCGTGGCGGCATACTACCGGGCCATGTGTCACCCGGAGCAAAGCTAAGGCTCCCGAGATAGTTCATGAGGACACAGATCTTCATACCCACCAAATGGGTAAAGGATCAGCCACCCTCAAGTCTACGGTAAAGGAAGCTATTGCTGAAGAAGTCTACAACGTCATGAAAAACGTGTTACCTTTAGTAGTGACCGAGGTGTTGAGGGCTGTAAAGGATGGTGAAAAAACCAAGGATGCAGGGGAGAAGGAGAAAGCTGATGAATAGCCATCTAGTCCCAAGGTGGTAATTCATGATGACAATAGCGAGGAGGAGAGGGAGGCCGCTAAGGGGTGCACCTATGGGGCGTTTCAGAGCTGTAAACCCCTAACCTTTGACGGCAACATGTAACACTCAGAAATTTACTAAAAGGAAAAGAAAAGAAGAGTAAAAGAAAGGAGAAAGAAAGGTGAAATGTCCCAAGTCAAGGGGTTAAAGTTGAGCAAGTGGCAAACTTGCCCATTATGGGATTTAAAAGCAAGCATGGCTGCCCACACCTCTTCTTTTACAGGTCTTGCTTTTGGCTGCACAAGAAAGAAGAAGTTGCAATCGGTTTCTAGAGAGAGAGAGGAGGAAGAGCTGCTTGTAGGTGAGGTTTTCTTGTGCTTTCTGCTTGGTTTTCAGTTGTGTTCTGATGAGCTCAAAATGGATCGATCTGTGATGATATATGAACACAATTCAATCTAAAACACACAAGTATTCAATTCAACACAAGCAAATAAAAAAAAATCATAGAGTTTTCATTGATTAGCATATAGAAGAATACAAAGTGTAGGAAACAGTTGCAATACGTCTAAGTCTCTTTCTAAAACTTCAACTCTACCTACACAATACATATCTATACTATTTATACTAATCAAGAAAACAAAGGAACATATTTACATATAAAGTCCCTATACTATGACAAAAATGTAAAAGACACACAAAGACAAATGTTAATCTTCAAAGAAGCATCTACAATACTCCCCCTAAGATTTACATGTCTTCGGTCTTCAAAATCTTCAGTCTTTAAAATCTTCAGTCTTCAAATCTCTTTCTTCAATCTTTGTCTTGAATCTTTAATCTTCTTTCTTCAGTCTTCTTTCTTCTAACTTTGTCTTCAATCTTCTTTGATCTTCATTCTTTAATCTTTAGTCTTCTTCTTTATCACTTTCTTCAATCTCCATTCTCTATCTCCAGCTTTGATCTTTAGTCTTCACAAGGCAAAGAAGTCTTCTGGTTCTTCTTTTATCTTGAAAACTGGCTTATCCTTATATATCTCTTGTTCCCTTAGAGCTTTTGCAATAGTTGACTTGAATTTTCCTGCTAAAATCCCTTGTTCAGGCTCAGCTTCATTTGTTTTGATCTCCATATTGTTAATTACTTCCAAAGTTTGCTTAGAAAGACTTGCAATATCAATATTTGCATAACATTCAACAGGATTTGCAGTATCTTTGCAATTGATTTCTAAAACACCTTTACATGAAATTCGCATAAAGCCAATATCCTTTATGTCCTTTTTCACTATGTTAGCGTATGCTAATGCTTTCCTCAATGATATCCTCTCCATCGCTGCATTCATCACCTTAATGATCGACCTAAAATACTTCTTGTCATTTTCTGTTGTTTCTGGAATAACCTTTTCAAACTTCTGAATAGATAAGAATGAGATGTAACTGGGATGCAAAAGTTTTAGCTTGAAAACACCAAACAAAGAAATCATATCGCGATCCCAATCATTCAAATCTCGTACTAACTTCAGCTCAAATGTGTCAGCATTGTAAAACCATCTCAAAATTGGTTTTGATAGTTGAGATCCATCAATGACTTTCAATCCAGGATTTGTGACTTTCCCAAAATACTCATCATTGAAAGCATCCAAAAACTTTTCTTTACCAACATCTTTATCAACTCCTTTTCTCTTCTTCTTTAATGTTTGAAAATACTGCTTATCTTCTTGATCATACCTTATTTGTAAGAATGAACTCATTCTGTTTATCCCTCTGTTCAATAATTGCACAAAGTTCTCTCCTCAGCTTGCTCTTGTAGGATTGATCAATGGCAATTTATTCAATTCCTTTAAATCTTGAACAGGCAATTTAATAATACTCGAGTTGTAACACCCGGAAAATTTTAAAAGACGAGAAAGAAGGAATAAATGTGTATAAAAGAAAGAAAACACAATTTAACCCAAGTTGAGGGGCTAAATGAGTCAAAAGGACAAAAAGTATAAAAGTTGGTACAAAAGTGGGCATGGCCGCCCACACCTTTCTGCACACTTCTTTTCATCCGGATTTTACGATAAGAAAGATAATGAATGAATGTAAGTTGACGATGATGAAAGATAATAATGAGATTATCTATTTGTACGTATGATGTATGATCGCTTACAAAAGTAAAGTATGGTTTTAAACGAAAGAAAAGTATTTTATTTATAAAACTAGAACTCACTCAGCAACGCTGACTTTTATGTAATTTCCAGTTGACAGGTAACGTTGCTGAGGATGGCACGGGGCAGCTACTTGGCATTTTTGGATGGCATCCGTTGTTTGAATTATAATGTTTTTATGATGTAATGCAACGAGTGGTATTTTGTAACAGTTAACTGCAATGTATTATTTTGCAAAAGCAATTATAATGAAATGGTTTGTTTAAAAGAATTTTGCTGCAATATTTTGGTAAAGTTAATGTATGTTTTATGCTTTGTGTGCAATGATTGACCAGCTGTAAGCGTTCCGGGAACGGGGCCTTACACGAGTAAAAATGATAAACATCACATATTGCATTTACTCGTTTAATCAAGAATGCATCAAAAATCTCATCATATTTCCATGCAACGATTTTCACTTCTTTTGTAGTGTCAAGAACAATCATGGCATTTAGTAACTCAGAAATATATTGTCCTTTCTGCAAAACATTACGTACTAGATCTCCTGCTGAATGTGCCTTGTTCCACACCTGTTTCTGTTCCAGAGAGACCTGATATGTTTGCTTTTCAGTGTCAGGAAACATTTTCATCAGTTCTTTTCTATCTTCATGAGCTGAACTTGTCATAGCCATAGATTTAATCTCCTGAGGCTTCAAAATCTTTGTTCTCTTTGTAATTTCCGGATATTGAGGATTGTCCATATCCAGCACTATCATCTTGTTTGTTTGTCTTTTAGTTTCTTGGAAACTTCTTACTAAGTTCCTTAATGATTCACCTTGCAATCTGTTCAATTTCTTTCGTGGATAATTACGCGACTGTAACCACATTCTGAGTGCAGTAATGCTCATATCATCAGGGTTAGGATGATGCAACTCAGATGTAGACAGTTCTTCAATGTTAATGCTTTCTTGTAATAGGTTCCACTCCCCATGTTCTACTATGATCTCGTTTGGATCAATTGGAGCAACCTATTCAGCCGTTATACATTTCTCAAATTCTTCATTTATTTGTGATATGGTCAACCCATCAAGAAACACTTTATTGTACTTCATTCTTATGAGATAATTGTATCTTTCATCATCAAATTCTGCTTCTATATCATCTAAAGCTCCAATCATGGGAACTGTTTAGGCGTATGGGAAGGATAAAACGCCCAACAATTAAACTACATTCTCAGACTCAAGACAACTGTTTAGACGCATGTTAACTGTTTAGACGCATGAGGTTGTCTGAAACGTCCAACACTTGTACAAATCTTGAAAAATCATCATGCTCCTAGTCCTGGACTTATGAACACTGTTTAGGCGCATGAGATAACTTTTATGTGTCCAACACTTGTAATTTTCAGATCTTCTACCTATACACTGTTTAGACATATTAGCACTGTTCACATACTAATATTAAAACAGTTAATCAAATTTTGACTCTAATAAGTCAAATTTTGACTTTCACCCAAAATTTTCACAATATACCCTCAATTTTGAACTTTTGACTTTTAAATTTTTATTTTATTTTGAAATTTTTAATTTTTATTTTTGACCTTTTTATTTTTGATATAATTTTTTCAAAATAATTTCCAGTCATTTTAGTCTTTAATTTTTAACAAAAAATCTCATTTAACTTCTGCAAGAAGCTTTTCCATTTAAAATGATTTTCAGGTTTATTTTTACATTTTGTTACACACACATGCTTGAACATATGTAGCATCATCCTTTGCATCCAAAACATTAGATTTTGATTTTTCATGATTTTACATATCTTGAAATTTGACAATCAGTTTTAACTCTTTTTACTCCCCCTAAACTTTTAAGTTTGATAAAACTTAAAAGTTACTTGAATTTGGTCACATGAAGAGCACACTAATCATTGTTAAATTGCCTGCACACAGAAAACATGCAAAAATCAAAATGAAAGTAGAATAGAATTCTAATATTCACAATGAATCATGTCTGCAGTGAGATCATATTAGTAGTGATCAGCACATTAAAAAAAATTGATGGATAGTCACAGACAGTGATTAAATCATGATCAAGTGTGTTCTAGGTCAACATTTCTACAGCAAAGGAGATACTAAATCTAAGGATAGAAAATGATTGCTTTTGGCAAGGTACTCAGCACACTTACTTTTTCAATTCTTGGATTGTTTAAGGTATAATTAGATATGACATTATGCAGTCACACTTAGACTTAGAGAGGTTAATTCTCATAAAGATATGCAAGAAGTCACTGTTCTCAACTTGTTAACCTAACATATACTATAACCAGATCTCATTTGGTGTTTGTGCACATTGGCATCATGTTACATCAGTGAGTATATCTAGGTCTGTAATCACTTACAACAAAGGATATCTCATCACTTCAGGTCTATGATGACTCATAACAGAGAAGTGTTTGATGCATTAAATAATTAGAGCTCAATAGTTATTCATATCACCATCAGGTGTGAGATTATGTCTTAACAAGCAATCAATTTGAGAAATCAACACTACTCATTAGTGCTAAGATAGACATACATGAATCCATGAGTGATTTAGTTAATCACAAGAATTTACTTTTTCAGTCTAATTGCATGAGCTTACCTGCACATCATATCTAATCACGTCAGACTTTAATCGTAAGTGAAGTATGCAACTGATCATACTAATGTACTACCATTTCTCATGTGTTGCAGAACAAATTTATTCCTATATAATTAATAAGGAAAGACACTATTTTTGTGATTTTTGGTTTTATATTTTTATCTTTTGTTTTTCAATTTTCTATTTTTGTATTTGATTTTTGTTTTTCTAATAAACATGCACACACAAAAGTAAAATCAGGCAATTAACTTTGACAGGTTCTCTGGCTGTGTCCTATTCATATAAGGGAGGGTTCTGATCATATTTAGACTCAATTAACTAAAATACTCAAAAACCAATTTTTACATGTGGTTAATAAGACCAATTGACTCTACCAAATACTCATATCGTCCTGGTAAGAAGGCTTTAGTAAAGAGGTCGGCCAACTATTTTTCAATGGCAATTTGAATCAGAATGATTAAACCTTTTTCAGAGTTATCTCTGAGAAAATGATATCGAATTTCGATATGTTTTGTTTTAGAATGCTGGACAGGATTAGCTGTAATGAACATAGCAGCTGTGTTATCAATGTAAATAGGAGTTTTAAGAAAGTTGAACCCGTAATCCAGCAGTTGGTTTTGTAACCAAAGGATTTGAGAACATCCTACTAAAGCAGCAATGTACTAAGCTTCTGCAGTAGAAACAGAGACATTTGTTTGTTTCTTGCATTGCCACGAGACTAATCTGGGTCCTAAAAATTGACACCCACCCATTGTTGATTTTCTATCTTGACAACATCCGCCATAATCACTATCAGTATACCCATGTAACTCGAAGTTTCCTTCATAAGGAAACCATAGCCCTAAAGCCGATTTACCTTTGAGATACCTGAATATTCTTTTGACAGTAATTAAGTGGGATTCTTTTGGGTCTGGTTGATACCTTGCACAGACATAAACAACATACATAATGTCTGGTCTAGATGCAATGAGATATATCAAAGAACCAATCATAGATCTGTATAATGTTTGGTCTACTGATTTTCCTTTCGGATCAGGCTCAATCTTGGTGTTCACATCAGTTGGAGTTCTAATTGACTGACAATCTTGTAGCTTAAATTTCTTCAAGAGTTTGTCGACAAACTTCTCTTGGTTGATAAAAATACCATTTGCAGATTGATTAACTTGTAGTCCAAGAAAGAAATTTATCTCTCCCATAGAACTCATCTGAAATCGAGATTTCATGATTTCTTCAAATTCATTGCACAGTTTTGGACTTGTAGAAACAGAGTCGGATCGATTTTCCCTCGAGTGTATCCATGTTGGATTAAGTGCTGTGACAATGTCTCATACCAGATTCTTGAGGCTTGATGTAGTCCATATAAGGCTTTGCTCAATTTGTACACACGATGTGGATATATAGCATCTTCAAAACCTTGAGGTTGCTTCATGTACACATCATCGGTGATAGAACCATACAAAAATGCACCCTTTACGTCCATTTGATACACTTTAAATTTCATGAATAAGGCATAAGCCAGGAAGACACGAATAGATTCAAGTCTTGCAACTGGAGCAAATACTTCATCATAATCAATACCTTCTTCTTGAGTGTATCCTTGTGCAACTAATCTCGCTTTATTTCGGATAACAATTCCTCGATCATCAGTTTTATTTCGGAATAACCATTTTGTGCCTATAGCATTTTCTCCTTCGGGTAAATCAACAAGATTCCACACTTCTTGTTTGCGGAACTATAATAATTCTTCTTGCATAGCCTCGATCCAACCATTGTCCTTTAACGCTTCTGCCATGTTTTTAAGAACAATTTGAGAAAGAAAGCAAGAGTATAAGCATACGTTTGCTTGTTCTGATTTACTTCTCGTCGTTCTCTCACTTAAAGGACCAATAATCTGAGATGCTGGATGGTTCTTGTGAATACGAGATGTCGGAAGCTTATCTCCTTGAACAAGAACATCTAGATTAGATTGACTCAAGTTGGAAAGCTGATGCAATAGGCTTGAAGAATGTGGATTGAAATTGGGAACTTGAGTCGGTGAGTTGATAAAGTAATCAAGATTACCAGAATCAACTATATCACCAGAGATAGATGATGTTCCAGACTCAGGTTGTACAATTTCTGTACCATCATTAGGAATTGGTTGTGACACATCTTGGTTTTGTGCAATAGAATGATCATTATCTTGATGAGACTGATCATCATTATTAGACTGAAAAACAGAATTTCTAACAAAAGAAAAGAAGGGATAGTCTGAGCTTGAATCATCTGCATCGTCAGAATCCGAATTGTCACTGAATGAACCGAGATCTCCTCGAATTTTCTTTTCACCTGTAGAATCAATCAAGTTAGATTGATTAAACAAGTTGGATTGAAAAGAGTTTGACAATGAATCTAAATCAAATAACCATGCAGGACTATTTGACACTGATGGAAAAGAGTTTTCAAGAAATTTAGCATTAATTGTTTCAACTATAACGTTAGTCCTAGAGTTATAAACTCGATAGGCCTTTGAAACAGATGAATATCCAATGAAAAATCCATCATCAGATTTTGATTCAAATTTTCCTAAATGATCACTTGAATTCAGAATCATAACCGGACAACCAAAAGATTTAAGAAAATCTATGTTTGGTTTCCTGCCAAACATTAACTCATATGGAGTTTTCATATGGAGCTGCTAGACCGATTCTTACGTGCTTCTTGTGTTGGCTGTTTGTTTCGGTATGTTTAGGCGCTAGGACTCCAGGTCGCTCTCGGGTTTGGAGGAGTTTTACTCGAAAGCAGTTAGAGGTGAGTTCTAGATCCCCTCTTTTACTTGTTTTATATATGTTTGGGGCTGATGTGCATATTACAAGTGTTTTTAATAGACAAAACCATTATTTTGTTTCGTAAAGGAACCGACTGTCCATAAAAGAATGTTGCTTCAAGTGTATTATATATTTAAGTGTGATGCTTCTTATGTTTTAAAGATGTAACTTGTTAGATCTAAGCTAAGTATATGTTTAACAAGGGCATTTGGGAACTAGAAATCGTGTAAGTTAAGCTCTAAGTAAATTAGTTGTCCGCTGTGGATGTTGGTCATCCGTTGTGGACACTTTGACATGAATAAGTTGTCCACTATGGATGTTGGCCATCCGTTGTGGATACTTTGACATGAATATGTTGTCCGTTGTGGATGTTCGTCATCCACTGTGGACACTATAGTACGACTGTGTGTCCGCTGTAGATGTTGGTCATCCGCTGTGGAAGCTGTCCGCTGAGAACACTTAGAAAGATTTGCCGTCTGCTGTGGACTTGTACGTCCGCTGTGGACTTTATACATCTGTTGCACACTTTTTAGTTATCCGCTATGGGTGTTATTCATCCGTATTGGTCTATGGCCATCCGCATTGGACTATTTTCATCCGCTGTGAACACACTTAGTGTTTTGCTCATCCGCTGTTGACTTCGGCTGTCCACTGTGGACCTTGGCGGTCCGCTATAGACTTATGCTGTCCGCTGTGGATACTTAGTACTTTAAGCCATCCGCTGTATACGCTACTCATGCGCTGTGAACACTTAGGATTTTTCTGAAATTTTGGGAATAGAGTTTAAGTTATAAAAATATATGTTTAATAGGTGTTTATGCTTGTTCTATGTTTCTAATATTTTATTTACCTTCTTATGGGCTGCTTGCTATGAATAATTATTACTGTTTCATGATATGTGATTTTAAGGTAATAATATTATAAAAGTATTATTCATAATAAGTGGACACAAAGTAATAAAAAAAAGGACAGTGAAACTTAATAATTCATTAAAGTATTCAAGAAAGATTAACAAAATACATGAGAAAAGAATTACGTACAAAAACATTAATCAACGATAGTTCACAGAGATAATTATTTGCTTTCCCTAATAACCTTTAATGCTATGGAGTTTTGATCCTCAAACCTTGTAAACACACTCGAAGCCTAATTTCATCAAATCCCATTGTAATGATGACTAAAATCACGCTAATCAATCATAAATGGACATATGATCAACTGTTTAAACCGAATGCAACACGAACACGAAACCATACAAATAACGGTTGAAAATCGATACACTCCTTCCCAAAACTAAAGAAGAACTCTCCATAACCATCTTTGAACACTCTTGCCACAAGAATCCATTTAAATCAATCAAAATGACAATTGTCGATTCACGGAATCCTTTATTGAGCATAAACGCAAGGATAAGAGTTATAAAGGACAAACTAACTACTCGTATTCACACAATAAGAATCTAGAATCAAATTACACTTACCGAATGAAATTAAGGAAACGTCAAACAAGAAACGCAATGTGTGATCGATAAAAAAGAAGTCAAATCAACTTAACTCGTCCTAGTGTGTAATATTTCCAAGTATTTCAATAAAAAAATGCAACTAGGGATAGGTGAATTTAAGTATTCATGAAAGATTAACAAAATACATGGGAAAAGAAATACGTAAAAAAGACATTAAACAACAATAGTTCTCGCAGAGATAGTTATTTGCTTTCCCTAATAACCTTCAACGCTATGGAGTTTTAATCCTCAAACCTTGTCAACACACTCGAAGACAAGTTTCATCAAATCCCGTTATATTGATGACTAAAATCATACTAATCAATCACAAATGGAACATAGGATCTGCTGTTTAAACCGAATGCAACAAGAACACGAAACCATACAAATGACCGTTGAAAATCGATACACTCCTTCCCAAAACTAAAGAAAAACTCCCCATAACCATTTTTGAACACTCTTGCCTCAAGAATCCACTTAAATCAATCAAAATGATAATTGTCAATTCATTGAATCCTTTATTGAGCAAAAATGCAAGGATAAGAGTTGTAAAGGACAAACTAACTACTCATATTCACTCAATAAGAACCTAGAATGAAATTACACTTACCGAATGAAACTAATGAAACGTCAAACAAGAAACGCAATGCGTGATTGATAAAAAAGAAGTCAAATCAAGTTAACTCGTCCTAATATGTAATATTTCCTTGTATTTCAATAAAAAATGCAACTATGGATAGGTGCATTAAAGTATTCATGAAAGATTAACAAAATATATGGGAAACGAAATACGTACAAAAAGACATTAAACAACAACAGTTCTCGCAGAGATAGTTATTTGCTTTCCCTAATAACCTTCAATGCTATGGACTTTTGATTCTCAAACCTTGTCAACACACTCAAAGCCTAATTTCATCAAATCTTGTTATATTGAAGACTAAAATCACACTAATCAATCACAAATGGAACATAGGATCTTACTGTTTAAACCGAATGCAACACGAACAATGAACCATACAAATGATCGTTTAAAATCGATACACTCCTTCACAAAACTAAACAAGAACTCTCCATAACCATCTTTGAACACTCTTGCCTCAAGAATCCAATTAAATCAATGAAAACGATAATTGTCAATTCACATAATCCTTTATTGAGCATAAATGGAAGGATAAGAGTTGTAAAGGACAAACTAACTAATCGTATTCACTCAATAATAATCTAGAAGCGAATTACACTTGCCGAATGAAACTAAAGAGATATCAAACATGAAACGCAATGTGTGATCGATAAAAAAAGTCAAATCAAGTTAACACGTCCTAGTATGTAATATTTCCTTGTATTTCAATAATAAAAAAGCAACTACGGATAGGTGCATTAAAGTATTCATGAAATATTAACAAAATACATGGGAAAAGAAATACGTACAAAAAAACATTATACAACAATAGTTCTCGCATGGATAGTTTTTTCTTTCGCTAACTACCTTAAATTGTATTGAGTTTTGATCCTCATACCTTTTCAAGAAACTCAAAGCCTAATTTCATCAAATCCTGTAATAATTGTCACTAAACTCACACTAATCAATCACAAATGGAACATATGATCTACTTGTTAAACCAAATGCAACAGAAACACAAAACAATACAAATGACCGTAAAAAATCGATACACTTCTTCCCAAAACTAAAAAAGAACTCTCCATAACCATCTTTGAACACTCTTGCCTCAAGAATCCACTTAAATCAATCAAAATGACAATTGTTGATTCATTGAATCCTTTATTGAGCAAAAATGCAAGGATAAGAGTTGTAAAGGACAAACTAACTACTCGTATTCACTCAATAAGATCTAGAATGAAATTACACTTACCGAATGAAACTAATGAAACGTCAAACAAGAAACGCAATGTGTGATCGATAAAAAAGAAGTCAAATCAAGTTAACTTGTCCTAATATGTAATATTTCCTTGTATTTCAATAAAAACATGCAACTATGGATAGGTGCATTAAAGTATTCATGAAAGATTAACAAAATACGTACAAAAAGACATTAAACAACAACAGTTCTCGCCGAGATAGTTATTTGCTTTCCCTAATAACTTTCAATGCTATGAACTTTTGATCCTCAAACCTTGTCAACACATTCAAAGACTAATTTCATCAAATATTGTTATATTGAAGACTAAAATCACACTAATCAATCACAAATGGATCATAGGATCTTACTGTTTAAACCGAATGCAACACGAACAAGAAACCATACAAATGATCATTTAAAATCGATACACTCCTTCACAAAACTAAACAAGAACTCTCCATAACCATCTTTGAACACTCTTGCCTCAAGAATCCAATTAAATCAATCAAAATTGTAATTCTCGATTCACATAATCCTTTATTGAGCATAAATGCAAGGATAAGAGTTGTAAAGGAAAAAACTAACTAATCATATTCACTCAATAAGAATCTAGAAGTGAATTACACTTGCCGAATGAAACTAAAGAAACATCAAACATGAAACGCATAGTGTGATCGATAAAAAAAAGTCAAATCAGGTTAACACGTCCTAGTATGTAATATTTCCTTGTATTTCAATAATAAAAAGACAACTACGGATAGGTGCATTAAATTATTCATGAAAGATTAACAAAATACATGGGAAAAGAAATACGTACAAGAAAACATTATAAAACAATAGTTCTCGCATGGATAGTTTTTTCTTTCGCTAACTACCTTCAATGCTATTGAGTTTTGATCCTCATACCTTTTCAAGAAACTCAAAGCCTAATTTCATCAAATCCCGTAATAATAGTCACTAAACTCACACTAATCAATCACAAATGGAACATATGATCTACTTGTTAAACCAAATGCAACAGAAACACAAAACAATACAAATGACAGTAAAAAATCGATACACTTCTTCCCAAAACTAAAAAAGAACTCTCCATAACCATCTTTGAACACTCTTGCCTCAAGAATCCACTTAAATCAATCAAAATGACAATTATCGATTCACGAAATCCTTTATTGAGCATAAACGCAAGGATAAGTGTTGTAAAGGACAAACTAACTACTCGTATTCACACAATAAGAATCTAGAATCAAATTACACTTACCGAATGAAATTAATGAAACCTCAAAGAAGAAACACAAAGTGTGATCCATAAAAAAGAAGTCAAATCAAGTTAACTCGTCCTAGTATGTAATATTTCTTTGTATTTCAATAAAAAAAATGCAACTAGGGATAGGTGAATTAAAGTATTCATGAAAGATTAACAAAATACATGGGAAAAGAAATACGTAAAAAAGACATTAAACAACAATAGTTCTCGTAGAGATAGTTATTTGCTTTCCCTAATTACCTTCAATGCTATGGAGTTTTGATCCTCAAACCTTGTCAACACACTCGAAGCCTTATTTCATCAAATCCCATTATATTGATGACTAAAATCACACTAATCAATCACAAATGGAACATAGGATCTTACTGTTTAAACCGAATGCGACAAGAACACAAAACCATACAAATGACCGTTGAAAATCGATACACTCCTTCCCAAAACTAAAGAAACACTCTCCATAACCATTTTTGAACACTCTTGCCTCAAGAATCCACTTAAATCAATCAAAATGAAATTTGTCGATTCATTGAATCCTTTATTGAGCAAAAATGCAAGGATAAGAGTTCTAAAGGACAAACTAACTACTCGTATTCACTCAATAAGAATCTAGAAGCAAATTACACTTGCCGAATGAAACTAATGAAACGTCAAACAGGAAACGCAATGTGTGATCGATTAAAAAGAAGCCAGATCAAGTTAACTCGTCCTAGTATGTAATATTTCCTTGTATTTGAATAAAAAAATGCAACTACCGATAGGTGCATTAAAATATTCATGAAAGATTAACAAGATACATGGGAAAAGAAATACGTACAAAAAGATATTAAAAACAACAGTTCTCGCAGAGATAGTTATTTGCTTTCACTAATAACCTTCAATGCTATGGACTTTTGATTCTCAAACCTTGTCAACACACTCAAAGCCTAATTTCATCAAATCTTGTTATATTGAAGACTAAAATCACACTAATCAATCACAAATGGAACATAGGATCTTACTGTTTAAACCGAATGCAACACGAACAATGAACCATACAAATGATCGTTTAAAATCGATACACTCCTTCACAAAACTAAACAAGAACTCTCCATAACCATCTTTGAACACTCTTGCCTCAAGAATCCAATTAAATCAATAAAACGATAATTGTCGATTCAGATAATCCTTTATTGAGCATAAATGCAAGGATAAGAGTTGTAAAGGACAAACTAACTAATCGTATTCACTCAATAATAATCTAGAAGCGAATTACACTTGCCGAATGAAACTAAAGAAATACGTACAAAAAGACATTAAACAACAACAGTTCTAGCAGAGATAGTTATTTGCTTTCCCTAATAACCTTCAATGCTATGGACTTTTAATCCTCAAACCTTGTCAACACACTCAAAGCCTAATTTCATCAAATCTTGTTATATTGAAGACAAAAATCACACTAATCAATCACAAATGGAACATAGGATCTTACTGTTTAAACCGAATGCAACACGAACAATGAACCATACAAATGATCGTTTAAAATCGATACACTCCTTCACAAAACTAAACAAGAACTCTCCATAACCATCTTTGAACACTCTTGCCTCAAGAATCCAATTAAATCAATGAAAACGATAATTGTCGATTCACATAATCCTTTATTGAGCATAAATGGAAGGATAAGAGTTGTAAAGGACAAACTAACTAATCGTATTCACTCAATAATAATCTAGAAGCGAATTACACTTGCCGAATGAAACTAAAGAAACATCAAACATGAAACGCAATGTGTGATCGATAAAAAAAGTCAAATCAAGTTAACACGTCCTAGTATGTAATATTTCCTTGTATTTCAATAATAAAAAAGCAACTACGGATAGGTGCATTAAAGTATTCATGAAATATTAACAAAATACATGGGAAAAGAAATACGTACAAAAAAACATTATACAACAATAGTTCTCGCATGGATAGTTTTTCTTTCGCTAACTACCTTAAATTGTATTGAGTTTTGATCCTCATACCTTTTCAAGAAACTCAAAGCCTAATTTCATCAAATCCTGTAATAATTGTCACTAAACTCACACTAATCAATCACAAATGGAACATATGATCTACTTGTTAAACCAAATGCAACAGAAACACAAAACAATACAAATGACCGTAAAAAATCGATACACTTCTTCCCAAAACTAAAAAAGAACTCTCCATAACCATCTTTGAACACTCTTGCCTCAAGAATCCACTTAAATCAATCAAAATGACAATTGTTGATTCATTGAATCCTTTATTGAGCAAAAATGCAAGGATAAGAGTTGTAAAGGACAAACTAACTACTCGTATTCACTCAATAAGATCTAGAATGAAATTACACTTACCGAATGAAACTAATGAAACGTCAAACAAGAAACGCAATGTGTGATCGATAAAAAAGAAGTCAAATCAAGTTAACTCGTCCTAATATGTAATATTTCCTTGTATTTCAATAAAAACATGCAACTATGCATAGGTGCATTAAAGTATTCATGAAAGATTAACAAAATACGTACAAAAAGACATTAAACAACAACAGTTCTCGCAGAGATAGTTATTTGCTTTCCCTAATAACTTTCAATGCTATGAACTTTTGATCCTCAAACCTTGTCAACACATTCAAAGACTAATTTCATCAAATATTGTTATATTGAAGACTAAAATCACACTAATCAATCACAAATGGATCATAGGATCTTACTGTTTAAACCGAATGCAACACGAACAAGAAACCATACAAATAATCATTTAAAATCGATACACTCCTTCACAAAACTAAACAAGAACTCTCCATAACCATCTTTGAACACTCTTGCCTCAAGAATCCAATTAAATCAATCAAAATTGTAATTGTCGATTCACATAATCCTTTATTGAGCATAAATGCAAGGATAAGAGTTGTAAAGGAAAAACTAACTAATCATATTCACTCAATAAGAATCTAGAAGTGAATTACACTTGCCGAATGAAACCAAAGAAACATCAAACATGAAACGCATAGTGTGATCGATAAAAAAAAGTCAAATCAGGTTAACACGTCCTAGTATGTAATATTTCCTTGTATTTCAATAATAAAAAGACAACTACGGATAGGTGCATTAAATTATTCATGAAAGATTAACAAAATACATGGGAAAAGAAATACGTACAAGAAAACATTATAAAACAATAGTTCTCGCATGGATAGTTTTTTCTTTCGCTAACTACCTTCAATGCTATTGAGTTTTGATCCTCATACCTTTTCAAGAAACTCAAAGCCTAATTTCATCAAATCCCGTAATAATAGTCACTAAACTCACACTAATCAATCACAAATGGAACATATGATCTACTTGTTAAACCTTGTTAACACACTCTAAGGAAACGCTTTATGGAGTTTTGATCCTCAAACCTTGTTAACACACTCTAAGCCTAATTTCATCAAATCCCGTTATAATGATGACTAAAATCACACTAATCAATCACAAATGGAACATAGGATCTACTGTTTAAACCGAATGCAACAAGAACATGAAACCATACAAATGACCGTTGAAAATTGATACACACCTTCCCAATACTAAAGAAGAACTCTCCATAACCATCCTTGAACAATCTTTCTTTAAGAATCCATTTAAATTAATCAAAATGACAATTGTCGATTCACGTAATCCTTTATTGAGGCTAAATGCAAGGATAAGAGTTGTAAAGGACTAACTAACTACTTGTATTCACTCAATAAGAATCTAGAATCAAATTACACTTACCGAATGAAATTAATGAAATGTCAAACAAGAAACGTAATGTGTGATCGATAAAAAAGAAGTCAAATCAAGTTAACTCGTCCAAGTATGTAATATTTCCTTGTATTTCAATAAAAAAATGCAACTAGGGATAGGTGAATTAAAATATTCATGAAAGATTGACAAAATACATGGGAAAAGAAATACGTATAAAAAGACATTAAACAACAATAGTTCTTTCAGAGATAGTTATTTGCTTTCCCTAATGACCTTCAATGCTATGGAGTTTTGATCCTCAAACCTTGTTAACACACTCGAAGCCTAATTTCATCAAATCCTGTTATAATGATGACTAAAATCACACAAATCAATCACAAATGGAACATAGGATCTACTGTTTTAACCGAATGCAACACGATAACGAAACCATACAAATGACCGTTGAAAATCGATACACACCTTCCCAAAACTAAAGAAGAACTCTCCATAACCATCTTTGAACAATCTTGCCTTTAGAGTCCATCTAAATTAATCAAAATGACAATTGTCGATTCACGTAATCCTTTATTGAGGCTAAACGCAAGGATAAGAGTTGTAAAGGACTAACTAACTACTTGTATTCGCTAAATAAGAATCTAGAATCAAATTACACTTACTGAATGAAATTAATGAAACGTCAAACAAGAAACGCAATGTGTGATCGATAAAAAAGAAGTCAAATCAAGTTAACTCGTCCTAGTATGTAATATTTCCTTGTATTTCAATGAAAAAAATGAAACTAGGGATAGGTGAATTAAAGTATTCATGAAATACTAACAAAATACGTGGGAAAAGAAATACGTACAAAAAGATATTAAACAACAATAGTGTAACACCCAAAAAATTTTAAAAGACAAGAAAGAAAGAATAAATGTGCAGAAAAAGGAAGAAACACAATTTAACCCAAGTTGAGGGGCTAAATGTGTCAAAAGGACAAAAAGTTTAAAAAGTTGGTAGAAAAGTGGGCATGGCCGCCCACACTATCAGCACACCACTTTTCATTCGGATTTTCTAGAGAGAGAAAGAGCAGAGTTTGGATTTTAAAGAAGGAAGAACAAGAAACCGAATTCAAGGTAAGAATTCTTGGTTTTAAGTTGTTCTTGGCCGGCCTATGCCTCGGTTATACGCTTATGTGTGTATGTTGTGTTCGGGTGTGTGTTTTTGGTGGGTTTCTAGGTGTTTGAACTCATTTGCAAATGGGTTGAAGAAGTCATACTCGAAGGTTGTCAAAGGTGAGTTCTAGAACCCCTTTTTTTTAGTTGTTTTAACTGATTTTGGTGCTGGAAACGCATGTATGTATGTTTTTACGAAAATGGGTTTTGTACCCATATGTATGTGTATGTGTGAATGTGGGTGGGTTATGATTTGGGTGATTTATGATGTTATGATTGAGTTATGTTCATGTTATGATGCTTAGAATGCTAGAACTAAGTTAGAACATGATGAATTGATGAATTGGGACTGATTATGATGTTATTAGTAAGTGTTGGTTTTCTATGCGCCTGGATTCGGCCCATGCGCCCAACGGTTGAATTTTCCAAAGTGTTCCCCGTGCGCCCAAAACCCATGCGCCCGAATAGTATCCATGCGCCTAGAATTTGCTCAGGAGACTAAGTGTTAGGTCATGCGCCCCAATAGTACCCATGCGCCCAGAACCTTTCCCATGCGCCTAAGTATTCCCATGCGCCTGAAAGGCCATGCGCCTGCATAGTACTCATGCGGCTATGCCTTAGAATATTTTCTTAAATTTTGGGGGAAAATGCAAAGGGTAGGCTTTGACTTGGGATGTTCCCGGGGGTAATGAAGTTGACTTTATGATGTCATATGTGATGTGATGATGCTATGTATGGTATTGTATATGTTTATGTTATGTTCCTTATTATGTATATTATTTCCGTGTCTTTACGTTATGAAAGTAAATGGAAAGTATTATGTAACGTAAAGCGGAAGATAATGAAAAAGGGAACGTAAAGAATGAAAGAATGCATGCATTAATGAATGAATGAAGTAATGAAAAGTCTTGCAAGCAATGTATGGAGGTTCACACCCAATGAACGGTGTTAGCTCAATTGTGTGCGGGTTAGCTACCCCGGAAGGATGCACACTGGGGTCTAATCTTTGTGATTGACCATATGTATGGGACCCTTGACACTTACCCTAGGTACTGGAGTCAGCTTCATGCACAATGTTCAAGGTCAATGATAGACCTCAGTCCCAGTAACCAGCTTCGTGCATAATGTTCGGGGTATACCACATGGCATTGGTCCGGAATGAAAGATGAATGATAATGATGAGTGTACTTGCCCTAGGCCTAAGGGTCAGCTTCGTGCACAATGTTCAGGGTATAGTACATGTCATCAGAAGTTAATGAATGTACGTATAGTACGGTAAGAAAGATAACGAATGATAAAGATGACGTACAATGATGAATGAACGAAAGTTAACGAATGACGATGAAAGATAATAACAAATTATTATCTATGTGTACGTATGATGCATGATCACATGTGAAAGTAAAGAAAGAATGGTTTTAAACGAAAGAAAAGTATTTTATTTTATTAAAGTAGAACTCACTCAGCAACGCTGACTTTTATGTGTTTCCAGTTGGCATGTAATGTTGCTGAGGATGGCACGGGGCAGCTACATGACATTTTTGGATGGCATCCGTTGTTTAAATTATAATGTTTTTATGATGTATGCAACGAGTAATATTTTGTAACCCGTCAACGATGTATTATTTTGCAAAAGCAATTATATATATATGAAATGGTTTGTTTAAAAGAATTCCGCTGCAATATTTTAGTAAAGTTAATGCATGTTTTATGCTTTGTGTGCAATGATTGACCAGCTGTAAGCGTTCCAGGAACGGGGCCTTACAAGTTGGTATCAGAGCCAAAGTTTAAGTGAAACGGGTTAAAATTTTCAAAAGAAACCTAAACTTAAACTAAAAATGGGACAAAAGGAAGATATGCCAGTCCGAGTAGCTACGTGCCATCAGGTATTTTCTTGATGTTAACCGGTATTATGTGCACAAGTTATGTGATTTATGTGCTTCTTAGTAGATTTAGATACTGATGTAGTCTGGATAGGAAATGCTTGGGGTATAAAGAGTAAAGTAAGTGGCTAATCACAACTGGCCACTGTAATAAAGGAGTTACTATACTTGACATAAACTGAGCTATTACCTTGAATGACCGTGTTAGTGTTTGAATCTTATAGCGTGTTAGAGGATGGCCAGTGGTAGATCTTCAAAGGCTTCTAGAGGTGGAGGTCGTGGTGGAAGTGGTGCTGGACCGCGGGTCACAAGAGGAAGGCCTCAAGCTAAAGAGGTAGCTCATAAAGAGCCTGAGACCCCTCATCCGGAGGGTGGTGACGAGAGTGCTAACATAAGGGCCTCGGTGAAGGAGGCTGTTGTAGAGGAGGTTCATTAGGTCATGCGGACGATCTTACCGTCTTTGGTGACCGAAGTGATAAAGGCTGTGAGAGAAGGAGAAAGGAAAGAGAGGAATAGGTCCTCGGGAGTAAGGGAGCAACCGGAGACTGAGACGGTTGTCTCTACTGATGAGGAAGAAGAAGAAGAGCCTGTGCTGGAGGCAGCATGAGGCTGTAACTATGGGGCATTTCAAAGATGCAAGCCCCAGACTTTTGATGGCAACGGCACTGCTGCTGCTGCTCACCGGTGGATGAGAGAGATGGAAGCTGTACTTGATATCAGGGAGTGCTGGGAGGATCAGAAGGTGAAGTTTGCCACTCATTCATTTGTGGACTCGGCTATGTGCTGGTGGGACAATATCGTCCAAGCCGAGGGTAGTAGGGCAATTGGAAGAATGAGGTGGCCAGAGTTGAAGAAGCTGGTGATCGAGGAGTTCTGTCCTCATAGGGAGCTCGATAAGGTTGAAAAGGAATTCCTACAGCTGGAGGCAGGAACCATGACGCATCAGCAAAACACCACCAAATTTAACGAGATGGCACGACTGGTGCCAGATCAGGTCACACCTCTGTCGCGAAAGATCAAGAGGTATATTCAGGGCTTGCCGGCGGATATCAGTAGGCACATGATCGCCGCCCGGCCGAATACGTTCATGTCGGTGGTCGATCTGGCGGGAAGGCTGTACGACGAGAGGGAAGTGGTGGTGGCTGAGGTGAGCAAGAAAGCCGGTGGTGACCGAAACTGGAATGGGAAGAGGTTTGGTCGGGGTGGTGCCCCGGCAAACAACAAGAATGCACGGGTGGATGACCGGCGTGTGGTCACATCCGGTGCGGAGTCGAAGAGGTGTGGCAAATGTGGGAAGGAGCACACTGGGGAGTGTAGGTGGGGATTGAACGTGTGCTTCAAGTGTGGAAAGCCTGGCCACATGGAAAGAGAGTGCAAGGCGGAAAGGTGTTTTAACTGTGGTGGAAAGGGCCACATGAGTCGAGAATGCAAGAAGCCAAGGGGTTGAGAGTTCTGGGGCAGGGAAGAAGACTGGGACTGAGGGGCAGAGGGCTAGCACCAGGGCATTCACGATGACTAGGGAGGAGGCTAGGATGGACCCCGATGTCGTGTCAGGTACGTTTCTAGTAAACCAAACTCTTGCTTCTGTGCTATTTGATTCAGGTGCTAGTAAGAGTTTTATTTCTGCTGCTTTCTGTGCTAAGTTGCCTGTTAGTAGTAGAGGTGTTGATGAGCCCTTCGATGTAGAAACTGCCATAGGTAAGTCTAGCAGGATTGTTGACCTGATTGAAGGCTGCGATATAGAATTAGAGGGTCATAAATTTCCTGCTAGACTGTTCGTGATGACCTTAGGCGGATTTGACGTAGTCCTAGGAATGGATTGGTTGGCGCACTATGAGGCAAATATCATATGTCGTAAGAAGATGATTCGACTGACAGCGCCCGACGGGAGTTTGGTGACGATCTACGGTGATCGAGTTACGACTATCCCGAAGGTGATTTCGATGGTGGTGGCGGGAAAGTGCACGAGGCGTGGATGTAGTGCCTACTTGGCCTACGTGAAGGATGTAGATACGCCAACACCACAACTGTCGGATGTACCGGTTGTGTGTGAGTTCCCAGATGTGTTTCCCGAAGATTTACCAGGTGTGCCACCGGATCATGAGATTGAGTTCTAGATTGACTTGATACCCGGTGCTCAACCTGTTGCTAAGGCACCGTATCGGTTGGCTCCAACCGAGATGAAGGAATTGATGGAGCAACTACAGGAGTTGCTTGATAAAGGGTTCATTAGACTGAGTATCTCTCCTTGGGGTGTACCGGTCTTATTTGTGAAGAAGAAGGACGGTAGTATGAGGATGTGCATAGACTACCGCGAACTGAACAAGTTGATGGTGAAGAATCGGTATCCATTGCTGAGGATTGATGAGCTGTTTGATCAGCTCCAAGGTGCCAGTTGGATCTCGAGGATAGATCTTCGATCTAGCTACCATCAGCTGAAGGTGAGGGAGCAAGATATTCCTAAAATAGCTTTTCACATGCGTTATGGACACTACGAGTTTCTCGTTATGTCCTTTGGTTTGACCAACGCGCCAGCTGCTTTTACGGACCTGATGAATCGAGTGTGTCGGCCGATGTTGGATAAATCAGTGATTGTGTTTATCGATGATATTCTGATTTATTCGAAGAGCGAGGTGGAGCATGCCGGACACATTCGAGAGGTGTTGGAGACGTTAAGAAAAGAGAAGTTGTATGCCTAGTTCTCCAAGTGCGCATTCTGGTTGCGCGAAGTTTAGTTTTTGGGCCATGTGGTGAATCTAGAAAGGATCATGGTGGACCCGACAAAGGTGGAAGAGGTGATGCAATGGAAGTCTCCAAAGACGCCATCCGGGATTCGTAGTTTCTTGGGGTTGGCGGGATATTATAGGAGATTCATTCAAGACTTCCCTAAGATAGCTTCTCTGTTGACTAAGTTGACCTGCAAGGATATGAAGTTTGTATGGGGTCAAGCTCAAGAGAGTGCTTTTGAGGAGTTAAAGGCAAAGTTGACTCAAGCTCTAGTTTTATCATTACCCGAAAGAAGCGAGGACTTAGTGGTCTATTCGGACGCTTCTTACTTGGGGTTGGATTGCGTGTTGATGCAGCGAGGAAAGATGATAGCATACGCGTCTTGACAATTGAAGGTTCATGAGGTGAATTACCCAACTCATGACTTGGAGTTAGCAGCTGTGGTCTTTGCACTAAAGATTTGGAGGCACTACCTATACGGAACGAAGTGCACAATCTTCACGAACCACAAGAGCTTGAAGTACTTCTTCGAGCAAAAGGACCTGAACATGAGGCAGAGGCGATGGTTGGAGCTCATAAAGGATTATGATTGCGAGATCTATTACCATCCGGGCAAGGCCAACGTAGTGGCGGATGCCCTTAGCCGAAAGGAGAGACCCGAGCCGATTCAGGTGAAGGCTTATCAGTTGATTATGACCTCTGATGTGATGAAGTAGGTCAGGGAGTTTCAAGACGAATCATTGAAAGAAGAACGTCTTAACTCCGAAATGATGAGAGGTATGGTTGCAGAATTAGGTGAAAACACTCTTGGTGTTAGAACTCGATTCGGACGGACGTGGATTCCTTGTTACGGGGATTTACGTGGGAGGATTATGGACGAAGCTCATAAGACTCGATACTCTATTCATCCCGGTGCTACAAAGATGTATAAAGATACGAAGGAAGATTATTGGTGGCAGGGTATGAAGAGCGATGTAGCGGAGTATGTGAGTAAGTGTCTTACTTGCTTGCAAGTGAAGGCCGAGCATCAGAAGCCGTACAGAAAGATCCAACCATTGGATATACCGGAATGGAAGTGGGAGCATATCACCATGGAGTTTATCATGAAGTTACCGCGTACCGTGAAAGGGTATGATGCCATATGGGTGATAGTTGATCTTTTAACAAAGAGTGCCCACTTTCTACCGATCCGCAAGACATACTCCTCTGAAAGATTAGCGGATCTATTCATCAAAGAGATTTTAACTCTTCATGGTGTGTCGGTGTCTATTGTATCTGATCGTGACACCCGGTTTACATCTAAATTTTGGAAGAAGTTCCATGATTCGATGGGGACAAGGTTACAGATTAGCACGACTTTTCATCCTCAGACGGATGGTCAGTCGGAAAGGACTATTCAGACGCTAGAAGATATGCTTCGAGCATGCGTTATTGACTTTGGAGGAAGTTGGGATGACCACTTACCGTTAGCTGAGTTCTCGTATAATAATAGTTATCATGCCAGTATTGGTATGCCCCCTTATGAGATGCTATACGGTAGGAGGTGTAGAACACCTGTTTGTTGGGGTGATATTGGTCAGAAGGAGTTGGGAAGTATTGAGGTGATTGAGGCTACGACTGAGAAGCTCGAGAAGATCAAAGCCTTTATGAAGGCAACCAAAGATAGGCAGAAGTCGTATGCCTACAAGAGACATAGACCGATTGAGTTCCAGGTGGGTGATAGAGTTATGTTGAAGGTCTCACCTTGGAAAGGTATCATTCGGTTCAGTAAGCGGGGCAAGTTGAACCCAAGATACATAGGGCCTTTCCGAATTATTGCTCGAGTAGGAGAGGTGGCCTATAGGTTAGAGTTACCCGATGAGTTAAGTGGAATTCAGCCTACATTCCATGTATCTCATCTGCGGAAGTGTTTAGCTGACGAAGATATGGTTGTACCACTGGAAGATATTGAAGTTGATGAAAGGCTCAACTATGTGGAGCAACCAGTGACAATCATTGATCGCAAGGAGAAAAGGTTAAGGAATAAAGTGGTTCCCCTTGTGCGTGTATAGTGGAAGCACAGGAAGGGATCTGAGTCTATATGGGAAACTGAAGAAGAGATGAGGCAGCATTACCCACTTTTGTTTGAGGAATAACATGTTTCGGGGACGAAACCTATATAAGGGGGGTGGACTTGTAACACCTGGGTATTTTTTTTAAGACGAGAAAGAAGGAATAAATGTGTATAAAAGAAAGAAAACACAATTTAACCCAAGTTGAGGGGCTAAATGTGTCAAAAGGACAAAAAGTATAAAAATTGGTACAAAAGTGGGCATGGCCGCCTACACCTTTCTGCACACTTCTTTTCATCCGGATTTCTAAAGAGAGAAAGAGCAAAGCTCTTGGGTTTTTGAAGAAAGAAGAAGAGGAATTTGAATTCAAGGTAAGAATTCTTGGTTTTAAGTTGTTTTAGGCTGGCCTATGCCTCGGTTATATGCTTATGTGTTTGTTTGTGTGTTCGGGTTGTGTGATTTGGTGGGTTTTAGGTGTTTGAACTCATTTGCAAATGGGCTTGAAGAAGTCATACTCGAAGGTTGTCAAAGGTGAGTTCTAGAACCCCCTTTTCACATGTTTTAACTGATTTTAGGGCTGGAAATGCATGTATGTATGTTTTTACAAAAATGGGTTTTGTACCCGTATGTATGTGTACGTGTGAATGTGGGTGGGTTATGATTTGGGTGATTTAAGATGTTATGAGGATGCCATGTTCATGTTATGATGCTTAGAATGCGAGAACTAAGTTAGAACATGATGAACTGATTATGTTGGGACTGATTATGATGCTGATAGTGAGAGTTGGTTGCCCATGCGCCTGAAATCGGCCCATGCCCCCAACAGTCAAATTACCTAAGTGTAGTCCCATGCGCCCAAAACCCATGCGCCCGAATTGTATCCATGCGCCTAGAATAGGTTGAATTTGACTAAGTGTTCCATGCGCCCAAAACTACCCATGCGCCCAAAACTACCCATGCGCCTAGGCACTCATGCGCCTGCATAGTGCCCATGCGCCTAGAAATTTGCCCAGAAGCCTAAGTGTTGGGTCATGCGCCCAAATAGTGCCCATGCGCCTAGAAATTTGCCCAGAAGCCTAAGTGTTGGGTCATGCGCCCAAATAGTGCCCATGCGCCTGAAAGTTCCCCATGCGCCTAAGTGTTCCCATGCGCCTAGAAGGCCATGCGCCTGCATAGTGCTCATGCGCCTATGCCTTAGAATATTTTCTGAAATTTTGGGGAAAATGTAAAGTGTAGGCTTTGACTTGGGATGTTCCTGGGGGTAATGTAAGTTGACTTTATGATGTCATATGTGATGTGATGATATATGTATGGTATGGTTATGTTTATGTTATGTTCCTTATTATGTATGTTTATTTTCCATGGCTTTACGTGGTATGATTATGAAAAGTAAATGGAAAGTATTATGTAACGTAAAGCGGAAGATAATGAAAAGAGGATCGTAAAGTATGAATGCATGCATTAATGAATGAAAGTAATGAAAAGTCTTGCAAGCAATGTATGGAGGTTCACACCCAGTGAAGGGTGTTAGCTCAACTGTGTGCGAGTTAGCTACCCCGGAAGGATGCACACTAGGGGTCTAATATTTGTGATTGACCATACGAGTTAGCTCAACAATAGTTCTCGCATGGATAGTTTTTCTTTCTCCAACTACCTTCAATTCTATTGAGTTTTGATCCTCATACCTTGTCAAGAAACTCGAAGCCTCATTTCATCAAATCCTGTTATAATAGTCACTAAAATCACACTAATCAATCACAAATGGAACAAATGATCTACTTGTTAAACCAAATGCAACAGGAACACGAAACAATACAAATGACCGTAAAAACTCGATACACTTCTTACCAAAACTAAAAAAGAACTCTCCATAACCATCTTGTAACACCCGGAAAATTTTAAAAGACGAGAAAGAAAGTATAAACCTGCAGAAAAAGAAAGAAAACACAATTTAACCTAAGTTGAAGGGCAAAATGTGTCAAAAGGACAAAAAGAACAAAGTGGGTGCATAAAGTGGGCATGGCCGCCCACACTTCTCTACGTATCTTCTTTTCACCGGATTTTGGAGAGAGAAAGAACTGAGTTCGGATTTTTGAAGAAGGAAGAACAAGAAACCGAATTCAAGGTAAGAATTCTTGGCTTTATGTTGTTCTTGGCTGGCCTATGCCTTGGTTGCATGCTTATGTGTGTTTTGTTGTGTTCGGGTGTGTGTTTTTGTTGGGTCTCTAGGTGGTTGAACTCATTGTGCAAACGGGTTTGAAGGAAGTCATTCTCCAAGGCTGCTAAGGTGAGTTCTAGATCCCCGGTTTCTATGTTTTGAACCTGTTTTGGGGCTGGAATTACATGTAACTAACTTTTAATATGTCCAGTATGTTATACCGTAAGTTTGGCCCTGTTCTTTAAGTGGGTGTGTTAGGGCCTGCACGTTTTTGCTCAAGTTATGTGGTTGTATGCTTTTTCTAAGAGTTTAGCATGCTAGATCAGTGCGATGAATGTATAAGAATGAGGATTGGGAACTGATTATAGTGTAAGACACGGTTTCCGGTTAGTTGATCATCCGCATTAAGTTTGAATATTTGCATAAGTGTTGTTCATCCGCATGAGTTAAGTCTTCATCCGCATTTGATGAACACATCGACTATTTTGTTCACCTGCATTTGCTAATTGTTCATCCGCATTTGTTGTATGCTCATCCGCATTTGTTTTGTCCATGCGCATTTGCTTCAGTCATCCGCATTTGGTTCATGCGCGTTTCTTTGGGACACCTGGAATATTTTCCAAGGTGTTCATCCGCATTTGTTTGCTCATCCGTATTTCTTTTAGGGGAGAGAATTTTCTGAGATTTTAGGATGTAGAGCTTAAGTGTTTAGAAAGGAGGTTTTATGGGGGTCTGTGCTTGTTTTTGTTTTTGCATGCTTTGTATGCTGCCGTGATGATGTTGTTCCATGTTATGTTTATGTCATGACCTTACGTGGTATGACGTATGTGTATGCTTATGTTAAGTATTACTTAACGAAAGTGAAAGATGACTAATGTGAAGTAAGAATGAATGCATGCATTAATGAACGATCGGAAGTAAGAAAAGTCTTGCAAGCACAGTAAGGAGGTTCACACCCAATTAAGGGTGTTAGCTCAATGGTGTGCGGGTTAGCTACCCCAGAAGGATGTACACTGGGGTCTAGTCTTTGTGACTGACCATACGTACGGGACCATTATCGCTTACCTCGGTGCAGGGCCCGCCTCGGGCATGATGTTTGAAGTCTATTTATAGTCTTCGGTCCAGTACCCACCTTGTGCATGATGTTTGGGGTATTGCACATGGCATGGTTCGAATGATGATACCCCGATGCTGGGCCCGCCTCGGGCATGATGTTTGAAGTCTATTTATAGTCTTCGGTCCAGTACCCGCCTTGTGCATGATGTTTGGGGTATAGCTCGAGGCATTAGCCTGGAGCATAGAGAAGTGAAAGTAATAATGATCGAATGAAATATTCGATAAGAAAGAGAATGAATGAATGTAAGTCGTCGATAATGAAAGATAATAATGATATTATCTATTTGTACGTATGATGTATGATCGCTGACGAAAGTAAAGTACGGTTTTAAACGAAAGAAAAGTATTTTATTTATAAAACTAGAACTCACTCAGCAACGCTGACTTTTATGTAATTTTCAGTTGGCAGGTAATGTTGCTGAGGATGGCACGGGGCATCTACTTGGCATTTTTGGATGGCATCCATTGTCTAAATTATGTCGTTTTTGCATTGTAATGCGAACAAACAATATTTTGTGATGATCATGAATGTTGTATCATTTTGCAAAAGCAATGAATGAAATGATTTTAAATTATTCCGCTGCGTTGTTTTAGTACACTTAAATATGTGTGTTATATTTTATGTGCAATGATCGGCCAGCTGTAAGCGTCCCGGGAACAGGGCCTTACAAGTTGGTATCAGAGCCAAAGTTTAAGTGACACGGGTAAATATTTTCAAAAGAAACCTAAACTTAAACTGATAATGGGATGCCAGTCCGAGTAGCTGCGTGCCATCAGGTATTTTCTTAATGTTAACCGGTATTACGTGCGCATGTTATGTGATTTATGTGCTTCTTAGTAGATTTAGATACCGTTGAAGTCAGAATAGGAAATGCTTGCGGTATGAAGAGTAAAGTAAGTGGCTAATCACAACTGGCCACTGTAATTAGGGACTTACTATACTTGACATAAACTGAGTTTTTACCTTGAATGACCGTGTTGGTGTTTGAATCTTATAGTGTGTCTGAGGAAGGTCGGTGGTAGATCCTCGAAGGCTTCTCGAGGTGGAGGTCATGGTGGATGTGGTGCTGGACCACGGGTCACGAGAGGAAGGCCTAAGGCTGAAGCGGTGGCTCACGAAGAGCCCGAGACCCCTCATCCGTAGGGTGATGATGAGAGTGCCAATTTAAGGGCCTCAGTGAAGGAGGCGGTGGTGGAAGAGGTTCACCAAGTCATGCAGACGATTCTACCATCTGTGGTGACCGAAGTGATTAAGGCTGTACGAGAAGGAGAGAGGAAGGAAAGGAGGAGACCCGCGGAGGAAAGGGAGCAACCGAAGACCGAGACGGTTGTCTCCAGTGAAGAAGAAGGAGAAGAGCCTGTGCAGGAGATAGCACGAGGCTGTAACTATGGGTCATTTCAAAGATGCAAGCCCCCGACTTTTGACGGAAATGGTACTGCGGCTGCTGCTCACCGGTGGGTGAGAGAGATGCAAGCTATTCTAGATATCAGCGAGTGCCGGGAAGATCAGAAAGGTGAAGTTCGCCACCCACTCATTTGTGGACTCGACCCTATGTTGGTGGGATAATATTGTCCAGGCCGAGGGTAGTAGAGCGATTGGCAGGATGAGGTGGAATGAGTTGAAGAAACTGGTGATCGAGGAGTTTTGTCCTCACCGAGAGCTCAACAAGGTTGAGAGGGAGTTCCTACAGCTGGAGGCGGGAACCATGACACATCTGCAATATACCACCAAATTCAATGAGATGGCATGGCTGGTGCCGGATTAGGTGACACCCTTGTCATGAAAGATTAAGAGATACATTTAGGGCTCGCCGGCGGACATCCACAGGCACATGATCGCCGCCCGACCGAGCACGTTTAGGTCAGTGGTTGATCTGGCAAGGAGGATGTATGATGAACGGGAAGTGGAGGTGGCTGAGGTGAGTTAGAAAGGTGGTGGTGACCGGAACTGGAACGGGAAGAGGTTTGGTAGGGGTGGTGCCCCGACAAACAACAAGCGTGCACGTGTGGATGACCGCCGTGTGGTCACATCTGGTGCGAGGTCGAAGAGGTGTGGCAAATGTGGAAAGGAGCATTTCAGAGAATGTAGGCGGGGATTGAATGTGTGCTTCCTGTGTGGGAGGACAGGGCATATAACAAAGGATTGTCTTACGGCCAGATGTTTTAACTGTGGTGGAGAGGGTCACATGAGCAGGGAATGCAAGAAGCCAAGGGCTGAGAGTTTCGGGGCGAAGGGCAGAAAGCAAGTGCCAGAGCATTCACGATGACCCAGGAGGAGGCTAGGATGGACCCCGATGTTGTGTCAGGTACGTTCCTAGTAAACCAAACTCTTGCCTCCGTGTTATTTGATTTCGGTGCTAGTAAGAGCTTCATTTCTGCTGCCTTTTGTGCCAAGTTACCTTTAAGGAGTAGGAGTATTGACGAGCCCTTCGATGTAGAAACTGCCATAGGTAAGTCTACCAGGAATTCTGAGATGATGGAAGGCTGTGTCATAGAAGTAGAAGGTCATAAATTTCCTGTTAAACCATTCGTGATGACCTTAGGCGGTTTCGATGTAGTCCTGGGAATGGACTGGTTAGCGGCCTACGAGGCGAATATCGTATGTCACAAGAAGATGATTGGACTGACAGCGCCTGACGGGAGTTCGGTGACGATTTAAGGTAATCGAGTTACTATGATTACGAAGGTGTTTTCAATGGCGGGGGCGGGAAAGTGTATAAGGCGTGGATGTAGTGCCTACTTGGCCTACGTAAAAGATGTTGATACGCCAACACCACAATTGTCTGATGTACCGGTTGTGTGTGACTTCTCAGACGTGTTCCCAGAAGATTTACCAGGTGTACCGCCGAACCATGAGATTGAGTTTCAGATCGACCTGATACCCGGTGCCCAACCTGTTGCTATGGCACTGTATCGGTTAGCCCCCTCTGAGCTGAAGGAATTGATGGAGCAACTACAAGAGTTGCTTGATAAGGGGTTCATTAGACCGAGTATCTCTCCATGGGGTGCCCCAGTTTTGTTTGTAAAGAAGGATGGTAGTATGAGGATGTGTATTGACTACCGCGAGCTGAACAAGTTGACGGTGAAGAATCGGTATCCATTGTCGAGGATTGATGACCTGTTTGATCAGCTACAAGGTGCCAGTTGGTTTTCGAGAATAGATCTCCGATCTGGTTACCATCAGTTGAAGGTGAAGGAGCAGGATATTCCTAAAACAGCTTTTCGTACGCGTTATGGACACTACGAGTTCCTCGTTATATCTTTTTCTTTAACCAACACGCCAGCTGCTTTTATGGATCTGATGAATCGAGTGTGTCAGCCGATGTTGGATAAATCAGTGATTGTGTTCATCGATGATATCTTGATTTATTCGAAGAGCGAGGTGGAACATGCCGGTCACATTCGAGAGGTATTAGAGACGTTGAGAAGGGAGAAGTTGTATGCTAAGTTCTCCAAGTGCGCATTCTGGTTGCGCAAGGTTCAGTTTTTGGGACACGTGGTGAATCTCGAGGGGATTATGGTAGACCCGGCAAAAGTGAAAGCTGTGATGCAATGGAAGTCTCCAAAGATGCCATTCGAGATTCGTAGTTTCTTGGGGTTGGCAGGATATTATAGGAGATTCATTCAAGACTTCTCTAAGATAGCTTCTCCGTTGACTAAGTTAACCCGTAAGGATGTGATGTTTGTTTGGGGTCAAGCTCAAGAGAGTGCTTTTGAGGAGTTAAAGGCAAGGTTGACTCAAGCTCCTGTCTTATCATTACCTAAAGGGAGCGAGGATCTGGTGGTTTATTCAGATGCTTCTTACTCGGGATTGGGTTGCTTACTGATGCAGCGAGGAAAGGTTATAGCTTACGCATCCAGATAATTGAAGGTTCATGAGGTTAATTACTCTACTCATGATTTGGAGCTAGTAGCTGTGGTCTTTGCATTAAAAATTTGGAGGCACTACCTGTACGAGACGAGGTGCACCATCTTCACTGACCACAAGAGCTTGAAGTACTTCTTCGAGCAGAAGGATTTGAACATGAGGCAAAGGATATGGTTGGAACTGATAAAGGATTATGATTGTGAAATCCATTACCATCCGGGCAAAGCCAACATAGTAGCGGATGCCCTCAGCCGAAAAGAGAGACCCCAGCCGATTTGGGTGAAGGCTTATCAGTTGGTTATGACCTCTGATGTGATGAAGCAGGTCAAGGAGTTTCAAGATGAGGCGTTGAAGGAAGATCATCTTAAATCTGAAAGGATGAGAGGTCTAGTCGCGGAATTGGGTGAAAACACTCTCGGTGTTAGAACCCGATTCGGACGAATGTGGATTCCTCGTTATGGGGATCTACATGGGAAGATTATGGACGAAGCTCATAAGACTCAATACTCCATTCATCCCCGTGCCATGAAGATGTATCAAGATATGAAGAAAGATTATTAGTGGCCGGGTATGAAGCGTGACGTAGTGGAGTACGTGAGTAAGTGCCTTACTTGCTTGCAAGTGAAGGCGGAGCATCAGAAGCCATACGGTAAGATCCAACCTTTGGATATACCCGAGTGGAAGTGGGAGCATATCACCATGGTCTTTGTCACGAAGCTACCGCGTACCATGAAAGGATACGATGCCATATTGGTGGTAGTCGACCGTTTGACGAAGAGTGCTCACTTCCTACCGATCCAAGAGACGTATTCGTCTGAGAAGTTAGCGGATCTATTCATCAGGGAGATTGTAACTCGTCACGGTGTGCCTGTGTCTATTGTTTCTGATCGTGACACTCGGTTTACATCTAAGTTCTGGAAGAGATTTCATGATGCAATGGGGACGAGGTTACACATCAGCACGACTTATCATCCACAGACGGATGGTCAGTCGGAGAGAACCATTCAGATGCTTGAGGATATGCTTCGTGCATGCGTCATTGATTTTGGAGGAAGTTGGGATGACCACTTACGATAGGAGATGTAGAACACCCGTTTGTTAGGGTGATATTGGTAAGAGAGAGTTGGGAAGTATTAAGGTGTTCGAGGCTACAACTGAGAAGCTTGAAAGGATCAAAGCCTTTATGAAGGCAGCCAAAGATAGGCAGAAATCGTATGCTAACAAGAGACGTAGACCAATTGAGTTCAAGGTGGGAGATAGAGTTATATTGAAAGTCTCACCGTGGAAAGGAATCATTCGATTTAGGAAGCGGGGAAAGTTGATCTCGAGATATATAGGGCCTTTCCGAATCATTGCTCGAGTAGGAGAAGTGGCCTACAGGTTGGAGTTACCCGATGAGTTAAGTGGAATTCACCCTACATTCCATGTATCTCATCTGCGGAAGTGTTTAGCTGACGAAGATATGGTTGTACCACTGGGAGACATTGAAGTTGATGAAAGGCTCAATTATGTGGAGCAACCAGTGGCAATCATTGATCGCAAGGAAAAGAGGTTAAGGAATAAAGTGGTTCCCCTGGTGCGTGTACAGTGGAAGCACAGAAAGGGATCTGAGTCTACGTGGGAGACTGAAGAAGAGACGAGGCAGTATTACCCACATCGGTTCGAGGAATAACAGGTTTCGGGGATGAAACCTATATAAGGGGATAACACCCGGAAAATTTTAAAAGACGAGAAAGAAAGTATAAACGTGCAGAAAAAGAAAGAAAACACAATTTAACCTAAGTTGAAGGGCTAAATGTGTCAAAAGGACAAAAAGAATAAAGTGGGTGCATAAAGTGTGCATGGCCGCCCACACTTCTCTGCATATCTTCTTTTCACCGGATTTTGGAGAGATAAAGAGCTGAGTTCGGATTTTTGAAGAAGGAAGAACAAGAAACCGAATTCAAGGTAAGAATTCTTGGCTTTATGTTGTTCTTGGCCGGCCTATGCCTCGGTTGCATGCTTATGTGTGTTTTGTTGTGTTTGGGTGTGTGTTTTTGGTGGGTTTCTAGGTGGTGGAACTCATAGTGCTGACGGGTTTGAAGGAAGTCATACTCGAAGGCTGCTAAGGTGAGTTCTAGATCCCCGGTTTCTATGTTTTAAACCTGTTTTGGGGCTGGAATTGCATGTAACTAACTTTTAATATGTCCAGTATGTTGTACCGTAAGTTTGGCCCTGTTCTTTAAGTGGTTGTGTTAGGGCCTGCATGTTTTTGCCCTGGTTACGTGGTTGTATGCTTGTTCAAAGAGTTTAGCATGCTAGATCGGTGCGATGAATGTATAAGAATGAGGATTGGGAACTGATTATAGTGTAGGACGCGGTTTCCGGTTAGTTGATCATCCGCATTATGTTTGAATATTTGCATAAGTGTTGTTCATCCGCATGAGTTAAGTCTTCATCCGCATTTGATGAACACATCGACTATTTTGTTCACCTGCATTTGCTAAGTGTTCATCCGCATTTGTTGTATGCTCATCCGCATTTGTTTTGTCCATGCGCATTTGCTTCAGTCATCCGCATTTGGTTCATGCGCATTTCTTTGGGACACTTGGAATATTTTCCAAGGTGTTCATCCGCATTTGTTTGCTCATCCGCATTTCATTAAGGGGAGAGAATTTTCTGAGATTTTAGGATGTAGAGCTTAAGTGTTTAGAAAGGAGGTTTTATGGGGGTCTGTGCTTGTTTTCGTTTTTGCATGCTTTGTATGCTGCTGTGATGATGTTGTTCCATGTTATGTTTATGTCGTGACCTTACGTGGTGTGACGTATGTGTATGCTTATGTTAAGTATTACTTAACTAAAGTGGAAGATGACTAATGTGAAGTAAGAATGAATGCATGCATTAATGAACGATCGGAAGTAAGAAAAGTCTTGCAAGCACCGTAAGGAGGTTCACACCCAATTAAGGGTGTTAGCTTAACGGTGTGCGGGTTAGCTACCCCAGAAGGATGCACACTGGAGTCTAGTCTTTGTGACTGACCATACGTACGGGACCATTGTCGCTTACCCCGGTGCTGGGCCCGCCTCGGGCATGATGTTTGAAGTTTATTTATAGTCTTCGGTCCAGTACCCGCCTTGTGCATGATGTTTGGGGTATAGCACATGGCATGGTCCGAATGATGATACCCCGGTGCTGGGCCCGCCTCGGGCATGATGTTTGAAGTCTATTTATAGTCTTCGGTCCAGTACCCGCCTTGTGCATGATGTTTGGGGTATAGCTCGAGGCATTAGCCTGGAGCATAGAGAAGTGAAAGTAATAATGATCGAATGAAATGTACGATAAGAAAGAGAATGAATGAATGTAAGTCGTCGATAATGAAAGATAATAATGAGATTATCTATTTGTACGTATGATGTATGATCGCTTACGAAAGTAAAGTACGGTTTTAAACGAAAGAAAAGTATTTTATTTATAAAACTAGAACTCACTCAGCAATGCTAACTTTTATGTAATTTCCAGTTGGCAGGTAATGTTGCTGAGGATGGCACTGGGCAGCTACTTGGCATTTTTGGATGGCATCCATTGTCTAAATTATGACGTTTTTGCATTGTAATACGAACAAACAATATTTTGTGACGATCATGAATGTTGTATCATTTTGCAAAAGCAATGAATGAAATGATTTTAAATTATTCCGCTGCGTTGTTTTAGTACACTTAAATATGTGTGTTATATTTTATGTGCAATGATCGGCCATCTATAAGCTTCCCGGGAACGGGGCCTTACACATCTTTGAACACTCTTGCCTCAAGAATCCGCTTAAATCAACCAAAATGACAATTATCGATTCACGAAATCCTTTATTGAGCATAAACACAAGGATAAGAGTTGTAAAGGACAAACTAACTACTCGTATTCACTCAATAAGAATCGAGAATCAAATTACAATTACAAAATAAAACTAATGAAACGTCAAACAAGAAACGCAATGTGTGATCGATAAAAATGAAGTCAAATCAAGTTAACTCATCCTAGTATGTAATATTTCCTTGTATTTCAATTAAAAATGCAACTCTAGATAGGTGCATTAAACTATTCATGAAAGATTAACAAAATACATGGGTAAAGAAATACATACAAAAAGACATTAAACAACAATAGTTCTCGCAGAGATAGTTATTTGCTTTCCCTAATAACCTTCAATGCTATGGAGTTTTGATCCTCAAACCTTGTCAACACACTCGAAGCCTAATTTCATCAAATCCCGTTATATTGATGACGAAAATCACACTAATCAATCACAAATGGAACACAGGATCTACTGTTTAAACCGAATGCAACACGAACACGAAACGATACAAATGACAGATGAAAATCGATACACTCATTCCCAAAACTAAACAAGAACTCTCCGTAACCATTTTTGAACACTCTTGCCTCAAGAATACACTTAAATCTATCAAAATGACAATTGTTGAGTCATGGAATCCTTTATTGAGCATAAATGCAAGGATAAGAGTTGTAAAGGACAAACTAACTACTCGTATTCACTCAATAAGAATCTAGAAGCGATTTACACTTGCCAAATGAAACTAATGAAACGTCAAACAGGAAACGCAATGCGTGATCGATAAAAAAGAAGCTAAATCTCGTCCTAGTATGTAATATTTCCTTGTACTTCAATAAAAAAATGCAACTACGGATAGGTGCATTAAAGTATTCCTGAAAGATTAACAAAATACATGGGAAAAGAAATACGTACAAAAAGACATTAAACAACAATAGTTCCTGCAGAGATAGTTATATGCTTTCCCTAATAACCTTCAACGCTATTAGTTTTGATCCTCAAACCTTGTTAACACACTCGAACCTAATTTCATCAAATCCCGTTATAATGATGACGAAAATCACACTAATCAATCACAAATGGAACAAATGATATACTTGTTAAACAAAATGCAACAGGAACACGAAACAATACAAATGACCGTAAAAAATCGATACACTTCTTCCCAAAACTAAAAAAGAACTCCCCATAACCATCTTTGAACACTTTTGCCTCAAGAATCCGCTTAAATCAATCAAAATGACAATTATCGATTCACGAAATCCTTTAATGAGCATAAACACAAGGATAAGAGTTGTAAAGGATAAACTAACTACTCGTATTCACTCAATAAGAATCGAGAATCAAATTACAATTACCAAATGAAACTAATGAAACGTTAAACAAGAAACGCAATCTGTGATCGATAAAAATGAAGTCAAATCAAGTTAACTCGTCCTAGTATGTAATATTTCCTTGTATTTCAATAAAAAAATGCAACTACGGATAGGTGCATTAAACTATTCAGGAAAGATTAAAAAAATACATAGGAAAAGAAAGACGTGCAAAAAGAGATTAAATAATAATAGTTCTCGCAGAGATAGTTATTTGCTTTCCCTAATAACCTTCAATTCTATGGAGTTTTGATCCTCAAACCTTGTCAACACTCCCGAAGCCTAATTTCATCAAATCCTGTTATATTGATGACTAAAATCACACTAATCAATCATAAATGGAACATAGGATCTTACTGTTTAAACCGAATGCAACACGAACACGAAACCATACAAATGACCGTTTATAATCGATACACTCCTTCCCAAAACTAAACAAAAACTCTCCATTACCATCTTTGAACACTCTTGCCTCAAGAATCCAATTAAATCAATCAAAATGACAATTGTAGATTCACAGAATCCTTTATTGAGCAAAAATGCAAGGATAAGAGTTGTAAAGGACAAACTAACTACTTGTATTCACTCAATAAGAATCTAGAATCAAATTACACTAACCAAATGAAATAATGTAACGTCAAACAAGAAACACAATGTGTGATCGATAAAAAAGAAGCCAAATCAAGTTAACTCGTCCTAGTATGAAATATTTCCTTCTATTTCAATAAAAAAATGCAACTACGTATAGGTGCATTAAAGTAATCATGAAAGATTAACAAAATACATATTAAAAGAAATACGTACAAAAAGACATTAAACAACAATAGTTCTCGCAGAGATAGTTATTTGCTTTCCCTAATAACCTTCAATGCTATGGAGTTTTGATCCTCAAACCTTGTTAACACACTCGAAGCCTAATTTCATCAAATCCCGTTATAATGTTAACTAAAATCACACTAATCAATCATAAATGGAACATAGGATCTCCTGTTTAAAACGAATGCAATAAGAACATGAAACCATACAAATGACCATTGAAAATCGATACACTCCTTCCCAATCTAAAGAAGAAGTCTCCATACCCATCTTTGAACACTCTTGCCTCATGAATCCATTTAAATTAATCAAAATGACAATTGTCAGTTCACGGAATCCTTTATTGAGCATAAATGCAAGGATAAGAGTTGTAATGGACTAACTAACTACTTGTATTCACTCAATAAGAATCTAGAAATAAATTACACTTATCGAATCAAATTAATGAAACGTCAAACAAGAAACGCAATGTGCGATCAATAAAAAAGAAGTCAAATCAAGTTAACTCGTCCTAGTATGTAATATTTCTTTGTATTTCAATTAAAAAAATACAACTAGGGATAGGTGCATTAAATTATTCATGAAAGATTAACAAAATACATTGGAAAAGAAATACGTACAAAAAGACATTAAACAACAATAGTTCTCACAGAGATAGTTATTTGCTTTCCCTAATAACCTTCAATGCTATGGAGTTTTGATCCTGAAAGCTTGTCAACACACTCGAAGCCTGATTTCATCAAATCCCATTATATTGATGACTAAAATCACACTAATCAATCACAAATGGAACACAGGATCTTACTGTTTAATCCGAGTGCAACACGAACACGAAACCATACAATTAACCGTTGAAATTCGATGCACTCCTTCCAAAAACTAAACAAGAACTCTCCATAACCATCTTTGAACCCTCATGCCCCAAGAATCCACTTAAATCAATCAAAATGACAATTGTCGATTCATAGAAACATTTATTGAGCATAAACGCAAGGATAAGAGTTGTAAAGGGCAAACTAACTACTCGTATTCACTTAATAAGAATCTAGAATGAAATTAAACTTACCGAATGAAACGTTAAACAGGAAACGTGATGTGTGATCGGTAAAAAAGAAGTCAAATCAAGTTAACTCGTCCTAGTATGTAATATTTCCTTGTGTTTCAATAATAAAAATGCAACTACGGATAGGTGCATTAAAGTATTCAAGAAAGATTAACTAAATACATGAGAAAAGAAATACGTACAAGAAAAAGTTAATCAACGATAGTTCTCACAGAGATAGTTATTTGCTTTCCCTAATAACCTTCAATGCTATGGAGTTTTGATCCTCAAACCTTGTCAACACACTCAAAGCCTAATTTCATCAAATCCCGTTAAATTGATGACTAAAATCACACTAATTAATCACAAATGGAACATGGGACCTTACTGTTTAAACCGAATGCAACACGAACACGAAACCATACAGAGGACCGTTGAAATTCGATACACTCCTTTCCAAAACTAAAAAAGAACTCACCATAACCATCTTTGAACACTCTTGCCTCAAGAACCCTATTAAATCAATCAAAATGATAATTGTCGATTCACAGAATCCTTTATTGAGCATAAATGCAAGGATAAGAGTTGTAAAGGGCAAATTAACTACTCGTATTCACACAATAAGAATCTAGAAGCAAATTACACTTGCCAAGTGAAACTAATGAAACGTCAAACTGGAAACGCAATGTGTGATCGATAAAAAAGAAGCCAAATAAAGTTAACTCGTCCTAGTATGTAATATTTCTTTGTATTTCAATAAAAAAAATGCAACTACGAATAGGTGCATTAAAGTACTCATGAAAGATTAACAAAATAAATGGGAAAAGAAATACGTACAAAAAGACATTAAACAACATTAGTTCTCGCAAAGATAGTTCTTTGCTTTCCCTAATAACCTTCAATGCTATCGAGTTTTGATCCTCAAACCTTATCAACACACTCGAAGCCTAATTTCATCAAATCCCATTATATTGACGACTAAAATCACACTAATCAATCACAAATGGAACATAGGATCTATTGTTTAAACCGAATGCAACACGAACACGAAACCATACAAATGACCGTTGAAAATCGATACACTCCTTCCCTAAACTAAAGAAGAACTCTCCATAACCATTTTTGAACACTCTTGCCTCAAGAACACACTTAAATCAATCAAAATGACAATTGTCGATTCATGGAATCCTTTATTAAGCATAAACGCAAGGATAAGAGTTGTAAATGACAAACTAACTACTCGTATTCACTCAATAAGAATTTAGAATCAAATTACACTTACCGAAGGAAATTAATGAAATGTCAAACAGGAAACGCGATGTGTGATCGATAAAAAAGAAGTCAAATCAAGTTAACTTGTCCTAGTATGTTATATTTCCTTGTATTTCAATAAAAAATGCAAATACGAATAGTTGCATTAAAGTATTTATGAAAGATTAACAAAATACATGGGAAATGAAATACGTATAAAAAGACATTAAACAACAATAGTTCTCACAGAGATAGTTATTTGCTTTCCTTAATAACCTTCAATGCTATGAAATTTTGATCCTCAAACCTTGTCAACACACTCGAAGCATAATTTCATCAAATCCCGTTATAATGATGACTAAAATCACACTAATCAATCACAAATGGAACATAGGATCTACTGTTTAAACCGAATGCAACACGAACACGAAACGATACAAATGACCATTGAAAATCGATACACTTCTTCTCAAAACTAAACAAGAAGTCTCCATAACCATCTTTGAACAGTCTTGCCCCAAGAATCCACTTAAATCAATAAAAATGACAATTGTCGATTCACGAAATCCTTTATTGAGCATAAACGCAAGGATAAGAGTTGTAAAGGACAAAATAACTACTCGTATTCACTCAGTAAGATTCTAGAATGAAATTAAACTTACCGAATGAAACTAATGAAACGTCAAACAGGAAACGCGATGTGTGATCGATAAAAAAGAAGTCAAATCAATTTAACTCGTCCTAGTATGTAATATTTCCTTGTATTTCAATAAAAAAAATGAAACTACGGATAAGTGCATTAAAGTATTCATGAAATATTAACAAAATACATGGGAAAAGAAATACGTAAAAAAGACATTAAACAATAATAGTTCTCGCAGAGATAGTTATTTGCTTTCCCTAATAACCTTCAATGCTATGGAGTTTTGATCCTCAAACCTTGTCAACACACTCGAAGCCTAATTTCATCAAATCTCGTTATAATGATGACTAAAATCACACTAATCAATCCCAAATGGAACATAGGATCTACTGTTTAAACCGAATGCAACACGAACACGAAATGATACGAATGACCGTTGAAAATCGATACACTCCTTCCCAAAACTAAACAATAACTCTCCATAACCATCTTTGAACAGTCTTGCCCCAAGAATCCACTTAAATCAATAAAAATGACAATTGTCGACTCACGGAATCCTTTATTAAGCATAAACGCAAGGATAAGAGTTGTAAAGGACAAACTAACTACTCGTAATCACTTAATAAGAATCTAGAATGAAATTAAACTTACCGAATGAAACTAATGAAACGTCAAACAGGAAACGCGATGTATGATCGATAAAAAAGAAATCAAATCAAGTTAACTCGTCCTAGTATGTAATATTTACTTGTATTTCAATAATAAAAATGAAACTACGGATATGTTCATTAAAGTATTCAAGAAAGATTAACAAAATACATGAGAAAAGAAATACATGCAAGAAAATATTAATCAATGATAGTTCTCGCAGAGATAATTATTTGCTTTCCCTAATAAGCTTCAATGCTATGGAGTTTTGATCTTCATACCTTGTCAACACACTAGAAGCCTAATTTATCAAATCCCGTTTTATTGATGACTAAAATCACACTAATCAATCACAAATGGAACATAGGATTGATGAGCTCAAAATGGATCGATCTGTGATGATATATGAACACAATTCAATCTAAAACATACAAGTATTCAATTCAACACAAGCAAATCAACAAAAATTAATTGAGTTTTCATTGATTAGCATATAGAAGAATACAAAGTGTAGTAAACAGTTACAAAGCGTCTCAATCACTCTAAAAACTTTTCTACACAATACATATCTATGCTATTTATACAAATCAAGAAAAAAAAGGAACATATTTACATAAAAAGTCCCTATACTATGACAAAAACTATACAATACACATAAAGACTAATGTTAATCTTTTAAGAAGCATCTACAATACTCCCCCTAAGATTCACATGGTCTTCGGCAGTCTTCAAAATGTTTTTCTTCATCTTTATCTTCATTCTTTGATCTTCTGTCTTCAGTCTCCTCTCTTAATCTCCAGCTTGATCTTCAGTCTTCATGCTCCAAAGAAATCTTCCGGTTCTTCTTTGATTGTGAAAACTGGTTTCTCTTTGTATAGCTCCTGCTCCCTTAATGCTTTTGCAATAGCTGCTTTGAATTTTTCAGCAACAATGCCTTGTTCCGGCTTTGCTTCATTTTGTTTTAATCTCCATGTTGTTCATCAATTCCAGTGTTTGCTTTGAAAGCCCTGCTATATCCACATTTGCATAGCATTCTATTGGCTTAGAATTGTCTTTGCAATGAATCTCCAATACCCCTTTGCTTGAAATTCTCATGAATTCAATGTCTTTTATGTCCTTTTTCTAATATTAGCGTATGGTAATGCTTTTCTCAAAGAAATTCTCTCCATCGTTGCATTCATCACCTTGATTATAGACATAAAATACTTTTTGTCATTCTTAGCGGTTTCTAGAATCACTTTCTCAAACTTTTGAATCGATAAGAAAGAAATGTAACCAGGATGGAGTAGCTTGAGTTCAAACACACCAAACAATGTAATCATATCTTTATCCTAATCATCCAAATTTCTGACCAACTTCAATTCATAAGTTTTAGAATTATAAAACCATCTTAGAATCGGTTTTGACTTTTGAGTTCCATCTATCACCATTAGCCCTGGATTTGTAACTTTATCAAAGTATTCATCACTGAAAACATCAAGGAATTTTTCTTTGCCAGTTTCCTTTTCAATCCCTTTATTCTTCTTCTTCAACTCATAGAAGTACTCTTTATCTTCTTGATCACAACGTGTTTTCAAGAAAGAAGGCATTCGATTAATTCCTCTGTTGAGCAACTCTACAAACATTTCACCTCTTTTACCTTTTGTATGATTTATCAATGAAAGTTTGTTCAATTCTTTCAAATCTTGCACTAGAAGTTGTATGATGCTAGAAAAGAAATGATATACATCACATATAGCATTAACTCTTTTGATTAAAAATGCATCAAAGACTTCATCATATTTCCATGTCACAATATTAACTTCCTTGGTTGAATCCGGTACAACCATCGCGTTCAGTAATGTAAGGCCCCGTTCTCGGAGGCCTCACAGTTGGTCAATCACAGCATAATTAAATAAAAACATTACATAATTCTTAAAGCATGACAGCGGAATTAACATCAAAAGTCATTCATTAACTAATAAATTCTGTTGCTAAGTAATACATGTGTGTTTGTTATCAGTTAGTAAATATCATTAGAACGCATTACAAAAGAACAATGTTATTAATCATGAATGGATGCCAGTCCTGCCCTGACAAGTAGCCTCCCCGTGTGCCATCCTTAAAAAAGTTACCTGCCAACTGAAATGCATAAAAGTCAGCGTTGCTGAGTGAGTTCTAGTTTTAAAATAGTGAAAATACTTTATGAGTTTTGTATAGGAAAAATACTCCTTAAAATACTGTTTACTCTTTAGTATGTGATCATACGTCATACATACATTCAAATATTATTCATTATCAACATTAATATCTTTCTTCACCATTTCCATGGTCGTTCACTTGAACCTTTACTTTTAATCTTTCACTTCGATATGGACCATAGCGCTATACCCCCCATATATTACGCATAAACCTGGTACTGGGCTTGAGGTCTAATAATAGATCCCATCCGTGGTGCACAAAGTTGACTCCAGTACCGAGACAACGACAATGGTCCCCTGACAGGATCAGCGATCTAAGTTTGATCAATTAGAGTGAATCGCAGCAGAATTAGAACAAGAATTAGACAAATATAGCAAGAACACAATAGATATTCAATGGAACAGTACACGGTTATAGAGAAATAGGGTTTTCTGCAAAAGGGATAATATCATTCATGCACAAATGCTTTGGTATGGCGGCTGCTAAGCTTTACCGGGTTCACTCAGCTGTGCGTCGCACCTTACAATTAGGTCAACATTCCTTGTATAAAGGAATGTGACGTCTGCTGATGTCACTTGATAGTGACATCTAACAGAATTATTACAAACAACTGAAAGTAAGCAAACTACTGAGAATGTTCACAACAACTGAGAACATCTCAGAGTATGCTAAGTACAAATGAAACTAAAACTACTGAAACTACAAGTACTGATTACAGGAAACATAAAACTACTGAAAGGAAACCATCACAACTACTGAAGAGGTCTTCTTCAGCTGTTGTGACAACATCTGAAACTTGGTCTTCAGTCTTTGTCTTCAGCTTTTGTCTTCAGACTTTGTCTTTAGCTCTTTCACTTCAGACTTTGTCTTCAGCTCTTTCACTTCAGACTTTGTCTTCATCTCTTTCACTTCAGACTTTGTCTTCAGCTCTTTAGCTTCAGACTTTGTCTTCAGACCTTGTTATCAGTTGATGTCTTCAGCTATTGCAGACTACTTCAGTTGTTGTAATGTCTGTGGGACATAAAGGTTTTTCTGATCAGGCTCATTGGTTCTTTTGGTCCAACAAACTCCCCCTGAACCAATGCAGCCAAAACCTTTAAGCTTATTGAGGTCCCACTTATTCTTGGCAGAAATACTCTCTTGATCAGCTTCAGAGATATCAGATAAGCACAGGCCAGGGAACAAGTTTCAGTAGATGTGAATGTCAAAGGATGGAAGGGAACTCTGTCTTGGGGAACTGGACACAGAGCTGTTATCCCAACCATGAAACCTACTTCCCATTGATGAGTCTATAAGACTCTCTGACGTAGGCCTCAAGGAGAACAACTTGTTCCTCCTTAGTGAGTTCTTCTGCTTCTCCTTCGAAGAAGAACTCTGGGCCATAGTACTCTGATAGGTACTTTACCGTCTTTCCATTTTTCAACTCAACAGTTGTTATCTCTCTGTAAGCAAATTCATCTGGGTGAGTCCCTTCTAATAACAACTGGAGTTCATTTTTCTTGATCTCTTCAAGCCTCTTGTATAACAACCCCTTCTTGACCATTTTGTTCTCCATTAGAGTTTGAGGGATCATCTTTGACTTGTAGGCTCTCTTGAAGTCTTCAAGTATCTCCCAGGGTGAGACTACAATGGCCAACATAATAACAGCATCTATGGTCTTTCTCACTTGACCATTGTATCTACTTGGTATGGATTTCTTATGAATTCTAGAACTAACCCTGGGGTCTGGCCAAATCCTTACTCTCTCCTTTTGATATTGAAAGGTATACCTGAGAGCATACAACCATTGAGCGTGTTTCTTCATGGCTTGTATAGATGATGACTGAGGAAACTCTTTGTCAACCATCTTCAAAAGTTGCTCATCGTGCTGTTTCTGCTGTTCTTCTTCTTCAATCTTCACTTTCACCATTTGCTTCTGAAAGTCTGGTGTGATCATTTGTTGACTTCTGGGCGCAGGTATTTTTAGAACAGCAGAGATTGGCAGACTGTCTTCTTCATCATCATCATCTTCTTCTTCTTCTTCCATCATCAACACCCTTCTCCTCCTTCTGGGTGCATCCTTGGATGTGGTTTGAGGTGGTTTTTGGGGTAAGGGAGTTGGTTTTGAGGGTTGAGTTGGTTTAAGTTTAGGTTTAGGGATTGGTTTGGAGAGTTGTGGGGTTGGTTGTTTTTGAGTGGGAGTTTGGGAAGGCTGATCTAGCATTTTTGTGGTAAGTTTGGCTTTGAAAAGCTTGGCCATATCAGTTCTCTTCCTAGCACCTGCTTCATCTAAGGCTTCGATAATCAACCCCTTATTGAATGCTTCAGAAGCACAGATTCTGGTGGTTATTGCCAGAATACTGTCTCTGGTCCATGATTTAATCTCAATTAATGATCTTCCCAAGTATTTTGCAATAAACCTGATCATTATCTCCAACCTCTCCCTTTCCATCACACTGTAACTGGCCCATCTCTCTTGTATCTCTTTAATCTCCAGCCTTCTGATCTCAGTGTCTAATGTAGCTGTATCAAAACCCTGTCTGAAGAGTTGGTCTATTATTTTGTCCATTGATCTGCTGTGAGCTTCATCAGCTTCTTTAACCAGATCATCCAATGATTTCTCTTCATCAGGCTTTTGAGTTTCAGCACTTTTCTTTCTCTTGTATGTGATCAGCTGTTTTTCCTTTTCTAACTCCTTTTCTTTCTCTTGTTGTTTCTCATCTTCCACTCTCTTTCTCTTTCTTTCTTTCACTGCCTTAGACTCCCCCTTTTTGGGTGCATTGGGTTCAGGGGTTTGAATGGCAGAAAGCTTCTTTTGCACAGCATCATCAACAAGTGTTTGTAGATTTGAGGAGATCCTCTCATCAATGGCTTTATGCACAATCTCATTGATGATGGGAGTGATGAGAGGTAAGGAGTGTTGAAAGGTAGCAACCATCTGCTCAGAGGGGTTCTGTCCCTGAGAGGTGGTGCCAAAAGCAGTGGCTGGTGGCTCAGTTGAGTGTAGTGGCTGAGTGTTTGGTGAACCTTCAGATGAAGGTGCCATCTGTGGGTTTATTGGGGCAGATGGACTTTGATCCTGAGACATTTTGGCAAGCAGTTCTTTGAGTCTGCTCACCTCAGCCTCAAGGATTGTGTTATGGGCTAAGACATCGAAGAAAAAGCCCAGGTCATCATCAGTCTTTGCTGAATCACCTGACCTCCTGATTGAATCAGGATGTACATGCCCTGAGTGTAGATCAGTTGTAGCATGTGCCCCTTGTTCTTGGTTCTGGGGACTTCCTGCCTCAGGACTGAGTCCTTCATCGGCAGTTGCCTCTGGTGAGGTCTTAGAGATGTTACCAACTGCATCCTGTTCATTTGCTGAATCAGTAGAAGTGGCAGCCTCACCAGATGTTCTAACCTCCTCCTCTACACGGGGAGATTGAACATTATAACCCCTGTGCTGTGGGTTATCAGCAGCATTTTGGTCCTCTTCCTCAGCTGTTGAGGTTCTCCCCATTGTAATTGGTTTCTGGGGAGGAGGAGAGGAATGCAGCTGACTCAGCACTTGTGCAACTATAATGGTTGGGCTTTGAGGGGCGGTTGCATTTGGAGATAGGTTTGAAGCAGATTGCACCCGGGGTGACTGGTGCTCTTCAATGGTAACCTTCTCAATTGAGATAGGTTCCAGCATTGTGGTATCCCCAATTATGGTTGCATCAGGATCCTGTTGAGAGGATGCCTGAGCGGCTAGGGCTGGTGGAGTCTTTGACACTACTGGGGGGTTAGAACCAGTAAGTGTTTCCTGTATTGGTGTTACAGGGGCATCCTCAGGGGACTCATCTCCCTGAGTAGCCTTTTTGGGCTTTTTGGTGTTGGGTTTGGTGGGGACTTTGGATCTGGAAGTGGAGGCTGTGGGTTCCCGCTGCTTGGGTTTTAGCAGCCGGGCAGCCCCTTTCAGTGTAGGGTCAGAGTTGTGCCTGGAGTATACTTCAGGCAATACAGCCGGAGCAGGGACTCCAAGGCCAACAAGGCCGTCTGATTTTAGCTGATTTAAAATTATGGCCATGAGAAACCTGGGATATAATATCCATCTGTTTGCCACAGGTTTCAAAGCCAGATCCTTTAGTTCCATAAAAACTATCTCAGAAAAATTTAGATTTTGTCGTTCAAAGATAGAGTATAATACCTGTTGCCATCGGGAGGACATCTGATCCCATGAGGAGGTTTTTGGTGCAAGGCAGACATTCACCATGTGGAATATAAGACGTTCAGCATCATGGAAGTGCTTCTTCAGAATGGTGGTAGCACTTAAGTCTCCTTCATACCCGTTATTGATGAAAGACATATCAGTTGTGCCTTTCGGGTATTCTGTGACACAGGTGGCATCATGTAGATTTAGGGTTTGTCGAATGATGTCTGGAGTGATGACCACCTGTTTCTGGTTAACCAACGACTGGAGAGTGATTTGGCGATCATTCTCACCAGTTTGCACAGAGACGTTGGTCCAGAATTGGCTTAGGGAATCGGGGTATATGGTAGGATTCAGAAGAAAAGCGGTTCGGTACTGGGAATCTACCATAAGATCGATGGCATTATCAAATTTGTTCCAAAAGGCCGATTTTGAGAGGTAGGCAACACAGTTGTGTCTGGGTTTGAGTTTCATGGTCGCCATTGTTGAGAGAGTGAAGGACGTAAAACGGCTAATGAAACGTTTGAAATTAGGTTTAGGTATTTATAGGGTAAGAAAAGGCTGATATAAATCGACTAAAAGTGTTGGTGCTGTCATCAGTTGTTTGAAAACAACTGAAGACCTGGTTTTAACTTTCAGAAGTTGTGACAACTGAAGACTTGGTATTAGCCATCAGTAGTTGTGAAACTACTAAAGACATGGTTTTGGCTTCAGTTGTATGAAGTGAAACAGCAGTTGTAGAAACAACTGAAGAGAAAAGTTTCTCATCAGCTGTTGTCGTCAATTTTAGCTCATCAGCTGTTTCATTCTGACCTCAACACTTATCAGACTTTGTCTGATTTTCAGACGTTTCATTGGTCATCAGTACTTATCTGTTATACTGACATCAGTAGTTGTAACCACATCAGTTCTTTTAACAGATAGAGTACTTCAGTACTTTTAAGTAATTTAGTCTTCAGTAGTTATGAAAATACTGAGGATAAAAGAACTTATCAGTACTTATTTGTGACAATAGTATACGAATGCTCATCAGTACTTGTTGACTGAGATCATCAGTAGTTGTCACTTATTCTAGCTGCAGCATACCAAGCCTTAACACTAGGTTTTGGAAAGTTGAACTGTCCAAAGGCTTAGTAAATATGTCTGCAAGCTCATCAGCACTAGGAACAAACTTTGGATCAATCAGACCTTTTTCAAAACAATCCCTAATAAAATGGTGTCTGATCTCAATATGTTTGGTCCTAGAGTGCTGGACTGGATTCTTGACAATACAAAAGCTGAAGCACTATCCATTAGTAATGGAGTCTTAGTCTCTGTAATGCCATAATCCAATAATTGATTCTGAAGCCAGAGTACCTGAGATGTACAACTTGCAGCAGCAATGTACTCGGCTTCAGCAGTGGATGTAGCAACAGATGTTTGTTTCTTACTCTGCCAAGAAACCAAACAGTTGCCTAGGAATTGACATCCACCAGAAGTTGATTTTCTAGTTAATTTACACCCTGCATAGTCACTATCAGAAAAAGCAACTAATTTGCAAGAGTGCCCAGTGGAATACCAAAGACCTAGAGATTGAGTACCTTGCAGATATCTAAAGATCCTCTTGACTGCAATCAAATGAGACTCTTTAGGAGCAGCCTGAAATCTAGCACAAACACAAGTTGCAAACATAATATCTGGTCTAGAAGCTGTTAAGTACATCAAGGACCCAATCATACATCTGTAAAGTGTTTCATCAACAGCTTTACCTTTCTGATCTGCATCCAGTTGTGTGGTGCTGCACATGGGAGTAGAACAGGGCTTACAGTTTTGTAAATCAAACTTTTCCAAAAGACTCTTTGTGTATTTTGACTGATGAATGAAAGTTCCATCAGCCTTTTGTTTGATTTGCAAACCTAGAAAGAACTGTAATTCTCCCATGGCACTCATTTCGAATTTTTGTTGCATCAACTTTGTAAATGCATCACACAACTGTGGATCAGAGGATGCAAAAATAATATCATCAACATAAATTTGAACAAGGAGCTTATGCTGACCCACTTTCTTAATGAACAAAGTTTTATCTATGGAGCCTCTAGTGAAATTATTCTGAAGAAGAAAATTTGACAGTGTTTCATACCAGGCTCTAGGAGCTTGTTTCAACCCATAAAGAGCCTTATCAAGTTTATACACCCAATCAGGATGTTTATTATCCTCAAAACCTGGTGGTTGACACACATAAACCTCTTCTTTTATTTTACCATATAAAAATGCACTTTTGACATCCATTTGAAAAACTTTAAGATTGTGGAATGCAGCATAGGCTAAAACAATCTAATTGCCTCCAGTCTGGCTACAGGGGCAAAGGTTTCATCATAATCAATACCTTCTTCTTGTGAAAACCCCTGGACAACCAGTCTGGCCTTGTTCTTGACAATTTGCCCATTTTCATCTGTTTTATTCCTAAACACCCATTTAGTGCCTATTGCACACTTACCTGGGGGTAGAGGAACCAGTTCCCACACTTGCTGCTTTTTGAACTGAAGAAGCTCAAGCTGCATGGCATCAACCCATCCATTGTCTCTTAATGCAATATGATAGTTCTTTGGCTCTTGCTGACTGATGAAGAGAGCATAGAAGCAGAAGTTGGACAATTGACTTCTAGTTGAGACACCAGCATTGATATCACCAATGATTTGAGACATTGGGTGATTCTTCAGCTCTTGGTACACTATGAGATCTGTGCAAGTGTTTGTAGCACGCTCAGCAGCAACAGATGTTGATCCAGATTCTTGAAACCAAGTATTAGATGGCAAGTCAAATGAAGTAGAGGATTCAGAAATCTCATCAGCATTTGTTGTGGATGGTGCTACTGAAGCTACAGGAACATCAAGTTTAGTAGACTCAGGCAGTTGATCACTAAACTTGAATAGGTGAGTACTGGGATCATCATCAACATCAGTACCACCAGATGGATGACTAGCTGCAGAAGGTGATGAATTCACATGATCTGCAACAGCTGGAGGCTGATAAGGAACATATTGCAGTATGTCCAGATCAAACAACTCCACAGGGTTTTGTGGAATTTTGTCCTTAGGAGATTCATTGAACTTCACATGCAAGGTTTCTTCAACCATCTTTTTCTGCAGTTGAACACTCTGTAAGCCTTGCAAGTGGATGAATACCCAACAAAATACCCTGCATCCACCTTAGAATCAAACTTTTGGAGTTGATCCTTTGTGTTGAGAATGTAACAAGGACACCCAAATGCTCTGAAGAATGAAATTAGAGGAGCCAAATGATGTAGAACTTCATAAGGAGTCTTCATCAACCTCTGATTCACTAAAGCTCTATTTTGCACATAGCATGCTGTGTTGACAGCTTCAGCCCAAAAGGTCAGTGGCAAACCAGAGTCAGCCAACATGGACCTTGCAGCTTCAATTAGGGTCCTGTTCTTTCTCTCCACTACTCCATTTTGTTCTGGAGTCCTTGGGATGCTATACTGCCTCTTGATTCCTTTTGAAAGGTAGAAATCATCAAGTGTATGGTTTCTAAATTCAGTTCCATTATCACTTCTTATACACTTGACTGATAGGGAATACTGCTTCTCAACATACAACACAAAGTTAATAATTGTCTGAGCAGCCTCATCCTTTGAATGCAAGAAGAAGGTCCATACAAATCTGGAGTAATCATCCACAATTACCAGACAGTATTTCTTCTTTGCCATGCTCATTACTCTCACAGGACCAAAGAGATCCATGTGCAGTAATTGCAAGCAGGCAGTGGACTTTGGTTCTTCTATAGGAGGGAATGAAACTTTGTGTTGTTTTCCTTTTAAACAAGCAGTGCAGGTTTCATCACAGTGGAACTCCTTTATTGGTAGACCTCTCACTAAACTATTGTGGATCAGCTGATTCATGTTTTTGAGATTAACATGACCCAGCCTTCTATGCCACAGTTTAGATTCCTGAGGAGAGGCCTTGGAGAACAGGCAAGGATGACCTTTTATATCAATCTTCTTTGACAAATCCAAGGCATATACTCTTCCTATCCTGTTGGCCTTCAGGAGAGTATGTTCATCCAATACCTTGTCAATCAGCCTCAGAACTTTGGAAGACAGAATCCGGCAGTTCTGGCTTGTGAAAAGTGCAACATGCCCTTTATCACACATCTGACTGACACTCAGTAGATTATACTTGAGATTCTCCACATGGTTAACATCATCAAATCTGATTTCTCCATTTGACACAAATCCTTTCCCGATGATGTAACCTTAGCATCATTTCCAAATGAGACAAATCCCTTCTTTCCTTGAGAGTAGTCATTAAGAAGAGAACTGCTCCCAGTCATATGCATAGATCCTCCACTGTCTACATACCAGATGCTTCTTTGGCATGCTGAAGAACCCTGCATTTATCATAAGAAACTAGTTAGCTTTAGAGACCCAAACCTTTTTGGTTTTGGGTCTGTTTTCATCAACAGATTTAACCATAACTTGTTTCTCATGATTAACAGCTGATGAAGGTGGAGATGGTGCTGAAATGGATTTCTTAGATTTGGGCTTGGATTTCCTTTTCAGTGGTTTGATCACAGGTGCATCTAGTTGGTTAACTCTCCCCAACAAATGCTGAACCATCATAACAAGTTGTGTCTGATTTGTTGCTAAAGCCTTCAGCTCATTTGACACATCAGTACTTGTTTTTGATGAGTTCCTGTGACCCACCATTTCCTCCTTGAAATTCACAGACTTAGTCTGATGTTTATCATGAGGAACACTATCAGCTGTTTTCTGATAAACCCCATCCTTCTTTTTGGATTTGGCGAGGCCTTGGGTTTATCAGTTTGAGATGACTGTGGTACAAACTTGGTCTCAAACTCATTTTTCATTTTATTAATCTCTTCTTTAATGAGCTTATCTCTGTTGAGTTTGGAACCCTTTTTGTACCAGCATTCATCAGATAGATGATTGAATTTACCACATATTTCACATGGCTTATTCTTCATCTTGGATTGATCAACTGCTGAAGTGGAAACTACTGAAGGTGTGATCTTCAGTACTTTCCTCCTTTCAGTACTTGTGTTAAGTACTGAAGGATCGGTAACAACTGAAGACTTGTTCTTCAGCTGTTCTCTATCCGTCCTGAAAGACCGTATGATAGATTCCTCAGCAGTTGTTAATCCTTTTATTTCAGCAGATTTGAAATGCTTTTCAGATGTTGTGACTTGCCCTTCAGTACTTGGAGTACTTTGAGGGACAACATCTGAATTGCTCAGCTTCATGTGTTTATCAGCATTTAAACCATCAGGCAATTGATTTGCTGAGATCTTAACACTGACTTCATCCTCTAATTTTGACAATTTTGTATTATCATTTGAGGATGAATCACATGATGATGTGGTTTGGAAATTACTTTCACCTTCAGATTTTACTATTGATTTTGAAGTAAAATCAGTAGGTGGTGCAGTATGATTGTAACCTATTCCAAACTTCACATTTGAAGCTGTTTGCTTGCTGAGAAGCATTTCAAATCCCTTGCAGGATGTTACCCAGCGGTCACACTCAACTTGGGTAGCTGCAAGTGTCTCTTTGAGACTTCTGTGGTTCTCAAGTATGACCTCTACCTTAGCCTTTTCATCATTAAGTTGGCATTTAAGCTTGTAAATCTCATCATCTTTGTCATTAAGAACAGACTCATACTCAGCTTTTCTTTTGGAAATAGTTTTCTCAAGCTCAAGATTTTGATTGATTAAAGCTACATTTGCCTCTCTAATAGAGACAAAGGCAGCTATGCATGATTCAGAACATAACTTGGCTTTAGCCTCAGAAGATACCTGGGTTACCTGTGAAGATGATGCATCGGAGCAGGAACCTCAGTAGACTCCAGGGCCATGAGAGCAAGATTCCCAAAAGGATGTTCACCACCATGTTGACCAGCACCAGCAAATAATTGCTCATTGAAACCAGAAAGATCATCTGGTGAGCTGCTCCAGTCAACAACTCCTGGTGTGAAGAAGCTGTGATGAGGTTGAGATTGTGATGGAGATGGTTGAGGCTCAGGTAGGGCTTGAGGTTGTTGTGCTATAGGAACTTGAACTGGATTTGGCTGTGGCATGTAATAGCAGGGATATGGATATGGCATTGGACCCTGAGGGACAAAATATGCAGGAGATTGAGGTTGTGAGTGATGACCAGAACTAGCAGGATGTTGCCCTTTGTTTTGTGAACTATTGCTTGGAAAGGTCACAAAGGGTGCAGAGGAGTTAGATCCAGTTGATCTACACTCTCTTGCAAAGTGCCCAAGCCTGTGGCATTTGTGACACCTCAACTTACTCTTGTCAAAACCAACTTTGGTTTTGCCAGAGAGTCCTGGAAATTTCCTACCAGTTCTCTTGTAGAACTTTTGAGATCTGATATTGATCAAGGCCATTTGGCTCAAAATATCCATCTCTTCTAAATCATCATCAGCAATACCCATCAAATCATCCATGATAAAGCATAAATTATCACTATTACACCCAGAATGACTGTCAACACCAACAAATGCATGATCAGAACTGTTTGAAGAGAAATCTATATGCTCATCATAATGGCTTTCTGATCCAGCATATTCTGACTCATGACCGACCAAGGCAGTGTTCCCTGGTACAAAGTCATCAGTGAGCTTTCCTGATGATGCCAGTTTCCTTTTCTGCTCTATCTCTCTTTCAAATGTAAGCAGTTTCCCATGGAGTTGGGTGAGAGATAGGCTATCCAGATTTGCACTGGAGCGTAGGACAATGGTGTATGTGTCCCATCTCTCAGGCAGTGATCTGAGGAATCTGTTGTTCATCTGGCTGTTAGTATACTCATGCTTGACCATTTTCAGCTCAGAGATCAAGCAGGAGAAACGCTCAAACTGTTGAGTCAGTGTCTCACCCTTCCTATGAGAGAAGTCTCATATTGTTGGGCGAGGATTTCTCTGTTGTTTGCTAAGACCTCATCAGTTCCTCCGAATTGTTCCTTCAAAGCATTCCAGAGGTCATGAGCAGTTTCATGATGCATAAGCCCAGAATAGATTTCATTAGGCAGTGCCATGGCCAGAATTCCATGGGCTTTAGCATCAATCTCAAACAGTTTACGATCTTCATCTGAGTATTGCTCCTTCTTCTTCGGAACCATTTGGTTGGTCTCCGATTGTTCACCATAGGCTTGTGTGGACCGTGAACCACAGATGTCCAACAACCTGAACTGTTAACAGACAGGTGATGGAGAATTCTTCGTTGCCATATGTTATACTCACTCCTAACCAGCATCGGAGGCTTGGTTGAGGAGCCAGTGTTGTGAGGGTCATTAGAAGGAGTAGTCATTCTCAGATTCAAACCAATTCAATCAAGTTTCAACAGATTTAGCACAAAAACACAACAAACTCAATATGAACCAAGAAGAAACTCAAATTGAATACCAGAAGCAGCAGAAGATCAATCTCTATAACCAATTCTTGCAAATATGCTAATTCGATCAAACTTTAGATGTCGAAATAGCAGTTTCAATGATCAATTGTTAAACCGATCAATGATTAACCCGCTCTGATACAATTTGACAGGATCAGCGATCTAAGTTTGATCAATTAGAGTGAATCGCAGTGGAATTAGAACAAGAATTAGACAAATATAGCAAGAACACAATAGATATTCAATGGAACAGTACACGGTTATAGAGAAATAGGGTTTTCTGCAAAAGGGATAATATCATTCATGCACAAATGCTTTGGTATGGCGGCTGCTAAGCTTTACCGGGTTCACTCAGCTGTGCATCGCACCTTACAATTAGGTCAACATTCCTTATATAAAGGAATGTGACGTCTGCTGATGTCACTTGATAGTGACATCTAACAGAATTATTACAAACAACTGAAAGTAAGCAAACTACTGAGAATGTTCACAACAACTGAGAACATCTCAGAGTATGCCAAGTACAAAATGAAACTAAAACTACTGAAACTACAAGTACTGATTACAGGAAACATAAAACTACTGAAAGGAAACCATCACAACTACTGAAGAGGTCTTCTTCAACTGTTGTGACAACATCTGAAACTTGGTCTTCAGTCTTTGTCTTCAGCTTTTGTCTTCAGACTTTGTCTTCAGGTCTTTCACTTCAGACTTTGTCTTCAGCTCTTTCACTTCAGACTTTGTCTTCAGCTCTTTCACTTCATACTTTGTCTTCAGCTCATTAGCTTCAGACTTTGTCTTCAGACCTTGTTATCAGTTGATGTCTTCAGCTGTTGCAGACTACTTCAGCTGTTGTAATGTCTGTGGGACTTAAAGGTTTTTCTGATCAGGCTCATTGGTTCTTTTGGTCGAACATCCCCTCAGTCTCAACGATTGACCCTGTGTGCATCCAACGGGTTAGCTAAACCGCACACAGTTGAGCTAACAACCTAGTGGTTGTGAACCTCCTGTGAATTTGCTTGCAAGACTTTCTTACGTTCTTTATGTTCCACTTTCATTAATCTTTTCACTTCTTAAAGATAATACTTTACGAATAAGAGTAAAACCACACCACGTAAAGTCACATAATAATATAATAGGGAACATAAGAACAACCCAAAACATAACTAAAATAATCAGCAAATAGTATCAAGTCAAACCAGGGTCAAACCCTAAAATTCTGATTTCCCAAAATTACAGAAAATATTCTAAGTGTCATTGGCGCATGGGCACTATGTAGGAGCATGAGCCCTGCTTAGGCGCATTAACACTATTCAGGCGCATGAATCCTACACTTAGGCATTTTTCTTACATTCTGGGCGCATGAGCCTTTCAGGCTCATGAGACTACACTTAGTCACTAGAGAAAAATCTTGGGCGCATGACACTATTCAGGCGCATGAATCCTACACTTAGGATTTTTTAAGGAAATTTACAGGCGCACGGGACCTGTTTGGGCGTATGGCCTGCACTTAGGCATATTTTCACTAAAATCCCCGGCGCATGGGCCCTATTTGGGCGCATGATTACCTGTTGTGCATTTCTACATTTCAGAATTAGTTCAAACCTGTTTCATGACCTGTCCTAACCTTAAAATACTATTCTAAGCATCAATAACACCTAACCAACCAAAGAACACAAGTATAAACATACATATACATACGGGTAAACATATTTCAGTTGTAAAACATTTTAACCATGCATTTTCAGCCCCAAAACAGTTTAAAACACATAGAAATCAGGGTCTAGAACTCACCTAGTGTAGCAAACAAGTAAAACTCCTCCCAACCTGCTTGTACAAGAGTTCAAACACCTAAAACAAACAAAATAAATACCAAAACACATAGAACACTTATTAATCGATTCCTAAGGGTGAAACCACCGAGAAACCGAACCAATTATACAAGAAAACACTCACCTTAGATGATTTCAGCTTCCTTCTCACTCTAAAACAGAGAGGATTCAGTTTTCTTCCTCTTCTTCTCCTTTCAGCGGTAAAGAAAAGCAACAGCAGGGAGATATGGGCAGCCATGCCCATATAAAGTGCACTTTTTGACTTTTGTGTAGTTTTACACAAAACACCCCTCATCTTTGGCTCTTCTTTCTTTCTTTCCAAATACTTTTACGTTGAACGAAGTTTCGGGTGTTACAAGTCTACCCCACTTAAAGAGGTTTCGTCCCCGAAACCTGTCATTCTTTGAACAACTGTAGGTAATGTTGTCTCATCTCCTCTTCAGTCTCCCACGTAGACTCAGAACCCTTTTGGTGTTTCCACTGCACCCGCACAAGTGGAACCAATTTATTCCTCAACCTCTTCTCTTTTCGATCGACGATTGCCACTGGCTGCTCCACATAGTTGAGCCGTTCATCCACTTCGATATCTTCCAGTGGTACAATCATATCTTCATCGGCTAAGCATTTTCCTCAGATGAGATACATGGAATGTTGGATGAATTCCACTTAACTCATCAGGCAATTCTAATCAATAGGCCACCTCTCCCACTCGTGCAACGATTCGGAAAGGTCCTATGTATCTAGGGTTCAGCTTGCCTCTCTTCCTGAACCGGATGATCCCTTTCCAAGGCGAGACCTTCAGCATGACTTTATCACCCACATTGAACTCAATTCGTCTACGCCTCTTATCGGCATACGACTTCTGCCTATATTTGGCTGCCTTCATAAAGGCTTTGATCTTTTCCAACTTTTCGGTCATAGCCTCAATCACCTCGATGCTTCCCAATTCCTTTTGCCCGATGTCACCCCAACATACGTCGTTCTACACCTCCTACCGTACAACATCTCGTATGGTGGCATACCAATGCTGGCATGATAACTGTTGTTGTATGAGAACTCTGCCAATGGTAGGTGATCATCCCAACTTCCTCCAAAGTCGATCACACATGCACAGAGCATATCCTCGAGCTTCTGAATCGTCCGCTCAGACTGACCATCTGTCTGAGGATGGTAAGCCGTGCTAATGTGTACTCTCATCCCCATGGCATCATGGAATCTCTTCCAAAACTTCGATGTGAACCGGGTGTCACGATCTGACACAATAGACACAGGCACACCATGACGAGCCACAATCTCCTTGATGAACAGATCCGCCAGTCTCTCTGAGGAATACGTCTCGCGGATCGGTAGAAAGTGAGCACTCTTTGTCAATCGATCAACTATCACCCAGATGGTATCATACCCCCTCGCAGTACGGGGTAGCTTTGTTATGAAGTCCATGGTGATGTGCTCCCACTTCCATTCGAGTATATCCAAGGGTTGGATCTTCTTGTATGGCTTCTGGTGTTTTGCCTTCACTTGCAAGCAAGTAAAGCACTTACTCACATAATCCGCCACGTCGCGTTTCATACCCGGCCACCAGTAGTCCTTCCTCATATCTTGATACATCTTGGTAGCACCGAGATGAAGGGAGTATCGAGTCTTATGAGCTTCGTCCATAATTCGCCCACGTAGATCCCCATACTGAGGAATCCACATCCGTACAAAACGAGTCTTAACCCAATGGGTGTTTTCTCCCAACTCTGTGACTAAACCTCTCATTCATTTGGAGTTGAGGTGATCTTCTTTCAATGCCTCATTTTGAAATTATTTGACCTGTGTCATCATGTCAGAAGTCATCACCAACTGATACACCTTCACCCGAATCGGTTCGAGTCTTTCTTTTCGGCTAAGGGCGTCGGGCACTACGTTGGCCTTGCCCGGGTGGTAATGGATCTCGCAGTCATAGTCCTTGATTAATTCCAACCACCTCCTCTGCCTTATGTTGAGATCCTTTTGCTCAAAGAAATACTTTAGGCTCTTGTGATCAGTGAAGATTGTGCATTTCACCCCGTATAGGTAGTGCCTCCAAATCTTTAAGGCGAAGACCACAGCTGCGAGCTCCAAATCATGCGTGGGATAATTGACCTCGTGGGTTTTTAGTTGTCGGGACGCGTAGGCTATTACTCTCCCACATTGCATTAACACACAACCTAGTCCCGAATAGGAGGCATCCGAATACACTACTAAGTCTTCACTCCCTTCGGGCAATGTTAAGACAGGGGCTTGAGTTAATCTTGGTTTTAACTCCTCAAACGCATCATCCTGTTCCCGTCCCCATACATACTTCACATCCTTGCGTGTCAATTTGGTCAAAGGTGAGGCTATATTGGAAAAGTCCTGGATAAATCTTCTATAGTAGCCCACCAAACCCAAGAAACTGCGAATCTCGGATGGCGTCTTTGGAGACTTCCATTGCATCACCGCCTCAACCTTCGCCGGGTCCACCATGATTCCTTCAGATTTCACCACGTGACCCAAAAATTGAACTTCGCGCAACCAAAAGGCACACTTAGAGAATTTAGCATAAAGCTTCTCCCTTCTAAGTGTCTCCAGCACCTCGCGTATATGACCGGCATTTTCTTCCTCGCTCTTTGAATAAATCAGGATATCATCAATAAACACATTCACTGATTTATCTAGCATCGGCCGGCACACTCGATTCATCAAATCCATAAAGGCAGCTGGCGCTTTAGTTAAACCGAAAGACAAAACGAGGAACTCGTAATGTCCATAATTCGTGCGAAACGCTGTCTTAGGAATATCTTGTTCTTTTACCTTCAGCTGATGGTAGCCAGATCGGAGGTCTATCATTGAGAACCAACTGGCACCTTGGAGCTGGTCGAACAAGTTATCTATTCTTGGTAAAGGATATCGGTTCTTCACCGTTAACTTGTTTAGCTCTCGATAGTCTATGCACATCCTCATACTACCGTCTATCTTCTTCACAAACAAGACCGGAGCACCACAGGGAGAGATGCTTGGTCGGATGAACCCCTTGTCCATCAACTCCTGCAGCTGATCCATCAGTTCTTTCATCTCAGACGGAGCTAACCGATACGGTGCTTTGGCAATGGGCTGAGCGTCGGGTATCAAGTCAATCTAAAACTCGATCTCGCGGTCAGGTGGCACACCTGGTAAATCTTCTGGGAACACGTCCGGGAAGTCACACACAACCGGCACTTCAGTCAATTATGGTATTGACGCGTCCACATCCTTTACATACGCCAGGTAAGCACTATATCCGCGCCTCATACACTTCTCTGCCACAGCCATCGAAATCACCCTTGGAACCGTGGTAACGCGATCACCAAAAACTATAACGGCACTGCCATCGGGCACAACTAATCGAATCATCTTCTTGCGACACACGATGTTTGCCTCATAGGTTGCTAACCAGTCCATCCCTAGTACTACATCAAATCCTCCTAGGGCATCACATATAGTTTAGCAGCAAACCTATGGCCTTCTAACTCTATGCCACAATCCTCAATCATATCAGAAATTCTAGTTGACTTACCAATAGCAGTTTCTACGTCAAAAGGCTCATCAATACTTCTACTACTAACAGGTAACTTATCACAGAAAGCAGCAGATATGCAACTCCTACTAGCACCAGAATCAAATAATACGGAGGCACAAGTTTGGTTTACTAGAAACATACCTGACATGACGTCAGGGTCTACCCGGGCTTCCTCTCGGGTCATCTTGAAGGCTCTAGCACTTGCCCTCTGCCCTCCTTCTTTGGCCACCTTCTTGCTCCCAGAGCTCTCAGCTCTCGGCTTCCTGCACTCGTGGTTTCTGTTGCCAGTTTCGCCACAGTTGAAGCACTTCGGCATCCCACAATCTTTTGCTATATGGCCGGGCTTCCCATACTTGAAGCAGACGTTCAATCCCAAACGGCATTCCCCGGTATGCTCCTTTCCGCACTTACCATACCTTTTTATTCCCGGGCCTGCAGTAAACACTAGTCGGTCATCCACCCTTGGCTTCTTGTTGTTCGGGGTGAAGCTACCATGCCCGAATTGCTTCCCATTCCAGTTTTTGTCACCCCCACCAGTCCTCTTCACCTCAACCACAACTACCTCTCGTTCATCATACAGCCTTCCAGCCAAATCCACTGCCGACCTAAAAGTGCTCGGTCGAGCAGTGATCAAATGCCTATGAATGTTAGCGGGCAACCCTTGGATGTATCGCTTAATCTTCCTTGATGTCGGTGTAACTTGATCCAGCACCAGCCTTGCCATCTCGTTAAATTTGGTAGTGTATTGCTGATGGGTCATAGTCCCCGCTTCCAGCTGTAGGAACTCTCTTTCAATCTTGTCGAGCTCCCGATGAGGATAGAACTCCTCGATCGTCAAGCTCTTCAGTTCTCCCCACCTTATCCTTCCAATGGCCTGGTTGCCCTCAGCTTAGACAAGGTTGTCCCACCAACACAACGTCGTGTCAACAAAAGAGTGAGTGGCAAACTTCACCTTCTGGTCCTCCCGACACTCAATAATCTCCAGTACCGCCTCCATCTCCCTCACCCTATGGTGAGCAGCAGCAGCATCACCATTGCCATCGAAGGTAGGGGGTCTACATCGTTGGAACGCTTTGTAGCTGCATCCCCTCGTGGTTTCCCGCACCATCACTTCTTCATCATCACTAAAGGCTCCCCCTCCAGCATTTAGCTCCTCCTCCTCATCGTGATCCCTCAGATCACCTCTCTTACCAGCAGTCGTTCTCCTCTCCTCTTTCTTCTCCTTCTTTTCATCCTCCCTCACAGCTCGGATCACTTCATTCACGACAGATGGTAGGATTGTCTGCATGACTTGTTGAACCTCCTCCACCACTGTCTCCTTCACCAAGGCTCTCAAGTTAGCACTCTCATCCACCCCCTTCGGGTGATGTAGTTCAGGCTCAGCAGGAGCCGTCTCTGCAGCCTTGGTCCTGTTCCTTGCGATATGTGGCCTACCACGAACACCATGTGTTCCACCACGAGAAGCCTTTGATGATCTACCTCCGGCCATCCTCTAAACACTATAAGATTCAAACACCAACACGGTCATTTAAGGTAATAGCTCAGTTTATGTCAAGTATAGTAAGCCCCTAATTACAGTGGCCAGTTGTGATTAGCCACTTACTTTACTCTTCATCCCTCGAGCATTTCCTATCCTGACTACATCAGTATTCAAATCTACTAAAGGCACATAAATCAAATAGCACACACACATAATACTGATTGATATTAAGAAAAGAAGTACTTGATGGCACGTAGCTACTCGGGCTGTCATCTCTCCATTCGTCCCATTCTCAGTTTAAGTTTAGGTTTTTGAAAATATTTACCTATTTCTTTTAAACTTTGGCTCTGATACCAACATGTAAGGCCCCGTTCCCGGAGGCCTCATAGTTGGTCAATCACAGCATTATTAAATAAAAACATTACATAACTCTTAAAGCATTACAGCAGAATTAACATCAAAAGCCATTCATTAACTAATAAATTCTGTTGCTAAGAAATACATGTGTGCTTGTTATCAGTTACAAAAGATCATTAGAACGCATTACAAAACAACAATGTTATTAATCATGAATGGATGCCAGTCCTGCCCTGACAAGTAGCCTCCCTGTGTGCCATCCTCAAAAAAATTTTCTGCCAACTGAAAATGCATAAAAGTCAGCGTTGCTGAGTGAGTTCTAGTTTTAAATTAGTGAAAATACTTTATGAGTTTTGTATAGGAAAAATACTCCTTAAAATAATGTTTACTCTTTAGTATGTGATCATACGTCATACATACATTCAAATATTATTCATTATCAACATTAATATCTTTCTTCACATTTCCATGGTCGTTCACTTGAACCTTTACTTTTAATCTTTCACTTTGATATGGACCAAAGCGCTATACCCCCCATATAATGCGCATAAACCTGGTACTGGGCCTGAGGTCTAATAATAGACCCCATCCGTGGTGCATAAAGCTGACTCCAGTATCGGGGCAACGACAATGGTCCCCTTAATCTCAACGATTGACCCCCCTGTGTGCATCCAATGGGTTAGCTAAACCGCACATAGTTGAGCTAACAACCTAGTGGTTGTGAACCTCCTGTGAATTTGCTTGCAAGACTTTCTTACGTTCTTTATGTTCCACTTTCATTAATCTTTTCCCTTCTTAAAGATAATACTTTACGAATAAGAGTAAAACCACACCACGTAAAGTCACATAATAATATAATAGGGAACACAAGAACAACCCAAAACATAACTAAAATAATCAGATAATAGCATCAAGTCAAACCAGGGTCAAACCCTAAATTCTGATTTCCCAAAATCCCAGAAAATATTCTAAGTGTCATAGGCGCATGGGCACTATGCACGCGCATGAGCCCTGCTTAGGCGTATTAACACTATTCAGGCGCATGAATCCTACACTTAGGCATTTTTCTTACATTCTGGGCGCATGAGCCTTTCAGGCTCATGAGACTACACTTAGTCACTAGAGAAAAATCTTGGGCGCATGACACTATTCAGGCGCATGAATCCTACACTTAGGATTTTTTAAGGAAATTTACTGGCGCACGGGCCCTGTTTGGGCGCATGGCTTGCACTTAGGCATATTTTCACTAAAATCCCAGGCGCATGGGCCCTGTTTGGGAGCATGATTACCTGTTGTGCATTTCTGCATTTTAGAATCAGTTCAAACCTGTTTCATCACCTGTCTTAAGCTTAAACATACTATTCTAAGCATCAATAACACCTAACCAACCAAAGAACACAAGTATAAACATACATATACATACGGGTAAACATATTTCAGTTGTAAAATATTTTAACCATGCATTTTCAGCCCCAAAATAATTTAAAACACATAGAAATCGGGGTCTAGAACTCACCTAGTGTAGCAAACAAGTAAAACTCCTCCCAACCTGCTTGTACAAGAGTTCAAACACCTAAAACAAACAAAACAAATAGCAAAACACATAGAACACTTGTTAATCGGTTCCTAAGGGTGATACCACCGAGCAACCGAACCAATTATACAAGAAAACACTCACCTTAGATGATTTCAGCTTCCTTCTCACTCTAAAACCGAGAGGATTCAGTTTTCTTCCTCTTTTTCTCCTTTCAGCCGTAAAGAAAAGCAACAACAGGATGATATGGGCGGCCATGCCCATATAAAGTGCACTTTTTGACTTTTGTGTACTTTTACACAAAACACCCCTCATCTTTGGCTCTTCTTTCTTTCTTTCCAAATACTTTTACTTTAACCGAAGTTTCGGGTGTTACAAGTAACTCAGAAATTGATTGACCTTTTTGTAACACATTTCTTAATAAATCACCAGCAGACCAGGCTTTGTTCCACAATTGCTTTTGATCAATAGAAACTTGATAACTTTCTTTATCAATCTTCGAAAACATCTTAATCAGCTTTCTTCTTCTTCCATATCTTGAACTTTTCATAGCCGTAGATTTAATCACATGAGGCTTCAAAACCTTTGTTCTTTTAGTAATCTCAAGATATTTAGGATTATCCATATCAAGTACCACCATTTTCTTTGTTTGCCTTTCTGTTTCCTAAAAACTTCTAACTAAGTTTCTCAATGATTCTCCTTGTAATCTGTTCAGTTTCTTCCTTGGGTAATTTCTAGATTGCAACCACATCATCAAGTCATAGATATTCATATCTTCAGGGTTAGGATGGTACAATTCAGAAGTTGATAATTCTTCAACATTTATACTTTCTTGTAACGGATTCCATTCACCATGCTCAACAATTATTTCATCTGGATCAATTGGTGCACTAGACTCAGTAGCTATGCACTTCTCAAACTCTTCATTAATTTGAGAAACAGTTAATCCATCTAAAAATACTCTGTTGTATTTCATCTTCACTAAATAATTATACCTATCTTCAATGTCAATAGGTATATCATCATGTCTTAATCCAATCGGAGAAAGGTGTTCTTCAACATTTGCTTCCATTATATCTTCATCTTCTGGTACTTCGTTATACGAGACATCATCAAATTCTTCTTTGATATCATCAAGAGCACCAATGATTTCTTGAATTTTATCACCTTCCTTTTCAGCAACAGATTTCTCAATTACCTTTTGAATTTTAGATGAAGATTCAGGTAAAACTAAACTATCTACATCGTCTATTTTTCTTTTCCCTTTATCAATCGATGGAATTTTCTCAACATCTATAGGAGCAACTTCAGAAATAATCATCACTTCAGGAGACGGAGACTTATTCTTTTCTTTCAACTTTTCTAATTCTTCTTTCATCAATTCATTTTCCTTATTCACCTTCTTTAATTTTTCTTTCATCATATCAAAATATGTCATCATAACTTCAAATGTTTTCAAGTTTTAATCTCTACTTTTTCTTAACTCATCAATTATTTTATCCTTTTCTTTCATTTCATCAATTAACCTTTCATTTAATGCTTTTAGCTCTTCAATCATCTTTAATTGATTCAACTTTTCTTCATTCAAAAATTTCCATGTTTGTTTTCTCTTCTTTAGAATCAAACATCTTGGTCCTGTTTTGAAAAGCTTTTAAGTTTGCCTTGTTTTCTGGCGAGTGATCATGAGTGTTAAAATTTTCTGGTAAGGTATTTGTTATTGATTCAGGTAGCGGTTCATGAGTGAAACCCAATCCTGCCTTTTGTTTATCTTTTTGTTCATTTACCAACTTTTCCATAATGGTTTTAGAACTTTTAACTTTGACGAGATCAACTTGAGTAGCTGCATGAGCTATCTTCTCCAGTTCAAGATTTTTTGTCATCTCTTCAAGTTGTTTTGATACAATTTCAAGTTCTCTTAGAGTTTTGTTCCAAGAATTTTAAAGAGAGATAATCTTTTCGTCAGATACTTTATGATCATTTTTAAGTTTGGTATGCATTAGTTCTTCTTGCTTAAGTTTTCACAAATCTTGTAAGAATAATTCCTGTAGTATTCTACATGCTCGAAGCAAGACTTTGTGCATAATTTTTCTATGACTTCTGATGGAATTTTAGAATATTAAGGAGGAGAAGTTTCAGAGTTAGAGCTTTCAACCTTTGGTTGATCAGATTTTGCCATCAATGCAACTTCCTTTGAATCTTCCTTGGGATCAGACTTGTCACTCCAGTCATAATCCTCTTCATCATTCTCAGAGTTTCCATTAGCTTTTGGATCATTAAATTCAGACCAAGCTTCTTTTTGTATTTCTGCAACAAGAGATAAATTGGAGGTTAAATCAGCAGTAAATTGCTCAGCGTATGCACTACAATCATAACCATCTTTAATATTAACAACAAGAGCTTTCTTGGGCTCCTCTGATGATTTAGAATCATCTTTCAATTCTGGCATTGGTAGGCTTTGATAAGGTTTCTAAAATGTCTTCTGTGAAGATTACGGAAACCTTTGATTACTTGATCTAGATTGGCCCTTTCCACCTTTATTCCTTAGAGCTTTGCACTCTCTAAAGAAGTGACCATAGCTGTTAAAGTTAAAACACCTAGATTTGGACTTATCAAATCCAACAGACTTGTTTGCACTCGGCTTGTAGTTTCTGTTGACATACGAGTGTTTCTGAGTCCTATAAGCTATCATAACCATTTGCCAGTTGAGATCCATTTCTTCAACATCGTCTGGATCCATTTTAAACAAATCCTACAAAACAAGATCAAGTTGAGTTAGATGACTACCTTGATAAGCTTGAAAGCTTGCCATAAATGCAGTGAAAGCAGTTTTAGACTCTTCATCCTGTAATAGGATGTTTATTACATCGTTAACTTTGCTAGTTTTAGTAGAGTTAGCAGATGGAGTCTCTGCTTGAGATTTGGAACTTTTAGGCATAGGATGAGATTGAGGTTGATTCTGAGTTGTATAGGCAGGAACACTTGTGTAAGTAGAATCAGTGAAGAACCCTGCGCCAACAAATAGATCACCCTCATCTTCTGGTGAAGTTTCATTCTTAGCCATGAATGCATTCTCCACAGTACTTGCTGGAGAAGCAATATATTTATATTGTGACATCGAAGCGGATCTGTCATTGTTTCTAGAGCTTTCATAAATTTCAACATATTCTATTTTAGAAATCAAGAGATCAAGATCCATTGGGAATTTCTCAGTATGCTTTAACAGAGTGACTGTTTGCTTCCATGAAGATGGAAGAGCATTGAGAAGCCTGAAGTTAAGATCTTTTAAATCATTCTTGATACCTACAGTCAAGATCTCAGTAGATAGTTGAACAAATCTGTTCATCATCAGATTTATTGTTTCACCAGATAAATGTTCAATAAGTTCTAATTATCTCTTTAACTTTTGCTTTTTCAGATCCTGGATCTCCTTTCCACCTTCACATATTATTTTAAAGGCCTTATACATGGTGTATCCCGTCTGATAACCATCAAGCCTTGTAAGGACTTCAAGTGGCAGTCCTTTGCACATCAAAGAATAAGCTTTTATATCATTTTTAACTTTCCTGAGATCATCACCCTGTAATCCATCTTCAGGATATGGTTCCTGAGATTCTTTGGTCTAAACAAAACCTCTATCAGGACCATCTAAAGTTATATGAATATGAGGTCCCTTTTCTATGGATTTCCATAGATCAGTATCAATAGAATTCAAGTGATGTTTTAATCTCAGTGACCAATTCTTGAAATCTGCTCTATTCTTCAGCTTAGGAACTCTGTTCTCTGAGTCTTCTGATTTTACCAATTTTAGTTTTTGATTTTTAAAAGAAATTTGTTTTTTTTTGTTGTTTTTAATGTTTTGAATTAAAACAATGAATTGAACATATTTTTGGATTTTTAAGTTTCTGAAAAATTTTAAAAATTTTCTAAGTGTTGAAGCTGATGCGTCCAAATAGTGGTAAAACGTCCAAACAGTTGTGATACTTCCTTTGACTTTGACTTTGACTTTGAAACGTCTAAGGGAATGCCTTAGAAAAATTCCAAAACGCTCAAGTTGAAATGTGTCTGAACAGTAGCAAAACGCATGAACAGTTGTCAGACGCCTTGGTGCAGAAACGCCCACAGTTCAAAAACGCCTCAACAGTTTAAATGCGCCTAGAATTCCTTAGATTCTGTCAACTTCCAAAGTGTCCCAACAGTTGAAATGTGTCCCAGTAGTAGAAAAACGCCTAACTGAAAAACGCCCAAACAGTGGAAATGCGCCTAAATAGTTGTTATGCGCCCAACACTTAGGCAATTTTCAGCAGTGTTTTTGACCTAATGCGCCACATACATCAGATTCAAACGAACTCAGATTCTTCCAAATCCTTCAAAACATGATTAATTGATCTGAAATTCACCAATTAGGTAGAATTTTGATCGATTAACAATCCTTTGGCTTCAATTTCATCAATTAAACAACAGAATTGATCATTTGATTCATGATCAGGTTTGACAGAATGAAGAACAAGTTCAAAGAGCTCTTTGCTCAAATTTACTGATTTGAACGAATTGTACTGCTAATTGTGAATCAAATCATGTTCCTGATGTTGAAACACAACTGAATTCAACAATTATACAACTGAATTGTTTATTAATCACAGATTCAAGTGATTTTAAGAGTTTGACAGTTGACGAACTTCAATCACTGAATCGAAAGCTCTGATACCATTATATGAGCTCAAAATGGATCGATCTGTGATGATATATGAACACAATTCAATCTAAAACACACAAGTATTCAATTCAACACAAGCAAATCAACAAAAATTCATAAAGTTTTCATTGATTAGCATATAGAAGAATACAAAGTGTAGTAAACAGTTACAAAGCGTCTCAATCACTCTAAAAACTTTTCTACACAATACATATCTATGCTATTTATACTAATCAAGAAAACAAAGGAACATATTTACATAAAAAGTCCCTATACTATGACAAAAACTATACAAGACACATAAAGACTAAAGCTAATCTTTTAAGAAGCATCTACAAGGATCTTACAGTTTAAACCGAATGCACCACGAACACGAAACCGTACAAATGACCATTGAAAATTGATACACTCCTTCCCAAAACTAAACAAGAACTCTCCATAACCATCTTTGAATACTCTTGCCTCAAAAATCCACTTAAATCAATGAAAATGACAATTGTCAATTCACGGAATCCTTTATTGATCATAAAGGCAAGGATAAGAGTTGTAAAGGACAAACTAACTACTCGTATTCACTCAATAAGAATCTAGAATGAAATTACACATACTGAATGAAACTAATGTAACGTCACACAGGAAACGCAATGTGTGATCGATAAAAAAGGAGTCAAATCAAGTTAACTCGTCCTACTATGTAATATTTCCTTGTATTTCAATAAAAAAATGCAACTGTAGATAGGTGCATTAAAGTATTCATGAAGATTAACAAAATACATTGGAAAAGAAATACGTACAAAAAGAAATTAAACAACAATAGTTCTCGCAGAGACAGTTATATGCTTTCCTTAATAACCTTCAATGCTATGGAGTTTTGATCCTCAAACCTTGTCAACACACTCAAAGCCTAATTTCATCAAATCCCGTTATATTGATGACTAAAATCACACTAATCAATCATAAATGGAACATAGGATCTTACTGTTTAAACCGAATGCAACAGGAAGACGAAACCATACAAATGACCATTGAAAATCGATACACTCCTTCCCAAAACTAAACAAGGACTCTCCATAACCGTCTTTGAACACTCTTAGCTCAAGAATTCACTTAAATCAAATAAAATGACAATTGTGATTCACGGAATCCTTTATTGAGCATAAATGCAAGGATAAGAGTTGTAAAGGACAAACTAACTACTCGTATTCACTCAATAAGAATCTAGAAAGAAATTACACTTACCGAATGAAACTAATGAAACGTCAAATAGGAAACGCAATGTGTGATGGATAAAAAGAAGCCAAATCAAGTTAACTCGTCCTAGAATGTAATATTTCGTTGTATTTCAATAAAAAAATGTAACTACAGATATGTGCATTAAAGTATTCATGAAAGATTAATAAAATACATGGGAAAAGAAATGCATACAAAAAGACATTAAACAACAATCGTTCTCGCAGAGATAGTTATTTGCTTTCCCTAATAACCTTCAACGCTATGGAGTTTTGATCCTCAAACCTTGTTAACACACTCGAAGCGTAATTTCATCAAATCTCGTTATAATGTTGACTAAAATCACACTAATAAATCACAAATGGAACATAGGATCTACTATTTAAACCGAATGCAACACAAAGACGAAACCACATAAATGACCATTAAAAATCGATACACTCCTTCCCAATACTAAAGAAGAACTCTCCATAACCATCTTTGAACACTCTTGCCTCAAGAATCCATTTAAATCAATCAAAATGACAATTGTCGATTCACATAATCCTTAATTGAGCATAAACGCAAGGATAAGAGTTGTAAAGGAGAAACTAACTACTCGTATTCACTCAATAAGAATCTAAAATGAAATTACACTTACCGAATGAAACTAATGAAACGTCAAACAGGAAACGCAATGTGTGATGGATAAAAAAGAAGCCAAATCAAGTTAACTCGTCCTAGTATGTAATATTTCCTTGTATTTCAATAAATAATGAAACTACAGATAGGTGCAATAAAGTATTCATGAAAGATTAACAAAATACATGGGAAAAGAAATACGTACAAAAAGACATTAAACAACATTAGTTCTCGCAGAGATAGTTATTTGCTTTCCCTAATCACCTTCAATGCTATGGAGTTTTGATCCTCAAACCTTGTTAACACACTGGAAGCCTAATTTCATTAAATCCCGTTATAATGTTGACTAAAATCAAACTAATCAATCACAAATGGAACATAGGATCTACTATTTAAACCGAATGCAACACAAACACGAAACCATATAAATGACCATAAAAAATCGATACACTCCTTCCTAATACTAAAGAAGAACTCTCCATAACCATCTTTGAACACTCTTGCCTCAAGAATCCATTTAAATCAATCAAAATGACAATTGTTGATTCACGGAATCCTTTATTGAGCATAAACGCAAGGATAAGAGTTGTAAAGGAGAAACTAACTACTTGTGTTCACTCAATAAGAATCTAGAATCAAATTACACTTACGAAATGAAATTAATTAAACATCAAACAAGAAACACAATGCGTTATCGATAAAAAAGAAGTCAAATCAAGTTAACTCGTCCTAGTATGTAATATTTCCTTGTATTTCAATAAAAAATGCAACTACGGATAGGTGCATTAAAGTATTCATGAAAGATTAACAAAATACATTGGAAAAGAAATACGTACAAAAAGACATTAAACAACAATAGTTCTCGCAGAGGTAGTTATTTGCTTTACCTAATAACCTTCAATGCTATGGAGTTTTGATTCTCAAACCTTGTCAACACACTCGAAGCCAAATTTCATCAAATCCCGTCATATGATGACTAATATCACACTAATCAATCACAATGGAACATAGGATCTACTGTTTAAACTGAATGCAACACGTACACAAAACCATATAAATGACCATTGAAAATCAATACACTCCTTCCCAAAACTAAACAAGGACTCTCCATAACCATCTTTGAACACTCTTGCCTCAAGAATCCATTTAAATCAATCAAATTGATAATTGTCTATTCACGGAATCCTTTATTGAGCATAAACACAAGGATAAGAGTTGTAAAAGACAAACTAACTACTCGTATTTAGTCAATAGGAATCTAGAATCAAATTACACTTACCGAACGAAACTAATGAAACGTCAAACAAGAAACGCTATGTCTGATCGATAAAAAAGAAGTCAAATCAAGTTTACTCGTCCTAGTATGTAATATTTCCATGTATTTCAATAAAGATATGCAACTATGGATAGGTGCATTAAAGTATTCATGAAAGATTAACTAAATACATGGGAAAAGAAATATGTACTAAAAGACATTAAACAACAATAGTTCTCGCAGAGATAGTTAAGTGCTCTCCCTAATAACCTTCAATGCTATGGAGTTTTGATCATCAAACCTTGTCAACACAATCGAAGCCTATTTTTATAAAATCCCATATTATTGATGACTAAAATCACACTAATAAATCTCAAATGGAACATAGGATCTTACTGTTTAAACCGAGTGCAACACGAACACGAAACCATATAATTGACCGTCGCACTACTATAACCATCTTTGAACACTCTTGCCCCAAGAATCCACTTTAATCAATCAAAATGACAATTGTCGATTAACAGAATCATTTATTGAGCATAAACTCAAGGATAAGAGTTGTAAAGGAGAAACTAACTACTCGTATTCACTCAATAAGAATTTAGAATCAAATTACACTTACCGAAAAGAAAAGTTATATTGTAACACCCAAAATTTTGTCAAAAATAAAGGAAAAGAAAAGTATCTTGAAAGAAAAGATAATGGACGCAAGTGGAGGGGTAAAGTGTACAAAGTACAAAACTTTATTATTTTATTATTTAAAAGGGTATGGCCGCCCATAAACACTTCTACACCTTCTGCTTTTTCGACTGGAACAAGAAACAAGAAAGAAGAACAGAGTTTTCTCTCCGTTTCAAGGAAGTTGAAGGTGATTTTTCACTTTTGGTGAGTGTTTCTTTGTGTTTTTGGTTTGGTTTTGTTTGGTTTTCAACCTTAAAACTGATTTTTATGTGTTCTTTGTGCTTGGTTATGTGCTTTGATGTGTTTTAGGTGTTTGGACTCGTTGTGCCCTCAAGTTCGGTGGAGTTTTTACTTGAAGGCTGCATTAGGTGAGTTCTAGATCCCCGGTTTTGTTGTTTTAAACGTATTTTGGGGCTGAAAATGCATATAAAACGTTTTACAACTTATATGTATGCTAACCGTATGTATGTTTGTGTATTGTTGGTTGTGTTGTATGGTCTTATGCTTATTTTAGATGCCTTGTAAGTTAGTTATGGGTTGAGAACCATTAGGATGATGATTTGGGTCTGGACAATGTAAGTTTCAAACTAAGTATGCTCATGCGCCTGAAATTTGCTTAAAACGCCTAAGTTCCTTCTCATGCACCCAAATAGGGCTCATGCGCCTAGATTTTTCCCCATGCGCCTAAGTGGTAGGCTCATGAGCCTGATACTTAGCCAAAAAGACTAAGTTCCACCCCATACGCCCCAATAGTGCCCATGTGCCTATTGCCCAAATGCCTAAGTGAACCTCATGCGCCCGAATAGTATCCATGCGCCCAGAAAATTGCTCATATGCCTAAGTGTTAGTTCAGGCGCATAACTTTTCCATGCGCCTAAGTGTTTCCATGTGCCTAAGTGTTGGTGCGCCTGCATAGTGCTCATGCGCCTAAATGCCTTAGAAAATTTTTCTGAGATTTTAAGAAATAGAAATTTTAAGGTTTAAGCTCTGGGATGTTTTGACGGTTATACATGTTGATGGTATGCTTGATTATGGCATGTTCTTATGTTCCATATTACATATTATTATGTGACTTTACGTGGTATGATTATGCTCGTATACGTAAAGTATTATCATAAATGAAGTGAAAGATTAATGAAAATGAAAAGTGGAACATAACGAATGAATGAAAAGTCTTGCAAGCAAACTTTTTTAGAGAGGTTCATAACTCATTGAGAGTTGTGAGCTCAACTATTTGTTATATAACGTGCGATTTAACCCATGAGGGTTCACACACAGGAGGGTCCGTCTTTGTGACTGATCGAGATGTGCGATAACGGGATCCTTGTCTATTGACCATAAAAGGTGGTTGCTTCGTGCATGATGGGGCATAGCTTATGACAGGATCTGGATAGAAGTGAAAGTTAAAGAAAAAGTATGAAACGAACGAATACGTGGGATAATGGAAGATAATAAGGTTATACCTTGAAGTATGTACGATGAATGCTCATGAACGAAAGTAAAGGACATATTTTAAGAAAAGGATATTTTATTATAAACAAGGTACTTTAATGCTCTTAAAACTAGAACTCACTCAGCAACGCTGACTTTTATGCATTTTGTGACATCCGGTAATTTTACGTTACCAAACTCCGTTAGTTCCGTTAAGTCTTGAATACACGTGTCGTGAGCACACACTAGTTGTCGTTGAACGTTGGTGGCTTAATAATAATTAATAATGTTAAACTGATAATAATTTAGTTGGTGATGTGATTATTAAGTTGTGCTTATGTGCTTACACGATTTAAATATTAATGGTAAATTTTATCGCGTAACGTGGCAACGTGTATATTTATATTGTGTATTTTGTAATTAATAAAGATAATGCATATGATTATTATTATTTGTTTATATGCTTGTTATTTTAGTGAAAAACCGTTTTAAAAAGTAATTAAAAGCTTAGTTTTAATAAAATACAAAACAATAGGGGTTTAATTGGTAAATGTGATTAATTAAGTAAAAACAATAATAAAAACCCTAGCCCCCACACCATTCTCGGCCGCGACCCCCTCAAACACACACACACTTTTCAAATTCAAGCAAGAACAAGTGATTACCATTCGGTTTTGGTTGATTTCAAGTTATAGAACACGTTAGAATCTTCAATTCCAAGCCAACTCACGTTTAAAGGTTATTTTTTGGTGTTCTTTACATGTATTTGAATATGGCCGAAACCTTAGAGTCAAAATCTACAATTGAATGTTGATTCTTGATTGTTTGATAATTTTATGATGTTAGTTAGGTTATATTGATGCTAGTTTACATCGATTATGCAAGAAAGCTTCGATTTTGATGCGTTGTTCATAGGTTACTAATAATAGTAACTTTATTTGTATGAATATGATGATTTGATGATGAATTGATGTTGTTAATGTGTTTGTGATGATATATGGATGTTAGATTAATGATATTGATGCTAGAAACCTAAGAATGAATGATGTAGTTCATAGGTTACCAAAAGTAGAAACTTTTGATATTGAATGTTGATGAATTATGATGAATTGGTGATGTAATTTGGTTGATGATGATACATGAGTATTAGATTATGATTTTGGTGCAAGAAATCTATGGATTAGGTAGTCTAGTTCATACCTTGCCAAAAGTGGAAACTTTTGTGTATGAAGATTTGTGTTTGGATGGTTTGTAAGTGTTTGATGAATGTTTATGATTTTTATGAGCTAGATTGGGCATGTTATTGATGATTATGTGGTAATTCATGAAAGAATAGATTTGGGATGTACTTTCCCAAAAGGGAAACTTTATTTGCACAAAATCTTGAATATGATGATTTGGGCATGTTTGTGATGTTAGGATCATGCTAGTATGTTCATGGGTGAATTCTAAGGTGGTAGAATGTATTGCTTGGGTTGTATGAACACTAAATTGGTTAGTTGACAAATTTGGTCTGTTTGTGGAATTACATGGTAATGAGTCATATGGGTTATGATAGGACTATTGTTTAGTTTGTAGTTGATCATGGTTGAATATCTTGGTTGGTATGAATTCTATTGATTAGTGTGATGATGATTGTTAAACACGCGTGCGAATCTTAGGCCCCTACTTAGTAGGATTGGCAGGGTTTAGGGTGTGAAGTCGTGAGTGGCTTCACATGGCATGTTGTGCATGATCTGATTCTATATAGGATGCAGTAGTTATGGCATAGTTAAGTTGGACATGATGATTATTTGAGATTCGCATGACTTGTATGATAATCTGTTTGTATGGTGATGTAGTTAGTACATGTCGTTAATAAAGTGATATATGTGAACAACTTGCATGATAATCATGGGTGATGAACTGTTATATTTGATTGAATAGAATTTCACCAATAATGTCACCAATGGGTCAAACGGGTCAACTGGGTCAATGTGTTCTATTTTTCCAAAACCTTGAGTTCTTTGGTTTATAGAGCACTTAGGGTTTCATTATGATTCTGTGTACACGTACTTATGTACTTGTGTGTTCTAGGTGACCTCTGAAGGTTGTCTTTCCACTCTTTCTTTCAAGTTAAGCTCTTAAGTTTTTATTATGCACACCAGGTGAGTTCATGCCCCACTCTTTTACATAGTCTCTTTTGGGGGAGATAGCATGCTGGTTTTACAAACGCTTACTTTATATGAGTTGTGTATAGTATGATATAGTGCTGAATACCATGAAAGTCCTAACACTTTTGGATTGTTAATAAAGATGATTAGCGGGAAATCTTGGGTAGTATTACTGGGTCCGATGAGCCCCACATGTGCGACTCGAGGTCAAACGGGTGCAATTTTGTCCTAACACAAACATCATCACGACCTGGTAAGTCATGATGGGAGGCAACAAATGAAACACAGTCAGCTTCAATCGCGAAATCACTATGATTATTACTGATGAACATAGACTAGCTATCTATTTCAATACACCTCTTATATTTTGCAACTGTTACTGTTTTATGATTAACGCAAACTCTTGAACTCACTAACCATTGTGTTGACTGTTTTAGTATGTTATTCTCAGGTCAGTATCATTGTAGTTGCCAGCATGATTGAAACATGTTTTGGTTAGGTTATTAAACATTTAAGTATTTGTTGGTATTACTTTGGGCGCGTGTGTTTGCGCATTTTACATTATATTGTTTTACTTTGGTCTTTCTGGTTTATTAAACGCTTCCGCATATTTTAAAGTTAAACTCTGATTTTGATTGTTTGTTCATATAGAGTCGTTCTGAGTAACTAATGACTGAGATCCAGGTATGTTACACGCCTCGCGGTAAAACCCAGCACTTGGATTTTGAGGGTGTGACATATTTTCAGTTGGCAGGTGATTGTTGCTGGGGATGGCACGAGGGGAAAGCTACTTGGTAGGCAGGACTTGCATCCATTCATGTAATGATGATTTTGTTGTTTTGTAATACAAGTAAACTTTTCTTTTGTAACTCCTATTATACATTGTTGTATTATTTGGCAACATTAAATATTAATGCAATGAATGGCTTTTGAAAATTTTAAATCCGTCGTGATGTTTTATGATATGTATACGTTTTTATATAATTAATGCTATGATTGACCAACTGTGAGGTTTCCAGGAACGGGGCCTTACAAGTTGGTATCAGTGCCAAAGTTTAAGAGAAATGGGTAAAAAATTTTAAAAACCTAAACTTAAACTGAGAATGGGACCGAAGGGAGGGATGCCAAACCAAGTAGCTGCGTGCCATCAGGTATTTCTTTTCTTAAATGTAAACCGGTATTATATGCGTGTGTTATCTGATTTATGTACCCTTAGTAGATTTGAGTACTGATGTAGTCAGGATAGGAAATGTCGGGGGATGAAGAGTAAAGTAGGTGACTAATCACAACTGGCCACTGTAATTAGGGACTTACTATACTTGACATAAACTGAGCTATTACCTTGAATGACCGTGTTGGTGTTTGAATCTTATAGTGTTTAGAGGATGGCTGGTGGTAGATCATCGAAGGCTTCACGAGGAGGAGCACGGGGTGGTCGTGGTGCCAAACCACGTGCCACAATGAACAAGGCAAAGACTACTGAGATGGCTCCTGCTGAGCCCGAGCTTCATCACCAGGAGGGCGGTGATGAGAGTGCTAACTTGAGAGCCTCAGTAAAGGAGGCAGTGCTGGAGGAAGTACAATAGGTCATGCAGACGATCCTACCATCTGTTGTGACCGAGGTCATCAGTGCAATGAGAGAGGATGAGAAAAAGGAAAAGGAGGAGGAGAGAAAGAAGGCTGCTGGGAGAAGGAGGGGTGAGAGAGATCATGGTGAAGGGGAAGAACTGAACGCTGAGATGGCGACCTCCAGTGATGAGGAGGAGGTGGTAGTGCGGGAAACCGCGAAGGGGTGCAGCTACGAGGCATTCCAGCGATGCAAACCCCCAACTTTTGATGGCAATGATAATGCTGCTGCTGCTCACCGCTGGGTGAGACAAATGGAGTAGGTGCTGGAGATTAGTGAGTGTAGAGAGGAATAAAAGGTGAAGTTTGCCACTCACTGGTTTGTAGACTCGGCTTTATGTAGGTGGGACAATATTGTCCAAGCTGAGGGAAGCAGGGCCATCGGAATGATGAGGTGGGAAGAACTGAAGAAGATGGTGATTGAGGAATTCTATCCTCACAGAGAGCTCGACAAGATAGAGAGGGAGTTCCTGTAGCTAGAGGCGGGAACCATGACCCATCAGTAATACACCACCAAGTTTAATGAGATGGCGAGGCTGGTGCCGGATCAGGTGACATCGGTGTCGAGAAAGATTAAGAGGTACATACAGGGTTTGCCGGCAGATATCCGCAGGCACATGATTGCTACCTGATCGAGTACCTTTAGGTCGGCGGTGGATTTGGTAGGGAGGTTGTATGATGAGAGAGAGGTGCCGTGGTTGAGGTGAGTAAGAAGGGTGGTGGTGACAGGAACTAGAATGGAAAGCGGTTTGGACGTGGTGGTTTCACTCCAAATAACAAGAGGGTAAGGGTGGATGATCAAGGGGTGATGTCACCGGGTGTGGGGCGAAGAGGTGTGGTAAATGTGGAAGGGAGCATACTGGAGAATGTAAGTAGGGGTCGAAGATCTGCTTCAAGTGTGGGAGGCCCTGTCATATGGCAAAAGATTGTAGGTTAATGAGGTGCTATAACTATGGCGAAGAGGGCTATCTGAGCAGGGATTGCAAGAAGCCGAGGGCCAAAAGTTTTGGGGCGAAGAAGAGGATGGAGACTGAAGGACAGAGGGCAAGTGCTAGAGCATTCACGATGACCCGGGAGGAGGCTAGAGTGGACCCTGATGTCATGTCAGGTATGTTTCTAGTATACAAAATTTGTGTCTCTGTGTTATTTGATTCTGGTGCTAGTAGGAGTTTTATTTCTGCTGCTTTCTATGCTACGTTGCCTATTAGTAGTAGAAATATTGATGAGCCCTTCAAAGTTGAAAATGCTATTGGTAAGTCTACCAGAATTTCTGAGATGATAGAGGATTGTGACATAGAATTGGAAGGCCATAGGTTCTCTGCTAAATTATTTATGATGCCCTTAGGTGGATTGATGTAGTTCTAGGGTTGGATTGGTTAGCAGCCTATGAGGCGAATATTGTGTGTCGCAAGAAAATGATCCGATTAACTGCGCCCGATGGAAGTTCAGTGATGGTCTATGGTGATCGAGTGACTACGGTTCCTAAAGTGATTTCGATGGTGGTGGCAGAGAAGTGCATGAAACGTGGATGTGGTGCCTACTTGGCTTACGTGAAAGATGTGGACGCGTCAGTACCACAATTGTCTGATGTACCAGTTGTGTGTGACTTTCCAGACGTGTTCCCCGAGGATTTACCAGGTGTGCCACCGGACCGCGAGATCGAGTTTCAGATAGATTTGATACCTGGTGCTTAGCCCGTTGCCAAGGCACCGTATCGATTGGCTCCGTATGAAATGAAGAAACTAATGGTTCAGCTACAAGAGTTGCTGGATAAGGGGTTCATCCGACCGATCATCTCTCCTTGGGGTGCTCTATTCTTGTTTGTAAAGAAAAAGGATGGTAGTATGACGATGTGCATTGACTACCGAGAGTTAAACAAGTTGACGGTGAAGAACCGATATGTTGGGTTTTCACAAGTTAAACAGATCTATTTTATCCTTATAAAATAGAAGAACGCAGCGGAATATATAATTTTAAACTTGTTACAGTGAGCTAATATATATATATATATATAAAACATTTTTATATAAAATCAGTCAAAACCCATATGGATCGATATATGAAATCATGCTAACAAACAACCATAGAAGGTACAAAGAACTACCTTCAATAATGAGGTCGGCAGGAGGTGAACGAGGATGGCAGCTCCTAAAGCAAGAAGCCTTAAGCTGGTCTACCCACGAGCCACCAACAAGAACACCGGTTGCTAGGATTTTCACTTATACAACTCCCCTTTTCTTTCTCTAGACCAATAGAGAGAATAAGAGGTTCTCACACCTTTCGTGTTCTCAAGTAATGTGTGTCTTGAGAGACATCTGCAAGCAATCTTATATTGCATGTCCTTGGAAACATAAAGTTCAGGAGAGAGAAAAGTGGGTGGGGCCCAGCCCCTTAACCCATCCGTATTTCTCAGAACAACATCCGCATTAGTTAATGCAGATGAAGTTGTTCTCCCGCATTTGTAAATGCGGGTGAAGTAATTCGTCCACATTTGCAAATGGTCATCCGCATTAGTTAATGCGGATGTATGTTTCCATCAGCAGTTCCAGAAATGCTCATCCGCATTTGTTCCAAAACAAATGCGGACAGGGATTGTTCATCCGCATTTGTAAATGCGGATGAGTAAACATCATCCGCATTTCTTCAACCACATCAAATGCGGCTGTGTTAAACGAATGCGGGTGAGTAATATTCCTCTCTCTTTGAAATAAATTATCCATATAATTTATATACAACACAAGTGTAAATGTTTGGAAACCCAATTTCCAAATATTCTAAGTGTTAATATTTATTTATATGATCATATCATAAAACAAATATATTTGGTGTTTGTCTAGCTCATTATTGGGTATGACCGGACTTGGATCATGACATACTAACCACATCAATTCAATATGTATTTTGGGCAGATCATTTCCATCAATCTCCCACTTGCACAAGATACATAGAGGATTGATACAAGTAGTAAATACCGCCTAACAACCGTTTACTACCCCTAATATGCATGACTAAGTGCCATTCAATAACATCATTTCTTTCAAGTCCCTTACTTAAACTGATTTAGGTGAATCCAATCATATATCCTTTTGTTTTAGATGTCATGTTAAATCCAGGGACATAGAACGATCATTCCCTGTTGATTTAACTTTATCAGGCCTTAGACATCATACTCTCAACGAATAAGAGGAACAAATCCCATCTTGACTACATACGTTTATCACAATCACCTTGTATCACACCTGAACATAGCCTTGTGTATTGTCCATTATTTCAGAACAATGAAGAACTAGATCAAGGTATAATATTTGGTGAATATCAAAACCCAATATGTATCTCAGGTCAGAGGACACTATGATATTCGCCTTTACTCAAATTTACTTATGATCAATTATAAAATTCCATGCAGTAACATTTGAGAGCGGGTCAGTCCAATATTTGTATCCCACAAATATCTATGAACCTTGTTAGCAACCTTTTGCTCTATATTTCTATGAACCTTGGTAGCAACCTTTTGCTCTGTATTCATACCTTATGAATATCTACCAATCCATGTTCATAATAGTCTTACATTCATATTTGTTCCCACAAATATAACCCACTACGGACATTTAGAATAATAAACATATTCATGGATGTAAACATGCTACAATGGAACATAACTCAAAATGTCATAAATTATACAAAGAGTTAGTATTTTGTAAGGCCCCGTTCCCGGGACACTTACAGCTCGTCAATAATTGCACATAAAACATAAAACATATATTTATGTGTACTAAACAGCGCAGTGGAATAATTTAAAATCATTTCATTCATTTCTTTTGCAAAATAATACAACATTCATAATCGTTACAAAATCTTGTTTGTTCGCATTACAATGCAAAAACATCATAATTTAAGCAATAGATGCCGTCCCAAAAATGCCAAGTAGCTGCCCCGTGCCATCCTCAGCAACATTACCTGCCAACTGGAAACACATAAAAGTCAGCGTTGCTGAGTGAGTTCTAGTTTTATAAATAAAATATTTTTCTTTCGTTTAAAACCGTACTTTACTTTCGTAAGCGATCATACATCATACGTACACATAGATAATAATTTATTATAATCTTTCATTCCTTACATTTCATTCATTAACCTTCCTTCGTTCATTCCTTCCGGATCAAGGTCATCGGCTATACCCCAAACGTGGGCACAAAGCGGGTATTGGGCCGAAGTTTATCAGACTTCCATTCATTGCGCACAAAGCCTGGCACTAGCACCGGGGTAAGCGACAAAGATCCATGTCAATCTCATGGATTGAATCCCTTACGAGTCTTTTGTGACAACACGGTCATTCACCTCAACTTTGGCATACAAGTCTTTTGTGACAGCTCAGTCACTCACCTCAACCTTTGGCATACAAGTCTTTTGTGATAGCATAGTCACTCAACTAAACCTTTGGCATACAAGTCTGTTGTGACAGCACAGTCACTCACCTCAACCTTTGGCATACAAGTCTGTTGTGACAACACGGTCACTCACCTTAACCGTTGCTTGCAAGACTTTTCCATTCATTCATTCATTACATCGTTAATGCATGCATTCTCTCAATCCTTACGTTCCCTTTTCATTATCTTCCGCTTTACGTTACATAATACTTTCCATTTACTTTTCATAATCATACCACGTAAAGCCATGGAAAATAAACATACATAATAAGGAACATAACATAAACATAACCATACCATGCATAGCATCATCACATAAGACATCATAAGGTCAACATACATTACCCCCGAAAACATCCCAAGCCAAAGCCTACACTAAAGCTCTACATCTCCAAAACCTCCAAAAATTATGTCCCCTTAAAGAAATGCGGATGAGCAAACAAATACGGATGAACACCTCAGGAAATATTCCAAGTGTCCCAAAGAAATGCGCATGAACACTGTAGCGAATGCGCATGCATAAAGCACATGTAAGTTTCCTGAAAATAGTCCAACGAAGTGCGCATGAACCAAATGCGGATGACTGAAGCAAATACGCATGGACAAACAAATACGGATGAACATACAACAAATGCGGATGAACACTTAACTAATGCGGATGAACAAAATAGTCGATGTGTTCATCAAATACGGATGAATACTTAACTAATACGGATGAACAACACTTATGCAAATATTCAAACTTAATGCGGATGATCAATAACCTGAAACCGCATCTTATAATAATATCAGTTCCCAATCCTCATTCTTATACATTCATCGCACCGATCTAGCATGCTAATCTCTTAGAACAAGCATACAACCACGTAAACCGAGCAAAACATGCAAGCCCTAACACACCCAATAAAAGAACAGGGCCAAACTTACGGTGCAAAATACTGGTCATATAAAAAGTTAGTCACATGCATTTCTAGCCCCAAAACAGGTTTAAAACATAGAAACCGGGGATCTAGAAACTCACCTCTGTAGCCTTCGAGTATGACTTCCTTCAAACCCGTTTGCACTATGAGTTCAACCACCTAGAAACCCACCAAAAACACACACCTGAACACAACAAAACACATATAAGCATGCAACCAAGGCATAGGCCAGCCAAGAACAACTTAAAATGATGAATTCTTACTCTGAATTCGGTTTCCTTGTTCTTCCTTCTTCAAACCCGAAACTCTTCTCTGCTTTCTCTCTCTAAATCCGGTTGAAGTGAAATGTGCAGGAAGGTGTGGGCGGCCATCACCTTTTTACACCCACTTTTATTCTTTTTGTCCTTTTTGACACATTTAGCCCCTCAACTTGGTTTAAATTTTGTTTCTTCCTTTTTATCTGCTTTTATTCTTTCTTTCTCGTCTTTTTAAAATTTTCTGGGTGTTACAAGTCCACCCCCCTTATATAGGTTTCATCCCCGAAACCTGTTATACCTCAAACAAACGTGGGTAATGCTGCCTCATCTCTTCTTCAGTCTCCCACGTAGACTCGGATCCCTTCCTGTGCTTCCACTGTACGCGTACAAGAGGAACCACTTTATTCCTTAACCGTTTCTCCTTGCGGTCAATGATTGCCACTAGTTGCTCCACATAATTGAGCCTTTCATCAACTTCAATATCCCCCAGTGGTACAACCATATCCTCATCATCTAAACACTTCCGCAGATGAGATACATGGAATGTCGGGTGAATTCCACTTAACTCATCGGGTAACTCCAACCTGTAGGCCACCTCTCCTACTCGAGCAATGATTCGGAAGGGCCCTATGTATCTCGGGCTTAACTTGCCCCGCTTTCTAAATTGAATGATACCCTTCCAAGGTGAAACTTTCAACATAACTCTATCGCCCACCTGGAACTCAATCGGTCTACGTCTCTTATCGGCATACGACTTCTTCCTATCTTTGGCTGCCTTCATAAAGGATTTGATCTTTTCGAGCTTCTCAGTCATAGCCTTGATCACCTCAATACTTCCTAACTCCTTCTGACCAATATCACCCCAACAAACGGGTGTTCTACATCTCCTACCATATAGCGTCTCATAAGGGGGCATACCAATACTGGCATGATAACTGTTATTATATGAGAACTCAGCTAACGGTAAGTGGTCATCCCAACTACCTCCAAAATCAATGACACATGCCCGAAGCATATCCTGAAGCGTCTGAATGGTTCTCTCCGACTGACCATCCCTTTATGGATGATAAGTCGTGCTGATGTGTAACCTCGTCCCCATTGCATCGTGAAATCTCTTCCAGAATTTAGATGTAAATCGAGTGTCACGATCAGAAACAATAGACACCGGCACACCGTGACGAGTTACAATCTCCCTGATGAATAGATCCGCTAACTTCTCAAATGAATACGTCTCTCAGATTGGTAGGAAGTGAGCACTCTTCGTCAGACGGTCGACTATCACCCATATGGCATCGTTCCCCTCCACGGTACGCGGTAGCTTCGTGATAAAGTCTATGGTGATATGCTCCCACTTCCACTCGGGTATATCCAAAGGTTGGATCTTCCCGTACAGCTTCTGATGCTCGGCCTTCACTTGCAAGCAAGTAAGACACTTACTCACATACTCCGCTACATCGCGCTTCATACCCAGCCACCAATAATCTTTCTTCATATCTTGATACATCTTTGTACCACCGGGATGAATGGAGTATCGAGTCTTATGAGCTTTATCCATAATCCTCCCACGTAAATCCCCGTAACGAGGGATCCACATCCGTCCGAATCGGGTTCTAACACCGAGAGTGTTTTCACCCAATTCCGCGACTAGACCTCTCATCCTTTCAGAGTTAAGATGATCTTCATTCGACACCTCATCTTGAAACTCCTTGACATTCTTCATCACATCGGAGGTCAAAATCAATTGGTAAGCCTTCACCCGAATTGGTTCAGGCATCTCCTTTCGGCTAAGGGCATCTGCCACTACGTTGGCTTTGCCCGGATGATAATGGATTTCACAATCATAATCCTTTATCAGTTCCAACCATCTCCTTTGCCTGATGTTCAAATCCTTCTACTCAAAGAAGTACTTCAAGCTCTTGTGGTCAATGAAGATGGTGCACCTCGTCCCGTATAGGTAGTGCCTCCAAATTTTTAACGCAAAGACCACAACTACTAGCTCCAAATCATGAGTAGGGTAATTAACCTCATTAACCTTCTATTGTTGGGATGCGTAAGATATAACCTTTCCTCACTGCATCAGTACGCAACCCAAACCCGAGTAAGAAGCATCTGAATAAACCACTAAATCCTCGCTCCCTTCGGGTAATGATAAGACAGGAGCTTGAGTCAACCTCGTCTTCAACTCTTCGAAAGCCTTCTCTTGCTCTTGACCCCAAACAAACTTCACATCCTTACGGGTCAACTTGCTCAGTGGAGAAGCTATCTTAGAGAAGTCTTGGATGAATCTCCAATAATAGCCCGCCAACCCCAAGAAACTACGGATCTCGGATGGCGTCCTAGGAGGCTTCCATTCCATCACAGCTTCCACTTTTGCCGGGTCTACCATAATCCCCTCGGGATTCACCACGTGACCCAAAAACTGAACCTCGTGTAACCAGAACGCGCACTTGGAGAACTTAGCATACAAATTCTCCCTTCTCAATGTCTCTAACACCTCTCGAATGTGACCGGCATGTTCCACCTCACTCTTCGAATAAATCAAGATATCATCGATGAACACAATCACTGATTTATCCAACATCGGCCGACAAACTCGATTCATTAGATCCATAAAAGCAGCAAGCTCGTTGGTTAAACCGAAAGACATGACGAGGAACTCGTAGTCTCCAAAACACGTACGAAAAGCTGTTTTAGGAATATCCTGCTCCTTCACCTTCAACTGATGGTAACCAGATCGGAAATCTATTCTCGAAAACCAACTGGCACCTTGGAGCTGATCAAACAGGTCATCAATCCTCGGCAATGGAAACCGATTCTTTACCGTCAACTTGTTCAGCTCACGGTAGTCAATACACATCCTCATACTGCCATCCTTCTTCTTTACAAACAAAACCGGGGCACCCCATGGAGAGATACTCGGTCTAATGAACCCCTTATCAAGCAACTCTTGTAGTTGCTACATCAATTCCTTCAGCACAGTTAGAGCCAACCGATACGGTGCTTTAGCAGCAGGTTGAGCACCGGGTATCAAGTCAATCTGGAACTCGATCTTGCGGTCCGGTGGCACACCTGGTAAGTCTTCGGGAAACACATCTGGGAACTCACACACAACCGGTACATCTGACAGTTGTGGTGTTGGCGTATCTACATCCTTCACGTAGGCCAAGTAGGCACTACATCCACGCCTCATGCACTTTCCCGCCACCGCCATCGAAATCACCTTCGGAATCATAGTAACTCGATCACCGTAAATCGTCACCGAACTCCCGTCAGACGCTGTCAGTCCAATCATCTTCTTGCGACATACGATATTCGCCTCGTAGGCCGCTAACCAGTCCATTCCCAGGACTACATCGAAACCGCCTAAGGTCATCACGAATGGTCTAACAGGAAACTTATGACCTTCTACTTCTATGACACAACCTTCCATCATCTCAGAAATCCTGGTAGACTTACCTATGGCAGTTTCTACATCGAAGGGCTCCTCAATACTCCTACTCCTTAAAGGCAACTTAGCACAAAAGGTAGCAGAAATGAAGCTTTTACCAGCACTGGAATCAAATAACATGGAGGCAAGAGTTTGGTTTACTAGGAACGTACCTGACATAACATCAGAGTCCATCCTAGCCTCCTCCTGAGTCATCGTGAATGCTCTGGCGCTTGCTTTCTGCCCTTCGGTTCCGGTCGTCTTCTTCGCCCCGGAACTCACAGCCCTCGGCTTCTTGCATTCCCTGATCATGTGGCCCTCCTCGCCACAGTTATAACACCTCCTTACCCTGCAGTCCTTCACCACGTGTCCTGTCCTCTCACACCGGAAACAGACATCGGATCTCAACCTACACTCTCCGGTGTGCTCTTTCCCACATTTGCCACACCTCTTCGAACTCGCACTGGGTGCGACCATGCGTCGGTCATCCACCCTCGCAACTTTGTTGTTTGGAGCGGCCCCACCACGTCCAAACCTCTTCCCATTCCAGTTCCGATCACCACCACCTTTCTTACTCACCTCAGCCACCACCACTTCCCGTTCATCATACAGCCTCCCTGCCAGATCAACCACTGACCTAAACGTACTCGGTCGGGCGGCGATCATGTGCCTGCAGATGTTCGCCGGCAAGCCCTGAATGTTTCTCTTAATCTTTCGTGACAAGGGTGTCACCTGATCCGGCACCAACCGTGCCATCTCATTGAATTTGGTGGTATATTGCTGATGTGTCATGGTTCCCGCCTCCAGCTGTAGGAACTCTCTCTCAACCTTGTCAAACTCTCGGTGAGGACAAAACTCCTCGATCACCAGTTTCTTCAACTCATTCCACCTCATCCTGCCAATCGCCCTACTACCCTCGGCCTGGACAATATTATCCCACCAACATAGGGCCGAGTCCACAAATGAGTGGGTGGCAAACTTCACCTTCTGATCTTCCCGGCACTCGCTGATATCTAGAACAGGTTCCATCTCTCTCACCCACCGGTGAGCAGCAGCAGTAGTGCCATTCCTGTCAAAAGTCAGGGGCTTGCATCTTTGAAATGCCCCATAGTTACAGCCTCGTGCTACCTCTGGCACAGGCTCTTCTTCTTCTTCCTCATCAGCTGAGACAATCGTCTCAGTCTTCGGTTGCTCCTTTACTCTCGAGGACCTATTCCTCTCTTTCCTTTCTCCTTCTCGCACAGCTTTAATCACTTCAGTCACCATAGACGGTAAGATTATCTACATGACCTGGTGATCCTCTTCCACCACCGCCTCCTTCACTGAGGCCCTCAAGTTAGCACTCTCATCACCACCCTCCGGATGAGGGGTCTCAGGCTCCTCATGAGCCACCTCTTCAGCTATAGGCCTTCCTCTCGTGACCCGTGGTCCAGTACCACGTCCACCACGACCTCCACCTCGAGAAGCCTTTGAAGATCTACCACCGGCCATCCTCGAACACGCTATAAGATTCAAACACCAACACCGTCATTCAAGGTAACAACTCAGTTTATGTCAAGTATAGTAAGTCCCTAATTACAATGGCCAGTTGTGATTAGACACTTTCTTTACTCTTCATACCCTAAGCATTTCCTATCCTGACTTCATCAGTATCTAAATCTACTAAGAAGCACATAAATCACATAACATGCGCACAGAATACCGGTTAACATTAAGAAAATACCTGATGGCACGCAGCTACTTGGACTGGCATCCCTTCCCTTTGTCCCATTTTCAGTTTAAGCTTAGGTTTCTTTTGAAAATTTTAACCCTTTTCACTTAAACTTTGGCTCTGATACCAACTTGTAAGGACTCGTTCCCTGGACACTTACAGCTGGTCAATCATTGCACATAAAACATAAAACATATATTTATGTGTACTAAATAGCGCAGCAGAATAATTTAAAATCATTTAATTCATTTCTTTTGCAAAATAATACAACATTCATAATCATTACAAAATCTTGTTTGTTCGCATTACAATGCAAAAACGTCATAATTCAAGCAATAGACGCCGTCCCAAAAACGCCAAGTAGCTGCCCCGTGCAATCCTCAGCAACATTACCTGCCAACTGGAAACACATAAAAATCAGCGTTGCTGAGTGAGTTCTAGTTTTATAAATAAAATACTTTTCTTTCGTTTAAAACCGTACTTTACTTTCGTAAGCGATCATACATCATACGTACACATAGATAATAATTTATTATTATCTTTCATTTCGTACATTTCATTCATTAACCTTCCTTCGTTCATTCCTTCCGGATCAAGGTCATCGGCTATACCCCAAACGTGGGCACAAAGCGGGTACCGGGCCGAAGTTTATCAGACTTCCATTCATTTCGCACAAAGCCTGGCACCAGCACCGGAGTAAGTGACAAAGATCCGTGTCAATCTCATGGATTGAATCCCTTACGAGTCTTTTGTGACAACACGATCACTCACCTCAACTTTGGCATACAAGTCTTTGGTGACAGCTCAGTCACTCACCTCAACCTTTGGCATACAAGTTTTTTGTGACAGCACAGTCACTCAACTCAACCTTTGGCATACAAGTCTATTGTGACAGCACAGTCACTCACCTCAACCTTTGGCATACAAGTCTGTTGTGACAACACGGTCACTCACCTCAACCTTTGCTGGCAAGACTTTTCCATTCATTCATTCATTACATCGTTAATGCATGCATTCTCTCAAACCTTACGTTCCCTTTTCATTATCTTCGCTTTACGTTACATAATACTTTCCATTACTTTTCATAATCATACCATGTAAAGCCACGGAAAATAAACATACATAATAAGGAACATAACATAAACATAACCATACCATGCATAGCATCATCACATAAGACATCATAAAGTCAACATACATTACCCCCGGAAACATCCCAAGCCAAAGCCTACACTAAAGCTCTACATCTCCAAAACCTCCGAAAATTCTATCCCCTTAAAGAAACACGGATGAGCAAACAAATGCGGATGAGCAAACAAATGCGGATGAACATGTCAGGAAATATTCTAAGTGTCCCAAATAAATGCGCATGAACACTGTAGCGAATGCGCATGTATAAAGCACATGCAAGTTTCTAGAAAATAGTCCAACGAAGTGCGCATGAACCAAATGTGGATGACTGAAGCAAATGCGCATGGACAAACAAATGCGGATGAACATACAACAAATACGGATGAAAATTTAACTAATGCGGATGAACAAAATAGTCTATGTGTTCAAAAAATGCGGATGAATACTTAACTAATGCGGATTAACAACACTTATGCAAATATTCAAACTTAATGCGAATGATCAATAACCTGAAACCGCATCTTATACTAAAATCAGTTCCCAATCCTCATTCTTATACATTCATCGCACCGATCTAGCATGCTAATCTCTTAGAACAAGCATACAACCACGTAAACCGAGCAAAACATGCAGGCCCTAACACACCCAATAAAAGAACAGGGCCAAACTTACGGTACAAAATACTGGTCATATAAAAAGTTAGTTACATGCATTTCCAGCCCCAAAATAGGTTTAAAACATAGAAACCGGGGATCTAGAAACTCACCTTTGCAGCCTTCGAGTGTGACTTCCTTCAAACCCGTTTGCACTATGAGTTCAACCACCTAGAAACCCACCAAAAACACACACCCGAACACATCAAAACACATATAAGCATGCAACCGAGGCATAGGCCAACCAAGAACAACTTAAAACGATGAATTGTTTCCTTGAATTTAGTTTCCTTGTTCTTCCTTCTTCAAACCCGAAACTCTTCTCTGCTTTCTCTCTCTAAATCCGGTTGAAGTGAAATGTGCCGGAAGGTGTGGGCGGCCATCACCTTTTTACACCCACTTTTATTCTTTTTGTCCTTTTTGACACATTTAGCCCCTCAACTTAGGTTAAATTGTGTTTATTCCGTTTTATCTGCTTTTATTCTTACTTTCTCGTCTTTTTAAAATTTTTCGGGTGTTACATATTTCATTCGTTCCAAAGTTAAAATACAAAACAGATCAAGTCCAGTCACTAGAATATCAAAGTCCTAAGGCACAAGTATGACTCTCATGCTTTGCCCTTTCAAGGAGATTCGTGAGTGGATCCGTAATATTTTGATCTATGTGAACTTTGCGAATACATATCTTTCTATTTTCAACTTCATCCCTTATGTAGTTGAATCTCTTCTCAATGCGCCTAGTCTTTTGATGTGCACGGAGTTCCTTGATTTGAGCAATTGCACCCTGGTTATCACAAAAGATCTCTAGGGGGTCTTGAATGGTAAAGACTACCCCTAGATCGGCAATGAATTTCTTTAACCATGCAGCCTCTTGAGCTGCCAATGAAGCGGCGATGTATTCGGATTCTGTAGTGGACAATGCTACCACGTCCTGCTTTGAGCTCTTCCAGGACACTGCCCCTCCATTCATAATGAAGACATACCCCGATTGTGATCGAGAGTCATCTCGATCAGTCTGGAAGCTCGCATCCGTGTAACCTTTTACAACGAGCTCCTCCTCACCAGATCCATATATTAGAAACATATCCTTAGTCCTCCTAAGGTATTTCAATATACTTTTAACAGCCATCCAATGGTTATTACTTGGATTCTGTTGATATCTACTTGTCATGCTTAATGCGCATGACACATCCAGTCTAGTGCATATCATTGCATACATGATGGATCCTATAGCAGATGCATATAGGATTTCCTTCATTCTTTCTTGCTCATCCTTTGACTTCGGACATTGAAATGTACTCAATATTGTCCCTCTTTGAATAGGTACCATACCTTTCTTAGAGTTTTCCATCTTGAACCTTTTCAAGATTTTTTCAATGTATGCACTTTGGTTTAAACCTATCAACCATCTTGATCTATCCCTACAGACCTTTATTCCCAAAATATAGGCGGCTTCACCAAGATCTTTTATGGAAAAGCAACTTCCAAGCCAGGCTTTAACACCTTCAATGGTTGGAACATCATTTCCAAATAGTAGTATGTCATCAACATACAATACTAAGAATGTGATAATGCTCCCACTAGCCTTTTATACACACAAGCTTCATCAGCGTTCTTGATGAATCCAAATTTCTTGATCTCTTCATCAAAACGTTGATTCCAACTTCTCGATGCTTGTTTCAATCCGTAGATTTATTTCTTTACAAAACCATCAGGCTGAACCATATAGATAGTCTCTTCGAGATGTCCATTAAGGAAAGCAGTTTTGACATCAATTTGCCAAATCTCATAGTCATAATATGCAGCTATGGCAAATACTATCCTAATTGACTTTAGCATTGCCACAGGCGAGAATGTTTCATCATAATCGACCCCTTGAGTTTGAGTGAAACCCTTTGCTACAAGTCTTGCTTTATAAGTATCCAAGTTTCCATGCATATCGATTTTCTTCTTGAAAACCCATTTACATCCAACCAGTTCGGAGTTAAGTGGTGGTTCAACTAATTACCATACTTGGTTGTCATGCATGGATTGCATCTCAACGTTCATGGCTTCTATCCATTTGTCACAATCCGAATTGGACATTGCATCATGGTATGTAGTTGGTTCATCCGAGTCAACCACATAGCATCCATTCATGAAAAATCCATATCTTTTAGGTGGAATGCTAATTCTACCAGATCTGCGAGCGTTTTGTGTGTATTGATCAACCATTTGATCATTATCAACAACCTCTTGTTGATCGCAAATTTCAACTAAACGTGTGTTGGCTTGTGGTTCTTGATCCTCATCAATTTCCACTGTTCTATACGTCATTTCTTCCATAAGAAACTTAGTTTCCAAGAACTCAGCTTTTCGAGCAATAAATACCTTTTGCTCGGTTGGATCAAAGAAGTAATATCCCATACAGTCTTTGGGATATCCAACAAATATACACTTAATGGATTGACTTTCTAACTTTTTTTGGGTGCTCTGCTTCACATAAGCTTCACAACCCCATACCTTTAAATATGATAGTGATGGAACTCTTCCATGCCATATTTCAAAAGGTGTCGTATCCACTTTCTTGGTTGGGGCCATATTCAAAATATGAGCCACGGAGAGCAATGTGAAACCCCAAAATGATAGAGGTAGTGAGCTTCTAGCCATCATAGATCGAACCATACCTAATAAGGTTTGGTTTCTCCTTTCAGACACACCATTATGTTGCGGTGTTTCGGGTGGAGTAAGTTGTGAGACAATCCCACAACTCATAAGATGATCTTGAAAAGCATCACTCAGGTATTCACCTCCTCTATCTGAATGAAGAACTTTGATTGTTTTATTGAGTTGATTTTCTACTTCATTCTTAAAGATTTTGAACATTTCAAAAGCTTCATGTTTGTGTGTCAACAAGTACACATAACCATAACGACTATAATCATCGATAAAGGTAATGAAGTATCTCTCACCATTCCTTGTCATTGTCTTAAAAGGACCACATACATCCGAATATGTGATTTCTAATAAATCCTTTGCCCTTTCGTTAGTACCACTAAAGGGCAACTTGGTCATCTTTCCTTGTAAACAAGATTCACACTTATTAAATGAAACATTTTCATTTGTTTCCAAAAGACCATTCTTTTGAAGTGTTTGAATCCAATTCTTGTTTATATGCCCAAGACGACAATGCCAAAGATATAAATCACTTAAACCAATTTTAAGTTTCTTGGTGCTTGTTTGGTATAACGAGTTATTAAAAGATGAGTTATTATGAACCAATTCATAGATACCATTATAAGGCATAGCCTCAAAATAAAATACATCATCCATAAAAACACAAATACCATTATTTACAAACTTTAATACATAACCATATTGTTTTAAAAGGGAAACAGAAATTATGTTCCTAGTCAAACTAGGAGCATACAAGATGTTTTTCAAGACAACTTCCAAACCATTTGGAAGCTTCAAAACATAGTTTCCTTGGGCTTCAACATCAACTTTTGCTCCGTTGCCCATGTAGTGACTTGTGTCTCCCTTCTTGAAATGCTTATTTCTTTTGAACCCCTGCAACAAATTGCAAATATGAGTTCCACATCCGGTATCCAATACCCATGTGTTTGAAGAAATAACATTCAATTCAATATGAATCATGAAAGTTGTACCTGAGGTCTGCCCAGCATCCCTCTTGTTTCTCAACTCTTTGAGATAGGTTGGACAATTCCTCTTCCAATGTCCTATCTCACCACACTCAAAGCATGGATCGTTCTCCATCACCTTAGGCTTCTTAAGCTTTGGTTTTGGAGGTTCAGTTCTTGCTTTTCCCTTACCCTTTCCTTTGATGCATCCCTTTCCTTTAGCAACATTTGCCTTGGGATCGGGGTGTTGCTTTTTCTTGTTGCCTCCCTTATTGATCATGACGACGGGTAAAACCCTTTTACCCATCCCCGCCTCTGTAGTTTTGAGCATTGCATGAAGCTCACCAATGCTCTTGTCCCACCCGTTCATGTTATAATTCATGATGAACATCTCAAACCTTTTAGTTAGGCCATTAAGGATCAAATTCGTGGCCAACTATTTTGAGACGGGACAGTTTAGCCTTTCAAGGCGATCAATGTGGCTCTTCATCTTAAGTACATAAGATGAAACCGATTGAGTTTCTTCCATGCGACATGCATGAAGCGCTCGAACCGTTTCGAAGCGTTCTACCCTTGCTTGTTGAAGGAACATTTCCTTCAACTGGGTAATCATGTCGTATGCCCAATGATGCTCTAAATCCTTTTGGAGCTCAGGAATCATAGTTCCCAACATGAGGCAAGAAACCTGCACATAATCCTCAGTGTGCTTAACCCAATCGTTATAGGCCTCAACATCATCAACATCGGGTTCGTCGGGAATGGGATCGTCTAGTACGTAAGATTTCTTTTCTTGCTTGAGAACGATTCTCAAGTTACGAAACCAATCCATAAAATTATTATGGTTAAGACGATCCCTTTCTAATATAGTTCTTAGTGATAGGTTATGGACGGTCGGGGTGGGAGCGTTGTTGTTTGCGGCCATTTCTACAAACAAAGTTCATTTTTAGTATTTTCGAAAATAAAACTTTAATTATTAATACCCCTTTCACGTCTCATAGACAATTAATAATTAAAATCTAGAATCCAGCGTTACATTTAAATAATGGTTAGGTGACCTTTATCTCATCATTTAAATTAACAAGGTAGTCAACACTTGACAATTGCAACCCTTTGCAACTTCTAGTTTTATGGGATCGGTTAAACATCTTTATGTTTAGTTGGCATGTTTAATCCCATCAACACCATTGTACACCATGCTTCGATGACCCTATTCACATGGTTTCCAACTCAAGTTGTCCTACTTACACACACGTGTGAGTTTACACATACAAGTGGTTAGGTGACATTTATCCCACAAATATGTTAACCCCACCTCAAACACACAAGTTCCCCAAGAGTGGTTAGGTGACCTTTATCCCACAAATAGTTCCCAAGTGATTCGAGTGTTGTGTAAAAGGATGGTGTTAAACTTGTTTCAAAAGGGATTTTAGTTTTCATTAATTCTAGTTTTGAAAACTATTTTGCACCTAACATTTGCATGCATTCAAATATGTGGTACCAGTGTGAAACAATTTTCAAGGTTCTTTCAATAAAACCAATTTTATTGTGAACATATTAACTTTTAATAAACTCTATTATTACCCATGTTAATTTTTTATAAGAACCAATTTTATGCTTGTTGTTGATTTTAAATTGTTTAAACATGCATATCCATATATCACAAAACAATAATAAAACAACCACACAAGCATCACATGAGTCCATAACCGTAGCCATCTAATCTTAACATCACTTGTTGACCAAAACAAGTGAGTTAATAAAGTCGTTTCAAAGGGTGAAAATGACACAACATTTGTGCCGGTGAACTCCCACTTGATCCCGCATCCAAATGCTTCAAGTGTCCACCTTGTGTTGTGACTCTTCCAATCCATTTGGGTCTCCATTTAGGCTTTGACTTCAGCACCAAACTCCTTTGGGCCTTCATCTTCTCCTTTTGGTTAAAACTGAGAAAGATAGTCTTGTTGCATCTTCTTTTACAAAACATATCCTAAATACATTTTTTCTAGTAAAAGTAAAGTGCAACTAGCCTATTTATTTTACATACCAAATGAAAAAATAAATAAATTACATACCCAATAGGAAGAATAAACATGTTTAATTATTACAAACCATTTGAATAATTAAAACAAATCACAACACATTCATCCATAGGTCTTGGCTTTGGTTATGAACAAATAAAATACATATCCACATATGTAAGGAAAATCCAAAAGCATCCCCTTGAACCATAGATTCTCGGCTGAAGCATAAACAGCCGAGAACCACGGTTTTGTTTCCAAAACAAAATCATCCAAATGATATAAATTTTCCAAGATTCCTATATGCATGTCTAAATAGATCTTGAAAAATAGGGGATACTAGGGGTGAAGCCTCTCGGCTTTTAGTGAATCATCACCAAGAAACCGAATTTTCAGTCCAAATGAAGCATGTATCCATATAACCGGCTCTTGATGCCATTGTTGGGTTTTCACAAGTTAAACAGATCTATTTTATCCTTATAAAACAGAAGAACGCAGCGGAATATATAATTTTAACTTGTTACAGTGAGCTAATATATATATAAAACATTTTTATATAAAATCAGTCAAAACCCAAATGGATCAATATATGAAATCATGCTTACAAAAAACCATAGAAGGTACAAAGAACTACCTTCAATAATGAGGTTGGTAGGAGGTGAACAAGGATGGCAGCTCCTAAAGCAAGAAGCCTCAAGCTGGTCTACCCACGAGCCACCAACAAGAACACCGGTTGCTAGGATTTTCACTTATACAACTCCCCTTTTCTTTCTCTACACCTATCGAGAGAATAAGGGGTTCTTACACCTTTCGTGTTCTCAAGTAATGTGTGTCTTAAGAGAGATATGCAAGCAATCTTATATTGCATGTCCTTGGAAACATAAAGTTCAGGAGAGAGAAAAGTGGGTGGGGCCCAGCCCCTTAACCCATCCGCATTTCTCAGAACAACATCCGCATTAGTTAATGAGGATGAAGTTGTTCTCCCGCATTTGTAAATGCGGGTGAAGTAATTCGTCCGCATTTGCAAATGGTCATCCGTATTAGTTAATGCGGATGTATGTTTCCATCAGCATTTCCAGAAATGCTCATCCGCATTTGTTCCAAAACAAATGCAGACAGGGATTGTTCATCCGCATTTGTAAATGCGGATGAGTAATCATCATCCGCATTTCTTCAACCACATCAAATGCGGCTGTGTTAAACGAATGCGGGTAAGTAATATTCCTCTCTCTTTGAAATAAATTATCCATATAATTTATATACAACACAAGTGTAAATGTTTGGAAACCCAATTTCCAAATATTCTAAGTGTTAATATTTATTTATATGATCATATCATAAAACAAATATCTTTGGTGTTTGTCTAGCTCGTTATTGGGTATGACCCGACTTGGATCATGACATACTAGCCACATCAATTCAATATGTATTTTGGGCAGATCATTTCCATCACAATATCCACTACCTAGAATTGATGACTTGTTTGACCAGCTCCAAGGTGCCAGTTGGTTCTCAAGAATAGATCTTCGATCTGGATACCATCAATTGAAGGTGAAGGAGCAAGATGTCCCTAAAATAGCTTTTCGCATGCGTTATGGACACTACAAGTTTCTCGTTATGTTCTTTGGTTTAACTAACGCACCAGCTGTTTTCATGGATTTGATGAACCGGGTGTGTCGGTCAATGTTGGATAAATCAGTGATTGTGTTTATTCATAATATTCTGATTTATTCGAAGAGCGAAGAAGAACATTCCGGTCACATACGTGAAGTATTGGAGACACTTAGAAGAGAGAGGCTATATGCTAAATTCTCTAAGTGCGCTTTCTGGTTGCGTGAAGTTCAACTTTTAGGTCACATGGTAAATTCTGAAGGAATCATAGTGGACCCGGCAAAGGTTGAGGCAGTGATGCAATGGAAGTCTCCAAAGACGCCATCTGATATTTGCAGTTTCTTCGGTTTGGCGGGCTACTACAGAAGATTTATCCAAGACTTTTTCAAGATAGTCTCACCATTGACCAAGTTGACCCACAAGGATGTAAAGTTTGTATGGGGTCTGGAACAGGAGGATACTTTTGAGGAGTTAAAGATGAGATTGAGTCAAGCTCCTGTCTTGATGTTGCTCGAAGGGAACGAAGACTTAGTGGTCTATTCAGATGCTTCATATTCGGGATTGGGTTGCGTGCTAATGCAGAAGGGAAGAGTAACAGCCTACGCATCCCAACAGTTGAAAATCCATGAGGCTAATTACCCTACTCATGACTTGGAGCTAGCGGCTGTGGTCTTTGCACTGAAGATTTGGAGACACTATTTGTACGGGACGAAGTGTACTATCTTCATGGACCATAAGAGTTTGAAATACTTCTTTGAGCAGAAGGACCTCAATATGAGGCAAAGGAGGTGGCTAGAATTGATCAAGGATTATGATTATGAAATCCACTATCATCCGGGCAAAGCCAACGTAGTGGCAAATTCCCTTAGCCGGAAGGAGAGACCCGATCCAATCCGGGTGAAAGCTTAGCAGTTGATTACGACCTCCGATGTGATGACACCGGTCAAAGAGTTCCAAGATGAGGCATTGAAAGAAGATCACCTTAACTCTGAAAGGATGACAGGTCTAGTCACGGAGTTGGGTGAAAATACTCACGGAGTTAGAACCCGGTTAGGGCGGATATGGATCCCTTGTTATGGAGAACTACGGGGGCGGATCATGGATGAAGCTCATAAGACTCGATACTCCATTCATCCCAGTGCTACCAAGATGTACCACGATATGAAGAAAGATTACTGGTGGCCAGGTATGAAGCGTGATGTGGCGGAGTATGTGAGTAAGTGCCTTACTTGCTTGCAAGTGAAGGCAGAGCATCAGAAGCCATATGGGAAGATCCAACCTTTGGGTATACCCGAGTGGAAATAGGAGCACATCACCATGGACTTCATTACGAAGTTACCACGTACAACGAAGGGGTACGATACTATATGGGTGATAGTCAATCGTCTAACGAAGAGTGCCCACTTTCTACCAATCCGTGAGACGTATCCTTCCGAGAGGTTGGCGGATTTATTCATCAAGGAGATTGTAACGTGTCATGGTGTACCGGTTTCTATCGTGATGGACTGTGACACTCGGTTTACATCTAAGTTTTGGAAGAGATTTCATGACGCGATGGGCACAAGGCCATACATCAGTACGCTTACCACCCCCAGACAGATGGTCAGTCTGAAAGGACGATCCAGATGCTCAAGGATATGCTCCGAGCATGCGTGATCAACTTTGGAGGAAGTTAGGATGAACACTTACCATTAGTTGAATTCTCATACAACAACAGTTATCATGCCAGCATTGGTATGCCACCATACGAGAAGCTATACGAGCTTATGAACCTATTTTTATGTGCTTTCTTGTGTTGGTTGTTTGTTTTATATGTTTAGGTTATTTGTTAGCTCTCGAATTTGTGGTGTTTCACTCGAAAGCTGCTGAGAGGTGAGTTCTAGATCCCCTCTTTTACATGTTTTCTACTTGTTTTGGGGCTGATATGCATAATAACAGCTGTTTTCTAACCAAACTATGAGTTTTACATGTTATACGGTTGTGTTTGAAGTATGTTTGTTTTAAGTGATTTCTACGATGTTGTGATGATGTTTGGTATGTTTTAAGCTTGTAACATGTTAGATCTATGTTATGTTCAGATTAGGATGATGTTTAGGATTGGAAAACATCATATGTTGCATAGCAGGTACTGAACAAAGTGTCCGCTGTGGATGTTGGTCATCCGCTGTGGACTTACATGTCCGCTGTGGACACTGTCCGCTGTGAACCCTTAGAAAAATTTGTACATCCGCTATGGATGTTGGTTATCCACTATGGACTTATTTCATCCGCTACACTTTTAGTTATCCGCTATGGATGTTATTCATCCGCATTGGACTATGGCCATCCGTATTGGACTATGTTCATCCGTTGTGAACACTTAGTGTTTTACTCATCCGCTGTGGACCTTGGCTGTCTGCTATAGACTTAGCTTGTTTGTTGTGGATACTTTGTACTTTAAGTCATCCGCTGTATATGTTACTCATACGCTGTGAACACTTAGGATTTTTCTGAAATTTTGGGAATAGAGTTTAAGTGTTAAGAACTTATGTTTAATGGGTGTTTATGCTCGTCCTATGTTTCTAATATTTTATTTACCTTCTTATGGGCTACTTGCTATGAATAATTATTACTGTTTCATGATATGTGATTTTAAGGTAATAATATTACAAAAGTATTATTCATGATAAGTGGGCACCAAGGAATAAAAGAAGGATAGTGAAAATTAATAAATGTTACCCCGTGGCCCTAACAATAGGTGAAAAGCCTTGCAAGCTTTTCCAACGGAGGTTCACGACCATGTTGTCATTAGCTCAACTGATGTGTGGCTGTTTCAGCACAAGAAAGGCACATCCGGGGTCTAATCCTTATGATTAACCAATAAACTAATAGGATCCAAGTTCATGAGCAGGCTTCGTGCCTAGCAGTGTGGATCAACTGTCGGGGGTTAGCTACCACTTATTAATGTGTACCGATAGGGGTTCGGCATCTGTTTCCAACCAACAATGTAGGCTCTTGCTTTGTGCAATCCTAGTTAATGAAAGTGAAAGAAAATAAAAGAAAGAAAGATAAAGAATCTCTTAATGAGGGATTATGTATGATGATGAATGATCACCATGTGAAGTTTACCAAAGTATATTTTCTATTTTATTAAAACTGGACTCACTCAGCAACGCTGACTTTTATATATATATATATATATATATATATATATATATATATATATATATATATATATATATATATATATATATATATATCAGTTGGCAAGTAAGGATGTTGCTGAGGATGGCACGGCTGAAGCTACTTGGTGAATGGAGACTGGCATCCATTTACGCAATTATGATATTTTTGTCTTGTAATGCAACTAAATATTCTTATGTAACCCTAAACAACGATGTATTATTTGGCAAAAGTAATCGTTAATGTAAGAAAGGGTTTTTGGTTAAATTATTCCGCTGTGATTGTTTTCTTATAATAATGTGATTTAAGGCATTTTTAATAATGAATGATGCTATGATTGTCCAACTATGGGGTCTCCGGGGATGGGGCCTTACAAGTTGGTATCAGAGCCAAAGTTTAAGAGAATTAGGTAAATTGTTTTCAAAACCTAAACTTAAACTGAGAATGGGACCAAATGGAAGGATGCCAGCCCAAGTTGCAACGTGCCATCAGGTAGATTTTTCATAAAGTTAACTGGTATTACGTGCGTGTGCTATTTGAATTATGTGCTCTTAGTAGATTTGAATACTGATATAGTCAGGATAGAAAATGCTTGGGGGATGAAGAGTAAAGTAAGTGGCTAATCATAGCTGGCCACTGTAATTAGGGACTTACTATACTTGACATAATCTGAGCTATTACCTTGAATGACCTTATTTGTGTTTGAATCTTATAGGAGGTAGATCTTATGGTGGGTAGGACATCTGGGAAGGCAACCCGAGGCGGTGCTTGTGACGGGCGTACTAGTGGGCCACGTGTCACCCGAAGCAAGGCCAAGGCTCCTGAGATGACTCATGAGGACATGGATATTCATAGCCACCAAAAGGGTGAAGGATCACCAAAAGGGTGAGATGACTCATGAGGACTGATGAAGTCTATAACGTCATGCAAAACGTGTTACCTTCAGTGGTGACCGAGGTGTTGAGGGTTGTACAGGATGTTGAAAAGACCAAGGATGCGGGGGAGAAGGAGAAAGCAGATGAAGAGCCATCTAGTCCCAGGATGGTAATTTGTGATGACGATAGGGAGGAGGAGAGGGAGGCCGCTAAGGGGTGCACCTATGGGGCGTTTCAGAGGTGCAAACCCCCAACCTTTGAGGGTAACGGCAATGCTACTGCTGCTCATCATTGGGTTCGAGAGATGGAGGCAGTCCTAGACATCAGTGAGTGCCGGGATGATCAAAAGGTAAAGTTTGCCTCCTATTCTTTCGTTGACTCGGCATTATGCTGGTGGGACAACATTGTCCAAGCCGAGGGGAAACGGTTTGTTGCAAGGATGAGGTGGTCGGATTTGAAGGAACTGATACTGGAGGAGTATTGTCCACATCGGGAGTTGGATAAAATAGTGAAGGATTTCTTGCATTTGGAGGCTGGTAACATGACTCATCAAGAGTATACCTCCAAGTTCAATGAGCTTGCAAGACTTGTGCCGGATCTAGTAACTCCAGAGTCCAAGAAGATTAAGAGGTACATGCAGGGTCTGCCCATGGATATCAGGAGGAACATGATAGCTGCTAGACTGATCACTTTCAGGTTTGCAGTAGATTTGACCGGAAGATTGTATGATGAGAGGGATCCGGTGCCAATTCAGAGGAAGGTTGAGAAGAGTTGGAACAAGAATGGTAATAGGAAAAGGTTCAAGGACAACAACTATAGGGTTGGGGAGAAGAAGATGAGGGTTGATAATCATCACCCAGAACAGTGGAAGGGGAATGACCGGAAAGAATGTAGGAAGAGTCACCTAGGTGAGTGTAGAGTGGGGACAAACCGGTGTTTTAAGTATGGAGGCGAAGGGCACTATGCTAAGGATTGTCGAGTACTGAGATGTTACAAGTGCGGAGAGGTGGGCCACTCAGGCCGGGATTGCAAGAAGGTTGGAGCAGGGGGCTCAGGGACCTAGACTAAGGGAGAAAAAGGGAGAAGTGAGAGCACCAAAGCCAAGGTGAGTAGTTTCAGGTATGTTCTTGGTAAACCAAGTGTATGCTTCTATGCTCTTTGATTCGGGTGCTAGTAGGAGCTTTGTGTCTGCTACCTTTTGTCGTAAAATGTATGGTAAGAATAAGAAGATAGATGTGCCTTTTCATGTAGAGACAGCGATAGGAAACTCTACCAAGGTGACTGATATGATAGAGGATTGCCTCATAGAATTGGACAGTCACAAGTTCCCTGCTAGATTGTATGTGATGGCCCTAGGAGGTTTTGATGTAGTGTTAGAATGGATTGGTTATCGACCTACAAAGAGAATATTGTATGTCAAAAGAAGATGATTCGTTTGACTACGCCTGATGATAGTATGGTTACGGTTCATGGAGACAAGGAATACACCGCTCCGCGAGTGATATCGATGATCATGGTAGAGAAGTTTATGAGGCGAGGGTGCGATGCTTACCTGGCTTATGTGAAGGATGTGGATGCCACTGTGACCCAGTTTTCAGACGTGCCGGTGGTATGCGATTTCCTCGATGTGTTTCCCGAAGACCTGCCAGTGGTCCCACCCGACAGAGAGATTGAGTTTCGGGTTGACTTGATACCGGGAGTGCAAACCGTAGCCGAGGCACCATACCGGTTGGCTCCATCCAAACTCAAGGAGCTGACGACGAAACTACAAGACCTCTTGGATAAAGGCTTTATTCGGCCGGGTATCTCACCATGGGTGCTCCGGTCCTATTCATGAAAAGAAGGACGGTAGTATGAGGATGTGTATTGACTATCGTGAGTTGAACAAGTTGACCGTGAAGAATTGGTACCCGTTACCGAGAATTGATTACTTGTTTGATCAGCTCCAGTGTGCTAGTTTGTTCTCCAGGATAGACCTACGATCGGGGTATCATCAACTAAAAGTAAAGGAGCAGGATATCCCTAAGATAGCCTTCCATACGTGTTATGGACACTACGTGTTTCTCGTGATGTCCATCGGTTTAACCAACGCGCCAGTTGCCTTTGTGGACCTTATGAATCGAGTATGCCTACCGATGCTAGACACATCTGTGATTGTATTCATTGACGATATTCTGATCTGTTCGAAGAGTGAAGATGAGCACGCTTGCCATATCAAGGAGGTACTAGAGACACTTAGAAACGAGAAGTTGTACGTAAAGTTCTCTAACAACACGTTTTGGCTAAGTGAGATTCAATTTCTTGGCCACATGATTAACCCCGAAGGGATAATGGTGGATCCAACAAAAGTCGAAGCAGTAATGCAATGGGAACCCCCGAGGACACCGTCCGAAATCCGTAGTTTCCTGGGTTTGGCAGGCTACTATAGGAGATTTATTCAAGACTTCTCTAAGGTGGCAACCCCGTTAACTAAGCTGACTCGCAAGGATGTAAAGTTTGAATTGGGTTCTGAGCAGGAGAGTGCGTTTCAAGAGTTGAAGATGAGGTTAACTCAAGCCCCTGTCTTGACGTTGCCTGAAGGGAATGAAGACTTGGTGGTATACTCAGATGCTTCGTATTTGGGTTTAGGTTGTGTATTGATGCAACGAGGAAAGGTTATAGCCTATTCATCATGAAAACGGAAGATCCATGAGGCAAACTATCCTACTGATGATTTGGAGTTGGCGGCTATGGTCTTTGCATTAAAGATTTGGAGACACTACCTGTACGGGATGAAGTGCACCATCTTCACTGACCACAAAAGCTTAAAGTACTTCTTCGAGCAAAAGGATCTTAACATGAGACAAAGAAGATGGTTAGAGTTGATCAAGGAATACGACTACGAAATCCACTATCATCCAGCTAAGGCGAATGTTGTAGATGCTTCTTTTAAAGATTAACATTTGTCTTTGTATGTATTTTTCATTTTTTTGTCATAGTATAGGGACTTTTATTGTAAATATGTTCCTTTGTTTTCTGATTAGTGTAAATAGGCTGAATATGTAATGTGTAGGTAGACATCGAGACATCTAGACATTTAGACATCTAGAGATTAGACTTTCAGTTTAGACGCTTTGTATCTGTTACTTACAGTTTGTATTCTTCGCTACTAATCAATGAAAACTTCTATGAATTTTTGTTGATTTCATGTGTTGAATTGAATACTTCTGTGTATTAGATTGAATTGTGTTCTTATATCATCACAGATCGATCCATTTTGAGCTCATCAAATGGTATCAGAGCTTTCGGTTCAGTGATTGAAGCTGTTCTTAAACTATCGAACGCTCATAATCACTTGAATCTGTGATTGATAAACAATTTAGTCTTAAAAATTGTTGAACTAAGATCTGTTTCATCATCAGAAACATGATTTGATTCACAATTAGCAGTACAATTCGTTCAAATCTGTGAATTTGAGCAAAAAGTGTTCGAACTGTTCTTAGTATGTTCGAACTGTTCTTTGAATCAAAACATTAATCTTTGTTGATTAATTGATGGAATTGATGTTAGAGGATTGTTAATCGATCGATTTCAGACCTAATTGGTGAAATTTAGATCAATTAATCATGTTTTGAAGAAACTGAAAGAATCTAAGTTTGTTGAAGATGATGAATGTGGCGCATTAGGTTAGAAACACCTTGAAAATCGTCTAAGTGATAGGCGCATAACAATTGTTTAGGCGCTTTACAATTGTTCCGGGCATTTTTCAGTTTGGCGTTTCACCACTGTGTGGGCGCATTTCAACTGTTGGGACACTTTGGAAGTTATCAGACCAAGTAATATCAGGCGTTTTTCAACTGTTGAGGAGTATTTGAACTGTTTGGGCGTATCATAACTGTTTGGGCGTTTCGCTATTGTTTGGACGCATCAGCTTTCACACTTAGAAATTTTTTAGAAATTTTTCAGAAGCTTTAAAATCCAAAAATATTTTCATTTTATTGTTTTAATTCAAAACATTAAAAACAACAAAAACAATTCACCTTTAAAAATCAAAAATTAAAAATGGTAAAATCAGAAGACTCAGAGAACCAGTTCCCAAGCTGAAGAATAGAGCAGATTTCAAGAATTGGTCATTGAGATTAAAACACCATCTGAATTCTATTGATACTGATTTATGGAAATCAATAGAAAAAGTCTTACATTCCAATCACATCTGATGGACCTGATAGAGGATTTGTGTATACAAAGGAATCTACTGAACCTTATCCAGAAGATGATCTACAAGGAGAAGATCTCAGAAAAGTTAAAAATGATATTAAAGCATATTCCTTAATGTGCAAAGGTCTACCTCTTGAAGTTCTGACAAGGCTTGATGGTTATCAGACTGGATACACCATGTATAAGGCCTTTAAAATAATATGTGAAGGTGGAAAAGAGATTCAGGATCTGAAAAAGAAAAAGCTAAAGAGACAATTAGAACTTTTTGAACATGTGCCTGGTGAAACAATAAATCAGATGATGAACAGATTTGTTCAACTGACTACAGAGATGTCGACTGCAGGGATCAAGAATGATTTAAAAGATTTTAACTACAGACTTCTCAATGCTCTTCCATCTTCATGGAAGCAAACAGTCACTCTAATAAAGCATACTGAGAAATTTCCAATGGATCTAGATCTCTTGATTGCTAAAATAGAATCTGTGAAATTGATGAAAGTTCTAGAAACAACGACCGAGCAGCTTCGATGTCACAATATAAGTATGTTGCTTCTCCAGCAAACACTATGGAGAATGCATTCATGGCTAAGAATGAAACTTCACCAGAAGATGAGGGTGATTTATTTGTTGGTGCAGGGCTCTTCACTGATTCTACTTACACAAGTGCTCCTGCCTATACAAATCAGAATAAAACTCAATCTCCTTCTATGCCTAAAAGTTCTAACTCTCAAGTAGAGACTCCATCTGTTAACTTTGCTAAATCTAGCAAAGTTAATGATGTAATAAACATCTTATTACAAGATGAAGAGTCAAAAACTGCTTTTACTGCATTTATGGCAAGTTTTCAAGCATACCAAGGTAGCCATTTAACTCAACTTGATTTTGTTTTGCCGGATTTATTTGAAATGGATCCAGACGACGTTAAGGAAATGGACTTGAATTGGCAGATGGTAATGATAGCACACAGAACTCAAAAGCATTCCTACGTCAACAAAAACTATAAACCAAGTGCAATCAAGACAGTAGGTTTTGACAAGTCAAAGTCAAGATGCTTTAACTGTAACAGCTATGGTCATTTCTCTAGAGAGTGCAAAGCTCCAAGGAATAAAGAAGGAAATGTTCAATCAAGCTCAAGTAATTAAAGGTTTCAACAATCGTCACAGAAGACATTTCAAAAACCTTATCAAAGCCTACCAATGCCAGAATTGAAATATGATTCTAAAGCAACAGAGGAACCCAAGAAAGCTTTAGTTGTCAATATTACTGATGGTTATGATTGGAGTGCCTACGCTAAACAATTTACTGCTGATCTAACCTCCAATTTATCTCTTGTTGCAGAAATACAAAAGGAAGATTGGTCTGAAGTTAATGATCCAAAAGCTGATGGAAACTCTGAGAACGAGGAAGAGGATTATGACTGGAGTGATAAGTCTGATCAGCCAAAGGTTGAAAGCCAAGGAAGATTCAGAGGAAGTTGCTTTGATGGCAAAATCTAATCAGCCAAAGGTTGAAAGCACTAACTCTGAAACGTCTCCTCCTAAATATTCTAAAATTCCATCAGAAGTCAGAGAAAAGTTATGCACAAAGTCTTGCTTCGAACATGTCGAATACTATAGAAATTATACTTAAGCAAGATGAACAAATGCATAACAAGCTAAAAAAGGATCATAAAACATCTGATGACAAGATTATCTCTCTTCAAAATTCATGGAACAAAACTCTAAGAGAACTTGAAATTGTATCAAAACAACTCGAAGAGATGACGAAAAATCTTGAACTGGAGAAGATAGCTCATGCAGCCACTCAAGTTGATCTAGCTAAAGTTAAAAGTTCTAAAACCATTGTGGAAAAGCTAGTAAATGAACGTAAAGATAAACAAAAGGAAGGATTGGGTTTCACTCATGAACCAATGCCTGAATATATAACGAATACTTTACCAGAAAACTTTAACACTCACGATCACTCTCCAGAAAACAAAGCAAAACTAAAAGCATATCAGAACAAGAACAAGATGTCTGAAAATGAAGAAGAGAAAACAAACGTAGAAATTTTTGAAGAAAAAGATAATGAGAAAATTAAAAATGGTCATCCGGTTAAAGTTAAATCTTATGAACCAAGACCAAAGAACAAGAAAATTTATGTTCCTAAAGAATCAGTTTTGGAAGAAATGAGTACGATGACAGAAAACAAAGCTAGAAATGATGAAGAAACATCAGAAGATTCAAATTCAATTGGTCTAAATAACCCAGAATTCATAAAATGGCAAAAAGACCAGAAAAAGAAATAATGTGAAAAAGAATCTTCAACTGAAGATGTTCAATCTAAACAAACAACTTGTTCAAAATCAAAGAATCAGAGATGAAGAAGAAAGATAAATAAAGCCAAAAATGATCAATTGAAAATTCAAGAAAATCAGGCAAAAGAAATAAATCAGAAAACAAAATTAAAGCCGATTAAATTTGTATCTGGTGGTTTGATGAATGTGAATTCTATTCAAAAGGTTAAAGAAAATCCTAAAAACGAATCTAACTCTGATCTGAAAACGGGTTCAGATTCTAAGACTTCCGCTGTAGCAAAAAGATTTGTATCTAAGGAAAACAAGAATGAAGTTCATGTTCAAAAACAAAAACAAATTGTGCAAAAGAAAAACATTTCAAATCAAAAACAACAAATTAACACTTTGACACCTAAAAGTAACCAAGTTTCTAATGTTGCGTCAACGTCAAAGGTTAATAAGCAATTATTCAAGACTCCACAGAGGTACTGCGAAATATGTGACATGTACAATCACAACACTGCTGAATGTTTTTTTAAAAAATACTGTCACATTTGCGATATGAGAAATCACTCAACTTCAGAGTGTTATTTTAACAAATACTGTACTTACTGTGATGAGCAAACTCACAACACTAAAGATTGTTATTTTAGAAAGAATTCACAGAGGAGAGGATTTGCCACCTCAACAGTAAGCAAAGGTTATGTTAATCCGCAATATAAAAGAAACCAAAATGTCGATTTTCAAAGATTAACACACAAACCCTCCTTAGGTTTGAATACTTTCAAAAGAAACAATTTAGTGAGACCTAAACAATTCTTTAATGATAATTTCATTCCACGGTCAGTGAGAATTAATAACAAAAGTTTTGAAAATAAAAGATTCTCAAACAATGGTCAGTCTAAAAGCATGAATTTTCCAAACAGGCATAATTTTGTTACAAATAACAGAATTGGTAAATTCATAAAGAATAAACCTGATGTCAACAAACTTCACTTTAAACAATTTACTATTGTTGACAAGTTTGGAAAACCCAAGACCATTTGGCTTGGGTAGATAATTCAACTTAAATTGTTTTGTTTTGCAGGTACGCCCGAGAAGACCAATCAACACTTGGTATGTGGATAGCGGGTATAGCCAGCATATGACAGGCAATCAGGCCTTATTACAAGAATTTAAGTTAAAAGATGGAACGCATGTCGCCTTTGGTGGTGATGCGGGAGGAAAAATAACCGGAGAAGGAACAGTATCCAACGGGATTATCAGCTTTGATAAAGTCAACTTCTGTTCACAGTTGAACTTCAATTTGTTAAGCGTATCCCAAATTTGTGATAAATCCTACTCTGTACTTTTTGATGATTCTTTCTGTTATATCTTGAAGCCAAGATTTTAGATAAGCAAGGATAGCGTGGTTGTTAAAGCTGTCAGAGACCGAGACGTATACAAACTGGATATGTCTCAAGTGGACTCTTCGACAGAAACAACTTGTCTCTTTACTAAAGCATCAAATGATGAAAGCCAGCTATGGCATAGACGTCTCGGGCATTCAAATTTCAAAAACATGAACAAGCTTGTAGCAGGAAATCATGTTATTGGACTTCCATCAAAGAAGTTTGCCACAACTGATTTATGCTCAGCATGTTTAAAAGGAAAATAGCACAGAGCATCTTATAAGTCCAAACTGATAAACTCAAATTCCAAACCACTTCAGTTGTTGCATATGGACGTTTTTGGACCAACCAACGTGAAGAGTATTGGAAGAAAATCTTACTGTTTAGTTATCTTTGATGACTATACAAGATTTTCATGGGTTTTCTTTCTAAATGCAAAATCTGAAACGGCTGAATTAATAAAAGAATTCATCATAAAAGTAGAAAATCAACTAGATCAAAAAGTAAAAATAATTAGAAGTGATAACGGGACAGAATTCAAAAATCTAACTCTTAACATGTTTTGTGCAGAGAAAGGAATAGCTCATCAGTTCAGTGCTCCCAGAACTCCTCAACAAAATGGAGTTGCTGAAAGGAAGAACCGAACATTGATTGAAGCAGCACGATCCATGTTAGCCGATGCTAAAATTCCGATCACATTCTTGGATGAAGCAATATCAACTGCATGCTTTGTTCAAAACCATTCATTAATTGTTAAAGAAAAACTGAAAACTCCCTATGAGTTAATGTTTGGAAGGAAACCAAACATAGATATCTTTAAATCTTTTGGTTGTCCGGTTATGATTCTGAATTCAAGTGATCATTTAGGAAAATTTGAATCAAAATCTGATGATGGATTTTTCGTTGGATATTCATCTGTTTCAAAGGCCTATCGAGTTTATAACTATAGGACTAATGTTATAGTTGAAACATTCAATGTTAAATTTCTTGAAAACTCTTTTCCATCAGTGTCAAATGGTCCTGCATGGTTATTTGATTTAGATTCATTGTCAAACTCTTTTCAATCAAACTTGTTTAATCAATCTAACTTGCTTAATTCTATAGGTGAAAAGAAAATTCATGGAGATCTCGGTTCATTCAGTGATGATTCAGACTCTGACGATGCAGATGATTAAAGCTCAAACTATCCCTTCTTTTCTTTTGTTATAGATTCTATTATTCAGTCTAATAATGGAGATTATCAAGACAATTCTCATTCAGTTTCAGAAGACCAAAATGTGTCTCAACAAATTCCTAATGATGGTACAGAAAATGTACAACCTGAGTCTGGAACGTCATCTATCTCTGGTGATATAGTAGATTACGGTAATCTTGATTACTTTATCAACTCACCGACTCAAGTTCCCAATTTCAATCCACATTCTTCAAGCCTTTTGCATCAGCTTTCCAATCTGAACCAGACTAATCTAGATGTTCAAGTTCAAGGAGATGAGATTCCGACATCTCGTATTCACAAGAACCATCCAACATCTCAGATTATTGGTCCTTTGAGTGAGAGAACGACGAGAAGTAAATCAAACAAGCAAACGTTTGCTTATACTCTTGCTTTCTTTCTCAAATTGTTCCTAAAAACGTTACCGAAGCATTAAAGGACAATGGTTGGATCGAGGCTATGCAAGAAGAATTATTACAGTTCCGCAAACAAGAAGTGTGGAATCTCGTGGATTTACCTGAAGGAGAAAATGCTATTGGCACAAAATGGTTATTCAGAAATAAAACTGATGATCGAGGAATTGTTATCCGTAATAAAGCAAGATTAGTTGCACAAGGATACACTCAAGAAGAAGGTATTGATTATGATGAAGTATTTGCTCCAGTTGCAAGACTTGAATCTATTCGTGTCTTCCTGGCTTATGCCTCATTCATGAAATTTAAAGTGTATCAAATGGACGTAAAGGGTGCATTTTTGTATGGTTCTATCACCGATGATGTGTACGTGAAGCAACCTCCAGGTTTTGAAGATGCTACATATCCACATCGTGTGTACAAGTTAAGCAAAGCTTTATATGGACTACATCAAGCCCCTAGAATCTGGTATGAGACATTGTCGCAACACTTAATCCAACATGGATATACGCGAGGGAAAATCGATCCAACTCTGTTTATCAGAAAGGATGCTGATGATCTCTTATGTGTACAAGTGTATGTTGATGATATTATATTTGGTTCTGCAAGTCCAAAAATGTGCAATGAATTTGAAGAAATCATGAAATCTCGATTTCAGATGAGTTCTATGGGAGAGATAAATTTCTTTCTTGGACTTCAAGTTAAGCAATCTGCAGATGGTATTTTTATCAACCAACAGAAGTTCGTTGACAAACTCTTGAAGAAATTTAAGCTGCTAGATTGTCAGTCAATTAGAACTCCAACTGATGTGAACACCAAGATTGAGCCTGATCCGAAAGGAAAATCAGTAGATCAAACACTATACCGATCGATGATTGGTTCTTTGATGTATCTCACTGCATCTAGACCAGACATTATGTATGCTGTTTGTGTCAGTGAAAGGTATCAATCAGACCTGAAAGAATCTCACTTAATTGCTGTCAAAAGAATATTCAGGTATCTCAAAGGTAAACCGGCTTTAGGGCTATGGTATCCTTATGAAGGAAATTTTGAGTTACAAGGGTATACTGATAGTGATTATGGCGGATGTTGTCAAGATAGAAAATCAACAACGGGTGGGTGTCAATTTTTAGGACCCAGATTAGTCTCATGGCAATGCAAGAAACAAACAAATGTCTATGTTTCTACTACAGAAGCTGAGTACATTGCTGCTTCAGCAGGATGTTCTCAAATCCTTTTGTTACAAAACCAACTACTGGATTACGGGTTCAACTTTCTTAAAACACCTATTTACATTGATAACACAGCTGCTATGTTCATTACAGCTAATCCTGTCCAACATTCTAAAACAAAACATATTGAAATTCGATATCATTTTCTCAGAGATAACTCTGAAAAAGGTTTAATCATTCTGATTCAAATTGCTACTAAAAAACAATTGGCCGACCTTTTTACTAAAGCCTTCTTACCACGACGGTTTGAGTATTTGGTTAAGTCAATTGGTCTTATTAATCACACGTAAAATTGATTTTTGAGAATTTCAGTAAATTGAGTCTAAATATGATCAGATCCCTCCCTTATATGAATAGGACACTGTCAGAGAACCTGTCAAAGTTAATTGCCTGAGATTATTTTTGTGTGTGCATGTTCTTCATAAAAACAAAAACCAAATACAAAAATAGAAAATTGAAAAACAAAAGATAAAAAATATAAAACCAAAAATCACAAAAATAATGTCTTTCCTTATTAATTATATAGGCATGAATTTGTTTTCCAATGTGTGAGAAATGATAGTACATTAGTATGATCAGTTGCATTCTTCGCTTTCGTTTAAAGTCTGACATGATCAGATATGATGTGCAGGTAAGCTCATGAAATTATACTGAAATAGTAAATTCTTGTGTTTAAACTAAATCACTCATGCATTCATGTATGTCTATCTTAGCACTAATGAGTAGTGTTGATTTTTCAAATTCATTGCTTGTTAAGACATAATCTCACACCTGATGGCGATATGAATAACCATTGAGCTCTACTTATTTAATGCATCTAACACTTCTCTGTTATGAGCCATCATAGACCTGAAGTGATGAGATAACCTTTGTTGTAAGTGATTACAGACCTGGATATTCTGATTGATGTAACAAACACCATATGAGATCTGGTTATAGTATATGTCAGGTTAACAAGTTGAGAATAGTGACTTCTTACATATCTTTATGAGAATTAACCTCTCTAAGTCTAAATGTGACTGCATAATGTCATATCTAATTGTACCTTAAACAATCCAAGAATTAAAAAAGTAAGTGTGCTGAGCCTCTTACCAAAAGCACTCATTTTCTGTCCTTAGATCTAGTGTCTCCTTTGCAGCAGAACTGCTGACCTGGAACACACTTGATCAGGATTTAATCACTGTCTGTGACTACCCATCATTTTTTATTTCAATGTGCTGATCACTACAAATATGATCTCACTGCAAACATGATTCATTGTGAATATTAGATTTTTATTCTGTTTTCTTTTTAATTTTTTTACATGTTTATGTGTGCAGGCGATTTAACAATGATTAGTGTGCTCTTCATGTGACAAATTCAAGAAACTTATAAGTTTTATCAAACTTAAAAGTTTAGGAGGAGTAAAAAGAGTTTAAAAGAAAAATGACTGTTAAATTTCAGGATATGTAAAATCATGAAAAATCAAAAACTAATGTTTTGGATGGAAAGGACGATGCTACAGATGTTCAAGCATGTGTGTGTAACAAAATGAAAAATGAACCTGAAAAACATTTTAAATGGAAAAGCTTCTTGCAAAAGTGAAATGAGAGTTTTTGTTAATTTTAGAGACTAAAATGACGGGAAACTAATTTTGAAACATTAAATCAAAAAAATAAAAAATTCAAAATTTAAGGATGAAAAATAAAAAAAAAATAAAAAAAAAATTTCAAAGTTAAGGGTTAATTTTGAAAATTTCGGGTAAAAGTCAAAATTTGACTTATTAAAGTTAAAATTTGAAAATTGTTTAAATATTAGTATGTGAGCAGTGCTAATATGTCTAAATAGTGTGCAGGTGGAAGATTATGAAAATTTACAAGTGTTAGACACATGGAAGTCATCTCATGCGCCTAAACAGTAGTCAAAAGTCCAAATGTAGGAGCATGATGATTTCTTCAGAATTTGTGCAAGTGTCGGACGTTTTTGACTACTTCATGCGGACAAACAGTAGTTATGCGCCTAAAAAGTTGTCATGAGTCTGAAAATATTGTTAAGTGTTGGGCATTTTACATTCCCATGCGCCTAAACAGCTCTAATGTGTCTGTGTAGAAACTAAGTATTGGGCGTTTCTGCTTAGTTCCTGCATCTGAACAGTGCAAAAGCGACTGAACAGTGCCCATGCGCCTAAGCTCATGCGCACAAACAGTGCTTATGCATCTGAACAGTTCTCATGCGCCTAAGCCCATGCGCACAAACAGTGCTCATGCGCCTAAATTTTTTTACTTAGTATATAAACAACACTTTGTGTTTCTCAAATTTCATTCTTAAATCTCCCCTGAACTCTCAGTTTCTCAAAACCCATACATCCCGATAAACCATAAATCCTCATTCTGATTGATTTTTGTGTTGTTGTTGCACTCGAAAGTGATAGAAACCGATTCTAACTATAAGTTCAAACTCAAAATCACACAAATTTCAGATTTTTAAGCTGATTGATTTGGGTGTTTCGAACCTGTTTAGGCGTTCGAACCCTAATGATTGAATCTGTTAAAATATGATTTAACAAAAGATATTGAATGAAAATTGATGATTACATGATGAAATGAACTGGATTGCAAACATGTTTGTGCATTCAAATCGGGTATTCATCAAAGTTGAATGTTTGATGATAATCAAGCAGTCGACTTGAAGATGAACAGTCAAGAGAAAATTAAATTTTTTTTAACAAAAAATCATAATAATAAAAATAAAATAAAATGGAAAATAAATCAAAATCTATATTGAAAATTATTTTGAATAAAAGTCAAAATGTAAAATGGTAAATCATCTAAGAAACAAAACTGTTTGAATGTGTGAAATTCATCAGAATATAAAAATCTTAGCAAATTCAAGCTTTAAAGTGTTAAAGTCAAAAACTTCAAATTGAATGAATATATAACTTTCAAACTCTAAATTTCTTTGTTTTCTTTGCAGATGGCAGATTTAAAATTTGAGCCCAAACATAATGTGGCTGCTCTTCTCAATGAAGAAGTTAGAGATGCCATCGGATACGAAGAGATTATCAGATTTCTGCTGAGAACCAAATATGTATATGCTATGTGTTACCAGCCTGTTATATATGCCCATCCGATTTGAAAGTTCTGGAGCACCGCATATATTGATGCTGATCATAATGGAAGGAAAGTAGTTAGAGGTTTTATAACCAATATGAGGATGATTGAAGTATCAGAAGATTCTATAAGATATGCTATGAGATTAGGTCAAAATGTTGCTGAAGATTTATCTGAACTAACATTTGATGAATGTAGTCAAATATTCATGGAAATGGGTCATCCTAATCAATTTCCAAAGAAACAGTTCTTCAGAGCCCATGTATTCAACCACTGGAAACTTCTATGCTATATATTCCAACATTGTATGTCCAAGAGGAGTGCAGGATGGAACTCTTTCCCTGTTGACATTTCTTCTCTGATAGTAGCACTGGCAACAAACAGGAGATTTAATATGTCCAAGTGGATCATGAATGGGTTTATATTCAATTTAGAAAAGGGCATAAGGAATAAGTATCTGATGTATCCAAGATTCCTTCAAATGATCATTAATGAAGAATATCCTGACATAAGGGTAAATGGTTTTAGTGAAGAAACATCGATTCTTGAACACATGTCAGAGATATCATACAAAAGATTGTCTATGGTGACAGGTGCTCAAATGTTCCTCTATTTGATTACATCAGGAATGTGGCAAATGATGAAGTTGATATCACTATAGATCACTATCATCTAACTGAAGAAGAACCAATAGATCCAGCTGATCTTATTGAAGAAATTCCAGCTGATGATGATGATGATGATGATGATGATGAACATGATGAAGCTGATGATGAAAGTTCTAGTTCATCAGATGATGACAATGGAGATGATGGTAATGAAGGTGATGATAATGTTGAAGCTATGGAAGTGATCCATGAGCAAATACAAGAATTTGAGCATGTTGTTGAAGAGGCACATGAAGAAAGTCATGATGCTGAAGAAATAGATGGTGATACTAAGGAAATGGATGAAAATATAAAAGAAAACATTCAAGAAGTTGATCAAATAACTGAAGAGCTAGTTGATGAAAGCCAAACAGTTGAAGAAATAGCTGAAATGATAGAGGAAATGGTTGGTGGTGAAGAACAGATTGTATTACCTGAGTTTGTACAAGAGTCTATTCATGAAGAAAATGTGAATAAAGAAGAAGAGTTACAAAAACAAATTGATGAACTTTAAAAGGATAATTAGAATCAAGTTAAGATAATTGAAGAGCTGAAAGATGCTAATAAAAAGTTAATTGAAGAGATGAAAGAGAAAGAAAAATTGATTGATGAGTTGAGGAAAAGTAAAGAAGAAAATTTGAAAACTTTTGAAGTTATGATGGTTGATTATGATTTGATGGAAGAAAAGTTAAAGAAGATGAGTGAGGAGAATAATATGTTGAAAGATGAACTAAATATGTTGAAAGATACTCAAAAGTCTCCATCTCCTGAGGTAATAATTATGTCTGAGATTGCTCCAGTTGAGGTAGAAAAGATTCAATCTGTAGATAAAGGGAAAAGAAAAGTTGATGAGATTGATGTTTCAGTTTTACCTGAATCATCGTCTAAAATGCAAATGGTGAATGTTGAAGAAGGCGAGGCTGCCATTCAAGAGATGATCGGAGCTCTAGATGACATAGAGTCTGAATTTGATGATGATTGGTACAATGAAGTACTTGATGATGAAGACATTCATGAGGCTAAGTAGATGAAAATTTATCTCAAATTGATTTGTGTCATGATGATGTACCGGTTGATGTTCAAGATAAATATAATTACTTGGTGAGGATGAAGTATAATCGCTTATATCTTGATAGCTTGACAGTTTCTCAGATTCATGAAGAGTATGAAAAATGTATTACAGCTGAATCAGTTGCTCCTATTGATCCAAACGAAATTGTGATTGAACATGGTGAATGGAATCCATTGAGTGAAAGTATAAATGTTGAGGATATTCCAACATCAGAATTGCACCATCCTAATCCTGACAACATGAACGTAACCGTGTTAAGGATGTGTTGCAATCTAGGAACTATCCATGGAAAAAGTTAAAAAGACTACAGGCTGAATCATTGAGAAACTTAGTGAGAAGTTTTCAAGAGACTGAGAAGCAAACAAACAAGATGATCATTCTAGATACTGACAATCCATAGTATTTAGAGATAACTAAAAGAACAAGAATGTTAAAGCCTCAAGAAATCAAATCTATGACTAAGAAAAGTTCAGCTCATGAGAAAATGAGAGAGCTGATGAATATGTTTCCACAAACTGAACGACAAGGATATAAAGTTCCTTTAGAACAAAGACAGTTATGGAATAAAGCACAATCTGCTGGTTATCTTGTACGAAATGTTTTACAAAAAGGACAATCTATCTCAGAGTTATTAAATGCTATGATTGTTCCTGACACAACAAAAGAGGTCAAGATAGTAGCTTGGAAATATGATGAAGTGTTTGATGCGTTTTTGATTAAACGAGTTAATGCTATATGTGACGTGTATCATTTTTTCTCAAGAATTATCAAGCTGCCAGTACAAGACCTAAAAGAATTAGCAAAGTTGCCTTTGATAAACCATTCAAAAGCTAAGCGTGGAGAGATATTTGTAGAGCTACTTCACCGCGGAATAAACAAAATGCCATCCTTCTTGCAAACACGTTGTGATCAAGAAGATAGAATACTTTCATGAGTTGAGAAAGAAAAATAAAGGAGTTGATAAAGATATTGGTGAAGAAAAATTCTTAGATGCATTCAGTGATGCCTATTTTGAGAAGGTTACAAACCCTGGGCTGAAGGTGATAGATGGATCTCAACAGTCCAAACCTATCTTGAGATGGTTTTACAATGCTGACACTTTTGAAATAAAGTTAGTATGGGATTTAAATGATTGGGACAATGACATGATTACTCTGTTTGGAGTGTTTGAACTCAAACTACTTCATCCAAGTTATATCTCATTTTTGTCCATTCAGAAATTCAAGAAGGTATTTCCAGAAACTGCAGAGAATGATAAAAAGTACTTTTTATCCATCATAAAAGTTATGAAGGCAGCAATGGAGAGAATCTCGTTAAGGAAGGCAATGGCTTATGCTAACATAGTAAAGAAAGATCTCAAAGATATTGATTTCTTGAGAATATCAAGTAAAGGTGTATTGAAATCTATTGCAAAGATAATCCAAATCCAACTGAATGCTATGCAAATATGGATATAGCAGGATTATCTAAGCAAACCTTGGAAGTAATGAAGTCCATGGAGATAAAGACCAATGAAAGAAGCCTGAACAAGGAGTGCTTGTTGAGAAATTCAAAGCTGCGATTGCAAAAGCTATAAGGGAGCAAGAGACTTATAAGGAGAAACCAGTATTCAATGTCAAGGAAGAACTTGAAGACTTCTTTGATGTTTGAAGACTGAAGATCAAGCTGGAGACTGCAGACTTGACTGAAGATTAAAGGATGAAGATCAGATTGAAGATTAAAGATTGAAAATCTAAAAGAACGAAGATTTTGAAGACCGAAGACATGTAAATCTTAGGGGGAGTATTGTAGATGCTTCTTGTAAATATGTTCCTTTGTTTTCTGATTAGTATAAATAGGCTGAATATGTATTGTGTAGGCAGACATCGAGACATCTAGAAATTCAGACATCTAGAGATTAGACTTTCAGTTTAGACGCTTTGTATATGTTACTTACACTTTGTATTCTTCTCTACTAATCAATGAAAACTTATATGAATTTTTGTTGATTTCATGTGTTGAATTGAATACTTTTGTGTATTAGATTGAATTATGTTCTTATATCATCACAGATCGATCCATTTTGAGCTCATCAAATGTGGTAGCCGATGCCCTCAGTCGAAAGGAGAGACCGGAACTGATTCGGGTGAAGGCTTGCCAGCTGGTTGTGACGCCGGATGTTTTGGGTCAAATCATGGAATTCCAAGATGAGGCATTAAAGGATGATAGGATCAACTCTGAACGAATGAAGGGGCAGGCGACAGATTTGGGGGAGAACACCCAAGGCTTTAAAACCCATTTTGGGTGGTTGTGGATTCCTTGTTATGGGGAGCTGAGGGGAGGGATCATGGATGAGGATCATAAAACACGGTATTCCATCCATCCTGGTGCTACAAAAATGTATCATGATCTGATGAAGGATTATTGGTAGCTAGGGATGAAGCATGATGTGGTGGAGTACGTGAGTAAGTGCCTGACCTATTTACAAGTGAAGGCAGAGCATCAGAAACCATATGGGAAGATTCAACCCTTGGATATACCCGAATGGAAGTGGGAACACATCACCATGGACTTCATCACAAAGTTGCCTCGCACTGCGAGAGGATGTGATACCATTTGGGTGATTGTAGACCACCTGACGAAGAGTGCACACTTTTTGCCAATCCAAGAGACTTACTCGTCGGAAAGGTTGGCGGAGCTGTTCATCAAGGAGATCATAAGTCGTCATGGCGTGCCGGTGTCTATTGTTTCTGATAGGGACACCCGGTTCACGTCCAAGTTTTGGAAGAAATTTCATGACGTGATGGGGACGAGGTTACACATTAGCACAACTTATCACCCTCAAACAGACGATCAATCAGAATGGACCATTCAAACCTCGGAGGATATGCTCTGGGCATGCATTATTGACTTTGGTGGAAGTGGGGATGAACACCTACCATTGGCAGAGTTCTCCTACAACTAGTTATCATGCCAGTATAGGCATGCCACCATTCGAAATGTTGTATGGGCAAAGATGCAGAACCCCGGTGTGTTGGGGTGACATCGGGCAGAAAGAGTTGGGAAGTATCAAACTCATTGAAGCCACGTCGGAGAAGTTGGAAAAGATCAAGGCCTTCATGAAGGCAGCAAGGGACAGGCAAAAGTCCTACGCTAATAAAAGAAGGAGATCAATTGAATTCCAAGTGGAAGATAAGGTGATGTTGTTCCTTGGAAAGGGATTATCAGGTTCCACAAATGAGGAAATGTTGAGCCCTAGGTATATTGGGCCATTGCGAGAGTTGGTGAAGTGGCATACAGGCTAGAACTTCCCGATGAACTGCATGGAATTCATCCTACATTCCATGTATCTCACTTACGAAAGTGTTTGGCGGAAAGTGGCGTTGTTGTTCCTCTTACGGACATTGAGATTGATGAAAGGTTGAATTATGTGGAACAACCAGTGGCTATATTGGATCGGAAGGAGAAACGATTAAGGAATAAAGTGATTGGCCAAGTAAAAGTGAAATGGAAACATCTTAAGGGATCAGAAGCCTCTTGGGAGTCGGAGGAAGAAATGAGACGGCACTACCCAGGCCTCTTTAAGGAATGACAGATTTTGGGGACGAAACCTATATAAGGGGGGTAGACTTGTAACACTCAAAAAATTCAAAGAAAATAAAAGTAAAAAAGAAAAGATAAATACCCAAAAGGTTAAGGGGTGAAGGTGTACAAAAGGTAAACTTACCCATAATGGGTTTCAAAAAGGTGGTAAGACCGCCCATGACCCTCTCTCTCATGCACAATTCGGCTAAAGGCTTGGAAAAGAAAACCCCATCCGGTTTTACAGAGAGAAAGCTCAAGTTCTTCGAAAAAGTGAGATTTCCAGAAGATTTCTTCTTGATTTTCTGCTGGGTTTGGGCTTATGAACCTATTTTTATGTGTTTTCTTGTGTTGGTTGTTTGTTTTATGTGTTTAGGTGTTAGATATTTGTTAGCTCTCGGGTTTGTGGTGTTTCACTCAAAAGCTACTGAGAGGTGAGTTCTAGATCCCCTCTTTTACATGTTTTCTACTTGTTTTAGGTCTGATATACATAATAACAGCTGTTTTTCCTAACCAAACTATGAGTTTTACATGGTATACGGTAGAGTTTGAAGTATGTTTTTTTTAAGTGATTTCTACGATGTTATGATGATGTTTGATATGTTTCAAGCTTGTAACATGTTAGATCTATGCTAATTTCAGATTAGGATGATGTTTATGATTGGAAAACTTCATACGTTGCATAACAGGTACTGAACAAAGTGTCCGCTGTGGATGTTGGTCATCCGCTGTGGACATTGTGTGTCCATTGTGGACACTTAGAAATGTAGAACGTACGCTGTGGACTTACATGTCCGCTGTGGACACTGTCCGCTGTGAACCATTAGAAAAATTTACACGTCCACTATGGATGTTGGTTATCCACTATGGACTTATTTCATCCGCTGTACACTTTTAGTTATCCGATGTGGATGTTATTCATCTGCATTGGGTTATGGCCATCCGCAATGGACTATGTTCATCCGTTGTGAACACTTAGTGTTTTACTCATCCTCTGTGGACCTTGGTTGTCCGCTGTTGACTTAGGCTGTTCACTGTGGGTACTTAGTACTTTAAGTCATCCGATGTATATGTTACTCATACGTTGTGAACACTTAGGATTTTTCTAAAAAATTGGGAATAGAGTTTAAGTGTTAAGAACTAATTTTTAATGGGTGTTTATGCTCGTCCTATGTTTCTAATGTTTTATTTAGCTTCTTATGGGCTGCTTGCTATGAATAGTTATTACTGTTTCATGATATCTGATTTAAAGGTAATATTATTATAAAAGTATTATTCATAATAAGTGGGCACAAAGGATTAAAATAAGGATAGTGAAACTTAATAAATGTTACCCAGGGCCCTAACAATAGGTGAAAAGCCTTGCAAGCTTTTCCAACGAAGGTTCACAACCATGTTGTCGTTAGCTCAACTAATGTGTGGCTGTTTCAGCCCAAGAAAGGCACATCTGGGGTCTAATCCTTGTGATTGACCAATAAACTAATAGGATCCAAGTTCATGAGCAGGCTTCGTCCCTAGCAGTGTGTATCAACCGTCGGGGGTTAGCTACCACTTATTAATGTGTACCGACAAGGGTTCGGCATCTGTTGCCAACCAACAATGTAGGCTCTTGCTTTGTGCAATCCTAGTTAATGAAAGTGAAAGATAATGAAAGAAAGAAAGATAAAGAATCTCTTAATGATGGATTATGTATGATGATGAATGCTCACCATGTGAAGTTTACCATAGTATATTTTCTATATTATTAAACTAGGACTCACTCAGCAACGCTGACTTTTTTTATATGTATATCAGTTGGCAGGTAAGGATGTTGCTGAGGATGGCACGGTTGAAGCTACTTGGTGAATGGAGACTAGCATCCATTTATGCAATTATGATATTTTTGTCTTGTAATGCAATTAAATATTCTTTTGTAACTCTAAACAACGATGTATTATTTGGCAAAAGTAATCATTAATGTAAGAAAGGGTTTTGTTATTCCGCTATGATTGTTTTCTTATAATAATGTGATTTAAAGTGGTTTTAATAATGAATGATGCTATGATTGTCCAACTGTGGGGTCTCCGGGGATGCGGCCTTACATCGGGGCCTTTAAACAATCCCCCAACTCGTGTCGGAAGATCAACACAGTACCGAGGTATGCGACAAGGATCCCATCTCATATGCAACACCCCCGACTTGTGCTCGAAAGCTGATACTATGCCGGGGCCTGTAAACAAACCCCCAACTTCTGTTCGAAGACTGACATTATACCGGGGCGAGCAACAAGACCTCATCTCATGCCATCCTGTCACGTGCAATACCCATGACTCGTGCTTGAAAGCTGATACTGTACCGGGGCCTGTAAACAAACCCCCTACTCATGTTCGAAGACTGACACAGTACCGGGGTACGCGACAAGGATCTCATCATCCGTTACTTCCATACTTATCAATCGTTTTCTTCCAACACTTAGGCGCATGGGCAACTCTGGGAGCATGACTACTGTTCAGGCGCATGGCCTACACTTAGGCGCATAGGCAACTCTGGGCCCATGACTACTGTTCAGGCGTATGGCATACACTTAGGAGCATGGGCAACTTGGGGCGCATGACTACTGTTCAAGCGCATGACTACACTTAGGCGCATAGGGAACTCTAGGCGTATGAGTACTGTTCGGCGCATGGCCTACACTTAGGCACATGGGCAACTCTAGGCGCATGACTACTATTCAGGCGCATGGCCTACACTTAGGGGCATGGGCAACTCTGATCGCATGACTACTGTTTAGGTGCATGGCCTACACTTAGGTGAATGGGCAACTCTGAGCGCATGACTATTGTTCAGGCGCATGGCCTACACTTAGGCGCACGGGCAACTCTGGGCTCATGACTACTATTCAGGCGCATGATCTTGGGCGCATGAGGTCACTTGGGCGCATGAAAACAATTCTGGCGCATGGGAACATTCGAGGTGCATGACCAACATTCTGAGAATATAACCGATGCTACCAACAACACCCAAACATCGACCTAGCACATCCTAACATAGATCTAACATGCTACCAACACTAAAAGATGCTAAACATCAAACATATCCTCAAAACATCCTTAAAACATACAACCACAGAACAACGGTCAAACAACATGCTAAAAACCCATGGGTACTTAAAAAAATATTTTGCTTGGTATGCATAATAGCCCCAAACACTTAAAAACCAGTAAAAATAGGGGTTCAAGAGCTCACCTTGAATAGCCTTCAAGCAAGACACTTCCACCTGCAAATTCAACTCCTAAAACCCACGAAATCAAGCACTTAGCACCACAAATCTCGGCCTAGAAGGTGAAAATTTGGTTGAAACCAAACATTAACACAAGAAAACTCGCCTTTTTTTACAGATTTCAGCTTCTTCTCTCACTAAAACCAGAGCTTTTCTTCGTTTCTTCTTTCTTCTTCTTCAACCGAGGACAAGAAAAGTGGGTAGTGGGGGCATGGGCAGCCATGCCCTTCTTTTTAAACATATATATATTAAAGTTTGCATCTTGTACAACTTTAGTCCTTCAACTTGTGTTACTCCTCATTTCTTTCTTTGTACTTTTATTTTCTCTTCTTTTTAATAAAATTCAGGGTGTTACAAGTCCACCCCCTTGTATAGGTTTCGTCCCCGAAACCTGTCGCTTCTCGAACAGTTGCGGGTAATGCTGTCTCATCTCTTTCTTGACCTTATACATAGGCTTAGACCCCTTCTGGGCTCTATTGTACTCGCACACGTGAAACCACTCTTCTAATTAGCCCGTATCTCTCTTCTATTAGTAATGGCCACCTGTTGTTCCATGTAGTTGAGTCGTTCGTCCACCTCGGTATCCTCTAGTGGCACTACCATATCCTCCTCGATTGAGCACTTCCTCAGGCGAGATACATGGAACGTCAGATGAATTCCACTTAGCTCATCAGGTAACTCCAGTCGATAGGCCACTTCTCCTACTTGACCGCCAATTTGGAATGGCCCTATGTACCTTGGTATTAGCTTTCCTTGCTTTCGAAATCGGATGATCCCCTTTCCCAGACGAGGCATTCATCATTACTCCATCGCCGTAGGTCGGCACCAAACTCTTGTCAGGCATGGTTGATCAAACCACCTTCTTGCAACACTTGGTGTTTGCCTCATAGGCTACTAGCCAATTCTACCCAAGGCACGTATCAATCTACCTAATTTCATCCTGAACACTCTAGCAGAAAACACATGCTCTTCCAATTCTATCGCACAATCCTCTAGGGCATCAGGCAACCTAGTGGACTTACCAATAGCAATTTCTACATCAAAGGGCACCGACCTTCCTACTCCTAACATGTAACTTATCACAGAAGGCAGCAGGAATCAAACTACTACTAGTACCACAATCAAAGCACAGATGTACAAATTTAATTTACTAGAAACGTACCTGACGTCACGTCGGAGTCCGCTCTAGCCTCCTCCCGGTCATAGCGAATGCTGACCTTCATCCTCTACTCCCCTTCCTTGCCCTGGAGCTCTCTGCCCTCAACTTCTTGTAGTCTCTGCTCATGTGTCCAGTCTCACCACATCTGTAAACAAACCCCCGACTCGTGTCCAAAGACTGACACAGTACCGCGGTACGCGACAAGGATCCCATCTCGTATGCAACACCCCCGACTCGTGCTCGAAAGCTGATACTATGCCGGGGCCTGTAAACAAACCCCCAACTCATGTCCGAAGACTGACACATTACCAGGGCGAGCAACAAGACCTCATCTCATGCCATCCTATCTCATGCAATACCCCCGATTCGTGCTCGAAAGCTGATACTGTGTCGGGGCCTGTAAACAAACCCCCGACTCGTGTCCGAAGACTGACACAGTACCGGGGTACGCGACAAGGGTCTCATCATCCGTTATTTCCATACTTATCATTCCTTATCTTCCACTTTCGTTACATGATACTTTACGTACATTCATACATCATACCATGCAAAGTCATAACATCATACATAACGTATTACATAACATAATACATACGTTTTGAAAACCGTTAAACATGGAAAGATAACACAACACACACCACATAATCATCACAACATGCATAGTACATCAAGCATAAGCCATCACATCACATCAGAACTTATCTCAACCAACAACCTCAGAAAACCCTAAGTCCAAAATTGAGAACAATTGGACATCTCAAGCGCATGAGCATTAAAATTCTAAGGAAAATAGCCAAGGCGCATTACCACTATGCAGGTGCATTAGCCCTGCTTAGACGCATGGGCACTGCTGGGGCGCATGGCCAACACTTAGGCGCATGGGCAACTCTGGGCGCATGACTACTGTTCAGGAGCATGGCCAACACTTAGGCGCATGGGCAACTCTGGCACATGACTACTGTTTAGGCGTATGGCCTACACTTAGGCGCATGGGAAACTCTGGGCGCATGACTACTGTTCAGGTGCATGGCCTACACTTAGGCGGATGGGAAACTCTGGGCGCATGACTACTGTTCACGCGCATGGCCTATACTTAGGCGCATGGGAAACTCTGGGCAAATGACTACTATTCAGGTGCATGGCCTACACTTAGCTGCACTGGCAACTCTGGGCGCATGACTACTCTTTAGGCACATGACCTACACTTAGGCGCATGGGCAACTCTGGGCGCAGGACTACTGTTCAGGCGCATGGCCTACACTTAGGCGCATGGGCAACTCTTGTAACACTTGAAATTTTGTTAAAAATAAAATAAGAAAAAAACTATCTTGAAATAAGGAAAAGGAACGAAAGTGGAGGGGGGCTAAGTGTAAAAAGTACAAAAAACCAATATTTTATTATATTTGGGCATGGCCGCCCACTACTTGTTTCCACAATCTGCTCTTCGACTGAAAAAGAAGAAAGAAGAAGATTGAGCTTGTTTCTCTCAGTTATTCAAGAAGAAAACACTGAAATTCGCAAATTGGTGAGTGTTTTATGTGTTCTTGGTTCGGTTTTGTTGGGTTTTCATCCTTAAAACCGATTTTTATGTGTTCTATGTGTTTGGTTGTTTATTTTGGTTTTTTTTAGGTGTTTGAACTTATGTGCACTCAAGTTTGGAGGAGTTTAACTTGTTGGCTGCATAAGTGAGTTCTAGACCCTGGTTTTTATGTGTTTTAAACTTCTTGGGGCTGAAAATGCATGTTTAAAAATGTTTTACAACTGTTATATATGTACATGTATGTATTGGTGTATGTATGCTTTTGTTTTGTGGTTGTATATGTGTTGTTGATGCTTAGAATGATAGATATATGTTAAGAACAGGTTAGAACGCAGATTGGGTTTGGAAATAAGTCTAAAATATGCATAACTATTGGTCATGCGCCCAAATACATACGCCTGAAATTTTGACTTAGAAAACTTAAGTGAAGCTCATGCACCTCAATAGTTCCCATGCGCCTGGAATTTTTGCCAAATAGCCTAAGTGCTAGCCCATGTGCCCAAACAGTGCCTCATGCGCCTACTGACCAAATGACTACGTATTGTTCATGCGCCCAAATAGTCTTCATGCGCCTAAGTTTCTCATGCGCCTAAATGTTGGTATGCCCGCATAGTGCTCATGTGCCTACATAGTGCTCATGCGCCTAGAACACTTAGAAAATTTTCTGAAATTTTTGGAATTAGAAAATTTAAGACTTAACCCTGGGATGTTTTGGTGGTTATGTTTATTGATATTATGCTTGTTGGTGGCCTGTTCTTATGTTCCATATTATGTATTCATTACGTGGCTTTACGTGGTGTGTTTATGCTCGTATACGTAAAGTATTATCATAAATAGTGAAAGTTTAATGATAATGAAAAGTGGAACATAACGAATGAATGAAAGTTTTGCAAGCAAATTGAATGGAGGTGCACGACCATGTTGTCATTAGCTCAACTGTGTGCGGTTTAGCTAACCTGACGGATGCACACAGGGTCAATCTTTGAGATTGACGGGACCCTTGTGGCATGCCCTGGGACTGGGTCAGGCTTCGTGCACAATGTTTAGGGTATTGCACATTGGTCTGGTAGAAAGTGAAAGATAATGTTAAAAGTACGAAATGAAAGAGATGAATGATGAAAGATAATAATGAAATATTATCTTGTTGTACGTATGATGTGTGATCACGTACGAAAGTGATGAGTTTTATGAAAAGGAAGTAATTCAAAGAAAAGATATTTTCATATATATACGCAAGGTATTTTAATGTTTTAAAACTAGAACTCACTCAGCAACGCTGACTTTTATGCATTTTCAGTTGGCAGGTAAATGATGTTGAGGGTGGCACGCGGGGGAAGCTACTCGTCGGGGCAAGACTGACATCCATTCATGCTTAATGATATTGTTGTTTTGTAATGCAATTAAAAGGGTCTTTTGTAACTTAAGAAAAAAATGATGTATTGCTTAGCAACAGTAAACATTAATGAAATGAATGGTTTTTTGTATTATTTCCGGTATGTTGTTTTATGAAATGTAAGTTGTTTTATATATATTATGCTATGATTGACCAACTATGAGGTCTCTAGTAATAGGGCCTTACAAATTGGTATCAGAGCCAAAGTTTATGAGAAATGGGTAAATATTTTTAAAAACCTAAACTTAAACTGAGAATAGGACCGAATTGAAGGATGCCAGCCCGAGTAGCTACATGCCATTAGGTATTTCTTTTCTTAATGTTAACCGGTGTTATGTGCGTGTGCTATTTGATTTATGTGTTCCTAGTAGATTAGAATACTAATATAGTCAGGATAGGAAATGCTCGAGGGATTAAGAGTAAAGTAAGTGGCTAATCACAACTGGCCATTGTAATTAGGGACTTACTATACTTAACCTAAACTCAGCTATTACCTTGAATGACCGTGTTAGTGTTTGAATCTTATAGTGTTAGAGGATGGATGGTGGAAGATCATCAAAAGCTTCCTGAGGTGGAGCACGAGGTGGCCGTGGTGCTGGACCACGTGTCATGAGGAAGAAGACTAAGACTGCCGAGACGGCCCCTGCTATAAGGCCCCGTTCCCGGGACGCTTATAGGTGGACCGTCATCATATAAAATATTTAAAATAAACATTACTTTTGCAGCGGAATTTAAAAACTTTCATTAATAATTAAAAACATATCATTACATTACATAAATTGTTTACATATCAGATTACATCATCATATCAAAATGTGGATGCCAGACTCCTCAGCATCAACAAAATACCTGCCAACTATCATGCATACAAAAAGTCAGCGATGCTGAGTGAGTTCTAGTTTTATAAATAAAATACTTTACTTTCGTAAAAACATAAACTTCGTAATCGTATGCGATCACACATCATACGTACACATTGATAATGTTTATTATTATCTTCATCATTGTTCATTTCGTACGTTTTGTACTTTCATCATTATCTTTCACTTTAATCTGGATCCTGTCTCATGCAAGTCTGTTGTGACACATAGTGACTCACCTCAACCTTGGCTTACAAGTCTGTTGTGACAACACAGTCACTCACCTCAACCTTGGCTTACGAGTCTGTTGTGACGACACAGTAACTCACCTCAACCTTGGCTTACGATTCTGTTGTGACGACACAATCACTCACCTCAACCTTGGCTTACGAGTCTGTTGTGACAACACAGTCACTCACCTCAACCTTGGCTTACGAGTCTGTTGTGACGACACAGTCACTCACCTCAACCTTGGCTTACGAGTCTGTTGTGACAACACAATCACTCACCCCAACCTTGCTTGCAAGACTTTCATTTATTCATTACTTTCCACTTTTCATTATCATTATCTTTCACTTCGTTACATAATACTTTACGTTCATTCATAGCCATACATCAAACCACGTAAAGTCATACATCATACATAACATATAATATAACATAATACATATGTTTTGAAAACCGTTTAATGAAGAAAGATAACACATCACACACACACACACAAAGCCACATCATAACATCATGCATGCATCAAGCATAAGCCAACACGACATCAAGGAACCTATCTCAAACAACCACCTATTAAAGCCCTTAGAAAACCCTAAGTCTAGAACGAGGCACAATGGAACATTCTAGGCACATCAGCAATAAAATTCTAAGTGTAAATAGTCTGGGCACATTACACCTATGCAGGCGCATGAGCACTGTTTAGGCGCTTTACCATTATGAGTACGCTTCAACACTTAGGCGCATGGAAAAGTCTGGGTGCATGGGCAAGGCGCATGACCAACACTTAGTCACCTGGACAGTTTTCTAGGCGCATGGCCTTGGGCGTATGAGAACTATTTGGGCGCACCACCTTAGGCGCATCAGGACACTTGGTCACAGATTAGTTTAGGCGTATTGGAATATTCTAAAAATATGTAAACTGCCAAAAACATCCGAAAGGCATTCTAGCACTACCCAAGCATAGATCTAACATTATAAGGCCCTTAAAACATGCTAACAACAATTCTAACCCCAAACAACCTCTAAAACCTCATCAAAACTAAAACCACATAACATCATTCGAATAACAACAAGCATACACATACGGTCCCTTTTAAAATTTTTGCTTAGTATGCATAACAGCCCTAAAACTTCAAAAAACCAGTAAAAGAGGGGTCTAGAAACTCACCTTGAAGCAACTTCCGAGCAGAACACTTCCACCAGCAAATCCAACTACTAAAACCCACAAAAATAGGCACTATACTCAAAATCCCGGTCTAAAACCCGAAACCCAGCTGAAACAGAGCATAAATTCAAGAAAAACTCACCTTGAGGCGAATTCTCTCACTAGAACCGATGAAGAATTCTGTTCTTCTTCTTTTCTTCCTTCTTCGACCGAGAGCAGGGAAAGCAGTGGGGGCATGGGCGGCCATGCCCTCTTTTAAACAAAATAATACTAAAGTTTTGTCCTTTTACAACTTTAGCCCCTCTACTTGTGGCCATTATCTTTTCTTTCTACATACTTTCCTTTTTCTTTTCTTTTTAATAAAATTTAGGGTGTTACACCTGCTGATCCTGAGGTCCGTCATGATGAGGGCGGTGATGAGAGTGCTAATCTAAGGGCCTCGGTGAAGGAGGCAGTAGTTGAGGAGGTACATCAGGTCATGCAGACAATCCTACCATCTATGGTGACTGAAGTCATCCGTGCTGTGCAGGAGGATGAGAGAAAGGAGAAGGAGGAGGTGAGAAGGACTACGGCTAGGAAAAGGGGGAATGAGAGGGGTCATGAGGAAGAGGAGGAACTGAATGCTGGGATGGCGGCCTCCAGTGATGAGGAAGAGGTGGAAGTGCGGGAAACTGCGAAGGGGTGCAGCTACGGGGCATTCCAACGATACAAACCCCCAACTTTCGATGGCAACGGTAATCCTACCGCTGCTCACCGCTGGGTAAGAGAGATGGAGGTGGTGTTAGAGATTAGTGAGTGTAGGGAGGACCAGAAGGTGAAGTTCGCAACTCACTCGTTCATTGACTCGGCTCTGTGTCAGTGGGACAATATTGTCCAAGCCGAGGGTGGCAGGGCCATCAGGAGGATGAGGTGGGGAGAGTTGAAGAAAATGGTGTTTAAGGAATTCTGTCCTCACTAAGAGCTCGACAAGATAGAAAGAGAGTTCCTACAGCTTGAGGCGGGAACCATGACCCACCAGCAATACACCACCAAGTTCAACGAAATGGCGAGGCTGGTGCCAGATCTGGTGACGCCGGTATCGAAAAAGATTAAGAGATATATTTAGGGATTGCCGGCTGATATCTGCAGGCATTTGATTGCTGCTCGGCCGGGTACCTTTCAATCGGTGGTAGACCTGGCGGGTAGGTTGTATGACGAGAGGGAGGAGGCCGTGGGGGAAGCAAATAAGAAGGGTGGTGGTGGTAAGAACTGGAATGGGAAGCGGTTTAGACGTGATGGTTTCACTCCAAACAACAAGAGGATGAGGATGGATGACTAAAGAGTAGGGTCACCAGGCTTGGGGATGAAGACGTGTGGCAAATGTGGGAAGGATCACACTGGAGAGTGTAAGTGGAGGTCGAGAGTCTGCTTCAAGTGTGGGAGGCTCGGTCACATGGCGAAGGATTATGGGTTGATGAGGTGCTATAATTGTGGGGAGGATGGTCATCTAAGCAGAGACTGCAAGAAGCTGAGGGCCGAGAGCTTGAGCGAAGAAGAGGATGGAGAATGTAGAGGGCGAGTACTAGAGCATTCATGATGACCCGGGAGGAGGCCAGAGTGGACCCTGATGTCGTGTCAGGTATGTTTCTAGTAAACCAAATGTGTACCTATGTATTATTTGATTCTGGTACTAGTAGGAGTTTCATTTCTGCTACTTTCTGTGCTAAGTTGCCTGTTAGTAGTAGGAGTATCGATGAGCCTTTTGAAGTAGAAACTGCTATTGTAAGTCCACCAGAATTTCTGAGATGATAGAAGATTATGACATAGAACTACAAGGCCATAGGTTCTCTGCTAAATTATTTGTGATGCCCCTAGGTGGATTTGATGTAGTTCTAGGGATGGATTGGTAAGCAGCCTATGAGGCAAATTTTGTGTGTCGCAAAAAGATGATTCAATTAATTGCGCCTGATGGAAGTTCGGTGATGGTCTACGGTGATCGAGTGACAATGGTTCCTAAGGTGATCTCGATGGCGGTGGCAGAAAAGTGCATGAAACGCGGATGTAGTGCCTACCTGGCTTATGTGAAGGATGTGGACGCGTCAGTACCACAATTGTCTGATGTACCAATTGTGTGTGACTTTCCGGACGTGTTCGCAGAAGACTTGCCGGGTGTGCCACCGGACCGTGAGATCGAGTTTCAGATTGATTTGATACCCAGTGTTCAACCCGTTGCCAAAGCACCGTATCGATTAGCTCCGACGGAGATGAAGGAACTAATGGTTCAACTGCAGGAGTTGATGGATAAGGGATTTATCCGACCAAGTATCTCTCCCTGGGGTGCTCCGGTCCTGTTTGTGAAGATGAAGGACGGTAGTATGAGGATGTGTATAGACTACCGAGAGTTAAACAAGCTAACGGTGAAGAACCGATATCCCCTACCGAGAATTGATGACTTGTTCGATCAGCTCCAAGGTGCCGGTTGGTTCTCAAGGATAGATCTCCGATCTGGCTACCGTCAATTGAAGGTGAAGGAGCATGATATTCCTAAGACTTCTTTTCACACGCGTTATGGACACTACGAGTCTCTTGTTATGTCTTTCGGTCTAAGTAACGCGCCAGCTGCCTTTATGGATTTGATGAACCGAGTGTGTCGGAAAATGTTAGATAAATCAGTGATTGTGTTTATTGATGATATCCTGATTTATTAGAAAAATGAGGAAGAATATGCCAGCCATATACATGAAGTATTTGAGACACTTAGAAGAGAGAAATTGTATGGTAAATTCTCTAAGTGTGATTTTGGGTTGCGTGAAGTCCAATTTTTGGGTCACGTGGTGAATTCTGAAGGAATTATGATGGACCCGACGAAGGTTGAGGCGGTGATACAATGGAAGTCTCCAAAGATGCCATCCAAGATTCGTAGTTTCTTGGGTTTGGAGGGCTACTACAGAAGATTTATCCAAGACTTTTCTAAAATAGCCTCACCTTTGACTAAATTGACTCGCAAGGATGTGAAGTTTGTGTGTGGTCGAGAATAGGAGGATGCTTTTGAGCAGTTAAAGGTAAGATTAACTTAAGCTCCTATCTTGACATTACCCAAAAGGAATAAAGACTTGGTAGTCTATTCGGACGCTTCTTACTCGGGGTTGGGTTGCGTGCTAATGCAACGTGGAAGAGTAATAGCCTACACGTCCCCACAGTTGGAGGTCAATTACCCTACGCATGATTTGGAGCTCGCGGCTGTGGTCTTTGCATTAAAGATTTGGAGGCACTACCTGTATGGGACGAAGTGCACAATCTTCACAAACCACAAGAGCTTAAAATATTTCTTTGAGCAAAAAGACATTAATATGAGATAGAGTAGGTGGTTAGAGTTGATCAAAGATTATGATTGTGAGATCCATTACCACCCGGGCAAAGCCAATGTAGTGGCCGATGCCCTAAGTCAAAAGGAGAGACCTGAGCCGATCCGGGTGAAAGCTTATCAACTGGTGATGACCTCTGACGTGATGACCGAGGTCAAAGAATTTCAAAATAAGGTGTTGAAAGAAGATCTCCTTAACTCTGAAAGGATGAGAGGTCTAGTCATGGAGTTGGGAGAAAATACCCATGGAGTTAGAACCCTTTTCGGGCGGATGTGGATCCCTCGTTATGGAAACTTACGGGGACAAATTATGGATGAAGCTCATAAGACTCGATACTCCATTCATCCCGGTGCTACCAAGATGTATCATGATATGAAGAAGGATTACTAGTGGCTGGGTATGAAGCGTGATGTGGCGGAGTATGTGAGTAAGTACCTTACTTGCTTGCAAGTGAAGGTAAAGCATCAGAAGCCTTATGGGAAGATCCAACCTTTGGATATACCCGAGTGGAAGTGGGAGCACATCACCATGGACTTCATCACGAAGCTACCTCGTACGGTAAGAGGGTACGATACCATATGGGTGATAGTTGATCGTCTGACAAAGGGTGCCCACTTCTTGCTAATTCACGAGACATATTCATCCGAGAGGCAGGCGGATCTATTCATTAAAGAGATTGTAGCTCGTCATGGTGTGCCGATGTCTATCATGTCGGACCGTGACACCCGGTTCACATCAAAATTCTGGAAGAGATTCCATGATGCGATGGGGACGAGGCTACACATTAGCACGGCTTACCATTCTTTGACAGATGGTCAGTCTGAAAGGATGATTCAGACACTCGAGGATATGCTCCGAGCATGCGTGATCGACTTTGGAGGAAGTTGGGATGATAACATACCGTTAGCGGAATTCTCATTTAACAACTGTTATCATGTCAGCATTGGTATGCCACCATATGAGATGCTATACAGTAGAAGGTGTAGAACGCCCTAGGGTGACATCGGGCAGAAAGAATTGGGAGGCGTGGAAGTGATTGAGGCTACGACCGAGAAGTTAGAGAAGATCAAAGCCTTTATGAAGGCGGCGAAAGACAGGCAAAAGTCGTATAGGCGTAGACCGATTGAATTCAAGGTGGGTGATAAAGTTATGCTAAAAGTTTCACCTTGAAAGGGAATCATTCAGTTTAGAAAAAGGGGAAGCTGAGGCCGAGATACATAGGGCCTTTTCGAATTATTGCACGAGTAGGAGAGGTGGCCTATCGATTGGAACTACCCGATGAGTTAAGTGGAATTCATCCGACATTCCATGTATCTCATCTGAGAAAGTGCCTAGCTGATGAAGATATGATTGTACCACTAGAGGACATTGAGGTGGATGAGCGGTTCAATTATGTATAGCAACCAGTGGCAATCATCGACCGGAAAGAGAAGAGGCTACGAAATAAAGTGGTTCCATTTGTGCGTGTGCAGTGGAAACACTGGAAGAGTTTTGAGTCTATGTGGGAGATTGAGAAAGAAATAAGACAGCACTACCCACAGTTGTTTGAAGACTGACGGGTTTCAGGGACGAAACCTCTTTAAAGTGGGTAGACTTGTAACACCCGAAATTTTGTTAAAAATAAAAGAAGAAGAAAAGTATATTGAAAGAAAGAAAAGGGACAAAAATGGACGGGGGCTAAGTGTAAAAAGTACAAAACCCCAATATTTTATTAGATTTTGGGCATGGTCGCCCACTACTTGTTTCCACAATCTGCTCTTCGACTGAAAAAGAAGGAAGAAGAAGATTGAGCTTGTTTCTCTCGGTTATTCAAGAAGAAAGGGCTAAAATTCGCAAATTGGTGAGTGTTTTATGTGTTCTTGGTTTGGTTTTGTTGGGTTTTCATCTTTAAAACTGATTTTTATGTGTTCTATGTGTTTGGTTGTTTATTTTGGTGTGTTTTTAGGTGTTTGAACTCTTGTGCACTCAAGTTTGGAAGAGTTTTACTTGTTGGCTGCATAGGTGAGTTTTAGACCCTGGTTTTTATGTAGGTGCATCAGCCCTGCTTAGGCGCATGGGCACTGCTGGGGCGCATGGGCAACTCTGGCGCATGACTACTGTTCAGGCGCATGGCCTACACTTAGGCGCATGGGCAACTCTGGGCGCATGACTTCTGTTCAGGCGCATGGCCTACACTTAGGCACATGGGAAACTCTGGGCGCATGACTACTTTTCAGGCGCATGGCCTACACTTAGGCGCATGGGCAACTCTAGGCGCATGACTACTGTTTAGGCGCATGGCCTACACTTGGGCGCATGGGCAACTATGGGTGCATGACTACTATTCAGGCACATGGCCTACACTTAGGTGCATGGGTAACTCTGGGCGCATGACTACTGTTCAGGCGCATGGCCTACACTTAGGCGCATGGGCAACTCTGGGCGCATGACAACTGTTCAGGCGCATGGCCTACACTTAGGCGCATGGGCAACTCTTGTAACACCTGAAATTTTGTTAAAAATAAAAGAAGAAGAAAAGGTACCTTGAAATAAAGAAAAGGGACGAAAGTGGAGGGGGGCTAAGTGTAAAAAGTACAAAAACCAATATTTTATTATATTTTGGGCATGGCCGCCCACTACTTGTTTCCACAATCTGCTCTTCGACTGAAAAAGAAGAAAGAAGAAGATTGAGCTTGTTTCTCTCAGTTTCAAGAAGAAAACGCTGAAATTCGCAAATTGGTGAGTGTTTTTTGTGTTCTTGGTTCGGTTTTGTTGGGTTTTCATCCTTAAAACCGATTTTTATGTGTTCTATGTGTTTGGTTGTTTATTTTGTTGTGTTTTTAGGTGTTTGAACTTATGTGCACTCAAGTTTGGAGGAGTTTTACTTGTTGCCTGCATAGGTGAGTTCTAGACCTTGGTTTTTATGTGCTTTTAACTTCTTGGTGTTGAAAATGCATGTTTAAAAATGTTTTACAACTGTTATATATTTACCTGTATGTATTTGTGTATGTATGCTTATGTTTTGTGGTTGTGTATGTGTTGTTGATGCTTAGAATGATAGATATATGTTAAGAACAGGTTAGAATGTAGATTGGGTTTGGAAATAAGTCTGAAATATGCATAACTGTTGGTCATGCGCCCAAATAGATCCCATGCGCCTGAAATTTTGATTTAGAAAACTTAAGTGAAGCTCGTGCGCCTCAACAGTTCCCATGCGCCTGGAATTTTTGTCAGATAGCCTAAGCGCCAGCCCATGCGACCAAACAGTGCCTCATGCGCCTACTAACCAAATGACTAAGTGTTGTTCATGCGCCCAAATAGTCTTCATGCGCCTAAGTTTCTCATGCGCCTAAGTGTTGGTACACCCGCATCGTGCTCATTCGCCTACATAGTGCTCATGCGCCTAGAACACTTAGAAAATTTTCTGAAATTTTGGGAATTAGAAATTTTAAGACTTAACCCTGGGATGTTTTGGTGGTTATGTTTATTGATATTATGCATGTTGGTGGCCTGTTCTTATGTTCCATATTATGTATTCATTACGTGGATTTACGTGGTGTGTTTATGCTCATATACGTAAAGTATTATCTTAAATAGCGAAAGATTAATGATAATGAAAAGTAAACATAACGAATCAATGAAAGTCTTGCAAGCAAATTGAATGGAGGTGGACGACCATGTTTTCGTTAGCTCAACTGTGTGCGGTTTGGCTAACCCGAATGATGCATACAGGGTCAATCTTTGAGATTGACGGGACCCTTGTGGCATGCCCTGGTACTAGGTCTGGCTTCATGCACAATGTTAGGGGTCTATTTATAGACTCCGACCCAGTACCCGCTTCATACACAATGTTTAGGGTATTGCACATTGGTGCGGTAGAAAGTGAAAGATAATGTTAAAAGTACGAAATGAAAGAGATGAATGATGAAAGATAATAATGAATATTATCTTGTTGTACGTATGATGTGTGATCACGTACGAAAGTAATAAATTTTATGAAAAGGAAGTAATTCGAAGAAAAGATATTTTCATATATATACACAAGGTATTTTAATGTTTAACAACTAGAACTCACTCAACAACGCTGACTTTTATGCATTTTCAGTTGGCAGGTAAATGTTGCTGAGGGTGGCACTTGGGGGAAGCTACTCGTCAGGGCAAGACTGGCATCCATTCAAGCTAAATGATATTGTTGTTTTGTAATGCAATTAAAAGGGTCTTTTGTAACTTAAGAAAAAAAATGATCTATTGCTTAGCAACAGTAAACATTAATGAAATGAATGGTTTTTGGTATTATTTCCATTGTGTTGTTTTATGAAATGTAAGTTGTTTTATATATATTATGCTATGATTGACCAACTGTGAGGTCTACGAGAACGTGGCCTTACAAATCTGGGCGCATGACTACTGCTTAGGCGCCTGATCTTGGGCGCATGAGGTCACTTGGGCGCATGTCAACAATTCAGGTGCATGGAACATTCAGGGCGCATGACCAATAATCTGAGAATATTACTAATGCTACAAACAACACCCAAACATCGACCTAGCACATCCTAACACAGATCTAACATGCTACCAACACTAAAACATGCTAAACATCAAACATATCCTCAAAACATGCTTAAAACATACAAGCACAGAACAACGGTCGAACAACATGCTGAAAACCCACAGGTACATAAAAAAATATTTTGCACGATATGCATAATAGCCCCAAACATTTAAAAACCAGTTAAAGGAGAGGTTCAAGAACTCACCTTGAACAGCCTTCGAGCAACACACTTCCACCTGAAATTCAGCTCCTAAAACCCACGAAATCAAGCACTTAGCGCCACAAATCTCGGCCAAGAAGCTGAAAATTCAGTTGAAACCGAACATTAACCCAAGAAAACTCACCTTTTTTACAGATTTCAGCTTCTTCTCTCTCTAAAACCGGAGCTTTTCTTCTTTTCTTCTTTCTTCTTATTCAACCAAGGACAAGAAAAGTGGGTAGTGGGGGCATGGGCGGCCATGCCCTTCTTTTTAAACATAATTATATTAAAGTTTGCATCTTGCATAACTTTAGTCCTTCAACTTGTGTTACTCCTCATTTCTTTCTTTGAACTTTTATTTTCTCTTCTTTTAATAAAATTCGGGGTGTTACAGTTAAGCAGAATTCATCCAACATTCCATGTGTCTCATCTGAGAAAATGTCTAGCTGATGAAGATATGATTGTACCACTAGAGGACATCGAAGTAGATGAGAGGATCAACTATGTAGAGCAACCAGTGGCAATCATAGACCGGAAAGAGAAGAGGCTGCGGAATAAAGTGGTTCCACTGCTGCGTGTGCAGTGGAGGCACAGGAAGGGATCTGAGTCTACGTGGGAAACTGAAGAAGAAATGAGACAACATTACCTACATCTGTTTGAAGAATGATAGGTTTCGGGGATGAAACCTCAATAAGGGGGGGTGGACTTGTAACACCCGAAATTTTGTCACAAATAAAGGAAAAGAAAAGTATCTTGAAAGAAAAGATAATGGACGTAAGTGGAGGGGGTAAAGTGTAAAGTACAAAACTTTATTATTCTATTATTTAAAAGGGTATGACCGCCCATAAACACTTCTACACCTTCTGCTTTTTTTGACTGGAACAAGAAACAAGAAAGAAGAACAGAGTTTTTTCTCGGTTTCAAGGAAGTTGAAGTTGAGTTTTCGCTTTGTGAGTGGTTCTTTGTGTTTTTGGTTCGGTTTTGTTGGGCTTTTAACCTTAAACCGATTTTTATGTGTTCTTTGTGCTTGGTTGTGTGCTTTGTTGTGTTTTAGGTGTTTGGACTCATTGTGCCCTCAAGTTCGGTGGAGTTTTACTTGAAGGTTGCATTAGGTGAGTTCTAGATCCCCAGTTTTCTTGTTTTAAACGTATTTTGGGGCTGAAAATGCATATAAAACGTTTTACAACTTATATGTATGCTAACCGTATGTATGTTTGTGTATTGTTGGTTGTGTTGTATGGTTTTATGCTTATTTTAGATGCCTTGTTTTTTAGTTATGGGTTGAGAACCATTTAGGATGTTGATTTGGGTCTGGACAGTGTAAGTTTTGAACTAAGTATGCTCATACGCCTGAAATTCGCTTAAAATGCCTAAGTTCCTTCTCATGCGCCCAAATAGGGCTCATGCGCCTGGATTTTTGCCCATGCGCCTAAGTGGTAGGCTCATGCGCCTAAGTGGTAGGCTCATGCGCCTGATACTTAGCCAAAAAGACTAAGTTCCACCCCATGCGCCCCAATGGTGCCCATGCGCCCACTGCCCAAATGCCTAAGTGAACCTCATGCGCCTGAATAGTATCCATGCGCCCAAAAAATTGCTCATACGCCTAAGTGTTAGTTCAGGCGCCTAACTTTTCCATGCACCTAAGAATTTCCATGCGCCTAAGTGTTGGTGCACACGCATAGTGCTCATGTGCCTAAATGCCTTAGAAAATTTCTGAGATTTTAAGAAATAGAAATTTTAAGGTTGAAGCTCTGGGATGTTTTAACGGTTATATGTGTTGATGGTATGCTTGATTAGGGCATGTTCTTATGTTCCATATTACGAATTATAATGTGACTTTACATGGTGTGATTATGCTCGTATACGTAAAGTATTATCATAAATGAAGTGAAAGATTAATGATAATGAAAAGTAGAACATAACGAATGAATGAAAAGTCTTGCACGCAAAATTTTTAGAGAGGTTCACAACTCATTGAGAGTTGTTAGCTCAACTGTGTGTTATATAACGTGTGATTTAACCCATGTGGGTTCACACACAGGAGGGTCAGTCTTTGTGACTGATCGAGATGTGTGAAAACGGGATCCTTGTCGCTTGACCCCAAAAGGTGGTTGCTTCGTGTAGAATGATGGGGCATAGCTTATGACAGGATCTAGATAGAAGTGAAAGATAGTGAAAAAGTACGAAACGAACGAATACGTGCCATAATGGAAGATAATAAGATTATACCTTGATGTATGTACGATGAATGCTCATGAACGAAAGTAAAGGACATGTTTTAAGAAAAGGATATTTTATTATAAACAAGGTACTTTAATGCTTTTAAAACTAGAACTCACTCAGCAACGCTGACTTTTATGAATACAACCAAGTAGCTTTCCCCGCGTGCCATCCTCAGCAACAATTACCTGCCAACTGAAAATTCAAAAAAGTCAGCGTTGCTGAGTGAGTTTTAGTTTTATAATTTTCTGTTAGCAGGTAATTAATGCGATGATTTTGTTGTTTTGTAATACAACTAAACGTTTCTTTTGTAACTCCTATTATACATTGTTGTATTATTTGGCAACATTAAATATTAATGCAATGAATGGTTTTTGAAAATTTTAAATCCGCTAGGATGTTTTACGATATGTATACGTTTTTATATAATTAATGCTATGATTGACTAACTATGAGGTTTCCGGGAATGGGGCCTTACATATGTTCTTTCCCTAATAACCTTCAATGCTATGGAGTTTTGATCCTCAAACCTTGTCAACACACTCGAAGCCTAATTTCATCAAATCCTGTTTTATTGATGACTAAAATCACACTAATCAATCACAAATGGAACATAGTGTCACACCCTCAAAATCCACATGCGGGGTTTTACCGCGAGGCGTGTGACAAACCAGGATCTTAGTCATTAGTTACTTAGAACGACTCTATATGAAACATTCAAGCAAAATCAGAAGCAAAATCAGAGTTTAAAACTTTAAAACAGTGTGGAAGCGTTCAGTAAACAAGACAAACCAAAGTAATGCAACACAATGTAAAATGCGCAAACACGCGCCAACTGTTGTTCAAAACAAATACATAATTATTTCAATAGCAAAACCAACAAATGTTCCCAACAATGCTGACCCACAAACCACGACTTGAGAATAGCATAATAAAAGAGTCAACACAATGGTTGGTGAGTTCAAGAGTTTGCGTAAAACATAACAGTAACAGTTATAAAACATAAGAGTGCATTGAATTAGATAGCTAGTCTAAATTCACAAGTAATAATGATAGTGATTTCACGATCGAAGCTGACAGCGTTTCGTTTGATTTCCTCCCATCACGACTTACTAGGTCGTGACACCATGTGTTAGGACAATATTGCACCCGTTTGACCTCGAGTCGCACATGTGGGGCTTGTCAAGCCCAGTAGTACTACCCAAGATTTCCTGCTAGTTTCAAATATTTACGATCCAAAAGTGTGAGGACTTTCATAGTATATCCCATTACATTACACTATACACAACTTATAATCAATAAAGCGTTTCAGAATGAGTATTTTCTCTCCCCCAAAAGAGAGTGTAAATAAAGTGGGGCATGAACTCACCTGGTGTGCACACGAATGATATAAAAACTAACTTGAGAGAGAGGAAAGACAACCTTCAGAGGTTACCTAGAACACGTAAGTACATGAGTACGTGTACACAGAATCATCAACAATCCCTAAATGCTCAATATACACATTGACCCAAGGTTTTAGAAAAACAAGAAACATTTGACCCAGTTGACGCGTTTGACCCGTTGGTGACATTATTGTTGAAATCCCATTAAATCAAGCATAGCAACTCATCATACACAGTTATCATAGAAGTTGTTCACATATGTCACTTCATCAACCACTTAAGATCATCATACCACTTAGATTATCATACAACTCTTGCGAATCTCAAGTAGTCAACATGCTCAACACAATTATAATTACATCACAACTAGTATATCATACATAAAGTCTAATCATGCACAACATGCCATGTGAAGCCACTCACGACTTCACACCCTAAACCCTGCCAATCCTACTAAGTAGGGGCCTCAGATTCGTATGCGTGTAAGACGATCATCATCCCATTATTCAACAAGATTCATGCCAGCCAACATACCCAACAATGATCTATTACAATCCCAAGCATGATTTCGTAATCTCTTAACATAATCCATCATCATGTATAATCCAAAAAAGTCCAAATTTCCTAATTGACCAATCAAGTATCCATACAACCCATTTAACACATTCCACCACATGATCCTAACGTCATAAACATGCCCAATTCTCCATATCCAATGTTCCACAAAAATAAAGTTTCCCTTTTGAGAAAGTAATATCCCAAAATCAATCTAACGCTTAATTCAATCATGAATTCATCAACACAATACCTATTCAAACTCATAACTATCAGTTAAACATGTTCAACATCATCAAATCATCATAATTCACAAATCTCATATCCAAAAGTTTCTACTTTTAGCAAGGTATGAACTACATGATCAATTCATAGATTTTCTTGCATAACAATCACTATCCAACATCCACACAACATCATTATCATCACAACATCATCAATTCATCATCAAATCACCAAGTTCATGCAATAAAGTTACTATTAATAGTAAGCTATGAACTACGCATCAAAACTACGAATTTCTTGCATAATCCATGTAAACTATCATCAATACAATCTACAAACCCATCAAAATTCGACATCATATATAGAATTCGAACTAGGGTTCGGCCACCCTTCAAAATCCATGAAAAACTCATAAAAATCTAACCTTTAATCGCTTAATGGCTAAGAATTGATGTTGTTAACGTGTTGTAACCCTTGTATTTGATCAAAATCGATGATGAATGTTTGTTCTTGGTTCGAAATCGCAAGGGAGAGGGGGAGAGAAGTCAGATCGCGGCCGAATGGTGGTGGGGATTAGGGTTGGGTTTGTTTTTGGTAATATTGTGTTTAGAAATGTTACCTTTTAGCCCTTATTGTTTATATTTTATAAAAACCAATCTTTCTAACACTTTTTAAATAATTTTTAACTACTAAAAACCAATTTTATTAATCATCAATAATAATCATGTATAACTCAACTAATGATAAAGCACATAACATAAATATAACACGTAATCACATTAACAAGTAAAATTCACAGTTAATATTAGCCACAAACTAATAATCAACATTATTAGTTAAATTATTATCTGTTTATCATTGTTAATTATTATTTAGTCACCAACGTTCAACGACAACTAGTGTGTGCTCACGACGCGTGTATGCAAGACCTAACGGAACTAACGGAGTTTGGTAACGGAAAAGTACCGGATGTCACATTATCCCCATGTTAAAAGAATTTTCGTCCCGAAAATTGCGTTACATGGCGTGTTCTATCACTGGTCTACTGCATTAGCACAGAAAGTAGCAGAATAAAACTCCTACTAGCACCAGAATCAAATAATACCAAGGCACAAGTTTGGTTTACTAGGAACATACCTGACACGACGTCAGGGTCTACCCTGGCCTCTTCTCGGGCCTCTTCTCATTAAACTTGGTAGTGTATTGCTAGTGGGTCATGCTTCCCGCCTCAAGCTGTAGGAACTCTCTCTCTATCTTGTCTAATTCCTTGTGAGGACAGAATTCCTCAATCACCATCTTCTTCAACTCTTCTCATCTCATCCTCCCAATGGCCCTGCTACTCTCAGCTTGGACAATATTGTCCCACCAGTACAGAGCCGAGTCAACAAACGAGTGAGTGGCGAATTTCACTTTCTGATCCTCTCTGCACTCGCTAATCTCTAACACCGCCTCCATCTCTCTTACCCAGCGGTGAGCAGCGGCATCATTACCGTTGCCATAGAAAGTAGGGGGTTTGCATCGTTGGAATGCCCTATAACTACATCCTTTTATGGTTACCCGCACTTCCACCTCCTTTTCATCATCGGAGGCTCCCCTTTTAGCATTCAGCTCATCCTCATCATCATGAACCCTCATATTCTCCCTCCTTCCAGCCGTAGTTCTCCTCTCCTCCTCCTTCTCATTCCTCTAATCTTCCCTTATGGCCCGGATCACTTCAGTCACGACAGATGGTAGGATCTTCTGCATAACTTGGTTAACATCCTCAACCACTGCCTCTTTCACTAAGGCCCTCAGATTGGCACTCTTATCACCGCCCTCCTGGTGTTGAAGCCCAGGCCCAGCAGGAGCCGTCTCTGCAGTCTTAGTCTTGTTCCTTCCGACCCGTGGCCTACCACCACGACCACCCCTTGCTCCACCTCTAGAAGTCTTAGACTATCTTCCTCCGGCCAACCTCTAAACACTATAAGATTCAAACATCAACACGATCATTCAAGGTAATAGCTCAGTTTATGTCAAGTATAGTAAGTCCCTAATTACTGTTGCCAGTTGTGATTAGCCACTTACTTTACTCATCATCCCCCGAGCATTTCCTATCCTGACTACATTAGTATTCAAATCTACTAAAGGCACATAAATCAAATAGCGCACACACATAATACCGTTTAACATTAAGAAAAGAAATACCTGATGGCATATAGCTACTCTGGCTGGCATCTCTCCATTCGGTCCCATTCTCAGTTTAAGTTTAGGTTTTTGAAAATATTTACCCATTTCTCTTAAACATTGGCTCTGATACCAACTTGTAAGGCCCCGTTCCCGGAGACCTCACAGTTGAACAATCATAGCATTATTATATTAAACATTACGTATTTTATAAAATATTGCAGCGGAATTTAATTAACAAAAGGCAATCATGCATATAATTAATGTTGCCAAATAATACATCAGAGTAATTTAGAGTTACGAAACAATCAATTAGTTGCATTATAATACAACAAAATCATTAAGCATGAACGGACGCCAGTCTTGCCCCGACGAGTAGCCTCCCCGAGTGCCATTCTCAGCAAAATTACCTGCCAACTGAAAATGCATAAAAGTCAGCATTGCTGAGTGAACTCTAGTTTTAGAAATATTAAAATACCTTGTAAGATTTATATATAAAAATACCCATTAAAATAATGTACATTTCTTTCGTATGCGATCACACATTATACTTACAGTTAGACAACATTAATTATCTTCTTTTACCATTTCCATCATCATTCATTTTGAACTTTCATTTTTATCTTTCACTTTATTCCAGACCAATGTGCTATACCCCCAAATAATACGCATGAAACTGGTACTGGGCCGAGGTCTATAAATAGACGCCTACCTGGGTGCACGAAGCTGACTCTAGTAACGAGGCAGCAACAAAGGTCCCCTCAATCTCATTGATTGACCCCGTGTGCATCCCTCGGGTTAGCTAAACCGCACACAGTTGAGCTAACAACCTAATGGTTATGAACCTCCAGTGAATTTGCTTGCAAGACTTTCTTTCATTCTTTATGTTCCACTTTTCATTATCATTAATCTTTCCACTTTCTTTAATGATAATACTTTACGTATACGGATAAAATCACACCACGTAAAGTCACATAATAATATAATAATAAAGAGCACAAGAACAGCTCAAAATATGAATAAAATAAGCAAATAGCAACATCAAGTCAAACCAGGGTCAAACCCTAAAATTCTGATTTCCTAAAATTCCCGAAAATTTCTAAGTGTTTAGGCGCATGGACACTATGCAGGCACATGAGCCCTTCTTAGGCGCATTAACACTATACGGGCGCACAAATCTTACACTTAGGCATTTCAGCTGGGCGCATGAACTGTTCAGGCGCATGTCCAACACTTAGGCGCCTGAACAAAAGGGCTGGGCGCACGAGGTACTGTTTGGGCGCATGAGTCTATACTTAGTATTTTCAAGCAAATTCTAGGCGCATGGGCCCTGTTTGGGTGCATGGCCTATACTTAGGCATTTCTAAGTCAAAATCTCAAGTGCATGGGCCCAGTTTGGGTGCATGACCACCTGTTGTGTATTTTTCAGAATCAAAACCATCCCAGACCTGCATTTGCACCTGTGCTAAGCATAAACTTAACATTCTAAGCAGCCACAACACATAAACAAGCATAGAACATAAGCATATTCATACATAAACATACGGGTAGTATAAAACAGTTGTAAAATCCTTTTTAACATGCATTTTCAGCCCCAAACTTGTTTAAAACACATATAAAACGGGGTCTAGAACTCACCTATTGCAGTAAACAAGCAAAACTCCTCCAAACTTGCTTGCACAAGAGTTCAAGCACCTAAAACAAGCCAAAACAAACACCCAAACACAAAGAGCACTTAAATATAGGTTTTAAGGATGAAAACCCCATAAAAACCGAACCAATTAATAGGAAAACACTTACCTATGAAGATTTTCACCCGTTTCTTCTTCTTCAAACCGAGAGAACAAAGTTTCAGTCTTCATTTCTTCTTCTTGGTCGAACAACAACAGGTAATGGTTGAACATGGGCGGCCATACCTTCTTTATATTAAAATATTGACTTTTGTGTACTTTTACACAAAAGCCCCCTCCACTTTTGCTCTTTTCTTTTTTCTTCAAGATACTTTTCTTTTCTTTTATGTGACATGGAAATTTTGGGTGTTACAATTGAGTTTTGGGTGAGTTTTCACATCATCCCCATGTTGAAAGAAATTTCATCCCGAAATTTAATCAATACCTTCGCTGGCCTTCGTCATTGTTTTGAACAGCTGAGGATACTTAAGCTTCATCTGGTCCTCACATTCCCACATGAATTCCGGTCCACGACTCGAGTTCCAACGAACTTTGACTATGGGTATCTTGCTTTGCTTAAGCTTCTTTACCTCACGACCCATCACCTCGACTGTTTCTTCAATGAAGCGTAATTGCTCATCGACTTGCACTTCCTCAAGAGGTACTACCATTGTTTCGTCCGTTAAGAACTTCTTCAAGTTTGAGACAAAAATACATTAAGGATTCCACTGAGTGAGTCAGGTAGGGCTAATTGTTAGGCTACTGGCCTATTCTTTCCAAAATCACAAATGGTCCAACGTATCACGGATTTAGCTTTCCTCTTTTACCAAATCGAATCACGCCTTTCCACGGTGAGACTTTCAGTAACACTTTGTCGCCGACCTGAAACTCCAAAGGTTTCTATTGCTTATCTGCATAGCTCTTTTGTCGGTCTCACACTGCAGCCATACGTTTTCTTATTTGTACGATCTACTCTGTGGTTTCGTGCACTAACTCGGGACCCGTTAGCTGACTATCACCAATTTCAGCCTAGCAAACTGGTGATCTACATTTTCGTCCATACAAGGCTTCAAATGGTGCTGCCTTTATGCTGGCAGGTGATCTTCCCGTTATTCCCGAAGTCAATCACACAAGCACATAGCATGTCCTCTAATGTCTGTATAGTACGCTCACATTGACTATCGGTTTGCGGATGATAAGTAGTACTCATGTCTAATCGCGTACCCAAAGATTTCTGTAATGACTGTCAGAAGTGTGATGTGAAACGTGCATCACGATCAGAAATAATAGAGACCGGTACACCATGTCTCGAAACTATCTCCTTCAGATAAATTCGAGTTAACTTGACAATTTTATCCGTTTCCTTTATGGGCAAGAAGTGTGCAAACTTTGTCAATCGATCTACGCTCACCCATATCGTGTCATAACTAGTAGGAGTTCACGGTAGTTTGGTAATGATATCCATTGAAATCTGTTCCCACTTCCACATAGGAATCTCACGTTGTTGTAATATCCTAGATGGTTTCTCATATTCCACTTTTACTTTCGAGCAGGTCAAGCACATGCTCACATATGTAGCTACATCCGCTTTCATGTTAGGCCACCAGTAGTGCGCCTTCAGGTCATGATACATCTTGTCGGATCCAGGATGTATAGAGTACTTAGACTTGTGTGCCTCACACATAACCAAGTCTCTCAGATTTCCATGCAAAGGTATCCAAAGTCTATCCATGAAATAACAAATTCCATCCGCCTTTACTTCCAACTGTTTATTCATTCCCCGTAACGATTCAGACCCAATGTTTTCTATTTTCAGAGCTTCTGTCTGAGCCTCTCGGATTTGTTCAGGTAAGTGAGTGCTAATCGTAAGTTGTGAAGCTCACACTAATCAAGGCTTAGCAGTCTCTTTTCTACTCAATGCGTCAGCGACTACATTAGCCTTTCCAGGATGATATTTGATAGCACAATTATTATCGTTCAATAATTCTACCCAGCGTCTTTGCCTATTGTTCAATTCCTTCTGCTAAAAAATGTGCTGAAGACTTTTGTGATCGGTGTAAATAGTGCACTTTGTACCGTACAAGTAATGTCTCCAGATCTTTAAGGCAAAAACTACCGCACGCAGTTCCAAGTCATGAGTGGTATAGTTTTTCTCATGTACCTTTAGTTGTCTTGAGGCATAAGCTATCACTTTATCTTGCTGCATCAAGACACAACCATGTCCCTGAATAGAAGCATCACAATAGACTACGAAGTCATCACTTCCCTCTAGTAAAGCCAATATCGGTACGCTACACAGTTTCTGTTTCAGTAATTGGAAAGCAGATTCCTGTCTCTCACCCCATTTGTATGTTGTTCCCTTGTGCGTCAAGGCTGTGAGAGGTTGAGCGATCTTAGAAAATCCTTCAATGAATCGCCGGTAGTATCCTGCCAGTCCAAGAAACTATCGTATCTTGCTTGGCGTTTTGGGTACCGTCCAATTATTTATTGCTTCAATCTTTGTAGGATCGACATGTATTCCTTTCTCATTAACAATATGACCCAATAATTGCACTTCACGTATCCAGAAATCACACTTAGAAAACTTGGCGTACAGTTGTTCCTTTCTAAGTAATTCCAAGATTAAACGTAAGTGCTCCTCATGTACTTCCTCAGTCCTTGAGTAGATCAATATGTCATCGATAAACACAATAACAAACTGATCGAGATAGGGTTTGCACACACGATTCATGAGATCCATGAATACGGCTGGTGCATTCGTCAACCCGAATGGCATGACCAAGAACTCGTAATGATCGTAACATGTACGGAAGCGGTCTTCGAGATGTCTTCCTCTCGAACTCTCAGTTGATGGTACCCAGACCTCAAGTCAATTTTAGAATAATAGCTTGATCCTTGAAGTTGATAGAACAAATCATCTATACGAGGTAGTGGGTATCTATTCTTTATCGTAAGCTTGTTCAGTTCTCTATAGTTGATGCACATTCGAAATGTACAATCCTTATTCTTGACAAACAGAACTGGTGCTCCCCAAGGTGATGAGCTCGGTTGGATAAACTCTTTATCCAACAGCTCTTGATGTTGAGCAAATAATTCTTGTAGTTCGTTCGGAGCTAATGGTAAGGTGCTCTCGCAATCGGAGCGGCTCCTGGAGTCAAATAAATCTGGAATTCAACTTGACGATGAGGTGGTAATCCAGGCAGATCCTCTAGAAACACCTCAGGAAAGTCAAGAACTACAGGGATATCCTCTATCCTCTTTTCTTCTGGTTGTTTATCAGTAATGAGGGCTAATATGGCTAAGTGACCTTTCCGCAACAACTTCTGTGCTTTTATTAATGAGATGATGCCCATCACTGCACCACTTCTATCGCCTATGACCGTAAAAATTTCTTCACCAATAGGGATTCGTATGATCTTCTCGTGACATACGACTTCCGCCTGCTTATCGGAAAGCCAATCCATTCCTACTACTACATCAAAACTCCCTAGTGTAACAGGCATGAGATCTATGTCAAAGGTATGACCAGCAAGTTCTATTTTGCAAACTCTAAGGACATGCATTACTTGAATCTGCTTACTATCAGCTAACTCTACGGTGTAGTTAGATTCTAATGCTGAGGGCATATCACTTAAAAGACTACTAAACTTAATGGAGATGAAACTTCTATCGGCTAAAGTGTCAAATCAGTACAGTAGCAAAAAGACCATTAACAGAGAATTTACTAGTAACAGTAGTAGGGTCGCTTAGAGCCTCACCTGAACCGATAACAAAGGCTCTCCCTTTTGTTCCATCATTGTTACCACCATTATTGTTGCCATTGCCATTATTGTTGTTGTTGTTCTTGTTGTTGTTGTTGTTGTTTTCACCGTTGTTTGCATCATTCCTGTTCTTCCTCAAGTGAGGACAGCTTCCTCAGGAGCAGGGGCTTTGGCAATCTGAAGCGCTGCTAGCTGTGCCTCCAGATCAGCAAATCTATCGTCGATCACTATGTTATGGTGCTCTTGTGCGTTCATGCACTCAGTAAGTGCTACAACGTTGCCTGCCAGGTTATGATGCCCACCAATGGCCATTGAGAGTCGCTCCTAAAGCGTCTCTACCTAGAAACGCTACTGACGCATCTCATATCGTAAAGTGGAGTTCTCACCAGTGAGTCCTCTAATACGCTGCCGCTTAGTGTCTAGTGTAGCCACCAATGCTGCAAACGCCTGCTCGTATGGGATGTCCAAGGTAGGATGTGTGTGTGCTGGAGAAGCTGTCAACGATCTAGTCCTGGGTCGACTAGGAGCTACAGGTGGTACACGCTCCCTGTAAACCATGCGGAGTATATAGGTAGGATAGAAGTTCCAGTTCCGCGGAGGATGGCGCTCGGGTAATGCGAATGGCTGATCCCAATCCATCTCTTTAGTGGGGTAAGGATATCAAGGCCAGTCTGATCCCCTATCAGGTACAGGAGAAGGAGGAGGTGACTCAGACCGTGCAGGTCTCTTGCCTAAATCTCTAGACGATGATGTCATGCTGCGAAGTTCGTGATGCGTATGCCAATGAGTATCCAGTAAGGAAATAAGTGACAAGTAACTAACAAACTGTGCGGTTAAAGTCTAGTGTGTATGCAACCTAGTTTCCTATAACTAATGGCTCTTATACCAATCTGTCACACCCTTAAAATCCACGTGCGGGGTTTTACCACGAGGCGTGTGACAAACCAGGATCTCAGTAATTAGTTACTCAGAACGACTTTATATGAAACATTCAAGCAAAATCAGAGTTTAAAACTTTAAAACAGTGCGGAAGCGTTCAGTAAACAAGACAAACCAAAGTAATGCAACACAATGTAAAATGCGCAAACACGCGCCAACCGTTGTTCAAAACAAATACATAATTATTTCAATAGCAAAACCAACAAATGTTCCCAACAATGCTGACCCACAAATGCTGACCCGTGAGTGCTTCTAGGCTTTTCATTAACCACGACCTGAGAATAGCATACTAAAAGAGTTAACACAATGGTTGGTGAGTTCAAGAGTTTTCTTAAAACATAACAGTAACAGTTATAAAACATAAGAGTGCATTGAATAAGATAGCTAGTCTAAACTCACAAGTAATAATCGTAGTGATTTCGCGATCGAAGCTGACAGTGTTTCGTTTGATTGCCTCCCGTCACGACTTACTAGGTCGTGACGCCTTGTGTTAGGACAATATTGCACCCGTTTGACCTCGAGTCGCACAGGTAGGGCTTGTCAAACCCAGTAGTACTACCCAAGATTTCCCGGTAGTTTCAAATATTAACGATCCGAAAGTGTGAGGACTTTCATAGTATATCGCACTACATTACACTATACACAACTTATAATCAATAAAGCGTTTCAGAACGAGTATTCTATCTCCCCCAAAAGAGAGTGTAAATAAAGTAGGGCATGAACTCACCTGGTGTGCACATGAATGATATAAAATCTAACTTGAGAGAGAGGAAAGACAACCTTCAGAGGTTACCTAGAACACGCAAGCATATGAGTACGTGTACACAAAATCATCAACAATCCCTAAGTGCTCAATAAACACATTGACCCAAGGTTTTAGAAAAACAAGACACATTTGACCCAGTTGACCAGTTTAACCCGTTGGTGACATTATTGTTGAAATCCCATTTAATCAAGCATAGCAACTCATCATACACAGTTATCATACAAGTTGTTCACATATGTCACTTCATCAACCACTTGTTCTACCAAGATCATCATACCACTTAGATTATCATACAACTCATGCGAATCTCAAGTAGTCAACATGCTTAACATAATTATAATTACATCACAACTAGTATATCATACATAAAGTCTAATCATGCACAACATGCCATGTGAAGCCACTCAAAACTTCACACCCTAAACCCTGCCAATCCTACTAAGTAGGGGCCTCAGATTCGCACGCATGTATGATGATCATCATCCCATTATTCAACAAGATTCATGCCAACCAACATACCCAACAATAATCTATTACAATCCCAAGCATGATTCCATAATCTCTTAACATAATCCATCATCATGTATAATCCATAAAAGTCCAAATTTCCCAATTGACCAATCAAGTATCCATACAACCCATTTAACACATTCCACCACATTAGACACCATCAATAAACATTCTAACAAGATCCTAACATCATAAACATGCCCAATTCTCCTTATCCAATGTTCCACACAAATAAAGTTTCCCTTTTGAGAAGGTAACATCCCAAAATCAATCTAACTCTCAATTCAATCATGAATTCATCAACACAATACCTATTCAAGCTCATAACTATCATTTAAACATGTTCAACATCATCAAATCATCATAATTCACAAATCTCATATCCAAAAGTTTCTACTTTTAGCAAGGTATGAACTACCATGGATTTTCTTGCATAACAATCACCATCCAACATCCACACAACATCATTATCATCACAACATCATCAGTTCATCATTAAATCACCAAGTTCATGCAATAAAGTTACTATTAATAATAAGCTATGAACTACGAATCAAAACTACGAATTTCTTGCATAATCCAAGTAAAACTATCATCAATACAATCTAACTAACATCATACAATCAACAAACCAATCAAAATTCCACATCATGTATAGAATTCGAACTAGGGTTCGGCCACCCTTCAAAATCCATGAAAAACTCATAAAAATCTAACCTTTAATCGCGTAATGGCTAAGAATTGATGTTGTTAACGTGTTGTAACCCTTGTATTTGATCAAGGGAGAGGGGGAGAGAAGTGAGATCACGGCATAATAGGGGTGGGGATTAGGGTTGGGTTTGTTTGTGGTAATATTGTGTTTAGAAATGTTACCTTTTAGCCCTTATTGTTTATATTTTATAAAAACCAATCTTTCTAACACTTTTTAAATAATTGTTAACTACTAAACACCAATTTTATTAATCATCAATAATAATCATCAATAATAATCATGTATAACTCAACTAATGATAAAGCACGTAACATAAATATAACACGTAATCACATTAACAAGTAAAATTCACAGTTAATATTAGCCATAAACTAATAATAAACATTATTAGTTAAATTATTATCTATTTATCATTATTAATTATTATTAAGTAACCAACGTTCAACGACAACTAGTGTGTGCTCACGACACGTGTATGCAAGACTAACGGAACTAATGGAGTTTGGTAACGGAAAAGTTCCGGATGTCACCTCATCCTCATGTTGAAAGAATTTTCGTCCCGAATATTGAGTTACATGGTGTGTTCTATCATTGGTCTACAGCATTGGCATAAAGTAATCGAGTGAGTTTTGGGTGAGTTGTCACATCATCCCCATGTTGAAAGAAATTTCGTCCCGAAATTTAATCAATACCTTCGCTGGCCATCGTCGTTGTTTTGAACAGCCGAGGATACTTAAGCTTCATCTGGTCCTCACGTTCCCACGTGAATTCCGGTCCACGTCTCAAGTTCCAACGAACTTTAACTATGGGTATCTTGCTTTGCTTAAGCGTCTTTACCTCACGATCCATCACCTCAACTGGTTCTTCAATGAAGCGTAATTGCTCATCTACTTGCACTTCCTCAAGAGGTACTACCATTGTTTCATCCGTTAAGCACTTCTTCAAGTTTGAGACATGAAATACATTATGGATTCCACTGAGCGAGTCAGGTAGGGCTAATCGGTAGGCAACCGGGCATATTCTTTCCAAAATCTCAAATGGTCCAACGTATCTCAGATTTAACTTTCCGCTTTTACCAAATCGAATCACGCCTTTCCACGGTGAGACTTTCAGTAACACTTTGTCGCCGACCTGAAACTCCAAAGGTTTTCGTCGCTTATCTGCATAGCTCTTTTGTCAGTCTCGCGCTGCAGCCATACGGTTCCTTATTTGTACGATCTTCTCCCTGGTTTCGTACACTAAGTCGGGACCCGTTAGCTGACTATCACCAATTTCAGCCCAGCAAACTGGTGATCTACATTTTTGTCCATACAAGGCTTCAAAAGGTGCTGCCTTTATGCTGGTGTGATAACTATTGTTGTAAGAAAATTCCACCAATGGTAGGTGAACTTTCCAGTTATTCCCGAAGTCAATCACACAAGCACGTAGCATGTCCTCCAATGTCTGTATAGTATTCTCACTTTGACCATCGGTTTCCGAATGATAAGTAGTACTCATGTCTAATCGCGTACCCAAAGATTTCTGTAATGACTGCCAGAAGTGTGATGTGAAACGAGCATCGCGATCAGAAATAATGGAGACCGATACACCATGTCTCGAAACTATCTCCTTCAGATAAATTCGAGTTAACTTGTCCATTTTATCCGTTTCCTTGATCGCCAAGAAGTGTGCAGACTTAGTCAATCGATCTACGATCACCCATATCGTGTCACAACCAGTAGGAGTCCGGGATAGTTTGGTAATGAAATCCATTGAAATCTGTTCCCACTTCCATATAGGAATCTCAAGTTGTTGTAATAGCCCAGATGGTTTCTGATATTCCACTTTTACTTTCGAGCATGTCAAGCACTTGCTCACATATATAGCTACATCTGCTTTCATGTTAGGCCACTAGTAGTCCTTCAGGTCATGATACATCTTGTCGGATCTAGGATGTATAGAGTACTTAGACTTATGTGCCTCACTCATAACCAAGTCTCTCATATTTCCATGCAAAGGTATCCAAAGTCTATCCATGAAATAACAAATTCCATCAGCCTTTACTTCCAACTGTTTATCCATTCCCCGTAACGATTCAGACCCAATGTTTTCTATTTTCAGAGCTTCTATCTGAGCCTCTCGGATTTGTTCTGGTAAGTGAGTGCTAATCGTAAGCTGCAAAGTTCGCACTCGTCGAGGCTTAGCAGTCTTCTTTCCACTCATCGCGTCGGCGACTACATTAGCCTTTCCCGGATGATATTTGATAGCACAATCATAATCTTTCAATAATTCTACCCAGCGTCCTAGTATGTAATATTTCCTTGTATTTCAATAAAAAGATGCAACTACGGATAGGTGCATTAAAGTATTCATGAAAAATTAACAAAATACATAGGAAAAGAAATACGTACAAAAAGACATTAAACAACAATAGTTCTCGTAGAGATAGTTATGTGCTTTCCCTAATAACCTTCAATGCTATGGAGTTTTGATCCTCAAACCTTGTCAACACACTCGAAACCTAATTTCATCAAATTCCGTTTTATTGATGACTAAAATCACACAAATTAATCACAAATGGAACATAGGATCTTACTGTTTAAACCGAAAGCAACACGAACACGAAACCATACAATTGACCGTTGAAATTCGATACACTCCTTCCCAAAACTAAACAAGAACTCTCCATAACCATCTTTGAACACTCTTGCCCCAAGAATCCACTTAAATCAATCAAAATGACAATTGTCGATTCATGGAATCATTTATTGAGCATAAACGCAAGGATAAGAGTTGTAAAGGACAAACTAACTACTCGTATTCACTCAATAAGAATTTAAAATCAAATTACACTTACGAACGAAACTAAAGAAATGTCAAACAGGAAACGCTATGTGTGATTGATAAAAAAGAAGTCAAATCAAGTTAACTCGTCCTAGTATGTAATATTTCCTTGTATTTCAATAAAAAAATGCAACTACGGATAGGTGTATTAAAGTATTCATGAAAGATTAACAAAATACATAGGAAAAGAAATACGTACAAAAAGACGTTAAACAATAATAGTTCTCGCAGAGATAGTTATTTGCTTTCCTTAATAACCTTCAATGCTATGGAGTTTTGATCCTCAAACCCTGTCAACACACTCGAAGCCTAATTTCATCAAATCCCGTTATAATGATGACTAAAATCGCACTAATCAATCACAAATGGAACATAGGATCTACTGTTTAAACCGAATGCAACACGAACACGAAACGATAACAAATGACCGTTGAAAATCGATACACTCCTTCCCAAAACTAAACAAGAACTCTCCATAACCGTCCTTGAACACTCTTGCCTCAAGAATCCACTTAAATCAAACAAAATGAAAATTGTCGATTCACGGAATCCTTTATAAAGTATAAACGCAAGGATAAGAGTTGTAAAGGACAAACTAACTACTCGTATTCACTCAATAAGAATTTAGAATCAAATTACACTTACCGATTGAAACTAAAGAAAGGTAAAACAGGAAGCGCAATGTGTGATCGATAAAAAAGAAGTCAAATCAAGTTAACTCGTCCTAGTATGTAATATTTCCTTCTATTTCAATAAAAAAATGCAACTACAAATAGGTGCATTAAAGTATTCATGAAAGATTAAAAAAATACATGGGAAGAGAAATACGTTCAAGAAAACATTAAACAACAATAGTTCTCGCATAGATAGTTTTTTTCTTTCGCTAACTACCTTCAATACTATTGAGTTTTGATCCTCATACCTTTTCAACAAACTCAAAGCTTAATTTCATCAAATCCCGTTATAATAGTCACTAACTCACACTAATGTATCACAAATGGAACATATGATCTACTTGTTAAACCAAATGCAACAGCAACACGAAACAATACAAATGACCATAAAAAATCGATAACTTCTTCCTAAAACTAAAAAAGAAATCTCCATAACCATCTTTTAACACTCTTGCCTCAAGAATCCGCTTAAATCAATCAAAATGTCAATTGTCGATTCACGAAATCCTTTATTGAGCATAAACGAAAGGACAAGAGTTGTAAAGGACAAACTAACTACTCGTATTCACTCAATAAGAATCGAGAATCAAATTACAATTACCGAATAAAACTAATGAAACGTCAAACAAGAAACGCAATGTGTGATCTTTAAAAAAGAAGTCAAATCAAGTTAACTCTTCCTAGTATGTAATATTTCCTTGTATTTCAATAAAAATGCAACTACGGATAGATGCATTAAAGTATTCATGAAAGATTAACAAAATACATGGGAAAAGAAATACGTACAAAAAGAGATTAGACAACATTAGTTCTCGTAGAGATAGTTATTTGCTTTCCCTAATAACCTTCAATCCTATGGAGTTTTGATCCTCAAACATTTTCAACACACTCAAAGCCTAATTTTATCAAATCCCGTTATATTGATGACCAAAATCACACAAATCAATCACAAATGAAACATAGGATCTTACTGTTTAAACCGAATGCGACACGAATACGAAACCATACAATTGACCTTTGAATATATATACACTCCTTCCCAAAACAAAACTAGAACTCTCCATAACCATCTTTGAACACTCTTGCCCTAAGAATCAACTTAAATCAATCAAAATGACAATTGTCGATTCACGGAATCATATATTGAGCATAAACGCAGGGATAAGAGTTGTAAAGGACAAACTAACTACTCGTATTCACTCAATAATAATTTAGAATCAAATTACACTTACCGAATGAAACTAATGAAACGTCAAACAGGAAACGCGATGTGTGATAGATAAAAAAGAAGTCAAATCAAGTTAACTCGTCCTAGTATGTAATATTTCCTTGTATTTCAATAAAAAAAGGCATCATACGGATAGGTGTATTAAAGTATTCATGAAAGATTAACAAAATACATGGGAAAAGAAATACATACAAAAAGACACTAAATAACAATAGTTCTCGCAGAGATAGTTATTTGCTTTCCCTAATAACCTTCAATGCTATGGAGTTTTGATCTCAAACCTTGTCAACACACTCGAAGCCTAATTTCATCAAATCCCGTTATGATGATGACTAAAATCACACTAATCAATCACAAATGGAACATAGGATCTACTTTTTAAACCGAATGCAACACGAACACGAAACGATAACAAATGATCGTTAAAAATCGATACACTCCATCCTAAAACTAAACAAGAACTCTCCATAACCATCTTTGAACACTCTTGTCTCAAGAATACACTTAAATCAAACAAAATGACAATTGTCGATTCACGGAATCCTTTATTAAGTATAAACGCAAGGATAAGAGTTGTAAAGGACAAACTAACTACTCGTATTCACTCAATAAGAATTTAGAATCAAATTACACTTACCGATTGAAACTAACGAAAGGTAAAACAGGAAGCGCAATGTGTGATCGATAAAAAAGAAGTCAAATCAAGTTAACTCGTCCTAGTATGTAATATTTCCTTGTATTTCAATAAAAAAATGCAACTACGGGTAAGTGCATTAAAGTATTCATGAAAGATTAACAAAATACATGGGAAGAGAAATACGTTCAAGAAAACATTAAACAACAATAGTTCTCGCATAGATAGTTTTTTTCTTTCGCTAACTACCTTCAATGCTATTGAGTTTTGATCCTCATACCTTTTCAACAAACTCAAAGCTTAATTTCATCAAATCCCGTTATAATAGTCACTAACTCACACTAATGTATCACAAATGGAACATATGATCTACTTGTTAAACCAAATGCAACAGGAACACGAAACAATACAAATGACCATAAAAAATCGACACACTTCTTCCTAAAACTAAAAAAGAACTCTCCATAACCATCTTTTAACACTCTTGCCTCAAGAATCCGCTTAAATCAATCAAAATGTCAATTGTCGATTCACGAAATCCTTTATTGAGCATAAACGAAAGGATAAGAGTTGTAAAGGACAAACTAACTACTCATATTCACTCAATAAGAATCGAGAATCAAATTACAATTACCTAATGAAACTAATGAAACGTAAAACAAGAAACGCAATGTGTGATCTTTAAAAAAGAAGTCAAATCAAGTTAACTCTTCCTAGTATGTAATATTTTCTTGTATTTCAATAAAAATGCAACTACGGATAGATGCATTAAAGTATTCAAGAAAGATTAACAAAATACATGGGAAGAGAAATACGTTCAAGAAAACATTAAACAACAATAGTTCTCGCATAGATAGTTTTTTTCTTTCGCTAACTACCTTCAATGCTATTGAGTTTTGATCCTCATACCTTTTCAACAAACTCAAAGCTTAATTTCATCAAATCCCGTTATAATAGTCACTAACTCACACTAATGTATCACAAATGGAACATATGATCTACTTGTTAAACCAAATGCAACAGGAACACGAAACAATACAAATGACCATAAAAAATCAATACACTTCTTCCTAAAACTAAAAAAGAACTCTCCATAACCATCTTTTAACACTCTTGCCTCAAGAATCCGCTTAAATCAATCAAAATGTCACTTGTCGATTCACGAAATCCTTTATTGAGCATAAACGAAAGGATAAGAGTTGTAAAGGACAAACTAACTACTCATATTCACTCAATAAGAATCGAGAATCAAATTACAATTACCTAATGAAACTAATGAAACGTAAAACAAGAAACGCAATGTGTGATCTTTAAAAAAGAAGTCAAATCAAGTTAACTCTTCCTAGTATGTAATATTTCCTTGTATTTCAATAAAAATGCAACTACGGATAGATGCATTAAACTATTCATGAAAGATTAACAAAATACATAGGAAAAGAAATACGTACAAAAAAACATTAAACAACAATAGTTCTCGCAGAGATAGTTATTTGCTTTCTCTAATAACCTTCAATGCTATGGAGTTTTGATTCTCAAACCTTGTCAAAACACCCGAAGCCTAATTTCATCAAATCCCGTTATATTGATGACTAAAATCACACTAATCAATCGCAAATGGAACATAGGATCTTACTGTTTAAACCGAATGCAACACGAAAACGAAACCATATAAGTGACCGTTGAAAATCGATACACTCCTTCCCAAAACTAAACAAGAATAACCATCTTTGAACACTCTTGCCCTAAGAATCCACTTAAATCAATCAAAATGACAGTTGTGAATTCACGGAATCATATATTGAGCATAAACGCAAAGATAAGAGTTGTAAAGGACAAACTAACTACTCATATTCACTAAATAAGAATTTTGAATCAAATTACACTTACCGAATGAAACTAATGAAACGTCAAACAGGAAACGGTGTGATCGATAGAAAAGAAGTCAAATCAAGTTAATTCGTCCTAGTATGTAATATTTCCTTGTATTTCAATAAAAAAATGCAACTACGGATAGGTGTATTAAAGTATTCATGAAAGATTAACAAAATACATAGAAAAGAAATACGTACAGAAAGACATTAAACAATAATAGTTCTCTCAGAGATAGTTATTTGCTTTCCATAATAACCTTCAATGCTATGGAGTTTTGATCCTCAAACCTTGTCAACACACTCGAAGCCTAATTTCATCAAATCCAGTTATAATGATGACTAAAATCGCACTAATCAATCACAAATGGAACATAGGATCTACTGTTTAAACCGAATGCAACACGAACACGAAACGATAACAAATGACCGTTGAAAATCGATACACTCCTTCCCAAAACTAAACAAGAACTCTCTATAACCATCCTTGAACACTCTTGCCTCAAGAATCCACTTAAATCAAACAAAATGAAAATTGTCGATTCACGGAATCCTTTATTAAGTATAAACGCAAGGATAAGAGTTGTAAAGGACAAACTAACTACTCGTATTCACTCAATAAGAATTTAGAATAAAATTACACTTACCGATTGAAACTAATGAAAGGTAACAGGAAGCGCAATGTGTGATCGATAAAAAAGAAGTAAAATCAAGTTAACTCGTCCTAGTATGTAATATTTCCTTGTATTTCAATAAAAAAATGCAACTACAGATTGGTGCATTAATGTATTCATGAAAGATTAAAAAAATACATGGGAAGAGAAATACGTTCAAGAAAACATTAAACAACAATAGTTCTCGCATAGATAGTTTTTTTCTTTCGCTAACTACCTTCAATACTATTGAGTTTTGATCCTCATACCTTTTCAACAAACTCAAAGCTTAATTTCATCAAATCCCGTTATAATAGTCACTAACTCACACTAATGTATCACAAATGGAACATATGATCTACTTGTTAAACCAAATGCAACAGCAACACGAAACAATACAAATGACCATAAAAAATCGATAACTTCTCCCTAAAACTAAAAAAGAAATCTCCATAACCATCTTTTAACACTCTTGCCTCAAGAATCCGCTTAAATCAATCAAAATGTCAATTGTCGATTCACGAAATCCTTTATTGAGCATAAACGAAAGGATAAGAGTTGTAAAGGATAAACTAACTACTCGTATTCACTCAATAAGAATCGAGAATCAAATTACAATTACCGAATGAAACTAATGAAACGTCAAACAAGAAACGCAATGTGTGATCTTTAAAAAAGAAGTCAAATCAAGTTAACTCTTCCTAGTATGTAATATTTCCTTGTATTTCAATAAAAATGCAACTACGGATAGATGCATTAAAGTATTCATGAAATATTAACAAAATACATGGGAAAAGAAATACGTTCAAGAAAACATTAAACAACAATAGTTCTCGCATAGATAGTTTTTTTCTTTCGCTAACTACCTTCAATACTATTGAGTTTTGATCCTCATACCTTTTCAACAAACTCAAAGCTTAATTTCATCAAATCTTGTTATAATAGTCACTAACTCACACTAATGTATCACAAATGGAACATATGATCTACTTGTTAAACCAAATGCAACAGGAACACGAAACAATACAAATGACCATAAAAAATCAATACACTTCTTCCTAAAACTAAAAAAGAACTCTCCATAACCATCTTTTAACACTCTTGCCTCAAGAATCCGCTTAAATCAATCAAAATGTCACTTGTCGATTCACGAAATCCTTTATTGAGCATAAACGAAAGGATAAGAGTTGTAAATGACAAACTAACTACTCATATTCACTAAATAAGAATTTAGAATCAAATTACACTTACCGAATGAAACTAATGAAACGTCAAACAGGAAACGGTGTGATCGATAGAAAAGAAGTCAAATCAAGTTAATTCGTCCTAGTATGTAATATTTCCTTGTATTTCAATAAAAAAATGCAACTACGGATAGGTACATTAAAGTATTCATGAAAGATTAACAAAATACATAGGAAAAGAAATACGTACAAAAAGACATTAAACAACAATAGTTCTCGCAGAGATAGTTATTCGCTTTCCCTAATAACCTTCAATGCTATGGAGTTTTGATCCTCAAACATTTTCAACACACTCAAAGCCTAATTTTATCAAATCCCGTTATATTGATGACCAAAATCACACAAATCAATCACAAATGAAACATAGGATCTTACTGTTTAAACCGAATGCAACACGAATACGAAACCATACAATTGACCGTTGAATATATATACACTCCTTCCCAAAACAAAACAAGAACTCTCCATAACCATCTTTGAACACTCTTGCCCTAAGAATCCACTTAAATCAATCAAAATGACAATTGTCGATTCACGGAATCATATATTGAGCATAAACGCAGGGATAAGAGTTGTAAAGGACAAACTAACTACTCGTATTCACTCAATAATAATTTAGAATCAAATTACACTTACCGAATGAAACTAATGAAACGTCAAACAGGAAACGCGATGTGTGATAGATAAAAAAGAAATCAAATCAAGTTAACTCGTCCTAGTAATAAAAAAAGGCATCATACGGATAGGTGTATTAAAGTATTCATGAAAGATTAACAAAATACATGGGAAAAGAAATACATACAAAAAGACATTAAATAACAATAGTTCTCGCAGAGATAGTTATTTGCTTTCCCTAATAACCTTCAATGCTATGGAGTTTTGATCTCAAACCTTGTCAACACACTCGAAGCCTAATTTCATCAAATCCCGTTATGATGATGACTAAAATCACACTAATCAATCACAAATGGAACATAGGATCTACTTTTTAAACCGAATGCAACACGAACACGAAACGATAACAAATGATCGTTAAAAATCGATACACTCCTTCCTAAAACTAAACAAGAACTCTCCATAACCATCTTTGAACACTCTTGTCTCAAGAATACACTTAAATCAAACAAAATGACAATTGTCGATTCACGGAATCCTTTATTAAGTATAAACGCAAGGATAAGAGTTGTAAAGGACAAACTAACTACTCGTATTCACTCAATAAGAATTTAGAATCAAATTACACTTACCGATTGAAACTAACGAAAGGTAAAACAGGAAGCGCAATGTGTGATCGATAAAAAAGAAGTCAAATCAGGTTAACTCGTCCTAGTATGTAATATTTCCTTGTATTTCAATAAAAAAATGCAACTACGGGTAAGTGCATTAAAGTATTCATGAAATATTAACAAAATACATGGGAAGAGAAATACGTTCAAGAAAACATTAAACAACAATAGTTCTCGCATAGATAGTTTTTTTCTTTCGCTAACTACCTTCAATGCTATTGAGTTTTGATCCTCATACCTTTTCAACAAACTCAAAGCTTAATTTCATCAAATCCCGTTATAATAGTCACTAACTCACACTAATGTATCACAAATGGAACATATGATCTACTTGTTAAACCAAATGCAACAGGAACACGAAACAATACAAATGACCATAAAAAATCGATACACTTCTTCCTAAAACTAAAAAAGAACTCTCCATAACCATCTTTTAACACTCTTGCCTCAAGAATCCGCTTAAATCAATCAAAATGTCAATTGTCGATTCACGAAATCCTTTATTGAGCATAAACGAAAGGATAAGAGTTGTAAAGGACAAACTAACTACTCATATTCACTCAATAAGAATCGAGAATCAAATTACAATTACCTAATGAAACTAATGAAACGTAAAACAAGAAACGCAATGTGTGATCTTTAAAAAAGAAGTCAAATCAAGTTAACTCTTCCTAGTATGTAATATTTCCTTGTATTTCAATAAAAATGCAACTACGGATAGATGCATTAAAGTATTCATGAAAGATTAACAAAATACATGGGAAGAGAAATACGTTCAAGAAAACCTTAAACAACAATAGTTCTCGCATAGATAGTTTTTTTCTTTCGCTAACTACCTTCAATGCTATTGAGTTTTGATCCTCATACATTTTCAACAAACTCAAAGCTTAATTTCATCAAATCCCGTTATAATAGTCACTAACTCACACTAATGTATCACAAATGGAACATATAATCTACTTGTTAAACCAAATGCAACAGGAACACGAAACAATACAAATGACCATAAAAAATCGATACACTTCTTCCTAAAACTAAAAAAGAACTCTCCATAACCATCTTTTAACACTCTTGTGTCAAGAATCCGCTTAAATCAATCAAAATGTCAGTTGTCGATTCACGAAATCCTTTATTGAGCATAAACGAAAGGATAAGAGTTGTAAAGGACAAACTAACTACTCATATTCACTCAATAAGAATCGAGAATCAAATTACAATTACCTAATGAAACTAATGAAATGTAAAACAAGAAACGTAATGTGTGATCTTTAAAAAAAGGAGTCAAATCAAGTTAACTCTTCCTAGTATGTAATATTTGCTTGTATTAAAATAAAAATGCAACTACGGATAGATGCATTAAAGTATTCATGAAAGATTAACAAAATACATAGGAAAAGAAATACGTACAAAAAAACATTAAACAACAATAGTTCTCGCAGAGATAGTTATTTGCTTTACCTAATAAACTTCAATGCTATGGAGTTTTGATTCTCAAACCTTGTCAAAACACTCGAAGCCTAATTTCATCAAATCCCGTTATATTGATGACTAAAATCACACTAATCAATCGCAAATGGAACATAGGATCTTACTGTTTAAACCGAATTCAACACGAAAACGAAACCATATAAGTGACCGTTGAAAATCGATACAATCCTTCCCAAAACTAAACAAGAATAACCATCTTTGAACACTCTTGCCCTAAGAATCCACTTAAATCAATCAAAAAGACAATTGTCGATTCACGTAATCATATATTGAGCATAAACGCAAAGATAAGAGTTGTAAAGGACAAACTAACTACTCATATTCACTAAATAAGAATTTTGAATCAAATTACACTTACCGAATGAAACTAATGAAACGTCAAACAGGAAACGGTGTGATCGATAGAAAAGAAGTCAAATCAAGTTAATTCGTCCTAATATGTAATATTTCCTTGTATTTCAATAAAAAAAATGCAGCTACGGATAGGTACATTAAAGTATTCATGAAAGATTAACAAAATACATAGGAAAAGAAATACGTTCAAAAAGACATTAAACAACAATAGTTCTCGTAGAGATAGTTTTGTGCTTTCCCTAATAACCTTCAATGCTATGGAGTTTTGATCCTCAAACCTTGTCAACACACTCGAAACCTAATTTCATCAAATTCCGTTTTATTGATGACTAAAATCACACAAATCAATCACAAATGGAACATAGGATCTTACTGTTTAAACCGAAAGCAACACGAACACGAAACCATACAATTGACCGTTGAAATTCGATACACTCCTTCCCAAAACTAAACAAGAACTCTCCATAACCATCTTTGAACACTCTTGCCCCAAGAATCCACTTAAATCAATCAAAATGACAATTGTCGATTCATGGAATCATTTATTGAGCATAAATGCAAGGATAAGAGTTGTAAAGGACAAACTAACTACTCGTATTCACTCAATAAGAATTTAAAATCAAATTACACTTACGAACGAAACTAAAGAAACGTCAAACAGGAAACGCTATGTGTGATTGATAAAAAAGAAGTCAAATCAAGTTAACTCGTCCTAGTATGTAATATTTCCTTGTATTTCAATAAAAAAATGCAACTACGGATAGGTGTATTAAAGTATTCATGAAAGATTAACAAAATACATAGGAAAAGAAATACGTACAAAAAGACATTAAACAATAATAGTTCTCGCAGAGATAGTTATTTGCTTTCTCTAATAACCTTCAATGCTATGGAGTTTTGATCCTCAAACCTTGTCAACACACTCGAAGCCTAATTTCATCAAATCCCGTTATAATGATGACTAAAATCGCACTAATCAATCACAAATGGAACATAGGATCTACTGTTTAAACCGAATGCAACACGAACACGAAACGATAACAAATGACCGTTGAAAATCGATACACTCCTTCCGAAAACTAAACAAGAACTCTCCATAACCATCTTTTAACACTCTTGCCTCAAGAATCCGCTTAAATCAATCAAAATGACAATTGTCGATTCACGGAATCCTTTATTAAGTATAAAAGCAAGGATAAGAGTTGTAAAGGACAAACTAACTACTCGTATTCACTCAATAAGAATTTAGAATCAAATTACACTTACCGATTGAAACTAACGAAAGGTAAAACAGGAAGCGCAATGTGTGATCGATAAAAAAGAAGTCAAATCAGGTTAACTCGTCCTAGTATGTAATATTTCCTTGTATTTCAATAAAAAATGCAACTACGGGTAAGTGCATTAAAGTTTTCATGAAATATTAACAAAATACATGGGAAGAGAAATACGTTCAAGAAAACATTAAACAACAATAGTTCTCGCATAGATAGTTTTTTCTTTCGCTAACTACCTTCAATGCTATTGAGTTTTGATCCTCATACCTTTTCAACAAACTCAAAGCTTAATTTCATCAAATCCCGTTATAATAGTCACTAACTCACACTAATGTATCACAAATGGAACATATGATCTACTTGTTAAACCAAATGCAACAGGAACACGAAACAATACAAATGACCATAAAAAATCAATACACTTCTTCCTAAAACTAAAAAAGAACTCTCCATAGCCATCTTTTAACACTCTTGCCTCAAGAATCCGCTTAAATCAATCAAAATGTTAATTGTCGATTCACGAAATCCTTTATTGAGCATAAACGAAAGGATAAGAGTTGTAAAGGACAAACTAACTACTCATATTCACTCAATAAGAATCGAGAATCAAATTACAATTACCTAATGAAACTAATGAAACGTAAAACAAGAAACGCAATGTGTGATCTTTAAAAAAGAAGTCAAATCAAGTTAACTCTTCCTAGTATGTAATATTTCCTTGTATTTCAATAAAAATGCAACTACGGATAGATGCATTAAAGTATTCATGAAAGATTAACAAAATACATGGGAAGAGAAATACGTTCAAGAAAACCTTAAACAACAATAGTTCTCGCATAGATAGTTTTTTCTTTCGCTAACTACCTTCATTGCTATTGAGTTTTGATCCTCATACATTTTCAACAAACTCAAAGGTTAATTTCATCAAATCCCGTTATAATAGTCACTAACTCACACTAATGTATCACAAATGGAACATATAATCTACTTGTTAAACCAAATGCAACAGGAACACGAAACAATACAAATGACCATAAAAAATCGATACACTTCTTCCTAAAACTAAAAAAGAACTCTCCATAACCATCTTTTAACACTCTTGCCTCAAGAATCCGCTTAAATCAATCAAAATGTCAGTTGTCGATTCACGAAATCCTTTATTGAGCATAAACGAAAGGATAAGAGTTGTAAAGGACAAACTAACTACTCATATTCACTCAATAAGAATCGAGAATCAAATTACAATTACCTAATGAAACTAATGAAATGTAAAACAAGAAACGTAATGTGTGATCTTTAAAAAAAGGAGTCAAATCAAGTTAACTCTTCCTAGTATGTAATATTTCCTTGTATTAAAATAAAAATGCAGCTACGGATAGGTACATTAAAGTATTCATGAAAGATTAACAAAATACATAGGAAAAGAAATACGTACAAAAAGACATTAAACAACAATAGTTCTCGCAGAGATAGTTATTTGCTTTCCCTAATAACCTTCAATGCTATGGAGTTTTGATCCTCAAACCTTGTCAAAACACTCGAAGCCAAATTTCATCAAATCCTGTTATATTGATGAGTAAAATCACACTAATCAATCACATATGGAACATAGGATCTTACTGTTCAAACCGAATGCAACATGAAAATGAAACCATACAATTGACCGTTGAAAATCGATACACTCCTTCCCAAAACTAAACAAGAATAACCATCTTTGAACACTCTTGCCCTAAGAATCCACTTAAATCAATCAAAATGACAATTGTCGATTCACGGAATCATATATTGAGCATAAACGCAAAGATAAGAGTTGTAAAGGACAAACTAACTACTCATATTCACTAAATAAGAATTTAGAATCAAATTACACTTACCGAATGAAACTAATGAAACGTCAAACAGGAAACGGTGGGATCGATAGAAAAGAAGTCAAATCAAGTTAATTCGTCCTAGTATGTAATATTTCCTTGTATTTCAATAAAAAAAATGCAGCTACGGATAGGTACATTAAAGTATTCATGAAAGATTAACAAAATACATAGGAAAAGAAATAGATACAAAAAGACATTAAACAACAATAGTTCTCGCAGAGATAGTTATTTGCTTTCCCTAATAACCTTCAATGCTATGGAGTTTTGATCCTCAAACCTTGTCAACACACTCGAAGCCTAATTTCATCAAATTTCGTTTTATTGATGACTAAAATCACACTAATCAATCACAAATGGAACATAGGATCTTACTATTTAAACCGAAAGCAACACGAACACGAAACCATAAATTGACCGTTGAAATTCGATACGCTCCTTCCCAAAACTAAACAAGAACTCTCCATAACCATCTTTGAACACCCTTGCCCCAAGAATCCACTTAAATCAATCAAAATGACAATTGTCGATTCACGGAATCATATATTGAGCATAAACACAAGGATAAGAGTTGTAAAGGACAAACTAACTACTCGTATTCACTCAATAAGAATTTAGAATCAAATTACACTTATGAACGAAACTAATGAAACCTCAAACAGGAAACGCTATGTGTGATCGATAAAAAAGATGTCAAATCAAGTTAACTAGTCCTAGTATGTAATATTTCCTTGTATTTCAATAAAAAAATGCAACTACGGATAGGTGCATTAAAGTATTCATGAAAGATTAACAAAATACATGGGAAAAGAAATACGTACAAAAAGACATTAAACAACAATAGTTCTCGCAGAGATAGTTATTTGCTTTCTCTAATAACCTTCAATGCTATGGAGTTTTGATCCTCAAACCTTGTCAACACACTCGAAGCCTAATTTCATCAAATCCCGTTATAATGATGACTAAAATCACACTAATCAATCACAAATGGAACATAGCATCTACTGTTTAAACCGAATGCAACACGAACATGAAATGATACAAATGACCGTTGAAAATCGATACACTCCTTCCCAAAACTAAACAAGAACTCTCCATAACCATCTCTGAACACTCTTGTCTCAAGAATCCACTTAAATCAATCAAAATGACATGTAAGGCCCCGTTCCCGGAGACCTCACAGTTGGACAATCACAACATTTTTTCATATAAGATAAATATATTTCATAAAAACATCGCAGCGGATTAATTTATCAAAAAAAACATTCATGCATTAATATTTGATATTGCTAAATAATACTTCATTGTATTTTAACAGTTACAAAAGAATCATTCAATTTTATTACAAAACAACAAAAATCATCATGCACGAATGGATGCCGGTCTTTGCCAGCCAAGTAGCCTCACCCGCGTGCCATCCTCAGCAGCATCCTTACTTGCCAACTGATAAGCATATAAAAAGTCAGTGTTGCTGAGTGAGTTCTAGTTTAATAATATAGAAAAAATACACTTTTAACTGCATTTGATGATCATTCATCAATATACATAATTAATCATAAAGTGATTCATTATCTTTCTTTCATTATCATTCGCTTTCATTAACTAGGATTGCACAAAGCAAGAGCCTACATTGTTGTTTGGCAACAGATGCCGAACCCCTGTCTGCAAACGTTTATCATGGTAGCTAACCCATCGACAGTTGATCCACACTACTAGGCACAAAGCCTGCTCATGAACTAGGATCCCATTCATTCATTGGTCAATCCCCAGGATTGACCCCATATGTGCATCCTCATGGGCTATACAGTCGTACATCAGTTGAGCTAACGACAACAAGGTCGTGTACCTCTATTCATTGTGCTTGCAAGGCTTTTCATTCATCGTAAGGGCCTGGGGTAACATTCATTAAGTTTCGCTATTCCTCTTTTATTCTTTCATGTCCACATATTGTGGATAATACTTATTAAGATGCACATTACATAATCACATATCATTAAAAGATTATTGACATAGAAAAAGCAACACATAAGAAAGAACCAAGCATAATTTTTCCTCATACGGAAGTTCCCCATACTTAAAAATTCTATTCCCAAAATTTCCAGAAAATCCCAAGTCCTTAGACAAATGCGGATGAACAAATGTGGATGAACCAATGTGGATGAACAATTAGCAAATACGCATAGAGACATAACAAATGCACATGAAGACATAACAAATGCGCATGAAGACTTTAACAAATGCGCATGAAAACTTTAACAAATACGCATGAAGACTTTAACAAATGTGCATGAAGACTTTAACAAATGCACATGAAGACTTCAATAAATGCGCATGAACACTTTAACAAATGCGCATGAAGACTTTAACAAATGCGCATGAAGACTTTAACAAATGCGCATGAAAAAAAGAGAGTGTTAAATATGGATGAACATAAAAACTAAGCTGCAATTCAAATTATGCCATTATCAGTTCCCAATCATCATTCTAACATAAACACATCTTAAATCTATCAGTCTGACACTTAGAACATCATAAAATTTAAACGATCAACAAGAGAAGCACATAACATACCATAACATCAACATCGTTCGCACCATACATGAAAAATCATAACTTGTTTCAAAAACATCAGTCAAATATGCAAACCAGCCCCCAAATAAGCAGAAAACATTTAAAACAGGGGATCTAGAACTCACCTCTACTGCTTTTGTGACATCCGGTAATTTTCCGTTACCAAACTCTGTTTGTTCCGTTAAGTCTTGCATACACGTGTCGGGAGCACACACTAGTTGTCGTTGAATGTTGGTGACTTAACAATAATCAGTAATGTTAAATTGATGATAATTAAGTTTAACAATGTGATTATTAAGTTATGCTTTTGTAATTTAAATGTTAACTGTAATTTTATCGCGTAACGTGAAAACGTGCATATTTATTTCGTGTGTTTTGTGATAAATGGGAATTATGCATGATTGTTATTTGTGATTAATAATAATTGTGTTTAGTAGTTAAAAACTATTTAAAAACTATTCAAAAAGCCTAATCTTTATAAAATACAAACTTTGAGGGTTAAAAGGGTAATTATTGCTAAATAATTAAACAAAACACAAAACCCAACCCTAATCCCACCCATTCGGCCGCGACTTCATTCTCACACCCTTACCATCGCGAATTCAGCCAAGAACAACCATTCACATTCGAATTTGGATCGATTTCAAGGCACACAACAAGTTAGAACCTTCAATTGCAAACTATTACACATTTAAAGGTTAGATTTTTATATGATTTGGTGATTGTTCATGATTGGCCGAAAGTTCCATGCGAATTCTACAATTGATGGTCGATTGATGCTTGTTTGTTGTTGTTAATGTGTTTACTAGATAGATTACATGTTAATTAACGTCAAGTATGCAATAAAGGTTGGATTTTTACAAGTTTTATGGAAATTGCATTAGGGCTGAAACCCTAATTCGAAACTTGCAATTGGGGATCGATTTGTGGATGTTGGTTGGTGTTATTGTGTTAGTTGTATTGTATATATGCTAGTTAACGTCGATTATGCAAGAAAGCTATGATTTTGATACATTGTTCATAGGTTACTAATAATAGTAACTTTATTTTACATGAATTGATGATTGGTTGATGTATGAATGTTATGGATGTGTTTGTAATGATGTTTAGATGCTAGATGGTTGATATGAATGTTAGGAATTCAAGAATGCATGTTGTAGTTCATACCTTACTAAAGATAGTAACTTTTGGGTATGAAAGTTGATGAATCATGATGATTAGGTGTTGTTGATCATGTTTAAATGTTGTCATGGGCTTGAATTGGTATATAATTGATGAATTCATGAATGTAGTGGGAGTTTGATGAATTTGGGATGAACTTTCCCAAAAGGGAAACTTTAATTGTGCAAATCCCTGAATTGGATGATTTGAGCATGTTTAGGATATTAGGATCATGCTAGTGTGTTCATGGATGATTTCTAAGGTAACTAAATGTGTTGTTTGTGTCGTATGAATGTTTAGTTGGATAGTTATCTGATTTGGCCTGTTTGTGGGAATTCATGGTAATGGGTCATATGGGTATGTTAGGACTATTGTTGGGTTGTATGTTGATCATGTATGATATGCTGTTGTGTTAGTATTAACGAGTTATCACCTATAATGTCGCCAACGGGTCAAACGGGTCAACTGGGTCAAATGTGTCTTGTCTTTCTTAAACCTTGAGTCTCTTGGTTTGTAGAACACTTAGGGTTTCATGTTGATTCTGTGTACACGTACTTATGTACTCTTGTGTTCTAGGTGACCTTTGAAGGTTGTCTTTCCCTCTTTCTTTCAAGTTAAGCTCTAGGTTAATTCTTGCGCGCATCAGGTGAGTTCTTGCCCCACTCATTTTACATAATCTCTTTTGGGGGAGATAGCATACTGTTGATCATAAACTCTTTTATATATGAGTGTGTATAATATTGATATAGTGCTGTTTACCATGGAAAAGTCCTCACACTTTCGGATTGTTAATATTGACTAGCAGGGAAATTTTGGGTAGTACTACTGGGTCTGACGAGCCCCACCTGTGCGACTCGAGGTCAAACGGGTGCAATTTTGTCCTAACACATTCGTCACGACCCGGTAAGTCATGACGGGAGGCAACAAACGTAACACAGTCAGCTTTGATCGCGAAATCACTATGATTAATATTTTTATGTTAATAGACTAGCTATCTATTGCAATACACTACTTATGCTCTGGAAACTGTTGATTGGTTTATATTTTAACGCAAACTCTTGAACTCACCAACCATGTGTTGACTTGTTTAGTATGCTATTCTCAGGTTAAGGTTGCCTGTTGCCTAGGAGCACGCACGTCAGCATTGTTGAGTTGTCTACATTTGCTTGTTTACAAATTTGGGATTATTTTCATATTAAACATTTGTGTTTGGGGCGCGTATGTTTTACGCATTCTCTTTACATACTACTTGTTTTGGGTTCTCTGGTTTTAAAAACGCTTCCGCAGTATTTTAAATGTTAACTCTGGTTTTGTTTATTAATCATATAGAGTCGTTCTTGGTAACTAATGACTGAGATCCTGGTATGTCACGCGCCTCGCGGTAAAACCCCGCATGCGGATTTTGAGGGTGTGAGATTGGTATCAGAGCCAGGGCCGGGCCGGTGTGCCAGCGAGGACGCTGGGCTCCCTAAGGGGGGTGGATTGTAACATCCCACATTGGTTGGGAAGGTGAACGAAGGCTTCTTTATAAGGGGCTTGAGACCTTCCCCACTGTGACGCGTTTTGCCTGGGCGATGGTGGTACGTCCCGGTCCAGGTGAAGACAAAACCGTGAGGCGATGGTGGTTCTTCCCGGCCAAAGCGGACAATATTATGGTGCGGTTACGCTGGGCTGTTACAGCTTTCGAGTAAAACTCCACCAAACCAGGGAGCAACCTGGAGTTCAAATGCCTAAACACACCAAAACACAAACCAAACCAAAAAAAACACATAAGAATCGGTCCCGAAGCTGAAAGCTCAGCTGAAACCGAACAAAACACACAAAAACTCACCTTTAACCGGAATCTTCTTCTTCTTCGTTGGTCGAACACTTCTCTTTTCTTCTTTTCCTTTTTGCAGCCGAGAGAGAGTGGGTGGAAAGGTGATAGTGGGCGGCCATGTTTCTTTTAAACATAAAATAATAATGTTTGTCCTTTTGTACACTTGTAAGGCCCCGTTTTCGGGATGCTTACAGCTGGACAATCATTGCACATAAAACATAAAACATATATTTAAGTGTACTAAAACAACACAGCGGAATAATTTAAAATCATTTCATTCATTGCTTTTGCAAAATAATACAACATTCATAATCGTTACAAAATATTGTTTGTTCGCATTACAATGCAAAAACGTCATAATTTAAACAATGGATGCCATCCTAAAAAAAACGCCAAGTAGATGCCTCGTGCCATCCTTAGCAACATTACCTGCCAACTGGAAAATACATAAAAGTCAGCGTTGCAGAGTGAGTTCTAGTTTTATAATTAAAATACTTTTCTTTCGTTTAAAACCGTACTTTACTTTCGTAAGAGATCATACATCATACGTAAAAATAGATAATCTCATTATTATCTTTCATCATCGTCAACTTACATTCATTCATTCATTCATTCTCTTTCTTATCGTACATTTCATTTGATCATTATTACTTTCACTTCTCTATGCTCCAAGCTAATGCCTTGAGCTATAACCCAAACATCATGCACAAGGCGGGTACTGGGCCGAAGACTATAAATAGACTTCAAACATCATGCCCGAGGCTGGCCCAGCACCGGGGTATCATCATTTGGACCAATGCCATGTGCTATACCCCAAACATCATGCACAAGGCGGGTACTGGGCCGAAGACTATAAATAGACTTCAAACATCATGCACTAGGCGGACAACAGCACCGGGGCAAGTGACAATGGTCCCATACGTATGGTCAGTCAAAAAGACTAGACCCCTAGTGTGCATCCTTTCGGGGTAGCTAACCCGCACACAGTTGAGCTAACACCCTTCATTGGGTGTGAACCTCCATATATTGCTTGCAAGACTTTTCTTACCTCCGTTCGTTCATTAATGCATGCATTCTTTCATTCTTTACGTTCCTTTTTTCATTCATCATTACTTTCCACTTTACGTTACTTAATACTTTTCATTCATTTCATACTCATAACACGTAAGTCACGGAATAATACATAATAGGAACATAAAGTCAACATAACACATTCATACATAGCATCACATAAACATCACATACCCCATCACACATCATCATAAATATCATGCATCAACCATTCACATGCGTTCAACATAAAAACATAACCGACCCTCCGCGGGACAGCGAGAGTTCGGGGGCGGCAGCCCCTGACAGTGGGGTCCTAGGGGTAGCAGCCCCTAGTGGGGTCCAAGGGGCAATGCCCCTGGCTGGGGCCCGACTGTTAAAACATTTTAAATTCTTGGACATTTAAAACATATATTCAGTATGCATTTCCAGCCCCAAACAAGTTTAAAACCTTTAAAATAAGGGATCTAGAACTCACCTGAACTCAGCGAGTAGCTTCTCAATCAAGCTTTCTAACCAAGGGTCGCACTACACAGCCTGCAGATAAGTTAACACTCAAAGGGGTTAATTTCTGCCTAATTTCGCTGCTAATTTGGCTGCATGATTAGCAGTTTCGCTAGCAGTTTCGCTGCCACCTTCGCTGGCAGTTTCGCTGGCATCTTCGCTGCCAGTTTCGCCTAACTTTCGTTGGAAATTCAAGTCTGCGAGACTACCTTTCGCAGGAAGATCCATAGTTTCTCTGGACGACTACATAATTTCGCTGGATGAACATCCAGTTTCGCAAAACGGGCTGAAATTACGAACCAACCCATTTTTGACCCAAAACTTCAATCTTTTACACCCAATCCTTGGTTTATCACCCAAGAAGCTATATCTAAGCTTCTTACATGTTTTCTTACACAAAAACGTGAGTTTTGGGTGATTCTTTGCCACTTTCAAAAACCTTAAACCCTATAATCCAGGTTTGCCCTTAAAGAACCGATTAAACGATGTTTCTTACCTGGATTCTTGGTCTTTTCTTGTTGTTTGGTTGCCCACAAACACCGATCTTCAATCTCTTGATCAACTGAGCCTTGGATCACCACTTTCTCTCTACTTTCTCTCTCTACACTCTCTCTCTCTAAAAGTTGGGTGTTGAGTTGCAAATGAGAGTGGCTCTTGCTGATCCATTTATATATACTGGGCATTCCCGGGACCTTAAACTCACCGAGCACATAACCCACGAGGTCTACTCGGTCCATACTCCATTTCCCGCTTATTTTCTTTAAATAATCCCGGCTAAGCCCATTATTATTAACTGGCTCGTTTCGACTTTATTCCGGGCGTTACAACACTTTAGCCCCTCCACTTTTGCAACTTCTCCTTTTGTCTTTATTCTTTTCTTAATAAATTTTCGGGTGTTACAAGTCCACTCCCCTTATAGAGGTTTCGTCCCCGAAACCTGTCACTCTTCGAATAGTTATGGGTAATGTTGTCTCATCTCCTCCTCAGTCTCCCACGTAGACGCAAATCCTTTCCTGTGCCTCCACTGTACTCGTACCAGTGGAACCACTTTATTTCGTAATATCTTCACCTTTCGGTCAATGATTGCCACTGGTTGCTCTAAATAATTGAGCCGTTCATCCACTTCAATGTTTTCCAGTGGTACAATCATATCTTCATCAGCTAGGCATTTTCTCAAATGAGATACATGGAATGTTGGGTGAATTCCACCTAACTCATCGGGTAGCTCCAACCTATAGGCCACCTCTCCTACTCGTGCAATGATTCGGAAAGGTCCTATATATCTTGCGCTTAGCTTACCCCTCTTTCTAAAACGAATGATCCCCTTCCAAGGTGAAACCTTCAGCATCACTTTATCACCCACCTGGAATTCGATCGGCCTACGCCTCTTGTCAGCATACGACTTTTGCCTATCTTTTGCCGCCTTTATAAATGCCTTGATCCTTTCTAGCTTTTCCGATATGGCTTCAATGATCTCGATGCTTCCCAATTCTTTCTACCCGATGTTGCCCCAACACACCGTGGTTGTGCATCTCCTCCCATACAACATTTCAAATGGTGGCATGCCTATACTGGCATGATAACTATTGTTGTAGGAGAACTCTACCAATGGTAGGTATTAATCCTAACTTCCACCAAAGTCAATAATGCATGCCCGGAGCATATCCTCCAAGGTCTCATGGTCCGTTCTGATAAACCGTCTGTCTGAGGGTGATAAGCTGTGCTAATGTGTAACCTCGTCCCCATGGCATCATGAAATCTCTTCCAGAACTTGGACGTGAACCGGGTGTCCCTATCAGAAATAATAGACACCGGTATGTCATGACAAGTTACAATCTCCTTGATGAACAGCTCCGCCAACCTTTCCGACGAGTAAGTCTCTCGGATCGGCAAAAAGTGTGCACTCTTCATCAGGCAGTCTACGATCACCCAAATGGTATCACATCCTCTCACAGTACGAGGAAACTTTTTGATGAAATCTATGGTGATGTGTTCCCACTTCCATTTGGGTATATCCAAAGGTCGGATCTTCCCATATGATTTCTATCACACCCCAGGCCCAAGGAGGGTGGGATGTCACAGACTAGCAAAATACATGGCAGTGGAAACTAACCACTAAAGAGCACACAAGGAAAGAAATCGCATGGCATTACATTTAAATAGCATACCCGGGCTATGAAAGTCTTGCCCAAACATAAAATCAACACCCATTACAAATTATCCAAATTTAACATAACAATTCGAATGTCTAATAATGTTATAAAAATCAAGTAATGCCATTGGTAGTCACAGTGCTAAGCCTTCCATAATGGGTTTCCATTAAAATCCAAGCTTCATCATGGGTTACCGAAACATGCTCAAAAAGATTTTTGTATCAACTATAAAGTTGGTGAGTTCAAGTGCTTAAAGTTCAAAAACAAAAGGGCTCTTTAGAATCCATAAGTTAAATTTAAAAACATAAGTATCACTATTGTGGGATCACAATCAACCCTGCACTCAGCCCTGGCTAGCCTCTTCTAAACTTGTGTTATGCCGGTTATCCCATGGGGGAAACTGAGCCCCAAAGAGTGTACCATACCTGCTGAGTGGTACACCATAGTATCTTATAAAACTTGTTACATGACACAAACAACCCCGCAGGGCCTCAGTGTGGTACCCTTCCTGTTATGTCAGAAGGCATTGTGCGTGAGGGATTCCCCAAGTAGATGTACCCATATAAAACAAGCGGTTCATACAAGAATTAATGATTGTGATACAAGTAGGTGCAGGTTCTAACATTAGCCACAACATATAGTAGCATCACATAATAGTACACAAATAACTTTTAGTTCAAACATAGTATGCTTCATCCCAAAATAGTAGTAAAAAGGGAACGCTAAAACTCACCTTAGAATCAAATAAAAGTCCTTCAAGTACCAACAAGTCCGTGTCCTAGCACCCTATTATCATGACACAAGTAGTAAGCTATATGTTCTTAGACTATTGAAAGTGTAACTAAGTGCATTTGATGGTCATAAGTTCATGTGGCTTCATTTCTTAGAAGTTTGCGTCAAAAGTTTCCTTTTTAGGAAAGTTGGGGTTTTGGCATGTGAATGACAAGTTTATGATACTTATAAATTTGTTTACATGATAATAAGTTTAATAATAGTTTCTGGTCATATAGTTACTGAAATTTAGTCATATTTACGGAATTTACACTTTGGTCCCTCAAGTTTTAAAATTTACAATTTTCACCCCCAAAGTTGCATTCTTCCCCTTTTTTGACCCAATATGGCCCTTATTAGTTCCTAGTGGTTTTTATATTACTTTTAGGCCTGTTTTAAAATAATTTTTTGGGTCCTTTGAGTAAAAGCCACATTTTTAAAATCTAACCCGTTAAAACCCGTTTTTTTACCCGAAACCGACACTCTAATCCATTTTCTTTCAACTTTCCACCAAAATATCACTTTGCGGTCTTCTAACTCAATGAAATAACATGGATTTATAGGTCTTAGGCTTGTTACACAATTTTTAGAAATTTATCCAAAAATTTCCCGGTTTAGGCTTAATTTGACTAAATAAATCCATAGAAATAACATATTAACCCAAAAATTAACCAAGTTTGGTTTTTAGCACTAAAATACTTAAAGCCTGGAAATTTTAATACTTGAAACTTATTAAGTTTTTGGCCATTTTGAGAATTTCATCACCTATTCGGGTCACTAAATAAGCTACTAATGTCCGTTATACCATACCAATCCGTCCATATCTATAATTTTATAAGTTTAACATCATCAAACTACTAGAAAATAAAATAACCTCACGGATTTTACAATATTAATTGACAAGGTTATGATTAAGGTGTTTCTACGCCATTTTCCCATGTGTTACCATAAAAGTTAGAGTTTAAACATCCTTAACTCTTTTTGTAACATTAAGTCCAGATTATTATAATGTTCATAATACATTTTCTTAAGCAGGTTTTAAGCATAGAATGGGGGTTGATCAAGACAAGTGGTTAAATGGGTGCTAAAAACTCATGAAAAAGAGGGTTTTCGGGTTCAATCATATGCACCAACACATGATATGTGAGCATTTAGAAGAATGTACCTTTTGTGAAGTCGTGAGTCTTACAAAGATAGTGATATGGTCGCAAGATTCTGTTTTGAAACAAGAATATTGGGATTTATGGAAGAAAAATAGAGAAAACTCAAGAAATAGTTTTCGTTCGGGTACAAAAATGCTTACACACTAGATGTTCCATGTTTTGAGATGATTTAGAGAGTATGAAGGCTGTTGGTTTGAGAGCTTGAGCTGAACCTTCCTGTCCTTGCGAGAATCTTGTGTGGTGACACTCTTTAACTCCTCCTATAGTCGGGTTTGCTCCTGCTCAGTGTAGTTCTTGAAGAAGTTCTTTGATTTTCTGATGAAGATGGTGAAGAGATCGTAGAGAGAGAGAGCAGAGAGGATTTTCAAGAAGGAGAGAAAGAGTAAGATGGTGTGGAGTGTGCGGTATTGAACGGAAGAAAGAAAATTATCGGGAGGGTGGTGGAGTGTGTAATCGGGTTTGGGAAACTCGAAGGGAGGTGTGGTTGGTGAATGGGGGCGGCCGAATGCATGGTGACAATCCCATGCATTGGGTGATATTGGTAGTGCTAAGACCGGTCAAATAGTCTTCTAGAAAGTTTTTGAAAATAAAATTTTAAAATGTTAAGTGTTAGACTTCAAAAGATAGAAAATTTTCGGGCCGCACAGTGCCAATGCCCCTGTATAGTGCCCATGCGCCCATTGCCAATGCGCCTGAACATTGCTAATGCGCCCACAGCCAATATGCCTGCACAGTGCTCATGCGCTTGAACAGTGTTAATGCGCCCACTACCAATGCACCTGAACAGTGTTAATGCGCCTATACAATGGTCATGCGCCTAAGAAAAACAAATGCGGAAGACTAGGATTTATATTTTTATGTAATATTATCAGGCTAGTTTAGCCAATTAGCATTTTCTAGCCTTGAGAATTAGTTTCTATACTAAGGCAAGTCCTAATGGAACCATCTAAGGAAATTAAGCACACAAACAATTAATCACAGAAGAAAGAAGATACATAAATATAATAAAATATTAAAAATGAAACAATGCCAACTTAAATTTAAGTATTTTAAGTCAGATCTAGGAATCAGTTGTTATAGTTTCTGATGTTCCGCCTTCTCTTGCAAACAAGTCAGGCACTTACTCACGTACTCCACCACGTCACGCTTCATCCTTGGCCACCAATAATCCTTCTTCAGAGCATGATACATTTTTGTAGCACCGGGATGGATGGAATACCGTGTTTTGTCGGCCTCATCCATGATCCTTCCCCTCAGCTCCCCATAATGAGGAATCCACATCCGCTCGAAACAAGTTTTAATGCCAATGGTGTTTTCCCCTAAATCCGTCGCCTGCCCCTTCATTTGTTCAGAGTCGATCCTATCATCGTTTAATTCCTCGTCTTGGAATTCCCTAATTTGACCCATAACGTATGGCGTCATAACCAGCTGGCAAGCTTTCACTCGAATCGGTTCTAGCCTCTCCTTTCGACTGAGGGCATCAGCTACCATATTCGCCTTACTTGGATGATAGTGGATTTCGCTGTTGTAATCCTTGATCAACTCTAACCATCTTCTTTGTCTTATGTTAAGATCCTTCTGCTTGAAGAAGTACTTCAAACTTTTGTGATCAATGAAGATGGTGCACCTCGTCCCGTACAGGTAGTGCCTCCAAATCTTCAACGCAAAAACCATAGCCGCTAACTCCAGGTCATGAGTGGGATAGTTCGTCTCATGGATTTTCAATTGCCGGGACGCATAGGCTATAACCCATCCCCGTTGCATCAGCACATAACCCAATCCCGAATAAGAAGCATCGGAATAAACCACCAAGTCTTCATTCCCTTCAGGTAATGTCAAGATAGGAGCTTGAGTCAACCTTGTTTTCAACTCTTCGAAAGCATTCTCCTGCACTTGACCCCATATGAACTTCACATCCTTACGGGTCAATTTGGTCAATGGTGAAGCTAACTTGGAGAAGTCTTGGATGAACCGTCTATAGTAGCCCTCTAAACCCAAGAAATTGCGGATCTCGGATGGCGTCTTTCGGGTCTTCCATTGCATAACCGCCTCCACCTTTGCTGGGTCCACCATAATCCCTTCAAAATTAAACACATGACCCAAAAACTAAACTTCCCTCAACCAGAACGCGTATTTAGAGAACTTACCATACATCTTCTCCCTTCTAAGCGTCTCCAATACTTCGCGAATATGACCGGCATGCTCTTCTTCACTCTTAGAATAAATCAGGATGTCATCAATAAACACAATCACTGATTTATCCAACATCATCCGACACACCCGATTCATCAAATCCATAAAAGCAGCTGGTGCTTGGTTAGACCGAAAGACATAACAAGTAATTCGTAATGCCCATATCGAGTTCAAAAAGCAGCTGGCGCCTTGGAGCTGATCAAACAAGTCGTCAATCATCGGTAGTGGGTACTTGTTCTTCACCGTTAACTTGTTCAACTCATGGTAGTTGATACACATCCTCATGCTACCGTCCTTCTATCTAGATCACGGAATCCTTGTATGTAAAGAGAGCACAGAATCAAAGGAACTGGTACTGGAGGAGTATTGTCCATATCGGGAGTTGGACAAAATTAAGAAGGAGTTCTTGTACCTGGAGGCTGGAAACATGACTCATCAAGAGTTTACCTCCAAGTTCAATGAGCTTGCAAGACTCGTGCCGGATCTAGTAACCCTAGAGTCCAAGAAGATCTAGAGATACATGCAAGGTTTGCCCGTGGATATCAGGAGAAACATGATAGCTGCTAGATTGAGCACTTTTAGGTCTGCAGTAGATTTGACGGGAAGGTTGTATGATGAGAGGGATCCGGTGCCAATTCAGAGGAAGATTGAAAAGAGTTGGAACAAGAACGGTAATGGGAAGCGATTCATGGGTGACCATTATGGGATCGGGGAAAAGAAGATGAGGATTGACGATCGCCGCCCAGGATCGAGTAAAGGGGGTAACAGGAGGGAATGTAAGAAGTGTGGGAAGGTTCACTTGGGTGAATGTAGAGTGGCTATGAACTGGTGTTTTAAGTGTGAAGGTGTAACACCCCAAATTTTTATTTAAATGAAGAAAAGAAAAGTATCCAGAAAGAAAAGTAAATGGGCACAAGTTGAAGGGGGCAAAGTGTAAAAGGTGCACAAACTCATTATTTTAATATAAAAGAGGGATGGCCGCCCCATAAAGCAGCAGATCTGCTTTTGGCCTCGGCTGAAGAAGAAAAAGAGCAAGAAATCGGGTTTTTGGAGAAGAAGAAGGAAGAAGAAGCTGCAAAAGGTAAGTTTCTTGGGTTTATGTTCGGTTTTTGCTTAGTTTACAGCTTGTAACCGAAGTTCTCGGTGTTTTAGAAGGTTGCTCTTGGGATTTCGAGGCTGAAATCGCAAGTGGAGGTGTGTGGTTTGAAGAGCTGCTTCGAGGTGAGTTTCTAGATCCCCTTTTTACTGGTTTTTTTAAGTGTTTGGGGCTGTTATGCATACCGGCCAGAAGGTTTCTAAACCCAACCGTGAGTTTCAGCATGATGTTCGATTGTGTTCTTTTGATGTATGTTTTTAGATGTTTTCCTAAGATGTGTGTGATGTTTAGTTGGTTCTAAGTGTGTAGAATGATAGATCTATGCTAAGGATGTGTTAGGATGATGATTGGGAGCTGGTTATAGCCTAAGTTACGTTGCAGGTTAATCTGTTCATCCGCATTTGTTGTATGTTCATCCGCATTTAGTTCATGCGCATTTCTTTGGGACACTTGGATATTTTCTGAAGTGTTCATCCGCATTTGTTGTATGTTCATCCTCATTTGGTTCATGCGCATTTCTTTGGGACACGGAATATTTTCTGAAGTGTTCATCCGCATTTGTTGTATGTTCATCCGCATTTGGTTACTAATGCGCATTTGTCTGTTCATCCGCATTGTTCTTGCTTATCCGCATTTCTTTGGGGACTTGGGCTCTTTTCTGGAATCTTGGGAAGTAGAACTTAGTGCTAAGAAATGATGTCTCGGGGCTGCTTATGCTTGTTTATGATGTGAATGTTGTGGTTGTATGTATGTGTTATCTTTCTTCGCTAAACGGTTTTCAAAACGTATGTATTATGTTATAATACCTGTTGTGTATTATGTTGTGACTTTACGTGGTATGATGTATAATTATGTACGTAAGGTATTATGTAACGAAGTGAAAGATAACGATAATGAAAGTGGAACGTAAAGAACGAATGAAAAGTCTTGCAAGCAATGTATGGAGGTTCACACCCAATGAAGGGTGTTAGCTCAACTGTGTGCGGGTTAGCTACCCCAAAAGGATGCACACGGGGAGTCTATCCTTGAGATAAACTCGAAGGGTGTCTAATCCTTGAGGTTGACTCGAATGATGTCGTGATGCTTATCCCGGTACTGTGTCAGTCTTCGAACATGAGTCGGGGGTTTGTTTACAGGCCCCAGCACAGTATCAGTCTACGGACATGAGTCGGGGATGTTGCAAAACAAAACGGGATCCTTGTCGTGTACCCCGGTACTGTGTCAGTCTTCGGACATGAGTCGGGGGTATTGCATTAGACAGGATCTAGATAGAAGTGAAAGATAATAATGAATGAATGTAAGTTGACGATGATGAAAGATAATAATGAGATTATCTATTTGTACGTATGATGTATGATCACTTACGAAAATAAAGTACAGTTTTAAACGAAAGAAAAGTATTTTATTTAAAAAACTAGAACTCACTCAGCGTCGCTGACTTTTTGTATGCATGATAGTTGGCAGTATATTGTTGATGCTGAGGAGTTGCAGGCATGGATGCATACGCTACTGGGAGTGTTTTGAAGGTTGGCATCCACATTTTGGACATGTTATTGTATTTTGAAATGTAAATGATTTATGTAATGAGATAACATGTTCTAATTATAAATGAAAGTTATTAATTTCCGCTGCAAAGAAATGAGTATTTTAAATATTTTATGCAATGACGGTCCAGCTGTAAGCGTTCCGGAAACGGGGCCTTACAGAAGGCGAAGGCCACTATGCTAGAGAGTGCGGGGTACCATAATGTTATCGGTGTGGGGAGGTAGGTGTGACAACCCTGAAATTTGGGTCTGAAAAATTTTCTTTAAAACGACCCAAAGCAGTGCTTTAAGCGTGATCAAAGCCCAATAAACGACTTGCCCAATTGTGACCCAATAAGAAATCTAAAACCCAAAGGTAGTATTTTTATAATGTAAATAAAACATTTCGATAACCGAGAAATTTCTTCTATGAATTAACAACCGCATAACAAAATATTTGCATGCTGAACTATTTAACTACAGGCCGATATCCGGCAAACAACGGAAACCTGGCATGGTTAATAAATAGTGAAGCAATAACGTGTGAATATATTTTAAATGGTGAATGGAAACAAAATCAAAGGACTCATGCGAATTAAGAAAACACTAATAACAATAGCTATAACTGCACAATTTTGGTTAACATCTGACAGATGTCAATGAACGCGCAACAATTGAAAATGTGAACAAGCACAAAGTATTTATTTCAGAATTATAAATTTAACACTATTCTTTTATTTATTTGTTTATTTATTTATTTTTATATATTATTCTATTAACGGAACAACTAAATCGCGAATGAAAATCAAATCCTAAAAATAATTTAAATACGCGATGTTCGATGTCACCAATTTAAACGTCACCCGATATTTAATATAAAAAATCCTTCGCGCACGTTTGTATACGAAATGAAATTACTGAAACCATCGTCAAAGTCGGAAACCCGGTACGACACGCGACTAGGTCGAGGACAGTGTCGAGAGGACACTGCGCAGAAAGACAGTGTGGAAAGACCTGGGTATAAAAACCCACACCTAGTCCATTTACATCATTTTCACACAAAATTAAAAACACACACTTAGAGAGAGCATGGAGAGAGATCGGCAGTTGAGAGAAGAAGGGAAGAGTGCCGGCGGCGATCCGGCTGCGACCGGTGGCCGGCCTCCTCGCACGGCGGCGAGTGGCCGTGCTCCGGCTAGTGCCTTACATCAAGTCGAAGCCCTCGACAAGGCAAACAAAATGGTGGTGGTGTTGTCTCGGTGTCCCGGGACCACCGATGACGGCGACCGTGGTTGCGACAAAAGGGGTGGCCGCAGGCGGCCTAGATCCGCCCCACTCCTCCTCCTTTGGTAATGTTTCCCCTTAAAATGGATCTAGTTTCATTCGTCTTTTGTATTCTTGAACCATGAACCATAACCCGTAAATCGGGTAGATCTTGAGTTGCATGTGTGCATCCATACTAGATCTAGGCTCACGACGGCGGTCATGGTGGTTGGTGCAGGTTATGGTGACCGAAGATGGCGACTGGAAGTCATTGGGGTTGAATGCTACGGTGGCTTCCGGCGACGCGAACACCCACCGGCTGCTGGGCAGCAGCCGCGGAATGGTGGCGGTTGTGGGTTGAGCGTGGTTAGTGGTTGGTGATGGTTGCGACGGCAGTGAGAGGTGGTGGTTCTGTTGGTGTTAGGGCTGCTATAGTGGTGGTTGGTTCTGTGCAGGGCGATGAAGACAGTGATGGCAGTCGCCACGGTGGTTCTTGTTTGCGATATTGGTGTTGTTGGTTATGTTAATGGGGGTTGTCGGGTTGGAGGCAACGGTGGTGTGAGTGGGTGGTTGTAGGCGATAGTGAAGGTGATGTATCAGTTGGGGTTATTGGCTATAGTGGTCATGGATGGTGATGGAGAAGGTGGTTTCGTAGGTGGTGATTATGGCATGTGGTGGTTGTAAGTTGTGGTTCATGGTTGTGGCTTGCGATAGTGGTGGTGATGGCAGCCGCGTTGTGGTTGTGATAGCGGTGGTGAGTAGCGGTATATGGTGGTATGTGATGGTCTTGGGTGGTGTTTGGTTACGGGTTTGGATTTGGTGGTGTTTGAACGCAAATAGTTCAAATGGTTGTGGTTGGGTTTGGAATTTGAAGTGTTTGGACACTGGTCAACACTCGTCAAATGGTGGATCTAGCGGGAAGGTATACGCGCACGCTTGATTTTTTAATGTGGCTATTACCTTTAATGAATCGATTGAGCTCGTCTTAAAATAGCGTCTTGTGATTATAAATTTTATCATAAATGATGTATAATAATAATAATAATAATAATAATAATAATAATAATAATAATAATAATAATAATAATAATAATAATATTAATAAAGATCAAGAATTGAATTATAACATATATAGATACATATAAATATATACTCTTTTATTTTATACAAAACAATGGCTAGACACATAAACACAAACCAAATGTGATACTACAAAATGTAATGGTAATTTATATATATAATGTATTAAACAATAGTAATACTAATAAAATTATTAATACAAATAATTGTACTGTTGTTGTTAACACCAATATTGTTGCATTTCTTTAATATTATTGTTAATGCTTATAAGCGCGTTTTACCAAATGGTTCCAATGTCATTGATAATGATATGCAATATAATGATGAAGACATTCCAAGTTATGTACTAGGACCATTACAATTAAAGAATTCCACTCATAATTAATATTACTGTTAACTAATATAAGTAATACTATTATCATTATGTTATAACTACACAATCATCATCATCATGTATTTTTATATACACTAGCATTACTAATGTTATCATTAGTAATATTATTTTATTCCTAATAAATAGTCTAACCAAGCTTTATTATTACCAAGTTTACTATGGATGATTATGATTATGTATGATACTGGTAACATTATTAATAGTAGCATCTATTTATCAACACATAATCATATAAAATTTTATTATTACTATCAATCTTATCAAAAGTGGTGTAAATAATATTACTTTGTCATCATCATAGCTAATATTATTTTCAATTCTACTTATAACCATACGGTAAAAACAGCGATCATACATCTAACATTAGTGTAAACATTGTTATATCTTCAATCATAACTTCTAGAGATACCTTATAATATTAGTAATTTTATTATCATGCTAATAATGTTATCAATGGCATTCAAAATGTGTTTTATCAGGAATTATAGTTCTATTTCGTTACCATACTAACGACTATTACTAATTATTTCATTATTATCATCAAGTTTATTAATATCAATGTTGGAGTCATTAATACTAATACCATCTATCATATACGATGTCTTGAATGATAATAGTATGTGTTAGTACAACTTAAGCACATGAAAATAATACAATAATTAAGTATAAATAATATAAATTTTAGCATCGCATTTACTAACACGTCTGATATCATATATTAAGAATTAATCATTTTCCTTTCTCCTTTAATGAGCTTAACTTGTATTATCATAATTAGTACTACTACCATCCAAAAATAATATACAACTATAGTTCTGGGCAAAGCAAATTCAAAGCAAACGGTTGCCGAATATGTGAATGTATACCTTTAAAAGCATAACCTAATCCCACGAAGGTCTTGAATGATAACGAACCCTGGAACACGTAATGATCCTTGAACGAAATACTAGAAGAGGGAGCTCAATCTTATTGAAAATAAATATAAACTATTACCATTCCTCAAAATGTACACTTGTGAATAATTGTAACTAGGACACCATGAGGACTACACACACATCATAGGAAACTTACGACACTGGTATAGATTATGCATGCTGCGAGCCCAGGTGAGTCTCATGACTCCCTTTTTACTTTACAACTTTTGGGGTGAAATACATACTCTTGGTTTTAACTTTGTAATGATGCAACACTACTTGCTCTTGTCCCCGAACGTGAGCACAATCATTAACTCTTGTGAGTTTTAATGTTCCTTTTTACTACTGTTTTGGGATGAAACATGCTATGTTTGAACTAAAAGTTATTTGTGTACTATTATGCGATGCTATTATATGTTGTGGCTAATGTTAGAACCTGCACCTACTTGTATTACAATCATTAATTCTTGTGTGAACCGCTTGTTTTATATAGGTAGATCTACTTGGGGATTCCCCCACGCACAGTGCCTTCCGACATAATAGGAAGGGTACCCCACTGAGATCCTGCGGGGTTGTTTGTGTCATGTAATAGGTTTTATAAGATACTATGGTGTACCACTCAGCAGGTATGGTACACTCTTTGAGGCTCAGTTTCCCCTATGGGATAACCGGTATAACACAAGTTTAGAAGAGGCTAGCCGGGGCTGAGTGCAGGGTTGATTGTGACCCCACAACAGTGATTCTTATGTTTTTAAATTTAACTTATGGATTCTAAAGAGCACTTTTGTTTTTAAACATTAAGCACTTGAACTCACCAACTTTATGTTGACATGTTTTGAGTATGTATTTCAGGTGATTGTCTAACTATATTGGGGGAGTCTTAATTAGACTCCCTAACATTGGAATTACAAACTTATGAACACATTTGACTTTCCCTATAGAAGAGCCACCCTAGAAGGGCAGTACAAGAACCTAGACAAGCCAAACAAGATAGGCACTTGGTGGATGGATGTTAAGGATCCTATGGATGATGCCTACGATCTAGTTAGACTCATGTTGGGTTGTAATACAGTGTAAATAATTTATTATTGTGCATGTAAACCAATGGCTCATGTTGTTGCATACATGGTTTCCGCTGTGTTTGTTCATATTCAATCGTCACGACAAGACCCGGACGGACTGGGTGTGACAGTAGGCCACTCGGGCCGAGATTGCAAGAAAGGTGGAGCAGGGAGCTCAGGGACTCAGACTATGGGAGAGAAAGAGAGGAGTGAGAACACCAAAGCCAAGGCAAGGGCATTCAACATGACCCGGGAAGAAGCCAGAGTGGACCCTGAAGTAGTTTCAGGTATGTTTTTGGTAAACCAACTGTAAGCTTCTATGCTCTTCGATTTTGGTGCTAGTAGAGGTTTTGTATCATACAACCTTCCCTCCAAATCTACTACAGACCTGAAAGTGCACATTGAACTTGGAGGTATACTCTTGATGAGTCATGTTTCCAGCCTCCAAGTGCAAGAACTCCTTCTCAATTTTGTTGAACTCCCGATAGGTGCATTATACTATTCATGAAAGATTAACAAAATACATGGGAAAAGAAATACATACAAAAAGACATTAAACAACAATAGTTCTCGAAGAGATAATTATTTGCTTTCCCTAAGAACCTTCAATGCTATGGAGTTTTGATCCTCAAATCCCGTCATAATGATGACTAAAATCGCACTAATCAATCACAATGGAACATAGGATCTACTGTTTATACCGAATGCAACGCGAACACGAAACCATACAAATGACCATTGAAAATCGATACACTCCTTCCCAAAACTAAACAAGAACTCTCCATAACCATCTTTGAACACTATTGCCTTAAGAATCTGGTGCTGATTCATGAAATCCTTTATTAAGCACAAACGCAATGATAAGAGTTGTAAAGAACAAACTAACTACTCGTATTCACTCAATAAGAATCGAGAATCAAATTACAATTACCGAATAAAACTATTGAAATGTCAAACAAGAAACGCCATGTGTGATCGATAAAAATGAAGTCAAATCAAGTTAACTCGTCCGAGTATGTAATATTTCCTTCTATTTTAATAAAATATGCAACTACGGATAGGTGCATTAAATTATTAATGAAAGTTTAACAAAATATATGGGAAAAGAAATACGTACAAAAAGACATTAAATAACAATAGTTCTCGCAGAGATAGTTATTTGTTTTCCCTAATAACCTTTAATGCTATGGAGTTTTGATCCCCAAACCTTATCAACACACTCGAAGCCTAATTTCATCAAATCTCGTTATATTGATGACTAAAATGACACAAATCAATCACAAATGGAACATAGGATCTAATGTTTAAACCGAATGCAACACGAACATGAAACCATACAAATGACCGTTGAAATCGATACACGCCTTCCCAAAACTAAACAAGAACTCACCATAACAATCTTTGAACACTTTTGCCTCAAGAATCCACTTAAAATAATCAAAATGACAATCATCGATTCACGGAATCCTTTATTGAGCATAAACACAAGGATAAGAGTTGTAAAGGACAAACTAACTACTCATATTCACCCAATAAGAATCTAGAGCACCCGAATTGATCTGATACCTTTTGCCCTTTATGCTCAATAATGGATTCACGGAATCCTTTTTTGGTAAACCAACTGTATGCTTCTGTGCTCTTTGATTCGGGTGCTAGTAGAAGTTCTTTGACCTTCAGCTGATGGTAACCAGATTGGAGATCTATCCTTGAGAACCAACTGGCGGCTTGGAGTTGATCAAACAAGTCGTCAATCCTCGGTAGTGGGTACCTGTTCTTCACCGTTAACTTGTTCAACTCACGGTAGTCGATGCACATCCTCATGCTACCGTCCTTCTTTTTTACAAACAAGATGGGTGTGACATCCGGTAATTTTCCGTTACCAAACTCCGTTTGTTCCGTTAAGTCTTGCATACACGTGTCGGGAGCACACACTAGTTGTCGTTGAAAGTTGGTGACTTAACAGTAATCAGTAATGTTAAATTGATGATAATTAAGTTTAACAATGTGATTATTAAGTTATGCTTATGTAATTTAAATGTTAACTGTAATTTTATCGCGTAACGTGAAAACGTGCATATTTATTTCGTGTGTTTTGTGATAAATGGGAATTATGCATGATTGTTATTTGTGATTAATAATAATTGTGTTTAGTAGTTAAAAACTATTTAAAAACTATTCAAAAAGCCTAATCTTTATAAAATACAAACTTTGAGGGTTAAAAGGGTAATTATTGCTAAATAATTAAACAAAACACAAAACCCAACCCTAATCCCACCCATTCGGCCGCGACTTCATTCTCACACCCTCACCATCGCGAATTCAGCCAAGAACAACCATTCACATTCGAATTTGGATCGATTTCAAGGCACACAACAAGTTAGAACCTTCAATTGCAAACTATTACACATTTAAAGGTTAGATTTTTATATGATTTGGTGATTGTTCATGATTGGCCGAAAGTTCCATGCGAATTCTGCAATTGATGGTCGATTGATGCTTGTTTGTTGTTAATGTGTTTACTAGATAGATTACATGTTAATTAACGTCAAGTATGCAATAAAGGTTGGATTTTTACAAGTTTTATGGAAATTGCATTAGGGCCGAAACCCTAATTCGAAACTTGCAATTGGGGATCGATTTGTGGATGTTGGTTGGTGTTATTGTGTAGTTGTATTGTATATATGCTAGTTAACGTCGATTATGCAAGAAAGCTATGATTTTGATACATTGTTCATAGGTTACTAATAATAGTAACTTTATTTTGCATGAATTGATGATTGGTTGATGTATGAATGTTATGGATGTGTTTGTAATGATGTTTAGATGCTAGATGGTTGATATGAATGTTAGGAATTCAAGAATGCATGTTGTAGTTCATACCTTACTAAAGATAGTAACTTTTGGGTATGAAAGTTGATGAATCATGATGATTAGGTGTTGTTGATCATGTTTAAATGTTGTCATGGGCTTGAATTGGTATATAATTGATGAATTCATGAATGTAGTGGGAGTTTGATGAATTTGGGATGAACTTTCCCAAAAGGGAAACTTTAATTGTGCAAATCCTTGAATTGGATGATTTGAGCATGTTTGGGATATTAGGATCATGCTAGTGTGTTCATGGATGATTTCTAAGGTAACTAAATGTGTTGTTTGTGTTGTATGATTGTTTAGTTGGATAGTTATCTGATTTGGCCTGTTTGTGGGAATTCATGGTAATGGGTCATATGGGTATGTTAGGACTATTGTTGGGTTGTATGTTGATCATGTATGATATGCTGTTGTGTTAGTATTAACGAGTTATCACCTATAATGTCGCCAACGGGTCAAACGGGTCAACTGGGTCAAATGTGTCTCGTCTTTCTTAATCCTTGAGTCTCTTGGTTTGTAGAACACTTGGGGTTTCATGTTGATTCTGTGTACACGTACTTATGTACTCTTGTGTTCTAGGTAACCTTTGAAGGTTGTCTTTCCCTCTTTCTTTCAAGTTAAGCTCTAGGTTAATTCTTGCGCGCATCAGGTGAGTTCTTGCCCCACTCATTTTACATAATCTCTTTTGGGGGAGATAGCATACTGTTCATCATAAACGCTTTTATATATGAGTGTGTATAATATTGATATAGTGCTGTTTACCATGGAAAGTCCTCACACTTTCGGATTGTTAATATTGACTAGCGGGGAAATTTTGGGTAGTACTACTGGGTCTGACGAGCCCCACCTGTGCGACTCGAGGTCAAACGGGTGCAATTTTGTCCTAACACATTCGTCACGACCCGGTAAGTCGTGACGGGAGGCAACAAACGTAACACAGTCAGCTTCGATCGCGAAATCACTATGATTAATATTTTTATGTTAATAGACTAGCTATCTATTGCAATACACTACTTATGCTCTGGAAACTGTTGATTGGTTTATATTTTAACGCAAACTCTTGAACTCACCAACCATGTGTTGACTTGTTTAGTATGCTATTCTCAGGTTAAGGTTGCCAGTTGCCTAGGAGCACGCACATCAGCATTGTTGAGTTGTCTACATTTGCTTGTTTACAAATTTGGGATTATTTTCATATTAAACATTTGTGTTTGGGGCGCGTATGTTTTGCGCATTCTCTTTACATACTACTTGTTTTGGGTTCTCTGGTTTTAAAAACGCTTCCGCAGTATTTTAAACGTTAACTCTGGTTTTGTTTATTAATCATATAGAGTTGTTCTTGGTAACTAATGACTGAGATCCTGGTATGTCACGCGCCTCGCGGTAAAACCCCGCACGCAGATTTTGAGGGTGTGACAGATTGGTATCAGAGCCATTGGTTATAGGGAACTAGGTTGCATACACATACTAGACTATAACTGCACAGTTGTTAGTTACTCATCGCTTACTCTCCTTACTGTATACTCATTGGCATACGCAACATGTACTTCGCAGCATGGCATCGACATCCAGAAATTTAGGCAAGAGACCTGCACGATCTGAGTCACCTCCTACTTCTCCCGTACCAGATAGGGGATTTAACTGGCCACGACATCCTTATCCTCCTAGCGAGATAGACTGGAATCAGCCTTTCATACCTCCTGAGCTCGATCCTCCACGTAACTGGGATTTCTACCCCACTTACATAAACCGTATGGCATATAGAGAGCGCGTACCACCAGTAGTACCTACACGACCTAGGACTAGGTCATCAACCGCCTCTACTTTGCCTACACTTCCTACCTTGAGCATCCCCTGGAGCAGGCATTTGCAGCTTTGGTAGCCACACTGGACACAGAGCGACAGCGAATTAGAGGACTCACTGATGAGAACTCTGCATTACGATCTGAGATGCGTCAGCTGCGTTACCAGGTAGATACGCTTCAGGAGCGACTTTCGATGGCCATTGGTGGACATCATACTCTGACAGGCAACGTGGTAGCACTTAGTGAGCGCATGGACGCACAGGATCACCATAATATGGAGATCGATAATAGGTTTGCTGAGTTAGAGGCACAGCTAGCAGCACTTCAGATTGCTGAAGCTCCTGCACCTTTGGTGGACCCTGATGAGGAAGACCCAGAAGAAGAACCCGAGGAAGCCCCCGAAGAAGAACCAGTAGAGATGGATGAGGACAGTGATGGATCTGACGTACTGGACTGATCCTACCTTTTAAATGACTTAGACTATGTAGTGTTTCTTTTCTTTGAAACATATGTGGGAAGGGTTGTTTCCCACCCAACTGACAAACTTAAATTTTGACATTGATGGAATATTTTATGACTCAATTGCAAATTGTTTATCTTTGATTATTATTTCTGTTATAAATGTTGTGGTTGTGGTGAATGCATTATTTCTTATTGTTTACTGTACCTTGATGAGATTAATGTGTTGGATGTTACTCATTATTGTAATTGTGAATTTTAAAGTGAAATATGGACGCACGTGGAAGAGGACGTGGGCGTGGTCGTGGACGTGGCGCCGGAGGCCGTGGAGCCGGAGCCATAAACATGACGCCTGCGGAATTGGCGGCATTAATTAATGAACATGTTTAGGCGGCAGTGGCTGCTGCCCAACCGGGACAACCAGCAGGTAAATGATAACAAGAGGTTAAACTGATTATCCTAGTTTTTGTCTAGGATATCTGACTAATGTTTGGGTTGTCAAACAGGACCACCACCATGTACCTACAAGTCCTTCATGGACTGTAAACCCCATACCTACAGCGGGACGGAAGGAGCTGTAGGGCTTGTAAGGTGGTTTGAGAAGACAGAGTCTGTCTTTGCGAAATGCAACTGCCCGCCTGCTGATCAGGTGAAGTATGCCACCGGGACATTGGAAGGCGCAGCACTTTCCTGGTGGAATGCCCAGGTACAAATGCTGGGTCAAGCCGTGGCCAATGAACTACCTTGGGATGAATTCAAAGAAATCATGACTGAAGAATACTGCCCCCGGAATGAAGTGCAGAAACTGGAGATTGAGTTCTGGCAACTCAAAATGCAAGGCTCAGAAATTGAAGCCTACACGACTCGTACTCATGAGTTAGCCACTTTATGCCCAGGGATGGTGAATGAAATGCACAAGAGGGTGGAGCATTATATACGGGGATTGGTGCCTGAAATTCAAAGTATGGTAACTGCTTCTAACCCCACTACCATACAACAAGCAATCCGAACAGCCCACAGGCTGACTGACCAGGCAGTTGAGCAAGGTCGGTTACCCAAACGGGGTGCGGTGGCAAGCGTGCCCGACCAGAAACGTAAGTGGGATGGTTCAAGCAACAAGGGATCGTCATCTAGTAGCCAATCTCAACCCCAACAACAGCAGCAAAGTCAGCAACAGCAACGGAAGTTTGATAACAACCGAAGCTTCAACTAGACGACTCCCTCAAATCAAGGACCCGGCGGGTATGGTGGAAGACTGCCAAAGTGCAACCGGTGTAACTACAACATATGGGTCGATGTGATAACTACAAGTGCCAACGTTGTGGGAAGATTGGTCATGCAGCCAAAGACTGTCGGGGTGAACTGATGAAGAAGCCACAACAATCACAAGAAACTCCGAAAGGTTGTTTTGAATGTGGAAAAGAAGGCCATTACAAACGCAACTGTCCCCAGCTTAAGAGGAATTGTAATGGTAACAACAACAATGGGAACAACAGCAACAATAACAATGGCAACAACAATAACAACAATGGTAATGGAAACAACAATGGTGGAAACAATAATGGAGCCAAAGGAAGAGCCTTCGTCATTGGCTCAGGTGAGGCTCTAAACGATCCTACAACAGTAACTGGTAAATTTTCGGTTAATGGGTTTTGCTACCGTATTATTCGATACCGGAGCCGATAGAAGTTTCGTGTCCACTAGGTTCTGTAGTCTTTTAAGTGATATGCCCTCAGCCTTAGAATCTAAATACACCGTAGAGTTAGCTGACGGTACACAGATTCACGTAACGCATATTCTTAGAGACTGCAAGATAGAGCTTGCTGGTCATATATTCACCATAGATCTCATGCCTGTTACACTAGGAAGTTTTGATGTGGTAGTAGGCATGGATTGGCTTTCCGATAAACAAGCGGAAGTCATATGCCACGAGAAGATCATACGGATTCCCCTTGGTGAAGAAGTCCTTACGGTCAGAGGTGATAGGAGTGGTGCGGTGATAGGCATCATCTCGTTTATGAAAGCACAAAAGTTGTTACGAAAGGGTCGACTGGCCATATTAGCACTCGTCACAGATAAACAGATAGAGGAAAAGAAGATAGAGGATATCCCCGTAGTTCGTGAGTTTCTCGAGGTGTTTCCGGAAGACCTTCCTGGATTACCGCCTCATCGTCAAGTTGAATTCCAGATTGAGTTGACTCCAGGAGCCGCTCCAATTGCGAGAGCACCGTACCGATTAGCTCGAACGAACTGCAGGAATTATCCGCTCAACTACAAGAGTTATTGGATAAAGGGTTCATCCGACCGAGTTCGTCGCCCTGGGGAGCGCCAGTTCTATTTGTGAAGAAGAAGGATGGTACATTTCGAATGTGCATTGACTATAGGGAACTGAACAAGGTTACTATCAAGAATAGATATCCGTTACCTCGTATCGATGATTTGTTTGATCAACTGCAAGGATCAAGCTATTACTCTAAGATTGATCTGAGGTCTGGGTATCATCAGCTGAGAGTTCGAGAAGAGGACATCTCGAAAACTGCTTTCCGTACACGATATGGTCATTATGAATTTTTGGCCATGCCATTTGGGTTGACGAATGCACCAGCAGTATTCATGGACCTCATGAATCGCGTGTGCAAACCCTATCTTGATCAGTTTGTTATCGTCTTTATTGATGACATACTGATATACTCAAGGACTGAGGAAGAACATGGAGAGCACTTACGTTTGATCTTGGAATTACTTAGAGAGGAACAACTGTATGCAAAGTTTTCTAAGTGTGATTTCTGGATACGTGAGGTACAATTCTTGGGTCATATTGTCAACGAGAAGGGAATACATGTTGATCCTGCTAAGATTGAAGCGATAAAGAATTGGTCTGTTCCTAAGACACCAAGTGAGATACGACAATTCCTTGGATTAGCGGCGATTAATTGAAGGATTTTCTAAGATTGCACAACCTTTCACAGCCTTGACTCACAAGGGAACGACGTACAAATGGGGTGAGAGTCAGGAATCTGCTTTTCAGTTACTAAAACATAAATTGTGTAGCGCACCAATACTAGCATTACCGGATGGTAGTGATGATTTCGTAGTCTATTGTGACGCTTCTATTCAAGGACTTGGATGTGTCCTGATGCAGCGGGATAAAGTGATAGCATACGCCTCTAGACAATTGAAGATTCATGAGAAGAACTATACCACCCATGACTTGGAACTGGGTGCGGTAGTTTTTGCCTTAAAGATCTGGAGACATTACTTGTACGGTACCAAATGCACCATCTACACCGATCACAAGAGTCTTCAGCACATCTTTGAGCAAAAAGAGTTGAACATGAGACAAAGACGCTGGGTGGAATTGTTAAACGACTATGATTGTGCTATTAAGTACCACCCGGGGAAAGCAAATGTAGTTGCTGATGCGCTGAGTAGAAAAGAGACTGCTAAACCTCGACGTGTGCGAGCTCTGCAACTAACGATTAGTACGCAATTACCTGAACAAATCCGTGATGCTCAAACTGAAGCTCTGAAGGTAGAAAATATGAGGTTAGAAGGGTTACGAGGAATGGAAAAGCAACTAGAAGTAAAGCGGATGGGATTCGTTATTTCATGGACAGATTATGGGTACCTCTACACGGAAATCTGAGAGATTTGGTCATGAGTGAGGCTCATAAGTCCAAGCATTCTATACATCCTGGATCTGACAAGATGTACCACGATTTGAAGGCGCACTATTGGTGGCCTAACATGAAAGCAGATGTAGCTACTTATGTGAGTAAGTGTCTAACCTGCTCGAAGGTGAAAGTGGAGTATCAGAAACCATCTGGACTATTACAACAACCCGAGATCCCTATGTGGAAGTGTGATCAGATATCAATGGATTTTATTACTAAGTTACCTCGTACTTCTACGGGTTGTGATACAATATGGGTTATCGTGGACCGATTGACAAAATCTGCTCATTTCCTAGCGATAAAGGAAACAGATAAGATGGAGAAGTTAACCCGACTTTATCTGAAGGAGATCATTTCGAGGCATGGAGTACCAATCTCAATCATTTCTGATCGCGATTCTCGTTTCACATCACACTTTTGGCAGTCGTTGCAGAAAGCTTTAGGTACGCTATTGGATATGAGTACTGCTTATCATCCACTGACTGATGGTCAAAACGAGCGTACTATACAGACTTTGGAGGACATGTTACGTGCTTGTGTGATTGACTTCGGGAATAACTGGGAAGTTCACCTACCATTGGTGGAATTTTCTTACAACAACAGTTATCACACTAGTATAAAGGCAGCACCATTTGAAGCTTTGTATGGGAGAAAGTGTAGATCACCAGTTTGCTGGGCTGAAATTGGTGATAGTCAATTAACGGGTCCTGAGTTAGTACACGAGACAACTGAGAAGATTGTTCAGATAAGAAACCGCATGGCCGCAGCGCGAGACAGACAGAAAAGCTATGCTGACAAACGACGAAAACCTTTGGAATTTCAGACAGGTGACAAGATTTTATTAAAAGTCTCACCGTGGAAAGGCGTAGTTCGGTTTGGTAAGCGAGGAAAGCTAAATCCGAGATACGTTGGACCATTTGAGATAGTGGAAAGAATTGGTCCAGTAGCCTATCGACTAGCCTTACCTGATTCATTGAGTGGAATCCATGATGTATTCCATGTTTCAAACCTAAAGAAATGTTTAACGGATGAAACGATGGTCGTACCACTGGAAGAAGTTCAAGTAGATGAACAACTACGCTTCATTGAGGAACCGGTCGAGGTGATGGATCGTGAGGTGAAAACGCTTAAGCAAAGCAAGATACCCATTGTCAAAGTTCGTTGGAACTTGAGACGTGGACCAGAATTCACATGGGAACGTGAAGACCAAATGAAGCTTAAGTACCCTCAGCTATTCGAAAGGACGATGCCAGCCGGCGAAGGTACTGATTAAATTTCGGGACGAAATTTCTTTCAACATGGGGATGATGTGACAACTCATCCAAAACTCACACGATTTCGATTTCCTTGTGCCAATGCAGTAGACCAGTAATGGAACACTCACCATGTAACGCAATTTTCTGGACGAAAATTCTTTCAACATGGGGATAATGTGACATCCGGTAATTTTCCGTTACCAAACTCCGTTTGTTCCGTTAAGTCTTGCATACACGTGTCGGGAGCACACACTAGTTGTCGTTGAACGTTGGTGACTTAACAGTAATCAGTAATGTTAAATTGATGATAATTAAGTTTAACAATGTGATTATTAAGTTATGCTTATGTAATTTAAATGTTAACTGTAATTTTATCGCGTAACGTGAAAACGTGCATATTTATTTCGTGTGTTTTGTGATAAATGGGAATTATGCATGATTGTTATTTGTGATTAATAATAATTGTGTTTAGTAGTTAAAAACTATTTAAAAACTATTCAAAAAGCCTAATCTTTATAAAATACAAACTTTGAGGGTTAAAAGGGTAATTATTGCTAAATAATTAAACAAAACACAAAACCCAACCCTAATCCCACCCATTCGGCCGCGACTTCATTTTCAGACCCTCACCATCGTGAATTCAGCCAAGAACAACCATTCACATTCGAATTTGGATCGATTTCAAGGCACACAACAAGTTAGAACCTTCAATTGCAAACTATTACACATTTAAAGGTTAGATTTTTATATGATTTGGTGATTGTTCATGATTGGCCGAAAGTTCCATGCGAATTCTGCAATTGATGGTCGATTGATGCTTGTTTGTTATTGTTAATGTGTTTACTAGATAGATTACATGTTAATTAACATCAAGTATGCAATAAAGGTTGGATTTTTACAAGTTTTATGGAAATTGCATTAGGGCCGAAACCCTAATTCGAAACTTGCAATTGGGGATCGATTTGTGGATGTTGGTTGGTGTTATTGTGTTAGTTGTATTGTATATATGTTAGTTAATGTCGATTATGCAAGAAAGCTATGATTTTGATACATTGTTCATAGGTTACTAATAATAGTAACTTTATTTTGCATGAATTGATGATTGGTTGATGTATGAATGTTATGGATGTGTTTGTAATGATGTTTAGATGCTAGATGGTTGATATGAATGTTAGGAATTCAAGAATGCATGTTGTAGTTCATACCTTACTAAAGATAGTAACTTTTGGGTATGAAAGTTGATGAATCATGATGATTAGGTGTTGTTGATCATGTTTAAATGTTGTCATGGGCTTGAATTGGTATATAATTGATGAATTCATGAATGTAGTGGGAGTTTGATGAATTTGGGATGTACTTTCCCAAAAGGGAAACTTTAATTGTGCAAATCCTTGAATTGGATGATTTGAGCATGTTTGGGATATTAGAATCATGCTAGTGTGTTCATGGATGATTTCTAAGGTAACTAAATGTGTTGTTTGTGTTGTATGAATGTTTAGTTGGATAGTTATCTGATTTGGCCTGTTTTTGGGAATTCATGGTAATAGGTCATATGGGTATGTTAGGACTATTGTTGGGTTGTATGTTGATCATGTATGATATGCTGTTGTGTTAGTATTAACGAGTTATCACCTATAATGTCGCCAACGGGTCAAACGGGTCAACTGGGTCAAATGTGTCTCGTCTTTCTTAAACCTTGAGTCTCTTGGTTTGTAGAACACTTAGGGTTTCATGTTGATTCTGTGTACACGTACTTATGTACTCTTGTGTTCTAGGTGACCTTTGAAGGTTGTCTTTCCCTCTTTCTTTCAAGTTAAGCTCTAGGTTAATTCTTGCGCGCATCAGGTGAGTTCTTGCCCCACTCATTTTACATAATCTCTTTTGGGGGAGATAGCATACTGTTGATCATAAATGCTTTTATATATGAGTGTGTATAATATTGATATAGTGCTGTTTACCATGGAAAAGTCCTCACACTTTCGGATTGTTAATATTGACTAGCGGGGAAATTTTGGGTAGTACTACTGGGTCTGACGAGCCCCACCTGTGCGACTCGAGGTCAAACGGGTGCAATTTTGTCCTAACACATTCATCACGACCCGGTAAGTCATGACGGGAGGCAACAAACGTAACACAGTCAGCTTCGATCGTGAAATCACTATGATTAATATTTTTATGTTAATAGACTAGCTATCTATTGCAATACACTACTTATGCTCTGGAAACTGTTGATTGGTTTATATTTTAACGCAAACTCTTGAACTCACCAACCATGTGTTGACTTGTTTAGTATGCTATTCTCAGGTTAAGGTTGCCAGTTGCCTAGGAGCACGCACGTCAGCATTGTTGAGTTGTCTACATTTGCTTGTTTACAAATTTGGGATTATTTTCATATTAAACATTTGTGTTTGGGGCGCGTATGTTTTGCGCATTCTCTTTACATACTACTTGTTTTGGGTTCTCTGGTTTTAAAAACGCTTCCGCAGTATTATAAACGTTAACTCTGGTTTTGTTTATTAATCATATAGAGTCGTTCTTGGTAACTAATGACTGAGATCCTTGTATGTCACGCGCCTCGCGGTAAAACCCCGCACGCGGATTTTGAGGGTGTGACAATGGGAGTACCACAGGGAGAGACACTTGGTTGGATGAACCCCTTATCTAACAACTCTTACAACTAGGTCATCAATTCCTTCATCTCGGAGGGAGCGAGACTATACGGCGCCTTTGCAACAGGTTGGGCACCAGGTATCAAATCAATCTGGAACTCGATCTTGCGGTCAGGTGGTACCCCTGGTAGGTCTTTGGGAAACACATAAGGGAAATCGCATACTACTGGCACGCCTGACAGTTGAGGCATGTTAGCATCCACATCCGTCACATAGGCCAAGTAAGCACCACACCCGCGTCTCATAAACTTCTCGGCCAATATCATCAAGATTACTCGCGGTGTAATCAACTCCTTGTCTCCATGTATCGTAGCCAAACTGCCATCGGGCGCAGTCAGACAAATTGTCTTCTCTCGGCACACGATGTTCGCTTCGTAGGCCGCCAACCAATCCACACCTAACACCACATCAAAACCTCCTAGGGCCATCACGTACAATATAGCAGGAAACTTACGACCGTCCAACTCTACGAGGCAATCGTTTATCACATCAGTCACTTTGGTAGACTTTCCTATCGATGTCTCTACATAGAAGGGCACTTCTATCATCTTATTCTTACCATGCATTTCATGACCAGTTCCAAGTTACACTTACCAAGTTAAAGAAATGAAATGTCAAACAGGAAACGCAATGTGTGATCGATAAAAAAGAACAAGTTAACTCGTCCTAGTATGTAATATTTCCTTGTATTTCAATAAAAAATGCAACTACGGATAGGTGCATTAAAGTATTCATGAAAGATTAAAAAAATACATGGGAAAAGAAATACGTACAAAAAGACATTAAACAACAATAGTTCTCGCAGAGATAGTTATTTGCTTTCCCTAATAACCTTTAATGATATAGAGTTTTAATCCCCAAACCTTGTCAACACACTTGAAGCCTAATTTCATCAAATCCCGTTATATTATTGACTAAAATAACTCTAATCAATCACAAATGGAACATAGGATCTAATGCTTAAACCGAATGAAACATGAACACGAAACCATACAAATGACCGTTGAAAATCGACACACGCCTTCCCAAAACTAAACAAGAACTCTCCATAAACACAAGGATAAGAGTTGTAAAGGACAAACTAACTACTCATATTCACCCAATAAGAATCTAGAATCAAATTACACTTACCGAATGAAAGTAATGAAATGTCAAACCGGAAACGCAATGTGTGATCGATAAAAAAGAAGCCAAATCAAGTTAACTCGTCCTAGTATGTAATATTTCCTTGTATTTCAATAAAAAATGCAACTACGGATAGGTGCATTAAAGTATTCATGAAATATTAACAAAAGACATGGGAAAAGAAATACGTACAAAAAGACATTAAACAACAATAGTTCTCGCAGAGATAGGTATTTGCTTTCCCTAATAACCTTCAATGCTATGGAGTTTTGATCCTCAAACCTTGTCATCACACTAGAAGCCTAATTTCATCAAATCCCATTATATTGATGACTAAAATCACTCTAATCAATCACAAATGGAACATAGGATCTAATGTTTAAACCGAACGCAACACGAACACGAAACCATACAAATGACCGTTGAAAATCGATACATGCCTTCCCAAAACTAAACAAGAACTCTCCATAAACACAATGATAAGAGTTGTAAAGGACAAACTAACTACTCATATTCACCCAATAAGAATCTAGAATCAAATTAAACATACTGAATGAAAGTAATGAAATGTCAAACAGGAAACACAATGTGTGATCGATAAAAAGAAGCCAAATCAAGTTAAGTCGTCCTAGTATGTAATATTTCCTTGTATTTCAATAAAAACTGCAACTACGGATAGGTGCATTAAAGTATTCATGAAAGATTAAAAAAATACATGGGAAAATAAATACGTACAAAAAGACATAAAACAACAATAGTTCTCGCAGTGATAGTTATTTGCTTTCCCTAATAACCTTCAATGCTATGGAGTTTTGATCACCAAACCTTGTCAACACACTCGAAGCCTAATTTCATCAAATCCCTTATATGATGACTAAAATCACTCTAATCAATCACAAATGGAACATAGGATCTAATGTTTAAACCGAATGCAACACGAACACGAAACCATACAAATGACCGTTGAAAATCGATACACGCCTTCCCAAAACTAAACAAGAACTCTCCATAAACACAAGGATAAGAGTTGTAAAGGACAAACTAACTACTCATATTCACTCAATAAGAATCTAGAATCAAATTACACTTACCGAATGAAAGTAATGAAATGTCAAACAGGAAACCAATGTGTGATCGATAAAAAAGAAGCCAAATCAAGTTAACTCGTCCTAGTATGTAATATTTCCTTGTATTTCAATAAAAAATGCAACTACGGATAGGTGCATTAAAGTATTCATGAAAGATTAACAAAATACATGGGAAAACAAATACGTACTAAAAGAAATTAAAAAACAATAGTTCTCGCAGAGATAGTTATTTGCTTTCCCTAATATCTTTCAATGCTATGGAGTTTTGATCCTCAAACCTTGCCAACACACTCGAAGCCTAAATTCATCAAATCCCGTTATATTGATGACTAAAATCACTCTAATCAATCACAAATGGAACATAGGATCTAATGTTTAAACCGAATGCAACACGAACACAAAACCATACAAATGACCGTTGAAAATCGATACATGCCTTCCCAAAACTAAACAAGAACTTTCCATCAACACAAGGATAAAAGTTGTAAAGGACAAACTAACTACTCATATTCACCCAATAAGAATCTAGAATCAAATTACACTTACCGAATGAAAGTAATGAAATGTCAAACACGAAACACAATGTGTGATCGATAAAAAAAAAGTCAAATCAAGTGAACTCGTCCTAGTATTTAATATTTCCTTGTATTTCAATAAAAAATATAACTACGGATAGGTGCATTAAATTATTCATGAAAGAGTAACAAAATACAAGGGAAAAGAATTACGTACAAAAAGACATTAAACAACAATAGTTCTCGCAGATATAGTTATGTGCTTTCTCTAAGAACCTTCAAGGCTATGGAGTTTTGATCCTCAAACCTTGTCAACACACTCGAAGCCTAAATTCATCAAATCCCGTCATAATGATGACTAAAATCACACTAATCAATCACAATGGAACATAGGATCTACTGTTTATACCGAATGCAACGCGAACACGAAACCATACAAATGACCATTGAAAATCGATACACTCCTTTCCAAAACTAAACAAGATCTCTCCATAACCATCTTTGAACACTCTTGCCTCAAGAATCCACTTAAATAAAACAAAATGACAATTGTCGATTCACGTAATCCTTTATTGCGTATAAACGCAAGGATAAGAGTTGTAAAGGACAAACTAACTACTCGTATTCACTCAATAAGAATCTAGAAGCAAATTACACTTGCCGAATGAAAAGTCAAAAAAAAAACGCAATGTGTGATCGATAAAAATGTAGTCCAATCAAGTTAACTCCTCCTAGTATGTAATATTTCCTTGTATTTCAATAAAAAATGCAACTACGGATAAGTGCATTAAAGTATTAATGAATGATTAACAAAATACATTGGAAAGAAATACGTACAAAAAGACATTAAACAACAATAGTTCTCGTAGAGATAGTTATTGGCATTCTCTAATAACCTTCAATGCTATGGAGTTTTGATACTCAAACCTTGTCAACACACTCAAAGCCTAATTTCATCAAATCCCATCATAATGATGACTAAAATCACACTAATCAATCACAATGGAACATAGGATCTACTGTTTAAACCGAATGCAACGCGAACACGAAACAATACAAATGACCATTGAAAATCGATACACTCCTTCCCAAAACTAAACAATAACTCTCCATAACAATCTTTGAACCTTCTTGCCTCAAGAATCCACTTAAATAAATCAAAATGACAATTGTCGATTCACGGAATCCTTTGTTGAGCATAAACGCAAGGATAAGAGTTGTAAAGGACAGACTAACTACTCGTATTCACTCAATAAGAATCTAGAAGCAAATTACACTTGCCGAATGAAACTAATGAAACGTCAAACATGAAACACAATGTGTGATCGATAAAAATGAAGTCAAATCAAGTTAACTCATCCTATTATGTAATATTCCCTTGTATTTCAATAAAATATGAAACTAAGGATAGGTGCATTAAAGTATTCATTAAAGATTAACAAAATACATGGGAAAACAAGTATGTACTAAAAGACATTAAATGACAATAGTTCTCGTAGTGATAGTTATTTGCTTTCCCTAATAACTTTCAATGCTATGGTGTCTTCATCCTCAAACCTTGTCAACACACTCGAAGCCTAATTTCATCAAATCCCATTATATTGATGACTAAAATCACTCTAATCAATCACAAATGGAACATAGGATCTAATGTTTAAACCGAATGCAACACGAATACAAAACCATACAAATGACCGTTGAAAATCGATACACGCCTTCCCAAAATTAAACAAGAACTCTCCATAAACACAAGGATAAAAGTTGTAAAGGACAAACTAACTACTCATATTCACCCAATAAGAATCTAGAATCAAATTACACTTACCGAATGAAAGTAATGAAATGTCAAACAGGAAACGCAATGTGTGATCGATAAAAAAAAAAGTCAAATCAAGTCAACTCGTCCTAGTATTTAATATTTCCTTGTATTTCAATAAAAATTATAACTACGGATAGGTGCGTTATATTATTCATGAAAGATTAACAAAATACAAGGGAAAAGAATTACGTACAAAAAGACATTAAACAACAATAGTTCTTGCAGAGATAGTTATGTGCTTTCTCTAACAACCTTCAAGGCTATGGAGTTTTGATCCTCAAACCTTGTCAACACACTCGAAGCCTAAATTCATCAAATCCCGTCATAATGATGTCTAAAATCACACTAATCAATCACAATGGAACATAGGATCTACTGTTTATACCAAATGCAACGCGAACACGAAACCATACAAATGACCATTGAAAATCGATACACTCCTTTCCAAAACTAAACAAGATCTCTCCATAACTATCTATGAACACTCTTGCCTCAAGAATCCACTTAAATAAATCAAAATGACGATTGTCGATTCACGAAATCCTTTGTTGAGCATAAACGCAAGGATAATAGTTGTAAAGGACAAACTAACTACACGTATTCACTCAATAAGAATCTAGAAGCAAATTACACTTGCCGAATGAAACGTCAAACAAGAAACGCAATGTGTGATCGATAAAAATGTAGTCAAATCAAGTTAACTCCTCCTAGTATGTAATATTTCCTTGTATTTCAATAAAAATTGTGTCACACCCCCGCTTAAAGTGGAAACACGAGGATGTAACGGACGAGATCGTCATAACACATTGTTGATTAGTAGAGATGCATTAAATGATGAAAAGTCAACGTGTCATGACGTCACCCGACACAAATGGAGACTTGTGCCGTGGCTAGTCAATTCCATGACAAACATAGCCAAAGAATCAAAAGAATTGTATGTCCCACAACCCAGGAGCAAGTTCACAAGACATGAATAATAAAGAAAATTCAATGTAATAGTAAGAGACATCCAATATGTTTAAAATGCAATCCTAAGGTCGTCTCTAAGGCAACATCCCTAGCTATCCTCAATGATTGTTACCTGAAAAGATATGCTCAAAAGGTCAACATATTGTTGGCGAGTTCGCAGGTTTAAGTAGTAAACATAACTGTTGCTGTGTAATAGTTTTGTAGGACATAGTGTAAATAGTTATAAGCAAGCAATATCACATGTGAACATGAATATCACAACTAAACTTATGACGTACACACAGATCTTGTCGGAACATATTCACCCTAGGGTTCGTTTCTGGCCACTGTCAGTCCCAAATAGTATACCAACAAACAAGGGTGGGGGTGTCAGCCCAATAGTACTATCAATACCTGTCTGTCGGTTCCAACACCGGAATTAAATAGTTATGAATAAAGAACCACACAGCAAACTCATACATGTACCAGATATACACTTACAAAACAGTAAACACAACAGTCCCAAAGAATAATTGAGTTCACAACATAAAAATGGGTGAGCATACTTTTCCCCCAAGTTTGTAAACAATTGAAATGAAAACGGGGCCGCAAAACTCACCTTGAACGTGATGAAATAAATTGAACAAAGCCTTCAAAGAATAAGAACAACGCATGATCAAACACCTATAATTAATTGGGATTAGGTCTTAAAAATGCATTCAATGAGAATTGATGTATTCAGTCGGTTTCGGGTTGGATGGGGTTCGTCGCGCGACACGCACACAAAATATGTATACATACAACACACCATATAATAATAATATTAATAATAATGATAGTCATAATATAAATAATAATAATAATAATAATAATAATAATAATAATAATAATAATAATAATAATAACGGTAACAATAATAATTATAATACTAATAGTGCTAATAATAATGGTATTAATAATAATAATGATAATAATTATATCCATGACAAAACAACACTTCAAATATTCACCCACTATACACTCTCCATAAGTGTGATATTTACCAACACTCACTCTTTTTCATACACACATCCAATTATATGTACGCATACAAATATATATATATATATAGCATCACCCATGCATGACTATACATATGAACCAAAAACACAATCATATAATATATACATAGATATATACACCACACACACATCCATACCCATCTCATACACACACACATTGCAGAAACGATATATATACATGCATTATAATCGTACATACACACACACAGCATCATATATACATACATACCGCAGCACATATGCACACTCGCATATATATTTATATACACACACGCACACACATTCGTACATACACACCCGCACATACTGCATCGGGATACATATATATACACACAGAAGCCTTCGGCTGCTGTGCCCCCTTCGAGCACACCACACGCACACACAGTCGCAAACATACATACGGGTTCAACCGAAACAACCGGGCCGGAAAAATATCGAACCAAACACCACGAAACAAAGCGAAACAAGATGCATTACATTCGATTACCTGCGGAACAACTAAATGACGAGACGACGGCAACTGACGGCGGCGAAAAGAGGCTGATTCGGTGGTTCACGGCGATAGGGAGGGTTGCGGCAATAGGGTTACGGGATGGGGGGTCGATGGGTTGGGTTTTATAGTTTTCATAATTACACTTTGCACCCCGTACTTTTAATTAATTATTCCCTCGAGTTTGATTAAATTACAAACTAGACCCTGGACTTTATTTATAATAATACTAATATTAATACTAACAAATTTTATTAATACTAATAATATTATTATTAATAATATTAATAATAGTAATAATGCTAATTTTTCATAATAATAATAATTATAATTTTAATAATAATAATGATGAACATTATTAAAAGTTAAAAGAAAAGTAAATATTAAATAAAATTAATTGTACTATGAATAGTTAACTTTATTATTTATTATTTATATAGTATTAAGGTCGACGCGCAAAACGAATGAGACAAGAATTTTGAGATCAGAACGAATTAATTACGCGACAAAAGTAAATACACAAGGAGAGTTAACAGGCTTGACGTTAATTGCCGGGCCTGTTTGTGACGGATGTCACAGTATCCCCCGGTTGAGAGAATTTCGTCCCGAAATTCAGCTGGAGTTAGATCTTGAAGCTCTATCCGCGAACAAATGCGGATATTTGATTTTCATCTGGTCTTCCCGTTCCCACGTGAATTCTGGCCCTCGCTTGGAATTCCATCGTTCCCGGACAATTGGAATTTTTGCTACGCTTCAATCGTTTGACTTCCCGATCCACAATTTCTATTGGTTCTTCAACAAAATGGAGTTTTTCATGAATTTTGATCTCCTCAATCAGCACATGAAGGGATCCATCCATTAGGCATTTCTTGAGATTCGATACATGGAATGTATCATGCACACCACTAAGCTCTTAAGGTAACTTTAATCGGTACGTCACAGGACCAATTCTTTCAGTGATCTCGAATGGTCCCACATACCTTGGAGCTAATTTTCCTTTCTTTCCAAAACATATGATTCCTTTCCGGGGAGAAACTTTCAATAAAATGCGATCACCCACGCTAAATTCTAGGGGTTTCCGGCGGTTGTCGGCGTAACTTTTCTGACGGTCTCTGGCTGCCTTAAGTCTATCTTTGATTTAAAATATCTTATCGGTTGTTTCCTGAATGATTTCCGGACCTGTCAATTGACTTTCACCTATCTCCGTCCAACATACTGGGGACCTACACTTCCTCCCATACAATGCTTCAAACGGAGCACATCCAATGCTCGTGTGGTAACTGTTGTTATAAAAGAATTCGATCAATGGTAGGTGAGTAACCCAACTACCACCAAAGTCGATCACACATGCCCTAAGAATGTCTTCTAAGGTCTGTATCGTATGTTCACTTTGACCGTCCGTTTATGGGTGATAGGCAGTACTTAAATCTAATCGAGTGCCCATTGTGTTCTGCAGCGTCTGCCAAAACCGCGATGTAAATCGACTATCACGATCCGATATAATTGAAACAGGCACTCCATACCTGGTTGCGATCTCATTTATATACAATCTCACTAACTTATCCATCTTGTAATCCTTACGAATCGGCAATAAGTAAGCGGACTTCGTCATTCGGTCCATTATAACCCAAATTGAATCGTTCCCGCTACTTGTTCTAGGAAGCTTAGTAATAAAATCCATGGCTATATTTTCCCATTTCCACTCGGGGATCTTCGATTGCTGTAATAGTTCTGATGGTTTTTGATGTTCGGCTTTAACTTTTGAACAAGTCAAGCATTTACTTAGGTACGAGGCTATGTCCTTCTTCATACCTGGCCACCAATACAATTCCTTGAGGTCGTGGTACATCTTGTCTGCACCAGGATGAACAGAATACCTTGACCTATGTGCTTCATCCATAACTAGGGTCCGAACATCTCCCCACTTAGGTACCCATATACGATCTATAAAGTACCGTACACCATCCTCCTTGCAATTCATTTGCTTATCCAACCCTCGAAATTCAACCCTTGCAACATTCTCTTCCTTCAGCGCTTCACCTTATGCTATCAGGATCTGTGTTTTCAGATTCAATTGAATGGTCATTCTTAACGCTCGTGCACGCAATGGTTTCACGCGTTCCTTTCTACTCAAGGCATCAGCCACCACATTCGCCTTTCCTGGGTGATATCGGATTTCACAATCGTAGTCACTGAGAAGTTCCACCCATCGTCTTTGGCGCATATTAAGTTCCTTTTGATCAAAAATGTGTTGGAGACTCTTATGATCAGTGTAGATAACACACTTAGTCCCATACAGATAATGCCTCCATATCTTTAGTGCAAACACTACAACGCCTAATTCCAGGTCATGCGTCGTATAATTCTTTTTATGAACCTTAAGCTGACGCTAGGCGTAAGCGATCACCTTATCCTTTTGCATTAGCACACAACCTAGTCCTTGGTGTGATGCATCGCAGAACACTACAAAGTCGTCGGATCCATCCGGAAGAGTCAATATTGGCGCATTACATAATCTTTCCTTTAACCTCTGGAATGCATCTTCTTGCTTATGCCCCCAATCAAATTTCTTATCCTTTTGAGTTAACATTGTCAAAGATTGGGCAATTTTAGAAAAGTTTGCAATGAATTGTCAGTAATAACTAGCCAACCCTAAAAATTTTCGTATCTCTGATGATGTCTTAGGTGTATCCCATTTCTTAACTGCTTTGATCTTTCCAGGATCAACGTGAATTCCGTTCTCATTCACCACGTGTCCAAATTTCACTTCTCGCAACTAAAATTCACACTTAGGGAACTTGGCATAAAGTTTCTCTTCCTTTAATAGCTCCAATATCGCTCGTAGGTGCTGATCATGGTCTTCTTTCGATTGAGAGTATATAAGAATATCGTCTATGAACACGATTACAAACTTATCCAAATAGGGTTTACAACCCGGTTCATCAAATCCATGAACACCGCGGGAGCGTTGGTCAGACCAAACGGCATAACTAAGAACTCATAATGCTCGTATCGAGTTCTAAATGTTGTTTTTGGTATATCGTCCTCATGAACCCTCAATTGATGATAACTCGGTCGCAGATCGATCTTAGAGAAGTAAGAAGCTCCCTGTAATTGGTCGAATAGATCGTCGATTCTATGAAGAGGATATCGATTCTTCACAGTCAACTTATTCAGTTTCCGGTAATCGATGCACATTCGGAACGATCCATCTTTCTTCTTGACAAATAATATCGGTGCTCCCCATGGTGAATGACTTGGTCGTATAAAACCGTTATCCAATAATTCCTGCAATTGACTAGATAACTCCTGCATTTCTGATTGTGCCAATCGCTATGGTGTCTTTGCTACGGGTGTTGCTCCAGGAATCAAATCTATATGGAATTTCACTTGTCGAGGAAGAGGCAAACCGGACAAGTCGTTAGGAAATACTTCCAGAAAGTCTCGCACCACCGGAATATCCCCAGTTTCCTTTCCTCTGCTTTCTTTTCCACTACATGCGCTAAAAACATGTAGCATTGCTTCTGCAGGCATCGACGGGTCTTCATGTAGGAGATAAGCTTTAGGTTCCTTCCTCGACGTTCTCCTTGTATCCTGAGCACATCACCGTCAGACATAGGGATTCGTACCACTTTTTCTCAGCAGACAATTTCAGCTCCACATTTCGATAACCAATCCATCCCCACTACCATATCAAAACTTCCCAATTCAAATGGTATCAAATCTATATCAAAAGCGTGGTCCTCTAACGTTATTGTACACCCTCTAATTATCTCACTAGCTTTCACAAACTTACCGTTAGCCATTTCTACGGAGTAACTAGTTTTCTAGCCAACTAGTGTCCAACCCAAGCAGAGGTGCAAATTCAGAAGAAACAAAACTATTGTCTGCCCCAATTTCTACGGAGTAACTTGTTCGACTCTCCAACTTCTTTCTACTACTAATAGATTTTCCCAATGTCCATCTCAATCCCTTTTTTTTATTTCCAGATGCCTCAAAGTATGACACCATTTTTGCCAACTTATGAATTATGACCGTATAAGGAGCATTATTAGACCCTATTATTACACGATTTCATAATTCCAACTCTAACCTCTGCATCACATTTACCGGGAAGTAGTCCTCAGTCACCAAAGCTTTGAGCTTATCTCAAACCATAGCTATTGCAGACACACTACCTTAGACTTAAGCTTGGGCATTCTACCATGTCAGTGATTTACCCATTAGTGAGTAAGCAATATACTTCATGTTGGACCAAAAGAACCAATGAGCCTGATCAGAAAAACCTTTAAGTCCCACGGACATTACAACAACTGAAGTAGTCTGCAACAGCTGAAGACATCAGCTGATAACAAGGTCTGAAGACAAAGTCTGAAGCTAAAGAGCTGAAGACAAAGTCTGAAGTGAAAGAGCTGAGACAAAGTCTGAAGTGAAAGAGCTGAAGACAAAGTCTGAAGTGAAAGAGCTGAAGACAAAGTCTGAAGACAAAAGCTGAAGACAAAGACTGAAGACCAAGTTTCAGATGATTGTCACAACAGCTGAAGAAGACCTCTTCAGTAGTTGTGATGGTTTCCTTTCAGTAGTTGTATTTTCTTTTATGTACTTGTAGTTTCAGTAGTTTTATGTTTCTTCATGTACTTAGAATACTCTGAGATGTTCTCAGTTGTTGTGAACATTCTCAGTAGTTTGCTTACTTTCAGTAGTTTGTAATAATTCTGTTAGACGTCACTATCAAGTGACATCAGCAGACGTCACATTCCTTTATATAAGGAATGCTGACCTAATTGTAATCGGTGCAGCTTAGAAAAACCTAGCAGCCGCCATACCGAAGCATGTGTGCATGAATGTTATTATCCCTTTGCAGAAAACCCTATTTCTATATAACCGTGTACTGTTCCATTGAATATTTATTGTGTTCTTGCTATATTTGCTTAATTCTTGCTCTAATTCCGCTGTGATTCAACTCTAATTGATCAAACTTAGATCACTGATCTTAACAAATGGTATCAGAGCAGGTTAATCATTGATCGGTTTAACAATTGATCATTGAAACTGCTATTTTGATATCTATAGTTTGATCGAATTAGCATATTTGCAAGAATTGGTTATAAAGATTGATTTTCTGCTGCTTCTGGTTATTTAATTTGAGTTTCTTCTTGGTTCTTATTGAGTTTGTTGTGTTTTTGTGCTAAATCTTTTGAAACTTGATTGATTTGGTTTGAATCTGAGAATGACTACTCCATCTAATGATCCTCACAATACTGGCTCCTCAACCAAGCCTCCGATGCTGGTTAGGAGTGAGTATAACATATGGCAACGAAGAATGCTCCATCACCTGTCTGTTAACAGTTCAGGTTGTTGGACATCTGTGGTTCACGGTCCACACAAGCCTATGGTGAACAATCCGGAGACCAATCAAATGGTTCCGAAGAAGAAGGAGCAATACTCAGATGAAGATCGTAAACTGTTTGAGATTGATGCTAAAGCCCATGGAATTCTGGCCATGGCACTGCCGAATGAAATCTATTCTGGGCTTATGCATCATGAAACTGCTCATGACCTCTGGAATGCTTTGAAGGAACAATTCGGAGGAACTGATGAGGTCTTAGCAAACAACAGAGAAATCCTCGCCCAACAATATGAGACATTCTCTCATAGGAAGGGTGAGACACTGACTCAACAGTTTGAGCGTTTCTCCTGCTTGATCTCTGAGCTGAAAATGGTCAAGCATGAGTATACTAACAGCCAGATGAACAACAGATTCCTCAGATCACTGCCTGAGAGATGGGACACATACACCATTGTCCTACGCTCCAGTGCAAATCTGGATAGCCTATCTCTCACCCAACTCCATGGGAAACTGCTTACATTTGAAAGAGAGATAGAGCAGAAAAGGAAACTGGCATCATCAGGAAAGCTCTCTGATGACTTTGTACCAGGTAACACTGCCTTGGTCGGTCATGAGTCAGAATATGCTGGATCAGAAAGTCATTATGATGAGCATATAGATTTCTCTTCAAACAGTTCTGATCATGCATTTGTTGGTGTTGACAGTCATTCTGGGTGTAATAGTGATAATTTATGCTTTATCATGGATGATTTGCAAGGTATTGCTGATGATGATTTAGAAGAGATGGATATTTTGAGCCAAATGGCCCTGATCAATATCAGATCTCAAAAGTTCTACAAGAGAACTGGTAGGAAATTTCCAGGACTCTCTGGCAAAACCAAAGTTGGTTTTGACAAGAGTAAGTTGAGGTGTCACAAATGCCACAGGCTTGGGCACTTTGCAAGAGAGTGTAGATCAACTGGATCTAACTCCTCTGCACCCTTTGTGACCTTTCCAAGCAATAGTTCACAAAACAAAGGGCAACATCCTGCTAGTTCTGGTCATCACTCACAACCTCAATCTCCTGCATACTTTGTCCCTCAGGGTCCAATGCCATATCCTTATCCCTGCTATTACATGCCACAGCCAAATCCAGTTCATGTCCCTATAGCACAACAACCTCAAGCCCTACCTGAGCCTCAACCATCTCCATCACAATCTCAACCTCATCACAGCTTCTTCACACCAGGAGTTGTTGACTGGAGCAGCTTACCAGATGATCTTTCTGGTTTCAATGAGCAATTATCTGCTGGTGCTGGTCAACATGGTGGTGAACATCCTTTTGGGAATCTTGCTCTCATGGCCCTGGAGTCTACTGAGGGTTCCTGCTCAGATGCTTCATCTTCACAGGTAACCCAGATATCTTCTGAGGCTAAAGCCAAGTTATGTTCTGAATCATGCATAGCTGCCTTTGTCTCTATTAGAGAGGCAAATGTAGCTTTAATCAATCAAAATCTTGAGCTTGAGAAAACTATTTCCAAAAGAAAAGATGAGTATGTGTCTGCACTTAATGACAAAGATGATGAGATTTACAAGCTTAAATGCCAACTTAATGATGAAAAGGCTAAGGTAGAGGTCATACTCGAGAACCACAGAAGTCTCAAAGAGACACTTGCAGCTACCCAAGTTGAGTGTGACCGATGGGTAACATCCTGCAAGGGATTTGAAATGCTTCTCAGCAAGCAAACAGCTTCAAATGTGAAGTTTGGAATAGGTTACAATCATACTGCACCACCTACTGATTTTACTTCAAAATCAATAGTAAAATCTGAAGGTGAAAGTAATTTCCAAACCACATCATCATGTGATTCATCCTCAAATGATAATACAAAATTAGAGGATGAAGTCAGTGTTAAGATCTCAGCAAATCAATTGCCTGATGGTTTAAATGCTGATAAACACATGAAGCTGAGAAATTCAGATGTTGTTCCTCAAAGTACTCCAAGTACTGAAGGGCAAGTCACAACATCTGAAAAGCATTTCAAATCTGATGAAATAAAAGGATTAACAACTGCTGAGGAATCTATCATACGGTCTTTCAGGACGGATAGAGAACAGCTGAAGAACAAGTCTTCAGTTGTTACCGATCCTTCAGTACTTAACACAAGTACTGAAAGGAGGAAAGTACTGAAGATCACACCTTCAGTAGTTTCCACTTCAGCAGTTGATCAATCCAAGATGAAGAATAAGCCATGTGAAATATGTGGTGAATTCAATCATCTATCTGATGAATGCTGGTACAAAAAGGGTTCCAAACTCAACAGAGATAAGCTCATTAAAGAAGAGATAAATAAAATGAAAAATGAGTTTTAAACCAAGTTTGTACCACAGTCACCTCAAACTGATAAACCCAAGGCCTCACCAAAATCCAAAAAGAAGGATGGGGTTTATCAGAAAACAGCTGATAGTGTTCCTCATGATAAACATCAGACGAAGTCTGTGAATTTCAAGAAGGAGGAAATGGTGGGTCACATGAACTCATCAAAAACAAGTACTGATGTGTCAAATGAGCTGAAGGCTTTAGCAACAAATCAGACACAACTTGTTATGATGGTTCAGCATTTGTTGGGGAGAGTTAACCAACTAGATGCACCTGTGATCAAACCACTGAAAAGGAAATCCAAGCCCAAATCTAAGAATTCCATTTCAGCACCATCTCCACCTTCATCAGCTGTTAATCATGAGAAACAAGTTATGGTTAAATCTGTTGATGAAAACAGACCCAAAACCAAAAAGGTTTGGGTCTCTAAAGCTAACTAGTTTCTTATGATAAATGCAGGGTTCTTCAGCATGCCAAAGAAGCATCTGGTATGTAGACAGTGGAGGATCTATGCATATGACTGGGAGCAGTTCTCTTCTTAATGACTACTCTCAAGGAAAGAAGGGATTTGTCTCATTTGGAAATGATGCTAAGGGTTACATCATCGGGAAAGGATTTGTGTCAAATGGAGAAATCAGATTTGATGATGTTAACCATGTGGAGAATCTCAAGTATAATCTACTGAGTGTCAGTCAGATGTGTGATAAAGGGCATGTTGCACTTTTCACAAGCCAGAACTGTCGGATTCTGTCTTCCAAAGTTCTGAGGCTGATTGACAAGGTATTGGATGAACATACTCTCCTGAAGGCCAACAGGATCGGAAGAGTATATGCCTTGGATTTGTCAAAGAAGATTGCGTTAAAAGGTCATCCTTGCCTGTTCTCCAAGGCCTCTCCTCAGGAATCTAAACTGTGGCATAGAAGGCTGGGTGTTAATCTCAAAAACATGAATCAGCTGATCCACAATAGTTTAGTAAGAGGTCTACCAATAAAGGAGTTCCTCTGTGATGAAACCTGCACTGCTTGTTTAAAAGGAAAACAACACAAAGTCTCATTCCCTCCTATAGAAGAACCAAAGTCCACTGCCTGCTTGCAATTACTGCACATGGATCTCTTTGGTCCTGTGAGAGTAATGAGCATGGCAAAGAAGAAATACTGTCTGGTAATTATGGATGATTACTCCAGATTTGTATGGACCTTCTTCTTGCATTCAAAGGATGAGGCTGCTCAGACAATTATTAACTTTGTGTTGTATGTTGAGAGGCAGTATTCCCTATCAGTCAAGTGTATAAGAAGTGATAATGGAACTGAATTTAGAAACCATACACTTGATGATTTCTACCTTTCAAAACGAATCAAGAGGCAGTATAGCATCCCAAGGACTCCAGAACAAAATGGAGTAGTGGAGAGAAAGAACAGGACCCTAATTGAAGCTGCAAGGTCCATGTTGGCTGACTCTGGTTTGCCACTGACCTTTTGGGCTGAAGCTGTCAACACAGCATGCTATGTGCAAAATAGAGCTTTAGTGAATCAGAGGTTGATGAAGACTCCTTATGAAGTTCAACATCATTTGGCTCCTCTAATTTCATTCTTCAGAGCATTTGGGTGTCCTTGTTACATTCTCAACACAAAGGATCAACTCCAAAAGTTTGATTCTAAGGTGGATGCAGGGTATTTTGTTGGGTACTCATCCACTTGCAAGGCTTACAGAGTGTTCAACTGTAGAACAAAGATGGTTGAAGAAACCTTGCATGTGAAGTTCAATGAATCTCCTAAGGACAAAATCCCACAAAACCCTGTGGAGTTGTTTGATCTGGACATACTGCAATATGTTCCTTATCAGCCTCCAGCTGTTGCAGATCATGTGAATTCATCACCTTCTGCAGCTAGTCATCCATCTGGTGGTACTGATGTTCATGATGATCCCAGTACTCACCTATTCAAGTTTAGTGATCAACTGCCTGAGTCTACTCAACTTGATGTTCCTGTAGCTTCAGTAGCACCATCCACAACAAATGCTGATGAGATTTCTGAATCCTCTACTTCATTTGACCTGCCCTCTAACACTTGGTTTCAAGAATCTGGATCAACATCTGTTGCTGCTGAGCGTGCTACAAACACTTGCACAGATCTCATAGTGTATTGCCTGAAGTATACTCCAGGCACAACTCTGACCCTACAATGAAAGGGGCTGCCCGGCTGCTCAAACCCAAGCAGCGGGAACCCACAGCCTCCACTTCCAGATCCAAAGTCCCCACCAAACCCAAAACCAAAAAGCCCAAAAAGGCTACTCAGGGAGACGAGTCCCTTGAGGATGCCCCTGTAACACCAATACAGGAAACACTTACTGGTTCTAACCCCCCAGTAGTGTCCAAGACTCCACCAACCCTAGCCGCTCAGGCATCCTCTCAACAGGATCCTGATGCAACCATAATTGGGGATACCACAATGCTGGAACCTATCTCAATTGAGAAGGTTACCATTGAAGAGCACCAGTCACCCCGGGTGCAATCTGCTTCAAACCTATCTCCAAATGCAACCGCCCCTCAAAGCCCAACATTTATTGTTGCACAAGTGTTGAGTCAGCTGCATTCCTCTCCTCCTCCCCAGACACCAATTACAATGGGGAGAACCTCAACAGCTGAGTAAGAGGACCAAAATGCTACTGATAACCCACAGCACAGGGGTTCTAATGTTCAATCTCCCCGTGTAGAGGAGGAGGTTAGAACATCTGGTGAGGCTGCCACTTCTACTGATTCAGCAAATGAACAGGATGAAGTTAGTAACATCTCTAAGACCTCACCAGAGGCAACTGCCGATGAAGGACTCAGTCCTGAGGCAGGAAGTCCCCAGAACCAAGAACAAGGGGCACATGCTAAAACTGATCTACACTCAGGGCATGTCCATCCTGATTCAATCAGGAGGTCAGGTGATTCAGCAAAGACTGAAGATGACCTGGCCTTTTTCTACGATGTCTTAGCCCATAACACAATCCTTGAGGCTAAGGTGAGCAGACTCAAAGAGCTGCTTGCCAAAATGTCTCAGGATCAAAGTCCATCTGCCCCAATAAACCCACAGATGGCACCTTCATCTGAAGGTTCCCCAAACACTCCGCCACTTCACTCAACTGAGCCACCAGCCACTGTTGTTGGCACCACCTCTCAGGGACAGAACCCCTCTGAGCAGATGGTTGCTACATTTCAAAATTCCTTACCTCTCATCACTCCCATCATCAATGAGATTGTGCATAAAGCCATTGATGAGAGGATCTCCTCGAATCTAAAAACACTTGTTGATGATGCTGTGCAAAAGAAGCTTTCTGCCATTCAAACCCCTGAACCCAATGCACCCAAAAAGGGGGAGTCTAAGGCATTGAAAGAAAGAAAGAGAAAGAGAGTGGAAGAGGAGAAACAACAAGAAAAAGAATAGGAAAAACAGCTGATCACATACAAGAGAAAGAAAAGTGCTGAAACTCAAAAGCCTGATAAAGAGAAATCATTGGAAGATCTGATTAAAGAAGCTGATGAAGCTCACAGCAGATCAATGGACAGAATAATTGATCAACTCTTCAGACAGGGCTTTGATACAGCCACATTAGACACTGAGATCAGAAGGCTGGAGATTAATGAGATACAAGAAAGATGGGCCAGTTATAGTGTGATGGAAAGGGAGAGGTTGGAGATAATGATCAGGTTTATTGCAAAATACTTGGGAAGATCATTAATTGAGATTAAATCATGGACCAGAGACAGTATTCTGGAAATAACCACCAGAATCTGTGCTTCTGAAGAATTCAATAAGGGGTTGATTATAGAAGCCTTAGACGAAGCAGGTGCTGGGAAGAGAACTGATATGGCCAAGCTTTCCAAAGCCAAACTCACCATAAAAATGCTAGATCAGCCTTCCCAAACTCCCTCTCAAAAACAACCAACCCCACAACTCTCCAAATCAACTCAACCCTCAAAACCAACTCCCTTACCCCAAAAACCACCTCAAACCACATCCAGTGATGCACCCAGAAGGAGGAGAAGGGTGTTGAGGATGGTAGAAGAAGAAGAAGAAGATGATGAAGAAGATAGTCTGCCAATCTCTGCTGTTCTAAAATTACCTGAGCCCAGAAGTCAACAAATGATCACACTAGACTTTCAGAGGTAAATGGTGAAAGTTAAGATTGAAGAAGAAGAACAGCAGAAACAGCACGATGAGCAACTTTTGAAGATGATTGACAAAGAGTTTCCTCAGTCATCATCTATACAAGCCATGAAGAAACACGCTCAAAGGCTGTATGCTCTCAGGTATACCTTTCAATATCAAAAGGAGAGAGTAAGGATTTGGCCAGACCCCAGGGTTAGTTCTAGAATTCATAAGAAATCCATACCAAGTAGATACAATGGCCAAGTGAGAAAGACCATAGATGCTGCTATTATGTTGGCCATTGTAGTCTCACCCTGGGAAATACTTGAAGACTTCAAGAGAGCCTACAAGTCAAAGATGACCCCTCAAACTCTAATGGAGAACAAAATGGTCAAGAAGGGGTTGTTATACAAGAGGCTTGAAGAGATCAAGAAAAATGAACTCCAGTTGTTATTAGAAGGGACTCACCCAGATGAATTTGCTTACAGAGAGATAACAACTGTTGAGTTGAAAAATGGAAAGACGATAAAGTACTTATCAGAGTACTATGGCCCAGAGTTCTTCTTCGAAGGAGAAGCAGAAGAACTCACTAAGGAGGAACAAGTTGTTCTCCTTGAGGCCTACGTCAGAGAGTCTTATAGACTCATCAATGGGAAGTAGGCTTCATGGTTGGGATAACGGCTCTGTGTCCAGTTCCCCAAGACAGAGTTCCCTTCCATCCTTTGACATTCACATCTACTGAAACCTGTTCCCTGGCCTGTGCTTATCTGATATCTCTAATGCTGATCAAGAGAGTGTCTGCCAAGAATAAGTGGGACCTCAATAAGCTTAAAGGTTTTGGCTGCATTGGTTCAGGGGGAGTTTGTTGGACCAAAAGAACCAATGAGCCTGATCAGAAAAACCTTTAAGTCCCACGGACATTACAACAACTGAAGTAGTCTGCAACAACTGAAGACATCAGCTGATAACAAGGTCTGAAGACAAAGTCTGAAGCTAAAGAGCTGAAGACAAAGTCTGAAGTGAAAGAGCTGAAGACAAAGTCTGATGTGAAAGAGCTGAAGACAAAGTCTGAAGTGAAAGAGCTGAAGACAAAGTCTGAAGACAAAAGCTGAAGACAAAGACTGAAGACCAAGTTTCAGATGATTGTCACAACAGCTGAAGAAGACCTCTTCAGTAGTTGTGATGGTTTCCTTTCAGTAGTTGTATTTTCTTTTCTGTACTTGTAGTTTCAGTAGTTTTATGTTTCTTCATGTACTTAGAATACTCTGAGATGTTCTCAGTTGTTGTGAACATTCTCAGTAGTTTGCTTACTTTCAGTAGTTTGTAATAATTTTGTTAGACGTCACTATCAAGTGACATCAGCAGACGTCACATTCCTTTATATAAGGAATGCTGACCTAATTGTAATCGGTGCAGCTTAGAAAAACCTAGCAGCCGCCATACCGAAGCATGTGTGCATGAATGTTATTATCCCTTTGCAGAAAACCCTATTTCTATATAACCGTGTACTGTTCCATTGAATATTTATTGTGTTCTTGCTATATTTGCTTAATTCTTGCTCTAATTCCGCTGTGATTCAACTCTAATTGATCAAACTTAGATCACTGATCTTAACACTTCATCTTCTGGTTTCCAGCATAGTTGTTGATACCCATTATAGATTTCATTTCTCTTAATCCAATGGGTCAGACCTACTGTTTCCCTTTTCCTATCATACTCTTTTGACTATCATGTCAAGAATCCCTTGTATGTATAACCAACCTTGTTACCTTGTCATTTCTACCATTTCCTACTTCAATTACTCAAGATCATCACATAGCCAAGTTCAAGCATATTCTTAGTATACCGGTGAAGCTTATATATAGGGTTCCCCGCAGCGTTCCCACCACATCCACGACATACAAAGAACAATGCTCAAACGGATCATGTGACATCTAATTATTCCATCAAGGCAAACTGCTAATGTTCCAAGTTTTACGATCAATCCATTGAACAAGATAATACATGTGAAGGGAGTATCATTATTCAGCTGCAACTCTCCAAAGGCCATGTACATTCCAAACAAATAGTCAATTGCATAATTTTTGAAATGCTAAAAGCAGCAATGTCTCACTGGAAATAGGTCTAGTGTCACAATATGAATCCCATTATATGTTTCCTCATCATTAACAAAGTCTTATAAGGACTGAGAATCCAGTGTCCCAAGAAATAGAATGGAAGATTTGTACTAACTATGATCATTATCTCACGAAAGGGTTTGCCAGATTTTGCATGCACTGCAAATTGCAATTATGTGTGCACCCGTAATGGTAATTTGCTTTGCATGGTCATCCCTAGCTCCTCCTGCTGGAGTCAACGCATCTTGCCAAGTACATAATGTTATCCATGATCGGAGAATCAAAGATGTGGTCACTAACCCAAGGTTAAGTAACCAGAGTTATATAGAGGAATTGATTGAGAAAGCATTCACTTGGGTAAGGAACAGTCAAAAGAATCCATTCCTATAACTCATAATACTCCAATCATAACCCAATACTAAAATCAAAGTCAAACATACTAATCCTAATAATCTCAAGCCAACGATTCTTAAAAAGAATCTAATAATAAGTAATAATCAATAATGGCATAAGGCGTTCCTAGCTCAGCGCTTCTTATTGCTCCATGAGCAGGAAGCGACAAGTCCTCCTGTCATGCGACGTGCAAATTCTTTCTTGCCCCTTTAAAGCCGAAGGGGCAGGCAGATGGCCACCATCATCCTGAATAATTGGTGGGAGCGTAACCACCTCCCGTATAGGGCCCACACGACTCTCACAGCTGCTAACGGATCTAGGAGAATCAGGTGGTGACGGGAATGTCCCTGATACCTCCTTGGTGCAGTACCAGGTTCCCTGGTTGAGGGAAGGTACTCTTCACAGTGTAAGCTCTCCTGGGTGCTCCAAATCCATAAGGTCTAAAGCACTTCGCCGTGGATCTCGTATTCGGTCTATGCCTTTGCACGCCTACTGCTAACTTTGCTTGCTTTGATGGGCCAGATGATACATTCTCACTCTCCGAGTAAGAAGAAGTAACAATAGTAGAAGGGGGAATAGAAGAACCAGAAGAAGACATCCTATAAGGAAAAAGTAGGAGTACTTTTCCTCAGGTGAAGTGGATCAAATAGTAAAGAAACAGATAGATAGAATAAGAGGAACATACATGTAATATCAGAAGCACACAAAACCCTAGTATGCATTCTACATGAAGGTTCCTAGGTTATAGTCTAGGTCAAGTGATTTGCCTAATTCTCTATAACCAATGGCACTGATACCAATCTGTCACACCCCCGGTTAAAGCGTAAACACGAGGATGTAACGGACGGGATCGTCATAACACATTGTTGATTAGTAGAGATGCATTAATTGATGAAAAGTCAACGTGTCATGACGTCACCCGACACAAATGGAGACTTGGGCCGTGGCTAGTCAATTCCACGACAAACATAGCCAAAGAATCAAAAGAATTGTAAGTCCCACAACCCGGGAGCAAGTTCGCAAGACATGAATAATAAAGAAAATTCAATGTAATAGTCAGAGACATCCAATATGTTTAAAATGCAATCCTAAGGTCGTCGCTAAGGCAGCATCCCTAGCTATCCTCAATGATTGTTACCTGAAAAGATATGCTCAAAAGGTCAACATATTGTTGGTGAGTTCGCAGGTTTAAGTAGTAAACATAACTGTTGCTGTGTAATAGTTTTGAAGGACATAGTGTAAGCAGTTATAAGCAAGCAATATCACATGTGAACATTAGCATCACAACTAAACCTACGACGTACACACAGATCTTGTCTGAACATATTCACCCTAGGGTCCATTCCTGGCCACTGTCAGTCCCAACTAGTATACCAACAAACAAGGGTGGGGGTGTCAACCCAATAGTACTATCAATACCTGTCCGTCGGTTCCAACACCGGAATTAAATAGTTATGAATAAAGAACCACACAACAAACTCATGCATGTACCAGATATACACTTACAAAACAGTAAACACAACAGTCTCAAAGAATAATTGAGTTCACAGCATAAAAATGGGTGAGCATACTTTTCCCCCAAGTTTGTAAACAATTGAAATGAAAACGGGGCCGCAAAACTCACCTTGAACGTGATGAAATAAAATGAACAAAGCCTTCAAAGAATAAGATCAACGCATGATCAAACGCCTATAATTAATTGGGATTAGGTCTTAAAAATGCACTCAATGAGAATTGATGTATTCAGTCGGTTTCGGGTTGGATGGGGCTCGTCGCGCGACACGCACACAAAATATGTATACATACAACACACCATATAATAATAATATTAATAATAATAATAATAATAATAATAATAATAATAATAATAACGATAACAATTATAGTTATAATACTAATAGTGCTAATAATAATGGTATTAATAATAATAATGATAATAATTATATCCATGACAAAACAACACTTCAAATATTCACCCACTATACACTCCCCATAAGTGTGACATTTACCAACACTCACTCGTTTTCATACACACATCCAATTATACGTACGCATACAAATATATATATATATATATATATATATATATATATATATATATATAGCATCACCCATGCACGACTATACATATGAATACCAAAAACACAATCATATAATATTTACATAGATATATACACCACACACACATCCATACCCATCTCATACACACACACATTGCAGAAACGATATATATACATGCATTATAATGGTACATATACACACACAGCATCATATATACATACATACCGCAGTACATATGCACACTCGCATATATATATATATACACACACACACACACATTCTTACATAAACACGCACACATACTGCATCGGGATACATATATATATACACACAGAAGCCTTCGGCTGCTGTGCCCCATTCGAGCACACCGCACGCACACACAGTCGCATACATACATACGGGTTCAACCGAAACAACCGGGCCGGAAAAATACCGAACCGAACACCACGAAACGAAGCGAAACAAGATGCATTACGTTCGATTACCTGCGGAACAACTAAACGACGAGACAACGGCAACCGACGTCGGCGAAAAGAGGCTGATTCAGTGGTTCACGGCGATAGGGAGAGTTGCGGCAGTAGGGTTATGGGATGGGGGGTCGATGGGTTGGGTTTTATAGTTTTCATAATTACACTTTGCACCCCGTACATTTAATTAATTATTCCCTCAAGTTTGATTAAATTACAAACTAGACCCTGGACTTTATTTATAATAATACTAATATTAATACTAACAAATTTTATTAATAATAATAATATTATTATTAATAATATTAATAATAGTAATAATACTAATTTTTCATAATAATAATAATTATAATTTTAATAATAATAATGATGAACATTATTAAAAGTTAAAAGAAAATTAAATATTAAATAAAATTAATTGTACTATTAATAGTTAACTTTATTATTTATTATTTATATAGTATTAAGGTCGATGCGCAAAACGAATGAGACAAGAATTTTGAGATCAGAACGAATTAATTACGCGACAAAAGTAAATACACAAGGAGAGTTAACGGGCTTGACGTTAATTGACGGGCCTGTTAGTGAAGGATGTCACAAAATGCAACTACGGATAGGTGCATTAAAGTACTCATGAAAGATTAACAAAATTCATGGGAAAAGAAATACGTACAAAAAGACATTAAACAACAATAGTTCTCGCAGAGATAGTTATTTGCTTTCTCTAATAACCTTCAATGCAATGGAGGTTTGATACTCAAACCTTGTCAACACACTCGAAGCCTAATTTCATCAAATCCCATCATAATGATGACTAAAATCACACTAATCAATCACAATGGAACATAGGATCTATTGTTTAAACCGAATGCAACGAGAACACGGATGACCATTGAAAATCGATACACTCCTTCCCAAAACTAAACAAGAACTCTCCATAACCATCTTTGAACACTCTTGCCTCAAGAATCCACTTAAATAAATCAAAATGACAATTGACTATTCATGGAATCCTTTATTGAGCATAAACGCAAGGATAAGAGTTGTAAAGGACAAACTAACTACTCGTATTCACTCAATAAGAATCTAGAAGCAAATTACACTTGCCGAATGAAACTAATGAAACGTCAAACACGAAACGCAATGTGTGATCGATAAAAATGAAGTCAAATCAAGTTAACTCCTCCTAGTATGTAATATTTCCTTCTATTTCATTAAAAAATGAAACTAAGGATAGGTCCATTAAAGTATTCATGAAAGATTAACAAAATACATGGGAAAACAAATATGTACTAAAAGACATTAAACAACAATAGTTCTCGCAGAGATAGTTATTGGCTTTCCCTAATAACTTTCAATGCTATGGAGTTTTGATCCTCAAACCTTGTCAACATACTCGAAGCCTAATTTCATCAAATCCCGTTATAATGATGACTAAAATCACACTAATCAATCACAAAGGAACATAGGATCTACTGTTTAAACCAAATGCAACACGAACTCGATACCATACAAATGACCATTAAAAATCGATACACTCCTTTCCAAAACTAAACAAGAACTCTCCATTACCATCTTTGAACACTCTTGCCTCTACAATCCACTTAAATCAATCAAAATGACAATTGTCGATTCACGAATCCTTTATTGTGCACAAACGCAAGGATAATGTAACACCCGAAATTTTGCCACATAAAGAAAAGTATTTTGAAGAAAACTAAAAGAAGCCAAAGTTGAGGGGTGCTTTATGTAAATAGTACAAAAAGTCAAAAAGGTGAGCTTATATGGGCATGGCCGCCCATATTTTCCCTGCTGTTGCTGTTGTTCGACTAAACAAAGAAGAAAAGAAGACTGAAACTTTGTTCTCTCGGTTTGAAGAAGAAGAAGGGCTGAAATATTCTTAGGTGAGTGTTTTTGTGTTAATTGGTTTGGTTTTTTTGGGATTTTCATCCTTATAACCGATATTTAAGTGCTCTTTGTGTTTGGGTGTTTATTTATGCTTGTTCTAGGTGTTTGAACTCTTGTGCAACCAAGTTTGGTGGAGTTTTGCTTGTTTGCTGCAATAGGTGAGTTCTAGACCCCGTTTTATATGTGTTTTAAACAAGTTTGGGGCTGAAATGCATTTAAAGGGTTTTTCACAATTATTTCCTCAGAACCGTATGTTTATGTATGCATATGCTTTTGTTCGATGCTTGTTTATGTGTTGTGGTTGCTTAGAATGTTAAGTTTATGCTTAGAACAGGTACTAATGCAGGTCTAGGATAGTTTTGATTCTGAAAAATGCTCAACAGGTGGTCATGCGCCCAAACAGGGCGCATGCGCATGAGATTTTTACATAGAAATACCCAAGTACAAGCAACGCACCTAACAGGGCCCATGCGCCTGGAGTTTTCCTTAGAAAAACTTTTAAGAAGGGGTTGTGTGCCCCAATAGTGGCCATGCGCCCTAGATGTCTGCCTGAAAACACTAAGTGTAGACTCATGCGCCTAAGCAGTACCATGCGCCCAACATTTATTTCTCTGATGCCTAAGTGTAAATCCATGCGCCTGAATAGTTCATGCGCCCAGAAATATAAGCTAAATGCCTAAGTGTAGGATTCATGCGCCCGAATAGTGTTAATGCGCCTAAGCAGGGCTCATGCGCATGCATAGTGCCCATGTGTCACACCCGCAAAATCCACGTGCGGGGTTTTACCGCGAGGCGTGTGACATACCAGGATCTAGTTACTCAGAACGACTCTATATGAACAAACAAACAAAATCAGTGTTTAACCTTAAAATACAAGGAAGTGTTTCATAAACCAGAAAGACCAAAGTAAAACAACATAATGTAAAATGCGCAAACACACGTGCCCAAAGTAATACCAACAAATACTCAAATGTTTAATAACCAAACCAAAACAAAGTTCAATCATGTTGACAACTACAATGATGCTGACCCGTGCACGTGCTCCTAGGCAATGGTAACCTCAACCTGAGAATAGCATACTAAAAGAGTCAACACAATGGTTGGTGAGTTCAAGAGTTTGCGTTAATCATAAAACAGTAACAGTTGCAAAATATGAGAGGTGTATTGAAATAGATAGCTAGTCTATGTTCATCAGTAATAATCATAGTGATTTCACGATTGAAGTTGACTGTGTTTCATTTGTTGCCTCCCGTCACGACTTACCAGGTCGTGACTATGTTTGTGTTAGGAAAAAATTGCACCCGTTTGGCCTCGAGTCGCACAGGTAGGGCTCGTCAGACCCAGTAGTAAATTCTAGAAAATTTTCTAAGTGTTTAGGCGCATGGTGTGACATCCGGTAATTTTCCGTTACCAAACTCCGTTAGTTCCGTTAAGTCTTGCATACACGTGTCGTGAACACACACTAGTTGTCGTTGAACGTTGGTGACTTGATAATAGTTAATAATGTTAAAACAAATAATTACTATGTTGATTATTAGTTGTGATTATGCGGTTTAAATATTAGCGGTAAATTTTATCGCGTAACGTGGAAACGTGTGTATTTAATCCGTATGTTTTGTATTTAGTAAATATAAAACATATAATTGTTATTATTAGTTCATATGTTTTATTATTTTAGTTAAAAACATCTTAAAAGAGTCTTAAAAGCTTAATTTTATAAAAATACAAATTATAAGGGTTAAAAGGGTAATTATGATTAATTAAATAAAACAAAATTAAAAATCCTAACCCTATTTCCCCATCCTCGGCCGCGACCCCCTCAAACACACACACACTTCGATTTCAAGCAAGAATAAGTGATTACCATTCGGTCTTGGTCGATTACAAGGCATAGAACACGTTGGAATCATCAATTACAAGTCATTACACGTTTAAAGGTTAGAGTTTTACATGTTTTTCATGGTTTTGTGTTTGGCCGAAAACCCTAGATCGAATTGGGTGCTTGAATGTTGAATTTTTTGTTGTTTGATGATGTTATGATGTTAGTTAGGTTATATTGATGCTAGTTTACGTGATTATGCAAGAAAGCTTCGATTTTGGTGCGTTGTTCATAGGTTACTAATAATAGTAACTTTATTTGCATGAATGCTATGGTTTGATGGTGAATTGATGTTGTTAATGTGTTGGTGATGATATAGGGATGATAGATTGATGATATTGATGCTTGAAATATAAGAATGCATGTTGTAGTTCATATGTTACCAAAAGTAGAAACTTGTGGTTTGGAAGAATGATGAATCATGATGATTTGATGTGTAGAAGATGTCTAGATGATAGCATGAGTTTGAATTGGTATATTGTTAATGAAATCATGAATGTATTTGGGTGTTAGATAGATTTTGAGATCCACTTTCCCAAAAGGGAAACTTTATTTGCACAAAATCTTGGATATGATGATTTGAGCATGTTTGTGATATTAGGATCATGTTAGCATGTTCATGAATGATTTGTAATGTGGTAGAATGCATTGTTTGGGTTGTATGAATGCTTAGTTGGTCAATTGAAAGATTTGGTCTTTTTTTGTGGGAATACATGATGATGGGTAATATGGGTATTGATAGGACTATTGGTTGGGTTGTAATAGATCATGGTTGCACATTTTAGTTGATGTGGACTCTATGGAATAATGTGATGATTGTTATACGCACGTGTGAATCTGAGGCCCCTACTTAGTAGGATTGGCAGGGTTTAGGGTATGAAGTCGTGAGTGACTTCACATGGCATGTTGTGCATGATTTGATTCTGTGTATGATGCATGGGTTATGATATAATTATGTTGAACATGATGATTATTTGAGATTCGCATGACTTGTATGAAAATCTGGTTTTATCATGATCTAGGATGTACATATGGTTAATAAAGTGATATATGTGAATAACTTGTATGAAAATCATGTGTGTTGAACTATTATGCTTGATTGAATGGAAATTTCACCTATAATGTCACCAATGGGTCAAACGGGTCAACTGGGTCAATGTGTTCTGTTTTTTCCAAAACCTTGAGTTCTTTGGGTTTATAGAGCACTTAGGGTTTCATTATGATTCTGTGTATACGTACTTATGTACTTGTGTGTTCTAGTTGACCTCAGAAGGTTGTCCTTCCACTCTCTCTTTCAAGTTAAGCCCTTAGGTTATTGGTTGTGCACACCAGGTGAGTTCATGCCCCATTCTTTTACATACTCTCTTTTGGGGGAGATAGCATACTGGTTTTACAAACGCTTACTTTATATGAGTGGTGTATAGTATGATATAGTGTTGAATACCATGAAAGTCCTCACACTTTTGGATTGTTAATAATGATGATTAGCAGAAAATCTTGGGTATGTATGACCCTGGTTTGACTTGGTGTTATTATTTGATTATTTTATTTATGTTTTGGTCCGTTCTTGTGTTCCTTATTATTATACTATTACGTGACTTTACATGGTGTGATTTTATCCGTATCCATAAAGAATTATCATTAAAGAAAGTGGAAAGATCAATGATAATGAAAAGTGGAACATAAAGAACGAAAGAAAGTCTTGCAAGCAAATTCACTTGAGGTCCACAACCATTAGGTTGTTAGCTCAACTGTGTGCGGTATAGCTAACCCGTTGGATGAACATAGGGTCAATCTTTGAGATTGAGGGGACCTTTGTTGCTGCCCCGGTACTGGAGTCAGCTTCGTGCACCAGTTTGGGGTCTATTTGTAGACCTCTGTCAAGTACTAGTCTTATGTGTATTATTTGGGGGCATAACAGATTGGTCTGGATTAAGTGAAAGATTAAAATAAAAGTTCGAAATGAATGATGATGGAAATGGTAAAAAAAGATAATGGATGTTATCTAACTATACGTATGACGTGTGATCACGTACGAAAGAAATGAATATTATTTTTAAAGGGTTTTTTTATATACAAATCTTACAAGGTATTTTAATGTTTTTTTTTAAACTACAGCTCACTCAGCAACGCTGACTTTTATGCATTTTTAATTGGCAGGTAATTTGCTGAGGATGGCACATGGGGAGGCTACTCGTCAGGGCTAGACTGCATCCGTTCACCCTTAATATCATTGTTGTTTTGTAATGCAAATAATATGGGCTTTTGTAACTGATAATAATCAACGATGTATTGCTTAGCAATAATCTTTATTAATGAATGGGTGGCTTTTAATATTGACTCGGCTGCATTGATTCGCACACTATATAATATTTTTATATATATTTTGCTATGATTGACCAACTGTGAGGTCTCCGGGAACGGGGCCTTACAAGTTGGTATCAGAGCCAAAGTTTAAGAGAAATAGGTAAATATTTTCAAAACCTAAACTTAAACTGAGAATGGGACGAATGGAGGGATGCCAGCCCGAGTAGCTACGTGCCATCAGATATTTCTTTTCTTAATGTAACCAGTATTACGTGCGTGTGCTATTTGATTTATGTTCCTTTAGTAGATTTGAATACTAATGTAGTCAGTATAGGAAATGCTCGGGGGATGAAGAGTAAAGTAAGTGGCTAATCACAACTGTCCACTATAATTAGGGACTTACTATACTTGACATAAACTAAGCTATTACCTTGAATGACCGTGTTGGTGTTTGAATCTTATAGTGTTTAGAGAATGGCCAGAAAGAGATCATCTAGGGCTTCTAGAGGTGGAGCACGGGGTGGACGTGCTAGTAGACCACGGGCCGCAAAGAGCAAGACGAGGACTGCAGAGACGGCTCCTGGTGAGTCTGGGATTCATCACCCGGAGGGCGATGATGAGAATGCCAACCTGAGAGCCTCAGTGAAAGAGGCAGTGGTTGAGGAGGTTCATCAAGTCATGCAGACGATCCTACCGTCTGTAGTGACTAAAGTCATCCGGGCTGTAAGGAATGATGAGAGGAAGGAGAAGGAGGAGGAAAGAAGGAAGACGACTGGGAGAAGGGAGAATGAGGGAGATCATGATGATGAAGAGGAGTTGAATGCTGCAAGGGGAGCCTCCAGTGATGAAGAAGATGTAGAGGTGTGGGAAACCATGAGGGGATGTAACTACGGGGCATTCCAAAGATGTAAACCCCCTACTTTTGATGGTAATGGCAATGCTGCAACTGCTCACCGCTAGGTAAGGGAGATGGAGGCAGTGTTAGAAATCATCGAGTCTCGGGAGGACCTGAAGGTAAGGTTCGCCACTCACACATTTGTTGACTCGGCTCTATGCTAGTGGGATAATATTGTCCAAGCCTAGGGCAACTGGGCCATTGGGAGGATGAGATGGGAAGAGTTGAAGAAGATGGTGATTGAGGAATTCTGTCCTCACAGGGAACTCTAAAAGATAGAGAGAGAGTTCCTACAACTTGAGGCGGGAACCAAGACCCACCAGCAATACACTACCAAGTTTAATGAGATGGCAAGGCTGGTGCCGGATCAGGTGACGCCGATGTCAAGGAAGATTAAGAGGTATGTGCAGGGATTGCCAGCTGATATCCGCAGGCACTTGATTGTTGCCCGACCAAGCACCTTTAGGTCGATGGTGGATCTGGCTGGGAGGTTGTACGATGAGAGAGAGGTGGTGGTGGTTGAGGTGAAGAAGACTGGTGGTGGTGACAAGAACTGGAGAGGGAATCGATTCGGGCGTGGCGGTTTCAGCCCGAATAATAAGAGGATGAGAATGGATGACTGAGGAGAGGGGTCATCAAGCTTAGGGATGAACAGGTGTGGCCGATGTAGGAAGGAGCACACTGGTGAATGCATAAGAGGCGTGATTGTGAAATTCAAGTGTGAGAAGCCCAGTCATATAGCAAAAGATTGTGGAATGCCGAGTGCTTCAACTGTGGCGGGACTGGCCATAGGAGCCACGAGTGCAAGAAGCCTAGAGCTGAGAGCTCTGGGGCCAAGAAGGGGGCTGAAGAAGGAGGATAGAGGGCAACTATTAGAGCCTTCACGATGATCCGAGAAGAGGCCCGGGTAGACCCCGACGTCGTGCCTGGTATGTTTCTAGTAAACCAAACTTGTGCCTCTGTATTATTTGATTCTGGTGCTAGTAGGAGTTTCATTTCTGCTGCTTTCTGTGCTAAGTTGCCTATTAGTAGTAGAAGTATTGACGAGCCATTTGAGGTAGAAACTGCTATTGGTAAGTCTACCAGAATTTCTAATATGTTAGAAGACTGCGACATAGAACTAGAAGGCCATAGGTTCTCTGCTAAACTATATGTGATGCCCCTAGGCGGATTTGATGTAGTACTAGGGATGGATTGGTTATTAGCCTATGAGGCAAATATCATGTGTCGTAAGAAGATGATTCGAATAATTGCGCCCGATGGAAGTTCGGTGACTGTCTACGGTGATCGCGTCACTACGGTTCCGAAGGTGATTTTGATGGCGGTGGCAGAGAAGTGAATGAAGCGGGGATGTAGTGCCTACCTGGCTTATGTGAAGGATGTGGACATGTCAGTACCACAGTTGTCTGAAGTACCCATGGTGTGTGACTTCCCAGACGTGTTCCCAGAAGATTTACCAGGTGTGCCACCAGATCGTGAGATTGAGTTTCAGATTGATCTGATACCCGGTACTCAACCCGTTGCCAAAGCACCGTATCGATTGGCTCTGACAGAGATGAAAGAACTGATGGTCCAACTATAAGATTTGACGGACAAGGGATTCATCCGACTGAGCATCTCTCCCTGGGGTGCTCCGGTCTTGTTTGTTAAGAAGAAAGAAGGTCGTATGAGGATGTGGATAGACTACCGGGAGCTAAACAAGTAAACGATGAAGAACCGATATCCCCTGCCCAGAATAGATGACTTGTTCGATCAGCTCCAAGGTGCCAATTGGTTCTCAAGGATAGATCTCCGATCTGGCTACCATCAATTGAAGGTGAAGGAGCAAGATATTCCTAAGACAGCTTTTCGCACATGTTTTGGGCACTCGAGTTTCTCGTCTTGTCCTTCGGTTTAACTAACGCGCCAGCTGCCTTTATGGATCTGATGAACCGAGTGTGTCGGCCAATGTTGGATAAATCAGTGATTGTGTTTATTGATGATATCCTGATCTATTCAAGGAGCGAAGAAGAGCATGCCGACCACATACGTGATGTGTTGGAGACACTTAGAAAGGAGAAGCTATATGCAAAATTCTCTAAGTGTGCTTTTTGGTTGCGTGAAGTTCAATTTTTGGGTCATGTGGTGAATTCTGAAGGAATCATGGTGGACCCGGCGAAGGTTAAGGTGGTGATGCAATGGAAGTCTCCAAAGACGCCATCCAAGATTCGCAGTTTCTTGGGTTTAGTGGGCTACTACCGAAGGTTCATTCAAGACTTTTCCAAGATAGCCTCACCTTTGACCAAGTTGACTCGCAAGGATGTGAAGTATGTGTGGGGACAGGAACAAGAGGATGCTTTTGAGGAGTTAAAGGCGAGATTAACTCAAGTTCCTATCTTGACATTGCCCGAGGGAAACGAGGATTTAGTGGTCTATTCGGATGCTTCCTATTCGGGACTGGGTTGCGTGCTAATGAAACATGGGAGAGTGATAGCTTACGTATCCTGAAATTTGAAGACCCATGAGTCCAATTACCCCACTCAAGACTTAGAGCTAGCAGCGGTGGTTTTTTCGTTGAAGATTTAGAGGCATTACTTATACGGGACAAAGTGCACAATCTTCACGGGCCACAAGAGCTTAAAGTATTTCTTTGAGCAGGAAGATCTCAACATGAGGCAGAGGAGGTGGTTAGAGCTGATCAAGGATTATGATTATGAAATCTGTTACCACCCGGGCAACGCCAATGTAGTGGCCGATGCCGTAAGCCGAAAGGAGAGACCCGAGCCAATCTGGATGAATGCTTATCAATTGGTGATGACCTCTGACGTGATGACACAGGTCAAAGGATTTCAGGATGAGGCATTAAAAGAAGATCGCCTTAACTCTGAAAGGATGAGAGGTCTAGTCGCGGAGTTGGGAGAAAATACTCACGGAATTAGAACCTGCTTAGGAAGGATGTGGATTCCCCGATATGGAGATCTACGAGGGCGAATTATGGACGAAGCTCATAAGACTCGATACTCCATTCATCCCAGTGTTACCAAAATGTATCAAGACATGAAGAAAGATTACTGGTGGCCAGGAATGAAGCATGATATAGTGGAGTATGTGAGTAAATGCCTTACTTGTCTACAAGCAAAGGCTGAACATCAGAAGGCATACGGGAAGATCCAACCGTTGGATATACCCAAGTGGAAGTGGGAGCACATCACCATGGACTTCATTACTAAGCTACCCCGTACGACGAAGGGGTACAATACCATATGGGTGATACTTGATCGTCTGACAAAGAGTGCTCACTTCCTACCGATCCACGAGACGTATTCCTCTGAGAGACTGGCGGATCTATTCATTAAGGAGATTGTAGCTCGTCATGGTGTGCTGGTGTCTATCGTGTCAGACCGTGACACCCGGTTCACATTGAAGTTTTGGAAAAGATTCCATGATGCGATGGGGATGAGGCTACACATTAGTACGGCTTACCATCCTCAGACAGATGGTCAGTCTGAGAGGATGATTCAGACGCTCAAGGATATGCTCCGAGCATGCGTGATCGACTTTGGAGGAAGTTGGGATGAACACCTACCGTTAGCGGAGTTCTCATACAACAACAGCTATCATGCCAGCATTGGTATGCCACCTTATGAGATGCTATATGGTAGAAGGTGTAGAACGCCAGTATGTTGGGGAGATATTTGGCAAAAAGAGATAGGAAGTATCAAGGTGATCAAGGCTACGACAGAGAAATTGGAAAAGATCAAAGCCTTTATGAAGGCGGCAAAGGATAGACAGAAGTCGTATGCCGACAAAAGGCGTAGACCGATTGAATTCAACGTGGGTGATAGAGTCATGTTGAAGGTCTCGCCTTGGAAGGGGATCATTCGGTTCCAAAAGAGGGGCAAGCTGAGCCCAAGGTACATAGGTCCTTTCCGAATCGTTGCACGAGTAGGGGAGGTGGCCTATCGATTAGAATTGCCTGATGAGCTAAGTGGAATTCATTCGACATTCCATGTATCTCATCTGAGGAAATACTTAGCCAATGAAGACATGATTGTACCACTGGATTATATCGAAGTGGATGAACGGCTCAACTATGTGGAGCAACCAGTGGCAATCATCGATCGGAAGGAGAAGAGATTAAGAAATAAAGTTGTTCTACTTGTTGGGGTGCAGTGGAAACACCGGAAGGTTTCTGAGTCTACGTGGGAGACAGAAGAAGAAATGAGACGGCATTACCCACAGTTATTCGAAGAGTGACGGGTTTCGGGGATGAAACCTCTTTAAGGGGGGTAGACTTGTAACACCCGAAATTTTGCCACATAAAAGAAAGAAAAGAAAAGTATTTTGAAGAAAACTAAAAGAAGCCAAAGTTGAGGGGTGTTTTGTGTAAATAGTACAAAAAGTCAAAAAGGTGAGCTTATATGGGCATGGCCGCCCATATCTTCCTTGCTGTTGCTCGACTAAACAAAGAAGAAAAGAAGACTGAAAATTTGTTCTCTCAGTTTGAAGTTCTTAGGTGAGTGTTTTTGTGTTAATTGGTTCGGTTTTTTTTGGGATTTTCATCCTTATAACCGATATTTAAGTGCACTTTGTGTTTGGGTGTTTGTTTATGCTTGTTCTAGGTGTTTGAACTCTTGTGCAAGCAAGTTTGGTGGATTTTTCTTGTTTGCTGCAATAGATGAGTTCTAGACCCCGTTTTATATGTGTTTTAAACAAGTTTGGGGCTGAAAATGCATTTAAAGGGTTTTTCACAATTATTTCCTTGTAACCGTATGTTTATGTATGCATATGCTTTTTTTCGATGCTTGTTTATGTGTTGTGGTTGCTTAGAATGTTAAGTTTATGCTTAGAACAGGTACTAATGCAGGTCTGGGATAGTTCTGATTCTGAAAAATGCACAACAGGTGGTCATGCGCCCAAACAGGGCCCATGCGCCTGAGATTTTGACTTAGAAATACCCAAGTACAGGCCATGCACCCAAACAGGGCCCATGAGCCTGGAATTTTCCTTAGAAAAACTTTTAAGAAGGGGTCGTGCGCCCCAATAGTGCCCATGTGCCCTAGATGTCTGCCTGAAAACACTAAGTGTAGACTCATGCGCCTAAGCAGTACCATGCACCCAACATATATTTCTCTGATGCTTAACTGTAAATCCATGCGCCTGAATAGTTCATGCGCCCAGAAATGTATGCTAAATGCCTAAGTGTAGGATTCATGCGCCCAAATAGTATTAATGCGCCTAAGCTAGGCTCATGCGCCTGCATAATGCCCATGCGCCTAAACACTTAGAAAATTTTCTGGAATTTTGAGAAATCAGAATTTTATTGTTTGACCCTGGTTTGACTTGGTGTTATTATTTGATTATTTTATTTATGTTTTGGGCCGTTCTTGTGTTCCTTATTATTATACTATTACGTGACTTTACGTGGTGTGATTTTATCCGTATCCGTAAAGTATTATCATTAAAGAAAGTGGAAAGATCAATGATAATGAAAAGCGGAACATAAAGAACGAAAGAAAGTCTTGCAAGCAAATTCACATGAGGTCCACAACCATTAGGTTGTTAGCTCAACTGTGTGCGGTATAGCTAACCCGTTGGATGCACACAGGGTCAATCTTTGATATTGAGGGGACCTTTGTTGCTGCCCCGGTACTAGAGTCAGCTTCGTGCACCAGTTTGGGGTCTATTTGAAGACCTCGGCCCAGTACCAGTTTTATGCTCATTATTTGGGGGCATAGAACATTGGTCTGGATTAAGTGAAAGATTAAAATAAAAGTTCAAAATGAATGATGATGGAAGTGGTAAAAGAAGATAATGGATGTTATCTAACTGTACGTATGACGTGTGATCACGTACAAAAGAAATGAATATTATTTTAAAAGGGTTTTTTCATATACAAATCTTACAAGGTATTTTAATGTTTTTTTTAAACTAAACCTCACTCAGCAATGCTGACTTTTATGCATTTTTAGTTAGCACGTAATTTTGCTGAGGATGGCACATGGGGAGGCTACTCGTTAGGGCTAGACTGGCATCCGTTCACTCTTAATATCATTGTTGTTTTGTAATGCAAATAATTTGGGCTTTTGTAACCGATTATAATCAACGATGTATTGCTTAGCAACAATCTTTATTAATGAATGGGTGGCTTCTGATATTGACTCCGCTGCATTGATTCGTACACTATCTAATGTTTATATATATTTTTTGCTATGAATGACCAACTGTGAGGTCTCCGGGAACGGGGCCTTACAGATAAGAGTTGTTAATGACAAACTAACTGCTCGTATTCCTTCAATAAAAATATAGAATCAAATAACATTTACCGAATGAAACTAATGAAACGTCAAATAGGACACGCATTTTGTGATCGATAAAAAAGAAGTCAAATCAAGTTAACTCGTCCTAGTATTTAATATTTCCTTGTATTTCAATAACAAATAGAACTACGGATAGGTGCATTAAAGTATTCATGAAAGATTAACAATATACATGGGAAAAGAAATACGTACAAAAAGACATTAAACAACAATAGTTCTCGCAGAGATAGTTCTGTGCTTTCTCTAATAACCTTCAATGCTATAGAGTTTTGATCCTCAAACCTTGTCAACACACTCGAAGCCTAATTTCATCAAATCCCGTCAAATGATGACTAAAATCACACTAATCAATCACAATGGAACATAGGATCTACTGTTTATACCGAATGCAATGCGAACACAAAACCAAACAAATGACCATTGAAAATCGATACACTCTTTCCCAAAACTAAACAATAACTCTCCATAACCATCTTTGAACACTCTTGCCTCAAGAATCCACTTAAATCAATCAAAATGACAATTGTCGATTCACAGAATCCTTTATTAAGTATAAACGCAAGGATAAGAGTTGTAAAGGACAAACTAACTACTCGTATTCACTCAACAATAATCTAGAATCAAATTACACTTACCGAATGAAACTAATGAAACGACAAATAGGACACGCATTGTGTGATCGATAAAAAAGATGTCAAATCAAGTTAACTCGTCCTAGTATGTAATATTTCCTTGTATTTCAATAAAAAAATGCAACTACAGATAGGTACATTAAAGTATTCATTAAAGATTAACAAAATACATGTTAAAAGAAATACGTACAAAAAGACATTAAACAACAATAGTTCTCGCAGAGATAGTTATTAGCATTCTCTAATAACCTTCAATGCAATGGAGTTTTGATCCTCAAACCTTCTCAACACACTCGAAGCCTAATTTCATCAAATCCCATCATAATGATGACTAAAATCACACTAATCAATCACAAAGGAACAAAGGATCTATTATTTAAACCGAATGCAACTAGAACACGAAACCATAAAAATGACCATTAAAAATTGATACACTCCTTCCTAAAACTAAACAAGAACTCTCCATAACCATCTTTGAACACTCTTGCCTCAAGAATACACCTAAATCAATCAAAACGACAATTGTCGATTCACGAATTCCTTTATTGAGCATAAATGCAAGGATAAGAGTTGTAGAGGACAAACTAACTACTCGTATTCAATCAATAAGAATCTAGAAGCAAATTACACTTGCCGAATGAAAGTAATGAAACGTCAAACTAGAAACGCAATGTGTGATCGATAAAAATGAAGTCAAATCAAGTTAGCTCTTCCTAGTATGTAATATTTCCTTGTATTTCAATAAAAATGCAACTACGGATAGGTGCATTAAAGTATTCATGAAAGATTAACAAAATACATGGGAAAAGAAATACGTACTAAAAGACATTAAACAACAATAGTTCTCGCAGATATAGTTATTTGCTTTTACTAATAACCTTCAATGCTATGGAGTTTTGATACTCAAACCTTGTCAACACACTCGAAGCCTAATTTCATCAAATCCTGTTATATTGATGACTAAAATCACACTAATCAATCACAAATGGAACATAGGATCTACTGTTTAAACCGAATGCAACACGAACATGAAACCATACAAATGACCGTTGAAAATCAATACACGCCTTCCCAAAACTAAACAAGAACTCTCCATAACCATCTTTGAACACTCTTGCCTCAAGAATCCATTTAAATCAATCAAAATGACAATTCTAGATTCACGAAATCCTTTATTGAGCATAAACGCAAGGATAAGAGTTGTAAAGGACAAACTAACTACTCGTATTCACTCAATAAGAATCTAGAATCAAATTACACTTACCGAATGTATTTAATGAAATGTCAAATTGGAAAAAGGAGCTTAGAGTGTTCTGCTCTAGAATCAAAAACCTCAATAAGAATCTAGAATCAAAAACCTCCTAATTTTACACTTGATCGATCGAGAGGAAAAAGGAGCTTAGAGTGTTCTGCTCTTTTTGTGTTGTGTAAAAAAAGTTGTATTAGAGAGAGATGTAAAAAAAGTTGTATTAGAGAGAGATCAGATGCAATCATATATTGCATGTCCTTGGAAACTTAAATTCAGAAGATAGAAAAGTGGGTGGGGCCCAGCCCCTTAACCCAACCGTATTTCTCAACATCATCCGCATTAGATAATGCGGATGCATGTTCTTCTCCCGCATTTGTAAATGCGGATGAAGAAAGTTCATCCGCATTTCCAAATGGTCATCCGCATTTCCAGATGGTCATCCGCATTTGTAAGTGCGGTTGAACAGTTTATCAGCATTTCCAAAAATGCTCTTCCGCATTAGTTAACACACAAATGCAGATAGTTATCTTCATCCACATAAGTAAATGCGGATGAGTTCTCTTCATCCGCATCTCTTTAACCACATCAAATGCGGCTGTTATAAGCAAATGCGGTTGAATTATTTTCATTTTCTCTCTAAAATAAATTATCCATATAATTTCTTTACAACACAAGTAAAAATATTTAGAAACCCATTTTCTAAATATTCTAAGTGTTAATATTCATTTATATGATCATATCATTAAACAAATATTGTAGGTGTTTGTCTAGCTTGTTATTGGGTATGACCCGACTTGGATCATGACGTACTAGCCACATCAATTCAATATGTATTTTGGGCAGACCATTTCCAACAATCTCCCACTTGCACAAGATACATAGAGGATTGATGCAGGTAGAAAATACCACCTAACAATGGTTTACTACCCCTATTACGCATGACAAAGTGCCATTCAATAACATCATCCTCTTCAAGTCTCTTACTTGAAATGATTTAGGTGAATCAAATCATATATCCTTTTGTTTTAGATGTCATGTTAAGTCCAGAGACATAGAATGATCATTCCCTGTTGATTTAACTTTATCAGGCCTTAGACATCTTACTCTCAACGAATAAGAGGAACAAATCCCATCTTGACTACATACGTTTCTCACAATCACCTTGTATCACACCTGAACATAGCCTTGTGTGCTGTCCATTATTTCAGAACAGTTAAGAACTAGATCAAGGTATTATATTTGGTGAATATCAAAACCCAATATGTATCTCAGGTCGGAGGATACTATGATATTAGCCTTTACTTAAATTTACTTATGATCAATTACAAAATTCCATGCAGTAACATTTCCTAATATGGAACATAACTCAAAGTATCATAATTATACAAAGAGTTAAAATTTACAATCGTTTCGATATTTAAATACTGAAAAGATCAAATCCAATCACTAGAATATCGAAGTCCTAAGGCACAAGTATGACTCTCATGCTTTGGCCTTTCAGGGAGCTTCGTGAGTGGATCCGCAATGTTTTGATCGGTGTGAACTTTGCGAATACATATCTTTCCTTTTTCAACTTCATCCCTTATGTAGTTGAATCTCCGCTCAATGTGCCTCGTCTTTTGATGTGCTCGGGGTTCCTTGATTTGAGCAATCGCACCCTCGTTGTCACAAAAGATCTCTAGAGGGTCCTGAATGGTACGGACCACCCCTAGGTCGGCAATGAACATCCTTATCCATGCAGCTTCTTGAGCTGCCAATGAGGCGATAATGTATTCCGATTCAGTGGTGGACAATGCTACCACATCTTGTTTTGCGCTCTTTCAAGAGACTGCTCCACCATTCATAATGAAAACATATCCCAATTATGATCGAGAATCATCTCGATCAGTTTGGAAACTCGCATCCGTGTAACCCTTTACAACGAGTTCCTCCTCACCAGAGCCATATATTAGAAACATATCCTTAGTCCTTCTAAGATATTTCAATATACTCTTAACCGCCATCCAATGGCCATTTCTCGGATTTTGCTGGTATCTGCTTGTCATGCTCAAAGCGCATGACACATCCGGTCTAGTGCATATCATAACATACATGATGGATCCTATAGCCGATGCATATAGGATTCCTTTCATTTTCTCTTGCTCATCCTTTGAGCTTGGACATTGAGATGCACTCAATATTGTTCCTCTTTGAATAGGCACCAAACCTTTCTTAGAGTTCTCCATCTTGAATTTTTTCAAGATTTTATCAATGTATGCACTTTGGTTTAAACCTATCAACCGCCTTGATCTAGCCCTATAGATCCTCATTCCCAAAATGTAGGCGGCTTCACCAAGATCCTTGATGGAAAAACAACTTCCAATCCAGGTTTTTACACCTTCCATGGTTGGAATGTCATTTCCAAACAATAGTATGTCATTAACATACAATATTAAGAAAGTAATGATGCTCCCACTAGATTTCTTATACACACAAGCCTCATCAGCATTTTTGATGAATCCAAATTTCTTGACTTCATCATCAAAACGGTGATTCCAACTTCTAGATGCTTGTTTCAATCCATAGATTGATTTCTTTAGCTTGCATACTTTATTAGGATGTTGTGGATCGACAAAACCTTCGGGCTGAACCATATAGACATCTTTTTCAAGATATCCATTTAGAAAAGCGTTTTTGACATCCATTTGCCAAATCTCATAGTCAACCCCTTGAGTTTGAGTAAAACCTTTTGCTACAAGTCTTGCTTTATAAGTATCCAAGTTTCCATGCATATCGGTTTTCTTCTTGAAAACCCACTTACTTCCAACCGGTTTGGAGTTAAGAGGTGGTGCAACCAAATCCCATACTTGGTTGTCATGCATGGATTGCATCTCAACGTTCATAGCTTCAAGCCATTTGTCACAATCGGTTTGTGATATTGCCTCATGGTATGTGGTGGGTTCATCTGAATCTACCACATATCATCCATCCATGAAAAATCCATATCTTTCGGGTGGATTACTAATTCTACCAGATCTTTGAATGTTTTGTGTGTCTTGATCAACCATTTGATCATTTTCAACAACCTCTTGTTGAGTGCTAGTATCAACCATACGTGGATCGGCTTGTGGTTCTCTATCCACCTCGAGTTCCATCGTTCTATCAGTTCCTTCCATAAGGAACTTAGTTTCCAAGAACTCAGCCTTTAGAGCAATGAACAACTTTTGCTCGGTTGGGTTGTAGAAGTAATATCCCATAGAGTCTTTGGGATATCCTACAAAGATACACTTAGTGGATCGAATTTCAAGTTTGTTTTGGGAGTTGCGTTTGACATAAGCCTCACAACCCCATACCCTTAAATATGATAATGATGGAACCCTTCCATGCCATATTTCAAAAGGTGTCTTGTCCACTTTCTTGGTTGGGGCCATATTTAAAATACGGACTGCCGAGAGCAATGCGTAACCCCAAAATGATAGAGGTAATGTGCTTCTAGCCATCATAGATCGAACCACATCCTATAGAGTTCGATTCCTATTTTCGGACACACCATTATGTTGTGGTGTTCCTGGTGGAGTGAGTTGCGAGATGATTCCACAACTCCTAAGATGATTTTGAAAGGCATCATTAAGGTATTCACCTCCTCTATCCAAACAAAGTACTTTGATGGTTTTATTGAGTTGATTCTCAACTTCATTTTTGAAGACTTTGAACATTTCAAAGGCTTCATCTTTGTGTCTTAACAAGTACACATACCCATAACGACTATAATCATCGGTAAAGGTAATGAAGTATCTTTCACCATTCCTTGTCATTGCCTTAAAAGTCCCACATACATCCAAATGTATGATACCTAATAAGTTTTTTACCCTCTCATTAGTTCCACTAAAGGGTTTCTTGGTCATCTTTCCTTGTAAACAAGACTCACACTTATCAAATGAATCTTCATTTGATTCCAAAAGACCATTCTTTTGAAGTGTATGTATGCCATCTTTGTTTATGTGACCAAGACGACAATGCCAAAGATAAGCCTTACTCAAATCCATTTTGAGTTTCTTGGTGCTTGATTGGTACAACGAGTTATCAAATGATGTGTTATCATGAACTAATTCATAAATGCCATTACACGGCATAGCTTTAAAATAAAATACATCATCCATGAAAACACAAATACCATTGTTAACAAACTTCAAATCATAACCATATTGTCTTAAATGATAAACGGAGATAATGTTCCTAGTCAAACTAGGAGCATACAAAATGTTTTTCAAAACAACTTCCAAACCATTTGAAAGCTTCAAAATGTAGTCTCCTTGGGCTTCGACGTCAACTTTTGCTCTGTTGCCCATGAAGAGACTTGTATCTCCTTTCTTGAAATTTTTATTTCTTTTGAGCCCCAGCAATAAATTGCAAATATGAGTTCCACATCCGGTATCTAATACCCATGTGTTAGAAGAAATAATATTTAGATCAATATGTATCATGAAAGTTGTACCTGAGGTTTGCCCCGCATCCCTCTTTGCTTTCAACTCCTTGAGATAGGTTGGACAATTGCTCTTCTAATGTCCTATCTCACCACACTCAAAGCATGGATTGTTCTCCATCACCTTAGGCTTCTTAAGCTTTGGTTTTGAAGGTTCGGCTCTAGCCTTTCCCTTACCTTTCCCTTTGATGTACCCTTTGCCTTTGGCAACATTTGCCTTGGGATAGGGGTATTGCCTTTTCTTGTTGCCTCCCTCATTGATCGTAAGGACCGGTAAAACCCTTTTACCCATCCCCGCTTCGGCTATTTTGAGCATTGCGTGGAGTTCACCAATGCTCTTGTCCCAACCATTCATGTTATAATTCATGATAAATGTCTCAAACCTTTTGGTTAGACCATTGAGGATCAAATCTGTGGCCAACTCTTTTGAAACAGGAAAATTCAGCCTTTCCAGGCAATCAATGTGGCTCTTCATCTTAAGCACATGAGACGATACCGATTGAGTTTCTTCCATGCGACATGCATGAAGCGCTCTAACTGTTTTGAATTGCTTTACCCTTGCTTGTTGAAGGAACATTTCCTTCAACTGGGTAATCATGTCGTATGCCCCATGATGCTCCAAATCCTTTTGGAGCTCGTGAATCATAGTTCCCAACATAAGGCAAGAAACTTGCATAGAATCCTCAGTGTGCTTAACCCAATCATTATAGGCATCAACATCATTAACGCCATGTTCATCGGGAATGGGATTGTCTAATACATAGGATTTCTTCTCCTGCTTGAGAACAATTCTCAAGTTTCGAAACCAATCCATAAAATGGTTATGATTAAGATGATCCTTTTCTAAGATAGTTCTCAGTGATAGGTTATGGACGGTCGGGGTGGGAGCGTTGTGGATTGCGGCCATTTCTACAAATATTAACAAAGTTCAATTTTAGTATTTCCGAAAAAGAAATTTTTAATTGTTAATACCCTTTCACGTCTCATAGACAATTAACAATTAAAATCTAGGATCCAACGTTACATCTAAATAATGGTTAGGTGACCTTTATCCTATTATTTAAATTAACAAGGTAGTCACCACTTGACAATTGTAACCCTTCGCAACTTCTAGTTTTATGGGATCGGTCAAACATTTTTATGTTAAGTTGGCATGTTTAATCCCATCAACACCATTGTACGCCATGCTTCGGTGACCCTATTCACATGGTTTCCAACTAAAGTCATCCTACTTACACACACGTGTGAGTTTACACATACAAGTGGTTAGGTGACCTTTATCCCACAAATATGTTAATCCCACCTCAAATGCACAAGTTTCCTAAATGTGGTTAGATGACCTTTATCCCACAAATAGTTCCCAAGTGATTCGAGTGTTATGTAAAAGGATGATGTTAAACTCGTTTAAAAGGGATTTTAGTTTTCATTAATTCTTGTTTTTGAAAACCTTTTGTACCTAACATTTGCATGCATTCAAATGTGTGGTACTAATGTGAAAACAATTTTCAAGGTTCTTTCAATAAAACCCAATTTTATTGTGAACACATTAACTTTTAATAAATCCTTTTATTACCCATGTTAATATTTCATAAGAATCAATTTTATGCTTGTTGTTGATATTAAATAGTTTAAACATGCATATCCATATATCACAAAACAATAATAAATCAACCACACAAGCATCACATGAGTTCATAACCGTAGCCTGCTAAACTTAACATCACTTATTGACAGAAACAAGTGAGGTAATAAGGTCATTCCTAAGGGTGAAAATGACACAATATTTGTGTTGGTGAACTCCCACTTGATCCCGCATCCAAATGCTTCAAGCGTCCACCTTGTGTTGTGACTCCTCCATTCCATTTGGGTTTTCAAGTACGCTGTGACTTCCACACCAAAATCCTTTGGGCCTTCATCATCTCCTTTCGGTTAAATCCAAGAAAGGCAGCCTTGTTGCATCTTCTTTTACAAAATATATCCTAAATACATTTTTCTAGTAAAAGTAAAATGCAACTAACCTATTTTACATACCAAATGAAAGATAAATAAATTACATACCCAATAGGAAGAATAAATACATTTAAATAATTACAAACCATTTGAATAATCAAATGTTAATCACAACACATTCATCCATAGGGTCTCGGCATCGGTTATGAACAAGTAAAACACATATCCAAATATGTAAGTAAAATTCCCAGGAGCATCCCCTTGAACCATAGATTCTCGGTTTAGGCATAAATGACCGAGAACCATGTTTTTGTTCCAAATAACAGAATCATCCAGATGATTTATATTTTTCAAGATTACAACATGCATCTTTGAAGAGATCTTGAAAAACAGGGGATAGGACTGAAGCCTCTCGGCCTTTTGGTGAAACATGACCAAGAAATCGAATTTTCAGTCCAAATGAAGCAAGTATCCATATAACCGGCTCTGATGCCATTGTTGGGGATTTGAACAAGTTTATCAGATCTATTTTATCCATATAAAATAGAAAATGCAGCGGAATTTCAGTTTAAAACTTGTTCCAGTTAGCATATATAAAACATTTTTATATTTATCTGTTAAAACCCCATATGGATCGATATATGAACAACATGCTTACAAACAACCATAGGGTGTTTAGAAATACAACCTTTGTAGAAGAATGGGAGGGGGATCAGATGAAAGCAAGTCTTCAAAGAAGAAGATCTCAAGCAATTCTACCCACAAGCCACCAACAGACACCCGGTTGCTAGGATTTTCGCTTTGAACAAAAACCTCCTAATTTTGCTCTTGACCGATCGAGAGGAAAAAGGAGCTTAGAGTGTTCTGCTCTTTTTGTGTTGTGTAAAAAAAAGTTGTATTAGAGAGAGATTAGATGCAATCATATATTGCATGTCCTTGGAAACTTAAATTCAGAAGATAGAAAAATGGGTGGGGCCCAGCCCTTAACCCATCCGCATTAGTTAATGTGGATGCATGTTCTTCTCCTGCATTTGTAAATGCTGATGAAGAAAGTTCATCCGCATTTCCAAATGGCCATCCGCATTTCCAAATGGTCATCCGTATTTGTAAATGGTCATCCGCATTTGTAAATGCGGTTGAACAGTTTATCAGCATTTCCAAAAATGCTCATCAGCATTAGTTAACACGCAAATGCGGATAGTCATCTTTATCCGCATAAGTAAATGTGGATGAGTTCCCTTCATCCGCATTTCTTTAACAACATCAAATGCGGCTATTATAAGCAAATGCGGTTGAATTATTTTCATTTTCTCTCTAAAATAAATTATCCATATAATTTATTTACAACACAAGTACAAATATTTAGAAACCCAATTTCTAAATATTCTAAGTGTTAATATTCATTTATATGATCATATCATAAAACAAATATTGTAGGTGTTTGTCTAGCTTGTTATTGGGTATGACCCGACTTGTATCATGACGTACTAGCCATATCAATTCAATATGTATTTTGGGCAGACCATTTCCAACAAAGTATTCATGAAAGCTTAACAAAATACATGGGAAAAGAGATACGTGCAAGAAAACATTAAACAACAATAGTTCTTGCATGGATATTTTTTTCTTTCGCTAACTACCTTCGATGCTATTGAGTTTTGATCCTCAAACCTTGTAAACACACTCGAAGCCTAATTTCATCAAATCCCGTTATAATGATGACTAAAGTCACACTAATCAATCACAAATGGAACATAGGATCTACTGTTTAAACTGAATGAAACACGAACACGAAACCATACAAATGACCACTGAAAATCAATACACTCCTTCCCAAAACTAACAAGAACTCTCCATAACCATCTTTGAACACTCTTGCCTCAAGAATCCACCTAAATCAATCAAAATGACAATTGTCGATTCACGAAATCCTTTATTGAGCATAAACACAGGGATAAGAGTTGTAAAGGACAAACTAACTATTCGTATTCACTCAATAAAAATCTAGAATCAAATTACACTTACCGAATGAAACTAATGAAACATCAAACAGGACACGCATTGTGTGATCGATAAAAAAGAAGTCAAATCAAGTTAACTCATCCTAGTATGTAATATTTCCTTGTATTTCAATAAAAAAATACAACTACGGATAGCTCCATTAAAGTATTCATGAAAGATTAACAAAATACATGTGAAAAGTAATACGTACTAAAAGACATTAAATAACAATAGTTCTCGCAGAGATACTTATTTGCTTTCTCTAATAACCTTCAATGCTATGGAGTTTTGATCCTCAAACCTTGTCAACACACCCGAAGCCTAATTTCATCAAATCCCATCATAATGATGACTAAAATCACACTAATCAATCACAATGGAACATAGGATCTACTGTTTAAACCAAATGCAATGCGAACACGAAACAATACAAATGACCATTAAAAATCGATACACTCCTTCCCAAAACTAAACAAGAACTCTGCATAACCATCTTTGAACACTCTTGCCTCAAAAATCCACTTAAATCAATCAAAATGACAATTGTCGATTCACGGAATCCTTTATTGAACATAAACGCAAGGATAAGAGTTGTAAAAGACAAACTAACTACTCGTATTCACTCAATAAAAATCTAGAATCAAATTACACTTACCGAATGAAACTAATGAAACATCAAATAGGACACGCATTGTGTGATCGATAAAAAGAAGTCAAATCAAGTTAACTCATCCTAGTATGTAATATTTCCTTGTATTTCAATAAAAAAATGCAACTACGGATAGCTCCATTAAAGTATTCATGAAAGATTAACAAAATACATGTGAAAAGTAATACGTACTAAAAGACATTAAATAACAATAGTTCTCGCAGAGATACTTATTTGCTTTCTCTAATAACCTTCAATGCTATGGAGTTTTGATCCTCAAACCTTGTCAACACACCCGAAGCCTAATTTCATCAAATCCCATCATAATGATGACTAAAATCACACTAATCAATCACAATGGAACATAGGATCTACTGTTTAAACCAAATGCAATGCGAACACGAAACAATACAAATGACCATTAAAAATCGATACACTCCTTCCCAAAACTAAACAAGAACTCTGCATAACCATCTTTGAACACTCTTGCCTCAAAAATCCACTTAAATCAATCAAAATGACAATTGTCGATTCACGGAATCCTTTATTGAACATAAACGCAAGGATAAGAGTTGTAAAAGACAAACTAACTACTCGTATTCACTCAATAAAAATCTAGAAGCAAATTACACTTGCCGAATGAAACTAATGAAACGTCAAACAAGAAACCCAATGTGTGATCGATAAAAATGAAGTCAAATCAAGTTAACTCGTCCGAGTATGTAATATTTCCTTGTATTTCAAAAAAAATGCAACTACGGATAGGTGCATTAAAGTATTCATGAAAGATTAACAAAATACATGGGAAAAAAATACGTAATGAAAGACATTAAACAACAATAGTTCTCGCAGAGATAGTTATTTGGTTTCCCTAACAACCTTTAATGCTATGGAGGTTTGATCCTCAAACCTTGTCAACACACTCGAAGCCTAATTTCATCAAATCCCATCATAATGATGACTAAAATCACACTAGTCAATCACAATGGAACATAGGATCTACTGTTTAAACCGAATGCAATGCGAACACGAAACCATACAAATAACTATTGAAAATCGATACACTCCTTCCCAAAACTAAACAAGAACTCTCCATAACTATCTTTGAGCACTCTTGCCTCAAGAATCCACATAAATCAATCAAAACAACAATTGTCAATTCATGGAATCCTTTATTGAGCATAAACGCAAGGATAAGAGTTGTAGAGGACAAACTAACTACTCGTATTCAATCAATAAGAATCTAGAAGCAAATTACACTTGCCGAATGAAACTAATGAAACATCAAACAAGAAACGCAATGTGTGATCAATAAAAATGAAGTCAAATCAAGTTAACTCATCCTAGTATGTAATATTTCCTTGTATTTCAATAAAAATGCAACTACGGATAGGTGCATTAAAGTATTCATGAAAGATTAACAAAATACATGTGAAAAGTAATACGTACTAAAAGACATTAAATAACAATAGTTCTCGCAGAGATACTTATTTGCTTTCTTTAATAACCTTCAATGCTATGGAGTTTTTATCCTCAAACCTTGTCAACACACCCGAAGCCTAATTTCATCAAATCCCATCATAATGATGACTAAAATCACACTAATTAATCACAATGGAACATAGGATCTACTGTTTTAACCAAATGCAATGCGAACACGAAACAATACAAATGACCATTAAAAATCGATACACTCCTTCCCAAAACTAAACAAGAACTCTGCATAACCATCTTTGAACACTCTTGCCTCAAAAATCCACTTAAATCAATCAAAATGACAATTGTCGATTCACGGAATCCTTTATTGAACATAAACGCAAGGATAAGAGTTGTAAAAGACAAACTAACTACTCGTATTCACTCAATAAAAATCTAGAAGCAAATTACACTTGCCGAATGATACTAATGAAACGTCAAACAAGAAACGCAATGTGTGATCGATAAAAATGAAGTCAAATCAAGTTAACTCGTCCGAGTATGTAATATTTCCTTGTATTTCAAAACAAATGCAACTACGGATAGGTGCATTAAAGTATTCATGAAAGATTAACAAAATACATGGGAAAAAAATACGTAATAAAAGACATTAAACAGCAATAGTTCTCGCAGAGATAGTTATTTGGTTTCCCTAACAACCTTTAATGCTATGGAGGTTTGATCCTCAAACCTTGTCAACACACTCGAAGCCTAATTTCATCAAATCCCGTTATAATGATGACTAAAATCACACTAATCAATCACAAATGGAACATAGGATCTACTGTTTAAACCAAATGCAACACGAACACGAAACCATACAAATGACCGTTGAAAATCGATACACTCCTTCCGAAAACTAAAGAAGAACTCTCCATAACCATCTTTGAACACTCTTGCCTCAAGAATCCACTTCAATCAATCAAAATGACAATTGTCGATTCACGAAATCCTTTATTGAGCATAAACGCAAGGATAAGAGTTGTAAAGGACAACCTAACTACTCATATTCACTTAATAAAAATCTAGAATCAAATTACACTTACCGAATGAAACTAATGAAACGTCAAAAAGGACACGCATTGTGTGATCGATAAAAAAGAAGTCAAATCAAGTTAACTCGTCCTAGTATGTAATATTTCCTTGTATTTCAATAAAAAAATGCAACTACGGATAGGTCCATTAAAGTATTCATGAAAGATTAAAAAAACATGGGAAAAGAAATAAGTACAAAAAGATATTAAACAACAATAGTTCTCGCGGAGATAGTTATTTTCTTTCTCGAATAATCTTCAATGCTATGGAGTTTTGATCCTCAAACCTTGTCAACACACTCGAAGCCTAATTTCATCAACCGTCATAATGATGACTAAAATCACACTAATCAATCACAATAGAACATTGGATCTACTATTTAAACCGAATGCAACGTGAATACGAAACCATACAAATGACCATTGAAAATAGATACACTTCTTCCCAAAACTTAACAAGAACTCTTCATAACCATCTTTGAACACTCTTGCTTCAAGAATCCACTTAAATCAATCAAAATGACGATTGTCGATTCACGGAATCCTTTATTGAGCATAAACGCAAGGATGAGAGTTGTAAAAGACAAACTAACTACTCGTATTTAGTCATTAAGAATCTAGAAGCAAATTACACTTGCCTAATGAAATTAATAAAACGTCAAACAAGAAACGCAATGTTTGATCAATAAAAATGAAGTCAAATCAAGTTAGCTCATCCTAGTAGTAATATTTCCTTGTATTTCAATAAAAAATACAACTACGGATTGATGCATTAAAGTATTCATGAAATATAAACAAAATACATGGGAAAAGAAATGCGTACTAAAAGACATTAAACAACAATAGTTCTCACAGAGATAGTTATTTGCTTTCCCTAATTACCTTCAATGCTATGGAGTTTTGATCCTCAAACCTTGTCAACACACTCGAAGCCTAATTTCTTCAAATCTTGTTATATTGATGACTAAAATCTCACTAATCAATCACAAATGGAACATAGGATCTACTGTTTAAACCGAATGCAACACGAACATGAAACCATACAAATGACCGATGAAAATCGATACACTCCTTCCCAAAACTAAACAAGAACTCTCCATAACCATCTGTGAACACTCTTGCCTCAAGAATCAACTTAAATCAATCAAAATGACAATTGTCGATTCACGAAATCCTTTATTGAGCATAAATGCAAGGATAAGAGTTGTAAAGGACAAACTAACTACTAGTATTTACTCAATAAGAATCAAGAATCAAATTACACTTACCGAATGAAACTAATGAAACGTCAAACAAGAAACGCAATATGTGACCGATAAAAATGAAGTCAAATCAAGTTAACTCGACCTAGTATGTAATATTTCCTTGTATTTCAAAAAAAAATGCAACTACGGATAGGTGCATTAAAGTATTCATGAAAGATTAACAAAATACATGGGAAAAGAAATACGTGCAAGAAAACATTAAACAACAATAGTTCTCGCATGGATAGTTTATTTCTTTCGCTAACTACCTTCAGTGCTATTGAGTTGTGATCCTTATACATTTTCAACAAACTCGAAGCCTAATTTCATCAAATCCCATTATAATAGTCACTAAAATCACACTAATCAATCACAAATGGAACATATGATCTACTTGTTAAACCAAATGCAATAGGAACATGAAACAATACAAATGACCGTAAAAAATCGATACACTTCTTCCCAAAACTAAACAAGAACTCTCCATAACCATCTTTGAACACTCTTGCCTCAAGAATCCACTTAAATCAATCAAAATGACAATTGTCGATTCACGAAATCCTTATTGAGCATAAACTCAAGGATAAGAGTTGTAAAGGACAAACTAACTACTAGTATTCACTCAATAAGAATCAATAATCAAATTACACTTACCGAATGAAACGTCAAACAAGAAACGCAATATGTGACCGATAAAAATGAAGTCAAATCAAGTTAACTAGTCCTAGTATGTAATATTTCCTTGTATTTCAAAAAAAATGCAACTACGGATAGGTGCATTAAAGTATTCATGAAAGATTAACAAAATACATGGGAAAAGAAATACGTACTAAAAGACATTATACAACAACATGTAAGGCCCTGTTCCCGGAGACCTCACAGTTGGACATTCACAGCATAATTTATAAAACATTTCATAACTTATTATCACAATGCAGCAGAGTTTAAACTTCAAAAGCCATTCATTAACTTTATAAATGCTGTTGCTAAGCAATACATGTTTGATAACAGTTACAAAAGATCATTAGTTGTATTACGAAACAACAGTGTTATCTTCTTGAATAGATGTCAGACAAATCCCGACGAGTAGCCTCCCCGAGTGCCATCCTCAGCAAATTACCTGCCAACTAAAAACGCATAAAAGTCAGCTTTGCTGAGAGAGTTCTAGTTTTAAAATCATAAAAATATCTTGATAGATTTGTATACAAAATACTTCTTAAAAAATATCTTATCTTTCTTTCGGATGCGATCACACATCATACATACAAATCATATTCATTTACATCATCACAATTCTCTTTCTTGCTTATTTATTATTATCTTTCACTGTTGATATGGACCAAAGTGCTATACCCCCCATATAGTGCGCATAAACCCGGTACTAGGCCTTGAAGTCTATAAATAGACTCCATCCGTGGTGCACATATGCTGACTCTAGTACCGGGGCAACAACAGTGGTCCCCTCAATCTTAAAGATTGCATGTGTACATCCTTTGGGTTAGCTAAACAGTACACAGTTGAGCTAATGACAACATGGTCGTGCACCTCCTGTAAATTTTTACTTGCAAGTCTTTTCATTCTTTATATTCCACTTTTTGTTAATATTAATCTTTCACTTGATTAATAATAATATTTTATGATCATAGGCAATCCACATAAAGTCACATGTTAATATCATAATAGGCACATAAAGACAGCCCACAACATGCATAAGATAATAAGATACAAGCATCAAGTCAACCATGGTTAAACCCTAATTTTTGATCTTCCAAAATTCCAGAAAATTCCTTAAGTCTTAAAGAAATACGGGTGAACAAAACCAATGCGGGTGAACAAAACTAATGCGGGTGAACAAAAACTAATACGGGTGAACAACTTGCAAATGCGGATGAAACAACTTGCAAATGCGGATGAACAACTTGCAAATGCGGGTGAACACTTGGTAATTATTCTGTCTTAAAAGAAATGCTAATAGACACCGTAGCAAATGGGCATGTATAAAAAGAAATGCTGATGGACACTTAGGCTGAATTTAGGCAAATGCGGGTGAATAACTGCAAATGCAGGGTGAACAACTGTAAATGCGGGCGAACAAAACACTTAGGCAATTATCACAGTGTAAATGCGGATGAACCATCAGACCTATAAATAAGACTTATGCTATAACCAGTTCTAAAATCTTATTTTCATACATTCTTAACATAGATCTATCATGCTAAACTCTTCGAACAAGCTTACAACCTCATAGAACATAGAAGTTCATACACATACATACATAGTTATCATACATAACGGTTGTAAAACATTTTAAATGCATTTTTAGCCCCAAAGAAGTTTAAAAACATAGAACCGGGGTCATAGAACTCACCTAGTGTAGCAAACAAGCAAAACTCCTCCGAACCTGCTTGTATACGAGTTCAAACACCTAAACAAGCAAAACAACCAACCAAAGCACATACAACACTTAGAAATCGGTTTCTATGGTGGAAAACCTCAAAGAACCGAGCCAAACATCAACAAAAACCCACTAACCTTGAAGATTTCAGTTCTAATTCCTTCTTGGAATCGACAGAGCTGGTCTACAGCTTTGCTTTTTCTTCTTTTCGGTCGAATCAACAGCAACAACAAGATGATATGGGCGGCCATGCCCATATAAAGTGCCTTTTGACTTTTTGGAACTATTTACACAAAGCACCCCTAAACTTTTTCTTCTTTTTATTTTCTTCAAAATACTTTTCTTTCCTTTTTATTTTGACCGAGGTTTCGGGTGTTACAAGTCTACCCCCCTTAAAGAGGTTTCATCCCCGAAACCTATCACTCTTCGAATAACTATGGGTAATGCTGTCTCATCTCTTCTTCAGTCTCCCATATAGACTCAGAACCCTTCTGGTGTTTCCACTGCACCCACACAAGTGGAACCACTTTATTCCTCAACCTCTTCTCCTTTCGATCGACGATTGCCACTGGTTGCTCTACATAGTTAAGTCATTCATCCACTTCGATATCTTCCAGTAGTACAATCATGTCTTCGTCGGCTGGGCACCTTCTCAGATGAGATACATGGAATGTTGGATGAATTCCACTTAACTCCTCAGGCAATTCTAATCCATAGGCTACCTCCCCTTCTCATGTAATGATTCAGAAAAGCCCTATGTATCTCGGGCTCAGCTTGCCCCTCTTCCGGAACCGGATGATCCCTTTCCAAGGTGAGACCTTCAACATGACTCTATCACCCACGTTGAATTCAATCGGTCTACGCCTTTTGTCGGCATACGACTTCTGCCTATCTTTCGCCGCCTTCATAAAGGCTTTGATCTTTTCCAACTTTTCAGTCGTAGCCTGGATCACCTCGATACTTCCCAACTCTTTATGCCCGATGTCTCCCCAACACACGGGCGTTCTACACCTTCTATCATATAGCATCTCATATGGTGGCATACCAATGCCGGCTTGATAACTGTTGTTGTATGAGAACTCTGCTAACGGTAGGTGGTCATCCCAGCTTCCTCCAAAGTCGATCACACATGCTCGGAGCATGTCCTCGATTATTTGAATTGTCCTCTCAGACTGACCGTCTGTTTGAGGATGGTAAGCCGTGCTAATATGTAGCCTTGTCCCCATGGCATCATGAAATCTCTTCCAGAACTTCGACGTGAACCGGGTGTCACGATCCAACATGATAGACATCGGCACACCATGATGAGCTACAATCTCTTTCATGAACACATCCGCCAAGCTCTCAGATGAATACGTCTCGCGGATCGGTAGGAAGTGGGCACTCTTTGTCAACCGATCAACTATCACCCAAATAGCATCGTACCCCCTTGCAGTACGGGGTAGCTTCATGATAAAATCCATAGTGATGTGCTTCCACTTCCACTCGGGTATATCCAACGGTTCAATCTTCCCGTATGGCTTCTGATGTTCTGCCTTCACTTGCAAGCAAGTAAGGCACTTACTCACATACTCCGCCACGTCACGTTTCATACCCGGCCACTAGTAATCTTTCTTCATGTCTTGATACATCTTGGTAGCACCAGGATGAATGGAGTATCGAGTCTTATGAGCTTTGTCCATAATTCGCCCACGTAGATTCCCATATCGAGGAATCCACATTCGTCCAAAGCGGGTTTTAACACCATAGGTGTTCTCCCCCAATTCTGCAACTAGACCTCTTATTCGTTCGGAGTTGAGGCGATCTTGTTTTAGCGCCTCATTTTGAAACTCTTTAACATGCGTTATCACATCTGAGGTCATCACCAACTGATATGCCTTTACCCGAATCGGTTCGGGTCTCTCCTTCCGGCTAAAGGCATCGGCCACTATGTTGGCCTTGCCCAGGTGGTAATGGATCTCGCAATCATAGTCTTTTATCAACTCTAACCACCTTCTCTGCCTCATGTTGAGATATTTCTGCTCAAAGAAGTATTTCAAGCTCTTGTGATCCGTGAAGATTGTGCACTTGGTCCCGTATAAATAGTGCCTCCAAATCTTTAACGCAAAGACCACCGCAGCCAATTCTAAATCATGAGTTGGGTAATTAACTTCGTGGGTCTTTAACTGTCAAAGCATAATTTATAAAACATTTCATAACTTATTATCACAATGCAGTGAAGTTAAACTTCAAAAGCCATTCATTAACTTTATAAATGTTATTGCTAAGCAATACATGTTTGATAACAGTTACAAAAGATCATTAGTTGTATTACGAAACAACGGTGTTATCATCTTGAATGGATGTCAGCCAAATCTGTAACACCCAAAACCTCGATCAAAATAAAAAGGAAAGAAAAGTATTTTGAAGAAAATAAAAAGAAGGCAAAGTTGAGGGGTGCTTTATGTAAATAGTACCAAAAAGTCAAAATGCACTTTATATGGGCATGGCCGCCCATATCATCTTGCTGTTGCTATTGATTTGACCAAAAAGAAGAAGAAAAAAAGCAGCAGACCAACTCTCTCAGTTCCAAGAAGGAATTAGAACTGAAATCTTCAAGGTTAGTGGGTTTTTGTTGATGTTTGGCTCGGCTCTTTGAGGTTTTCCACCTTAGAAACCGATTTCTAAGTGTTGTATGTGCTTTGGTTGGTTGTTTTGCTTGTTTAGGTGTTTGAACTCGTGTACAAGCAGGTTCGGAGGAGTTTTGCTTGTTTGCTACACTAGGTGAATTCTATGACCCCGGTTATATGTTTTTAAACTTCTTTGGGGCTGAAAATGAATTTAAAATATTTTACAACTGTTATGTATGATAACTGTGTATGTATGTTTATGGACTTCTATGTTCTATGTGGTTGTAAGCTTGTTCTAAGAGTTTAGCAAGATAGATCTATGTTAAGAATGTATGAAAATGAGGTTTTAGAACTGGTTATAGCATAAGTCTCATTTACAGGTCTGATGGTTCATCCGCATTTACACTGTGATAATTGCCTATGACAGGATCAGTGATCTAAGTTTGATCAATTAGAGTTGAATCGCAACGGAATTAGAACAAGAATTAGACAAATATAGCAAGAACACAATAGATATTCAATGGAACAGCACACGGTTATAGAGAAATAGGGTTTTCTGCAAAAGGGATAATATCATTCATGCACAAATGCTTCGGTATGGTGGCTGCTAAGCTTCACCGGCTTCACTCAGCTGCGCACCTTACAATTAGGTCAAAATTCCTTATATAAAGGAATGTGACGTCTGCTGATGTCACTTGATAGTGACATCTAACAGAATTATTACAAACAACTGAAAGTAAGCAAACTACTAAGAATGTTCACAACAACTGAGAACATCTCAGAGTATGCTAAGTACAAGATGAAACTAAAACTACTGAAACTACAAGTACTGATTACAAGAAACATAAAACTACTGAATACAAAAGAACTGAAAAGAAAATATAACTACTGAAAGGAAACCATCACAACTACTGAAGAGGTCTTCTTCAGCTGTTGTGACAACATTTGAAACTTGGTCTTCAGTCTTTGTCTTCAGCTTTTGTCTTCAGACTTTGTCTTCAGTTCTTTAGCTTCAGACTTTGTCTTCAGCTTTTTCACTTCAGACTTTGTCTTCAGCTCTTTCACTTCAGACTTTGTCTTCAGACCTTGTTATCAGTTGATGTCTTCAGCTGTTGCAGACTACTTCAGTTGTTGTAATGTCTGTGGGACTTAAAGGTTTTTCTGATCAGGCTCATTGGTTCTTTTGGTCCAACAAACTCCCCCTGAACCAATGCAGCCAAAACCTTTAAGCTTATTGAGGTCCCACTTATTCTTGACAAAAATACTCTCTTGATCAGCTTCAGAGATATCAGATAAGCACAGGCCAGGGAACAGGTTTCAGTAGATGTGAATGTCAAAGGATGGAAGGGAACTCTGTCTTGGGGAACTGGACACAGAGCTGTTATCCCAACCATGAAACCTACTTCCCATTGATGAGTCTATAAGACTCTCTGACGTAGGCCTCAAGGAGAACAACTTGTTCCTCCTTAGTGAGTTCTTCTGCTTCTCCTTCGAAGAAGAACTCTGGGCCATAGTACTCTGATAGGTACTTTACTGTCTTTCCATTTTTCAACTCAACAGTTGTTATCTCTCTGTAAGCAAATTCATCTGGGTGAGTCCCTTCTAATAACAACTGGAGTTCATTTTTCTTGATCTCTTCAAGCCTCTTGTATAACAACTCCTTCTTGACCATTTTGTTCTCTATTAGAGTTTGAGGGGTCATCTTTGACTTGTAGGCTCTCTTGAAGTCTTCAAGTATCTCCCAGGGTGAGACTACAATGGCCAACATGATAACAGCATCTATGGTCTTTCTCACTTGACCATTGTATCTACTTGGTATGGATTTCTTATGAATTCTAGAACTAACCCTGGGGTCTGGCCAAATCCTTACTCTCTCCTTTTGATATTGAAAGGTATGCCTGAGAGCATACAGCCTTTGAGCGTGTTTCTTCATGGCTTGTATAGATGATGACTAAGGAAACTCTTTGTCAACCATCTTCAAAAGTTGCTCATCGTGCTGTTTCTGCTGTTCTTCTTCTTCAATCTTAACTTTCACCATTTGCCTCTGAAAGTCTGGTGTGATCATTTGTTGACTTCTAGGCTCAGGTATTTTTAGAACAGCAGAGATTGGCAGACTGTCTTCTTCATCATCTTCTTCTTCTTCTTCTTCCATCCTCAACACCCTTCTCTAGCCTTCTGATCTCAGTGTCTAATGTAGCTGTATCAAAGCCCTGTCTGAAGAGTTGGTCTATTATTCTGTCCATTGATCTGCTGTGAGCTTCATCAGCTTCTTTAACCAGATCATCCAATGATTTCTCTTCATCAGGCTTTTGAGTTTCAGCACTTTTCTTTCTCTTGTATGTGATGAGCTGTTTTTCCTTTTCTAACTCCTTTTCTTTCTCTTGTTGTTTCTCATCTTCCACTCTCTTTCTCTTTCTTTCTTTCAATGCCTTAGACTCCCCCTTTTTGGGTGCATTGGGTTCAGGGGTTTGAATGGCAGAAAGCTTCTTTTGCACAGCATCATCAACAAGTGTTTGTAGATTTGAGGAGATCCTCTCATCAATGGCTTTATACACAATCTCATTGATGATGGGAGTGATGAGAGGTAAGGAATGTTGAAAGGTAGCAACCATCTGCTCAGAGGGGTTCTGTCCCTGAGAGGTGGTGCCAAAAGCAGTGGCTGGTGGCTCAGTTGAGTGTAGTGGCTGAGTGTTTGGTGAACCTTCAGATGAAGGTGCCATCTGTGGGTTTATTGGGGCAGATGGACTTTGATCCTGAGACATTTTGGCAAGCAGTTCTTTGAGTCTGCTCACCTCAGCCTCAAGGATTGTGTTATGGGCTAAGACATCGAAGAAAAAGCCCAGGTCATCATCAGTCTTTGCTGAATCACCTGACCTCCAGATTGAATCAGGATGTACATGCCCTGAGTGTAGATCAGTTGTAGCATGTGCCCCTTGTTCTTGGTTCTGGGGACTTCCTGCCTCAGGACTGAGTCCTTCATCGGCAGTTGCCTCTGGTGAGGTCTTAGAGATGTTACCAACTGCATCCTGTTCATTTGCTGAATCAATAGAAGTGACAGCCTCACCAGATGTTCTAACCTCCTCCTCTACACGGGGAGATTGAACATTATAACCCCTATGCTGTGGGTTATCAGCAGCATTTTGGTCCTCTTCCTCAGCTGTTGAGGTTCTCCCCATTGTAGTTGGTTTCTGGGGAGGAGGAGAGGATACAGCTGACTCAGCACTTGTGCAACTATAATGGTTGGGCTTTGAGGGGCGGTTGCATTTGGAGATAGGTTTGAAGCAGATTGCACCCGGGGTGACTGGTGCTCTTCAATGGTAACCTTCTCAATTGAGATAGGTTCCAGCATTGTGGTATCCCTAATTATGGTTGCATCAGGATCCTGTTGAGAGGATGCCTGAGCGGCTAGGGCTAGTGGAGTCTTTGACACTACTGGGGGGTTAGAACCAGTAAGTGTTTCCTGTATTGGTGGTACAGGGGCATCCTCAGGGGACTCATCTCCCTGAGTAGCCTTTTTGGGCTTTTTGGTGTTGGGTTTGGTGGGGACTTTGGATCTGGAAGTGGAGGCTGTGGGTTCCCGCTGCTTGGGTTTTAACAGCCGGGCAGCCCCTTTCAGTGTAGGGTCAGAGTTGTGCCTAGAGTATACTTCAGGCAATACAGCCGGAGTAGGGACTCCAAGGCCAACAAGGCCGTCTGATTTTAGCTGATTTAAAATTATGGCCATGAGAAACCTAGGATATAATATCCATCTGTTTGCCACAGGTTTCAAAGCCAGATCCTTTAGTTCCATGAAAACTATCTCAGAAAAATTTAGATTTTGTCGTTCAAAGATAGAGTATAATACCTGTTGCCATCGGGAGGACATCTGATCCCATGAGGAGGTTTTTGATGCAAGGCAGACATTCACCATGTGGAATATAAGACGTTCAGCATCATGGAAGTGCTTCTTCAGAATGGTGGTAGCACTTAAGTCTCCTTCATACCCGTTATTGATGAAAGACATATCAGTTGTGCCTTTCGGGTATTGTGTGACACAGGTGGCATCATGTAGATTTAGGGTTTGTCGAATGATGTCTGGAGTGATGACCACCTGTTTCTGGTTAACCAACGACTGGAGAGTGATTTGACGATCATTCTCCCCAGTTTGCACAGAGACGTTGGTCCAGAATTGGCTTAGGGAATCGGGGTATATGGTAGGATTCAGAAGAAAAGCGGTTCGGTACTGGGAATCTACCATAAGATCGATGGCATTATCAAATTTGTTCCAAAAGGCCGATTTCGAGAGGTAGGCAACACAGTTGTGTCTGGGTTTGAGTTTCATGGTCGCCATTGTTGAGAGAGTGAAGACATAAAACGGCTAATGAAACGTTTGAAAGTAGATTTAGGTATTTATAGGGTAAGAAAAGGCTGATATAAAACGACTGAAAGTGTTGGTGCTGTCATCAGTTGTTTGAAAACAACTGAAGACCTGGTTTTAACTTTCAGAAGTTGTAACAACTGAAGACTTGGTATTAGTCATCAGTAGTTGTGAAACTACTGAAGACATGGTTTTGGCTTCAGGTGTTGTAACCAACTGAAGATTTGGTGTTAGTCATCAGTAGTTGTAAAACTACTGAAGACATGGTTTTGGCTTCAGTTGTATGAAGTGAAACAGCAGTTGTAGAAACAACTGAAGAGAAAAGTTTCTCATCAGCTGTTGTCGTCAATTCTTAGCTCATCAGCAGTTTCATTCTGACCTCAACACTTATCAGACTTTTTGTCTGATTTTCAGACGTTTCATTGGTCGTCAGTACTTATCTGTTATACTGACATCAGTAGTTGTAACTACATCAGTAGTTGTAACCACATCAGTTCTTTTCAATAGATAGAGTACTTCAGTACTTTTAAGTAATTTAGTCTTCAGTAGTTATGAAAACTACTGAGGATAAAAGAACTTATCAGTACTTATTTGTGACAATTGTATAAATGCTCATCAGTACTTGTTGACTGAGATCATCAGTAGTTGTCACTTATTCTAGCTGCAGCATACCAAGCCTTAACACTAGGTTTTGGAAAGTTGAACTGTCCAAAGGCTTAGTAAATATGTCTGCAAGCTCATCAGCACTAGGAACAAACTTTGGATCGACCAGACCTTTTTCAAAACAATCCCTAATAAAATGGTGTCTGATCTCAATATGTTTGGTCCTAGAGTGCTGGACTGGATTCTTGACAATACAAAGAGCTGAAGCACTATCCATTAGTAATGGAGTCTTAGTCTCTGTAATGCCATAATCCAATAATTGATTCTGAAGCCAGAGTACCTGAGATGTACAACTTGCAACAGCAATGTACTCGGCTTCAGCAGTGGATGTAGCAACAGATGTTTGTTTCTTACTCTGCCAAGAAACCAAACAGTTGCCTAGGAATTGACATCCACCAGAAGTTGATTTTCTAGTTAATTTACACCCTGCATAGTCACTATCAGAAAAAGCAACTAATTTGCAAGAGTGCCCAGTGGAATACCAAAGACCTAGAGATTGAGTACCTTGCAGATATCTAAAGATCCTCTTGACTGCAATCAAATGAGACTCTTTAGGAGCAGCCTAAAATCTAGCACAAACACAAGTTGCAAACATAATATCTGGTCTAGAAGCTGTTAAGTACATCAAGGACCCAATCATACATCTGTAAAGTGTTTCATCAACAACTTTACCTTTCTGATCTGCATCCAATTGTGTAGTGCTGCACATAGGAGTAGAACAGGGCTTACAGTTTTGTAAATCAAACTTTTCCAAAAGACTCTTTGTGTATTTTGACTGATGAATGAAAGTCCCATCAGCCTTTTGTTTGATTTGCAAACCTAGAAAAACTGTAATTCTCCCATGGCACTCATTTCGAATTTTTGTTGCATCAACTTTGTAAATGCATCACACAACTGTGGATCAGAGGATGCAAAAATAATATCATCAACATAAATTTGAACAAGGAGCTTATGCTGACCCACTTTCTTAATGAACAAAGTTTTATCTATGGAGCCTCTAGTGAAATTATTCTGAAGAAGAAAATTTGACCGTGTTTCATACCAGGCTCTAGGAGCTTGTTTCAACCCATAAAGAGCCTTATCAAGTTTATACACCCAATCAGGATGTTTATTATCCTCAAAACCTGGTGGTTGACACACATAAACTTCTTCTTTTATTTTACCATATAAAAATGCACTTTTGACATCCATTTGAAAAACTTTAAGATTGTGGAATGCAGCATAGGCTAAGAACAATCTAATCAGTCTGGCTACAGGGGCAAAGGTTTCATCATAATCAATACCTTCTTCTTGTGAAAACCCCTGGACAACCAGTCTGGCCTTGTTCTTGACAATTTGCCCATTTTCATCTGTTTTATTCCTAAACACCCATTTAGTGCCTATTGCACACTTACCTGGGGGTAGAGGAACCAGTTCCCACACTTGCTGCTTTTTGAACTAAAGAAGCTCAAGCTGCATGGCATCAACCCATCCATTGTCTCTTAATGCAATATGATAGTTCTTTGGCTCTTGCTGACTGATGAAGAGAGCATAGAAAGAAGTTGGACACTTGACTTCTAGTTGAGACACCAGCATTGATATCACCAATGATTTGAGACATTGGGTGATTCTTCAGCTCTTGGTACACTATGAGATCTGTGCAAGTGTTTGTAGCACGCTCAGCAGCAACAGATGTTGATCCAGATTCTTGAAACCAAGTATTAGATGGCAAGTCAAATGAAGTAGAGGATTCAGAAATCTCATCAGCATTTGTTGTCGATGGTGCTACTGAAGCTACAGGAACATCAAGTTTAGTAGACTCAGCAGTTGATCACTAAACTTGAATAGGTGAGTACTGGGATCATCATCAACATCAGTACCACCAGATGGATGACTAGCTGCAGAAGGTGATGAATTCACATGATCTGCAACAGCTGGAGGCTGATAAGGAACATATTGCAGTATGTCCAGATCAAACAACTCCATAGGGTTTTGTGGAATTTTATCCTTAGGAGATTCATTGAACTTCACATGCAAGGTTTCTTCAACCATCTTTGTTCTACAGTTGAACACTCTGTAAGCCTTGCAAGTGGATGAATACCCAATAAAATACCCTGCATCCACCTTAGAATCAAACTTTTGGAGTTGATTCTTTGTGTTGAGAATGTAACAAGGACACCCAAATGCTCTGAAGAATAAAATTAGAGGAGCCAAATGATGTAGAACTTCATAAGGAGTCTTCATCAACCTCTGATTCACTAAAGCTCTATTTTGCACATAGCATGCTGTGTTGACAGCTTCAGCCCAAAAGGTCAGCGGGAAACCAGAGTCAGCCAACATGGACCTTGCAGCTTCAATTAGGGTCCTGTTCTTTCTCTCCACTACTCCATTTTGTTCTGGAGTCCTTGGGATGCTATACTGCCTCTTGATTCCTTTTGAAAGGTAGAAATCATCAAGTGTATGGTTTCTAAATTCAGTTCCATTATCACTTCTTATACACTTGACTGATAGGGAATACTGCTTCTCAACATACAACACAAAGTTAATAATTGTCTGAGCAGCCTCATCCTTTGAATGCAAGAAGAAGGTCCATACAAATCTGGAGTAATCATCCACAATTACCAGACAGTATTTCTTCTTTGCCATGCTCATTACTCTCACATGACCAAAGAGATCCATGTGCAGTAATTACAAGCAGGCAGTGGACTTTGGTTCTTCTATAGGAGGGAATGAAACTTTGTGTTGTTTTCCTTTTAAACAAGCAGTGCAGGTTCATCACAGTGGAACTCCTTTATTGGTAGACCTCTCACTAAACTATTGTGGATCAGCTGATTCATGTTTTTGAGATTAACATGACCCAGCCTTCTATGCCACAGTTTAGATTCCTGAGGAGAGGCCTTGGAGAACAGGCAAGGATGACCTTTTAAATCAATCTTCTTTGACAAATCCAAGGCATATACTCTTCCTATCCTGTTGGCCTTCAGGAGAGTATGTTCATCCAATACCTTGTTAATCAGCCTCAGAACTTTGGAAGACAGAATTCGGCAGTTCTGGCTTGTGAAAAGTGCAACATGCCCTTTATCACACATCTGACTGACACTTAGTAGATTATACTTAAGATTCTCCACATGGTTAACATCATCAAATCTGATTTCTCCATTTGACACAAATCCTTTCCCGATGATGTAACCCTTAGCATCATTTCCAAATGAGACAAATCCCTTCTTTCCTTGAGAGTAGTCATTAAGAAGAGAGCTGCTCCCAGTGATATGCATAGATCCTCCACTGTCTACATACCAGATGCTTCTTTGGCATGCTGAAGAACCCTGCATTTATCATAAGAAACTAGTTAGCTTTAGAGACCCAAACCTTTTTGGTTTTGGGTCTGTTTTCATCAACAGATTTAACCTTAACTTGTTTCTCATGATTAACAGCTGATGAAGGTGGAGATGGTGCTGAAATGGATTTCTTAGATTTGGGCTTGGATTTCCTTTTCAGTGGTTTGATCATAGGTGCATCTAGTTGGTTAACTCTCCCCAACAAATGCTGAACCATCATAACAAGTTGTGTCTGATTTGTTGCTAAAGCCTTCAGCTCATTTGACATATCAGTACTTGTTTTTGATGAGTTCCTGTGACCCACCATTTCCTCCTTCTTGAAATTCACAGACTTAGTCTGATGTTTATCATGAGGAACACTATCAGCTGTTTTCTGAAAAAACCCCATCCTTCTTTTTGGATTTTGGTGAGACCTTGGGTTTATCAGTTTGAGATGACTGTGGTACAAACTTGGTCTCAAACTCATTTTTCATTTTATTAATCTCTTCTTTAATAAGCTTATCTCTGTTGAGTTTGGAACCCTTTTTGTACCAGCATTCATCAGATAGATGATTGAATTTATCACATATTTCACATGGCTTATTCTTCATCTTGGATTGATCAACTGCTGAAGTGGAAACTACTGAAGGTGTGATCTTCAGTACTTTCCTCCTTTCAGTACTTGTGTTAAGTACTGAAGGATTGGTAACAACTGAAGACTTGTTCTTCAGCTGTTCTCTATCCGTCCTGAAAGACCGTAAGATAGATTCCTCAGCAGTTGTTAATCCTTTTATTTCAGCAGATTTGAAATGCTTTTCAGATGTTGTGACTTGCCCTTCAGTACTTGGAGTACTTTGAGGGACAACATCTGAATTGCTCAGCTTCATGTGTTTATCAGCATTTAAACCATCAGACAATTGATTTGCTGAGATCTTAACACTGACTTCATCCTCTAATTTTGTATTATCATTTGAGGATGAATCACATGATGATGTGGTTTGGAAATTACTTTCACCTTCAGATTTTACTATTGATTTTGAAGTAAAATCAGTAGGTGGTGCAGTATGATTGTAACCTATTCCAAACTTCACATTTGAAGCTGTTTGCTTGCTGAGAAGCATTTCAAATCCCTTGCAGGATGTTACCCAGCGGTCACACTCAACTTGGGTAGCTGCAAGTGTCTCTTTGAGACTTCTATGGTTCTCAAGTATGACCTCTACCTTAGCCTTTTCATCATTAAGTTGGCATTTAAGCTTGTAAATCTCATCATCTTTGTCATTAAGAGCAGACTCATACTCAGCTTTTCTTTTGGAAATAGTTTTCTCAAGCACAAGATTTTGATTGATTAAAGCTACATTTGCCTCTCTAATAGAGACAAAGGCAGCTATGCATGATTCAGAACATAACTTGGCTTTAGCCTCAGAAGATACATTGGTTACCTGTGAAGATGATGCATTGGAGCAGGAACCCTCAGTAGACTCCAGGGCCATGAGAGCAAGATTCCTAAAAGGATGTTCACCACCATGTTGACCAGCACCAGCAAATAATTGCTCATTGAAACCAGAAAGATCATCTGGTAAGCTGCTCCAGTCAACAACTCCTGGTGTGAAGAAGCTGTGATGAGGTTGAGATTGTGATGGAGATGGTTGAGGCTCAGGTAGGGCTTGAGGTTGTTGTACTATAGGAACTTGAACTAGATTTGGCTGTGGCATGTAATAGCAGGGATATGGATATGGCATTGGACCCTGAGGGACAAAATATGCAGGAGATTGAGGTTGTTAGTGATGACCAGAACTAGCAGGATGTTGCCCTTTGTTTTGTGAACTAGTGCTTGGAAAGGTCACAGAGGGTGCAGAGGAGTTAGATCCAGTTGATCTACACTCTCTTGCAAAGTGCCCAAGCCTGTGGCATTTGTGACACCTCAACTTACTCTTGTCAAAACCAACTTTGGTTTTGCCAGAGAGTCCTGGAAATTTCCTACCAGTTCTCTTGTAGAACTTTTGAGATCTGATATTGATCAAGGCCATTTGGCTCAAAATATCCATCTCTTCTAAATCATCATCAGCAATACCCATCAAATCATCCATGATAAAGCATAAATTATCACTACTACACCCAGAATGACTGTCAACACCAACAAATGCATGATCAGAACTGTTTGAAGAGAAATCTATATGCTCATCGTAATGGCTTTCTGATCCAGCATATTCTGACTCATGATCGACCAAGGCAGTGTTCCCTGGTACAAAGTCACCAGTGAGCTTTCCTGATGATGCCAGTTTCCTTTTCTGCTCTATCTCTCTTTCAAATGTAAGCAGTTTCCCATGGAGTTGGGTGAGAGATAGGCTATCCAGATTTGCACTGGAGCGTAGGACAATGGTGTATGTGTCCCATCTCTCAGGCAGTGATCTGAGGAATCTGTTGTTCATCTGGCTGTTAGTATACTCATGCTTGACCATTTTCAGCTCAGAGATCAAGCAGGAGAAACGCTCAAACTGTTGAGTCAGTGTCTCACCCTTCCTATGAGAGAATGTCTCATATTGTTGGGTGAGGATTTCTCTGTTGTTTGCTAAGACCTCATCAGTTCCTCCGAATTGTTCCTTCAAAGCATTCCAGAGGTCATGAGCAGTTTCATGATGCATAAGCCCAGAATAGATTTCATTAGGCAGTGCCATGGCCAGAATTCCATGGGCTTTAGCATCAATCTCAAACAGTTTACGATCTTCATCTGAGTATTGCTCCTTCTTCTTCGAAACCATTTGGTTGGTCTTCGGATTGTTCACCATAGGCTTGTGTGGACCGTGAACCACAGATGTCCAACAACCTGAACTGTTAATAGACAGGTGATGGAGCATTCTTCGTTGCCATATGCTATACTCACTCCTAACCAGCATCGGAGGCTTGGTTGAGGAGCCAGTATTGTGAGGGTCATTAGATGGAGTAGTCATTCTCAGATTCAAACTAATTCAATCAAGTTTCAACAGATTTAGCACAAAAACATAACAAACTCAGTATAAACCAAGAAGAAACTCAAATTGACTAACCAGAAGCAGCAGAAGATCAATCTCTATAACCAATTCTTGCAAATATGCTAATTCGATCAAACTTTAGATATCGAAATAGCAGTTTCAATGATCAATTGTTAAACCGATCAATGATTAACCTGCTCTGATACCATTTGACAGGATCAGTGATCTAAGTTTGATCAATTAGAGTTGAATCGCAGCGGAATTAGAACAAGAATTAGACAAATATAGCAAGAACACAATAGATATTCAATGGAACAGTACACGGTTATAAAGAAATAGGGTTTTCTGCAAAAGGGATAATATCATTCATGCACAAATGCTTCGGTATGGCGGCTGCTAAGCTTCACCGGCTTCACTCAGCTGCGCACCTTACAATTAGGTCAACATTCCTTATATAAAGGAATGTGACGTCTGCTGATGTCACTTGATAGTGACATCTAACAGAATTATTACAAACAACTGAAAGTAAGCAAACTACTGAGAATGTTCACAACAACTGAGAACATCTCAGAGTATGCTAAGTACAAGATGAAACTAAAACTACTGAAACTACAAGTACTGATTACAAGAAACATAAAACTACTGATTACAAAAGAACTGAAAAGAAAATATAACTACTAAAAGGAAACCATCACAACTACTGAAGAGGTCTTCTTCAGCTGTTGTGACAACATCTGAAACTTGGTCTTCAGTCTTTGTCTTCAGCTTTTGTCTTCAGACTTTGTCTTCAGTTCTTTAGCTTTAGACTTTGTCTTCAGCTTTTTCACTTCAGACTTTGTCTTCAGCTCTTTCACTTCAGACTTTGTCTTCAGACCTTGTTATCAGTTGATGTCTTCAGCTGTTGCAGACTACTTCGGTTGTTGTAATGTCTGTGGGACTTAAAGGTTTTTCTGATCAGGCTCATTGGTTCTTTTGGTCCAACAGCCTAAGTGTTTTGTTCACCCGCATTTGCAGTCGTTCACCCACATTTGCCTAAATTTAGCCTAAGTGTCCATCAGCATTTCTTTTTATACATGCGCATTTGCTACAGTGTCCATCAGCATTTCTTTTTCAACATGCGCATTTGCTACAGTGTCCATCAGCATTTCTTTTAAGACAGAATAATTACCAAGTGTTCACCCGCATTTGAAAGTGTTCACCCTCATTTGCAAGTTGTTCATCCACATTTGCAAGTTGATCATCCGCATTTGCAAGTTGTTTCATCCGCATTTGCAAGTTGTTCACCCGCATTAGTTTTTGTTCACCCGCATTAGTTTTGTTCACCCGCATTTCTTTAAGACTTAAGGAATTTTCTGGGATTTTAGAAGATCAAAAATTAGGGTTTGACCATAGTTGACTTGATGCTTCTATCTGATTATCTTATGCATGTTATGGGCTGTCCTTATGTGCCTATTATGATATTAACATGTGACTTTATGTGGATTGCCTATGATCATAAAGTATTATTATTAATCAAGTGAAAGATTAATATTAACAAAAAGTGGAACATAAAGAATGAAAAGACTTGCAAGTAAAAATTTACAGGAGGTGCACGACCATGTTGTCGTTAGCTCAACTATGTACGGTTTAGCTAACCCAAAGGATGTACACAGGGTCAATCTTTAAGATTGAGGGGACCACTGTTGCTGCCCCGGTAATGGAGTCAGCATATGTGCACCAAAGATGGAGTCTATTTATAGACTTCAAGGCCCAGTACCAGGTTTATGCATATTATATGGGGGGTATAGCACTTTGGTCCATATCGATAGTGAAAGATAATAATAAATAAGCAAGAAAGAGAATTGCGATGATGTAAATGAATATGATTTGTATGTATGATGTGTGATCGCATCCAAAAGAAAGATAAGATATTTTTTAAGAAGTATTTTGTATACAAATCTATCAAGATATGTTTACGATTTTAAAACTAGAACTCACTCAGCAAAGCTGACTTTTATGCGTTTTCAGTTGGCAGGTAATTTGCTGAGGATGGCACTCGGGGAGGCTACTCGTCAGGATTTGGCTGACATCCATTCAAGAAGATAACACTGTTGTTTTGTAATACAACTAATGATCTTTTGTAACTGTTATCAAACATGTATTGCTTAGCAACATCATTTATAAAGTTAATGAATGGCTTTTGAAGTTTAAACTCCGCTGCATTGTGATAATAGTTATGAAATGTTTTATAAATTATGCTGTGAATGTCCAACTGTGAGGTCTCCAGGAACGGGGCCTTACAAGTTAGTAATATAGCTAAAGTTTAAGAGAAATGGGTAAATATTTTCAAAAACCTAAACTTAAACTGAAAATGGGACCGAATGGAGGGATGCCAGCCTGAGTAGCTACGTGCCATCAGGTATTTCTTTTCATTATGATAACCGGTATTATGTGCGCATGCTATTTGATTTATGTGCTTTAGTAGATTTGAATACTGATGCATTCAGGATAGGAAATGCTAGGGGAACGAAGAGTAAAGTAAGTAGCAAATTATAAATGGCCACTGTAATTAGGGACTTACTGTACTTAACATTAACTGAGCTATTACCTTGAATGACCATGTGAGTATTTGAATCTTATAGTGTTAAAGGATGCCTGGAGGTAGATCATCTAAGGCCTCTAGAGGTGGAGTACGGGGTGGTCATGCTGGTAGACCCCGGGCCGCAAAGAACAAGATGAGAACTGCAGAGACGGCTCCTGCTGAGCATGAGCTTCATCACCCGGAGGGAGTGGATGAGAGTGCCAATTTGTGGGCCTCAGTGAAAGAGGCAGTAGTGGAGGAGGTTCACCAAGTCATGCAGACGATCCTACCGTCTGTCATGACTGAAGTGATCCGGGCCGTAAGGAAGGATGCGAGGAAAGAAAAGGAGGAAGAGAGAAGGGCTGCTGCTGGGAGAAGGAAAACGTGGGAGATCATGATGATGAGGAGGAGATGAATCTTGAAAGGGGAGCCTCCGGTGATGAAGAAGATGTAGAGGTGCAGGAAACCGCGAGGGGATGCAGCTACGGGGCATTCCAACGGTGTAAACCCCCTACTTTTGATGACAACGGTAACGCTGCTACTGCCCACCACTGGGTTAGAAAGATGGAGGTAGTGTTTGATATTAGTGAGTGCAGGGAGAATCAGAAGGTGAAATTTGCCACTCACTCATTTATTGACTCGGATCTGTGTTGGTGGGACAATATTGTCCAAGCCGAGGGCAACAGGGCTGTCGGGAGGATGAGATGGAGTGAACTGAAAAAGTTAGTGATTAATGAATTCTATCCTCATCGAGAACTTGACAAGATTGAGAGGGAGTTCCTATAGCTGGAAGCGAGAACCATGACACACCAGCAGTATACGACTAAGTTCAACGAGATGGCAAGGATGGTGCCCGATCAAGTTACACCGGCTTCAAGGAAGATCAAGCGGTATATACAGGGGTTGCCTGCTGACATCCGTAGGCACTTGATCGCTACCCGACCGAGCACTTTTAGGTTCGCGGTGGATTTAGCTGGGAGACTGTATGATGAAAGAGAAGTGGAGGTGGTGGAGGTGAAAAAGACGGGTGTTATTAACAGGAGTTGGAAAGGGAAGAGATTCGGGCGTGGTGGTTTCACCCCAAACAGTAAGAGGTCGAGGGTGGATGATCGCCGAGTGGTTACTGCAAGCTCGGGGTTGAAGCGGAGTGATATGTATGGGAAGGAACATAGCGGGGAATGCCGCTTGGGAATGAATGTATACTACAAATTTAGCAAGCCCGGTCACATTTCAAAGATGTGTGGAGCCCCACGGTGCTTTAACTGTGGTGAAATCGGCCATATGAACAAGGATTGCAAGAAGCCAAGCGCTGAAAGTTCTGGGTTGAAGAAGGGGCCGGAAGGAGGGCAGAGGGCAAGTGCAAGAGCCTTCACGATGACCCGAGAAGAAGCCCGGGTAGACCCCGACGTCGTGTCAGGTGTGTTCCTAGTAAACCAAACTTGTGCCTCTCTATTATTTGATTCTGGTGCTAGTAGGAGTTTCATATCTACTGCCTTCTGTGCTAAATTGCCTGTTAGTAGTAGGAGCATCGATGAACCTTTTGACGTAGAAACAGCTATTGGGAAGTCTACCAAAATCTTTGATATTATGGAAAGCTCCGACATGGAACTAGAAGGCCATAAGTTCTCTGCTAAGCTATATGTGATGCCCATAGGCGGATTTGATTTAGTACTAGGGATGGATTGGTTAGCAGGCTATGAGGCGAACATCGTGTGTCGGCAGAAGATGATTCGGTTAGTTGCACCCGATGGGAGTTCAGTGACAGTTTATGGTGATCATGTCACTATGGTTCCGAAAGTGATTTCGATGACAGTGGCAGAGAAGTGTATGAGGGCGGATGTTGTGCCTACTTGGCATACATGAAAGATGTGGACGTGTCGATACCACAATTATCAGAAGTGCCAGTGGTACGTGATTTCCTGGATGTGTTTCCCGAAGATCTACCAGGTGTGCCACCGGACCGTGAGATAGAATTACAGATCGACCTGATCCCTAGTGCGTAGCCCGTCGCCAAAGCACCGTATCGGTTAGCTCCGACCGAGATGAAAGAATTGATGGATCAGCTGTAACACCCGAAATTTCATCAGAATAAAAAGGAAAGAAAAGTAATTTGAAGAAAATAAAAGAAGGCAAAGTTGAGGGGTGCTTTATGTAAATAGTACCAAAAAGTCAAAAGTGGGTGTATAAAGAGCATGGTCGCCCATGCTCTTTCTGCTGCTACTTTCCGAAGGAGAACAGAAAGAAAGAAAGCGTTTTTTTTTGTGTTTCCTCTCGGTCGAATTATGAAGAAGAAGAAGATTATTCAAGGTTAGTAGGTTTTTGTGATTAATTGGTTCGGTTTCTTTGAGGTTTCAACTTTAGAAACTGATTTCTACGTGTTTTTGGTGTTTGGGTGTTTGTTTTGGCTTGTTAAAGGTGTTTGAACTCTTGTGCACGCAAGCTGGGAGGAGATTCACTTGTTTGCTGCAATAGGTGAGTTCTAGGACCCCGATTCTATGTTTTAAAACTTTTTTGGAGCTGAAAATGCATTTAAAATGTTTACAACCGTTATGTACGATAACTGTGAATGTACGTGTATGAACTTCTATGTTCTATGAGGTTGTAAGCTTGTTCTAAGAGTTTAGCATGATTGATCTATGTTAAGAATGTATGGGAATGAGGTTTTAGAACTGGTTATAGCATAAGTCTCATTTACAGGTCTAATGGTTCATCCGCATTTACACTGTGATAATTGCCGAAGTGTTTTGTTCACCCGCATTCACTTTTGTTCACCTGCATTTGCCTTAATTCAGCCTAAGTATCCATCAGCATTTCTTTTTATACATGCGCATTTGCTACAGTATTCATCAACATTTCTTTTTATGCATGCGCATTTGCTACAGTATCCATCAGCATTACTTTTTATGCATGCGCATTTGCTACAGTGTCCATCAGCATTTCTTTTACAACAGAATAATTACCAAGTGTTCATCCGCATTTGCAAGTGTTCATCCGCATTTACAAGTTGTTCATCCGCATTTGCAAGTTGTTCATCTGCATTTTCAAGTTATTCACCCGCATTGGTTTTGTACATCCGCATTAGTTTAAGACAAGAAATTTTCTGGAATTTTGGAAGATCAAGATTAGGGTTTGACCATGGTTGACTTGATGCTTGTATCCGATTATCTTATGCATGTTGTAGGCTGTTCTTATGTGCCTATTATGATATTAACAAGTGACTTTATATGGATTGCCTATGATCATATAGTATTATTATTTATCAAGTGAAAGATTAATATTAACGAAAAGTGGAACATAAAGAATGAAAAGACTTGCAAGATTGTTGTTAGCTCAACTGTGTACGGTTTAGCTAACCCAAAGGATGTACACAGGGTCAATCTTTAAGATTGAGGGGACCACTGTTGCTGCCCCGGTACTAGTGCCAGCATATGTGCACCACGGAAGGAGTCTATTTATAGACTTCAAGGCCCAGTACCAGGTTTATGTGCATTATATGGGGGGTATAGCACTTTGGTCCATATCGACAGTGAAAGATAATAATAATAAGCAAGAAAGAGAATGGTGATGATGTAATGGATATGATTTGTATGTATGGTGTGTGATCACATCCGAAAGAAAGATAAGATATTTTCTTTAAAGAAGTATTTTGTATACAAATCTATCAAGATATTCTTATGATTTTAAAACTAGGACTCACTCAGCAAAGCTGACTTTTATGCATTTTCAGTTGGTAGGTAATATTGCTGAGGATGGCACTCGGGGAGGGTACTCGTCGGGACAAGGCTGACATCCATTCATGAATATAACATTGTTGTTTTGTAATGCAAACTAATGATCTTTTGTAAATATACCAAACATGTATTACTTAGCAACAGCGTTTATAAATAAATAAATGGCTTTTAAATGTTTAAATTCTGCTGCAATGTGATAATGAATTATGAAATGTTTTATGAATAGTGCTGTGAATGTCCAACTATGAGGTCTCCGGAAACGGGGCCTTACAAGTTGGTATCAGAGCCAAAGTTTAAGAGAAATGGGTAAATATTTTCATAAACCTAAACGTAAACTGAAAATGGGACCGAATGGAGGAATGTCAGCCCGAGTAGCTATGTGCCATCAGGTATTCTTTTATAATGCTAACCGGTATTATGTGCGTATGCTATTTGATTTATATGCTTTAGTAGATTTGAATACTGATGTAGTCAGGATTGGAAATGCTCGGGGAACGAAGAGTAAAGTAAGTGGCTGATCATAACTGGCCACTGTAATTATGGACTTACTATACTTAACATTAACTGAGCTATTACCGTGAATGACAGTGTGAGTGTTTGAATCTTATAGTGTTAGAGTATGGCTGGAGGTAGATCATCTAAGGCTTCTCGAGGTGGAACTCGGGGTGGTCGTGCTGGTAGACCCCGGGCCGCAAAGAACAAGACGAGGACTGCAGAGACGGCTACTGCTGGGCATGATCTGCATCACCCAGAGGGGGTGGAAGAAAGTGCTAACTTGAGAGCCTTGGTGAAGGAGGAAGTGGTGGAGGAGGTTCACCAAGTCATGCAGACAATCCTACCGTCTGTCGTGGCTGAAGTGATCAGAGCTGTGAGGGAGGATGAACGTAAGGAGAAGGAGGAGGAGAGGAGAACGACTGCTGGTAGGAGAGGTGATGTGAGGGATCATGATGAGGAGGAGGAGCTAAATACTGGAGGGGGAACCTCAAGTGATGATGAAGAGGTGGTGGTGCGGGAAACCGTGAGGGGATGCAGCTACGGGGTATTTCCAATGGTGTAAACCCCCTACTTTTGACGGCAATGGTAACGCTGCTACTGCCCACCGCTGGATAAGGGAGATGGAGGCAGTATTGAATATCAGTGGGTGTTGGGAAGACCAGAAAGTGATGTTCGCCACTCACTCGTTTGTCGACTCGGCACTATGTTGGTGGGACAATCTTGTCCAAGCCGAGGGTGACAGGGCCATCGAGAGAATGAGATGGGGTGAGCTGAAGAAGTTGGTGATTGAGGAATTGTCCTAGCGAGAACTCAACAAGATCGAAAGGGAGTTCTTACAGCTAGAGGCGGGAACTATGACCCACCAGCAATACACTGCCAAGTTTAACGAAATGGCGAGGTTGGTGCCAGATCAAGTTACGCCGGTATCGAGGAAGATCAATCGGTACGTTCAGGGACTACCAGCCGACTTCCATAGACATTTGATCACTGCCCAACCAAGCACTTTTTGGTCGGCAGTGGATTTGGTGGAAATGTTGTATGATGAAAGGGAAGTAGCGGTGGTTGAGGTGAAGAGACGGTGGTAATAATAGGATTTGGAACGGGAAGAGATTCGGGCGTGGTGGTTTCAACTCGAATAGTAAGAGGCCGAGGATGGATGATCACCGAGTGGTTACTGCAAGCTCGGGGTTAAGGCGGTGTGATAAGTGTGGGAAGGAACATAGCGGGGAATGCCGCTTGGGAATGAATGTCTGCTACAAATGTGGCAAGCCCGGTCACATTTCAAAGATGTGTGGAGCCCCACGGTGCTTTAACTGTGGTGAAATCGGTCATATGAACAAGGATTGCAAGAAGCCAAGGGCTAAAAGTTCTGGGTTGAAGAAGAGGCCAGAAGAAGGAGGGCAGAGGGCAAGTGCAAGAGCCTTCGCGATGACCCGAGAGGAAGCCCGGGTAGACCCCAACGTCATGTCAGGTGTGTTCCTAGTAAACCAAACTTGTGCCTCTGTACTATTTGATTCTGGTGCTAGTAGGAGTTTTATATCTGCCGCCTTCTGTGCTAAATTACCTGTTAGTAGTAGGAGCATCGATGAACCTTTTGATGTAGAAACTACCATTGGTAAGTCTACCAGAATTTCTGATATGATTAAGGATTGTGGCATAAAGTTAGAAGGCCATAGGTTCTCCGCTAAACTATTTGTGATGCCTGTAGGCGGGTTTGATGTAGTTCTGGGGATGGATTGGTTGGCAGCCTATAAGGCAAACATCGTGTGTCAGAAGAAGATGATTCAGTTAGTTGCACCCAATGGGAGTTCAGTGATAGTTTATGGTGATCGCGTCACTACGGTTCCGAAAGTGATTTCGATGGCAGTGGCAGAGAAGTGTATGAGGCACGGATGTTGTGCCTACTTGGCATACGTGAAAGATGTGGACGTGTCGATACCACAATTATCAGCCAGTGGTACGTGATTTCCCGGATGTGTTTCCCGAAGATCTACCAGGTGTGCCCCCGGACCGTGAGATAGAATTTCAGATCGACCTGATATCCGGTGCGCAACCCGTTGCCAAGGCACCGTATCATTAGCTTCGACCTAGATGAAAGAACTGATGGATCAGCTACAGGAACTGATAGAAAAGGGGTTTATTAGACCGAGTATCTCTCCTTGGGGTGCTCTGGTATTATTCGTAAAGAAGAAAGACAGTAGTATGAGAATGTGTATAGACTACCGGGAGTTGAATAAGTTGACAGTGAAGAATAGATACCCCCTACCAGGATTGATGACCTGTTTGATAAGCTTAAAGGTGCCAGTTGGTTTTCCAGAATAGATCTTCGATCTGGCTACCATCAGCTGAAGGTAAAGGAACAAGATATCCCGAAGACAGCGTTCCGCAAGCGTTATGGACATTACGAGTTTCTCGTTATGTCATTCGGTTTAACTAACGTGCCAGCTGCCTTTATGGATCTGATGAACCGAGTGTGTCGGCCGATGTTAGATAAATCAGTTTGCGTTTATTGATAATATTCTGATTTATTCGAAAGCAAAGAAGAACATGTTGGCCACATACGTGAAGTGTTGGAGAGACTTAGAAAGGAGAAGTTGTATGTTAATTCTCTAAGTGTGCTTTTTGGTTGCGGGAAGTTCAGTTTTGGGTCATGTGGTGAATACCGAAGGAATTATGGTGACCCGGTAAAGGTTGAGGCGGTAATGCAATGGAAGTCTCCAAAGACGCCATCCGAGATTCGTAGTTTCTTGGGTTTGGCGGGTTACTACCGAAGGTTTATCCAAGACTTTTCCAAGATAGCCTCACCTTTGACTAAGTTGACACGCAAGGATGTGAAGTTTGTGTGAGGACGAGAATAGGAGGATGCTTTTGAGGAGTTGAAAACAAGATTATCTCAAGCTCCTATTTTGACATTACCTGAAGGGAGTGAAGACTTAGTGGTGTATTCGGATGCCTCCTATTTGGGACTGGGTTGCGTGTTAATGCAACGTGGGAGAGTAATAGCCTACGCGTCCTGACAGTTAAAGACCCACAAAGTTAATTACCCCACTCATGATTTAGAATTGGCTGTGGTGGTCTTTGCGTTGAAGATTTGGAGGCACTACTTATGCGGGACCAAGTGCACAATCTTCACGGATCACAAGAGCTTGAAATACTTTTTCTAGTTGAAAGATCTGAACATGAGGCAGAGAAGGTGGTTAGAGTTCATCAAAGACAATGATTATGAGATCCATTACCACCCGGGCAAGGCCAACATAAAGGCCGATGCCCTTAGCCGGAAGGAGAGACCCGAACCGATTATGGTAAAGGAGTATCAGTTGGCGATGACCTCAGAGGTGATAATGCAAGTTAAAGAGTTTCAAAATGAGGCGTTAAAAGAAGATCGCCTCAACTCTGAAAGGATGAGAGGTTTAGTCGCTGAATTGGGAGGGAATACCCACGGGGTTAGAACCCGCTTTGGACGAATGTGGATTCCTCGATATGGGAATCTACGTGGGCGAATTATGGATGAAGCTCATAAAACATGATACTCCATTCATCTCGGTGCTACCAAGATGTATCAAGACATGAAGAAAGACTACTGGTGGCCGGGTATGAAACGGGACGTGGCACAGTATGTAAGTAAGTCCCTTACTTGCTTGCAAGTGAAGGCAGAACATCAGAAACCATACGGGAAGATCCAACCATTGGATATACCTGAGTGGAAGTGGGAGCACATCACCATGGACTTCATAACGAAGCTACCCCGTACTACGAAGGGTTGCGATACCATCTGGGTGATAGTTGACCGATTGACAAAGAATGCTCACTTCCTACCGATCCAGGAGACGTATTCCTTAGAGAGACTGGCGGACCTATTCAGCAAAGAGATTGTAGCTCGCCATGGTGTGCCGGTGTCTATTGTGTCAGATGGTGACACCCGGTTCACATCGAAGTTTTGGAAGAGATTCCATGATGCCATAAAGACGAGACTACACATTAGCACGGCTTACCATCCTCAGACAGATGGTCAGTCTAAGTGGACAATTCAGATGCTCTAGGATATGCTTCGGGCATGTGTGATCGACTTTGGAGGAAGTTAGGATGATCACCTACCGTTAGCAGAGTTCTCGTACAACAACAGTTATCATGCCAGCATTGGTATGCCACCATACGAGATGCTGTACAACAGGAGGTGTAGAACGCCCGTGTGTTGGGGAGACATTGGGCAGAATGAATTAGGAAGCATCGAGGTGATTGAGGCTACGACTGAGAAGCTGGAAAAGATCAAAGCCTTTATGAAGGCGGCGAAGGATAGACAGAAGTCGTATGCCGATAAGAGGCGTAGACCCATCGAGTTCAACATGGGTGATAAAGTTATGTTAAAGGTATCACCTTGGAAAGGGATCATCAGGTTCCGAAAGAGGGGTAAGTTGAGTCCAAGTGACATAGGGCCTTTCCGAATTATTGCACGAGTAGGAGAGGTGGCCTATAGACTAGAATTGCCCAATGAGTTGAATGGGATTCACCCGACATTCCATGTATCTCATCAAAGAAGATGCTTAGCTGACGAAGATATGATTGTACCATTGAATGATATTGAAGTGGATGAACGGCTCAATTATGTGGAGCAACCAGTGGCAATCATCGACCGAAAGGAGAAGAGATTGAGAAATAAAGTGGTTCCACTTGTGCGGGTACAGTGGAAACACCGAAAAGGATCCGAGTCTACGTGGGAGACCGAAGAAGAGATGAGACAGCATTACCCATAGTTATTCGAAGAGTGACAGGTTTCGTGGACGAAACCTCTTTAAGGGGGGTAGACTTGTAACACCCAAAATTTCGTCAAAATAAAAAGGAAAGAAAAGTAATTTGAAGAAAATAAAAGAAGGCAAAGTTGATGGGTGCTTTGTGTAATTAGTACAAAAAAGTCAAAAGTGGGTGTATAAAGAGCATTGTCGCCCATGCTCTTTCTGCTGCTGCTTTCCGAAGAAGAACAGAAAGAAAGAAAGCTGTTTTTTTTGTGTTTCCTCTCGGTCGAATTGTGAAGAAGAAGAAGATTATTCAAGGTTAGTAGGTTTTTGTGATTAATTGGTTCGGTTTCTTTGAGGTTTCAACCTTAGAAACTGATTTCTACGTGTTTTTGGTGTTTGGCTGTTTGTTTTGGCTTGTTCTAGGTGTTTGAACTCTTGTGCACGCAAGTTGGGAGGAGATTCACTTTTTTGCTACAATAGGTGAGTTCTAGAACCCCGATTCTATGTTTTAAAACTTCTTTGGGGCTGAAAATGCATTTAAAATATTTTACAACCGTTATGTACGATAACTGTGAATGTACATGTATGAACTTCTATGTTCTATGAGGTTGTAAGCTTGTTCTAAGAGTTTAGCATGATTGATCTATGTTAAGAATGTATGGGAATGAGGTTTTAGAACTGGTTATAGCATAAGTCTCATTTATAGGTCTGATGGTTCATCCGCATTTACACTGTGATAATTGCCTCTTTTGTTCAACCGCATTCACTTTTGTTCACCCGCATTTGCCTTAATTCAGCCTAAGTATCCATCAGCATTTCTTTTTATGCATGCGCATTTGCTACAGTATCCATCAGCATTTCTTTTTATGCATGTGCATTTGCTACAGTATCCATCAACATTTCTTTTTATGCATGCGCATTTGCTACAGTGTCCATCAGCATTTCTTTTACGACAGAATAATTACCAAGTGTTCATCCGCATTTGCAAGTGTTCATCCGCATTTGCAAGTGTTCATCCGCATTTGCAAGTGTTCATCCGCATTTGCAAGTGTTCATCCGCATTTGCAAGTTGTTCATCCGCATTAGTTTTTGTTCATCCGCATTTGCAAGTTATTCACTCGTATTGGTTTTGTTCATCCGCATTAGTTTAAGACAAGAAATTTTCTGGAATTTTGGAAGATCAAGATTAGGGTTTGACCATCGTTGACTTGATGCTTGTATCTGATTATCTTATGCATGTTATTCACTCGTATTGGTTTTGTTCATCTGCATTAGTTTAAGACAAGAAATTTTCTGGAATTTTGGAAGATCAAGATTAGGGTTTGACCATGGTTTACTTGATGCTTGTATCTGATTATCTTATGCATGTTATGGGCCGTCCTTATATGCCTATTATGATATTAACACGTGAATTTATGTGGATTGCCTATGATCATAAAGTATTATTATTAATCAAGTGGAAGATTAATATTAACGAAGAGTGGAACATAAGGAATGAATAGACTTGCAAGTAAAAATTTACAGGAGGTGCACGACCATGTTGTCATTAGCTCAACTATGTACGGTTTAGCTAACCCAAAGGATGTACACAGGGTCAATCTTTAAGATTGAGGGGACCACTGTTGCTGCCCTGGTATTGGTGCCAGCATATGTGCACCACGGATGGAGTCTATTTATAGACTTTAAGGCCCAGTACCAGGTTTATGCACATTATATGGGGGGTATAGCACTTTTGTCCATATCGACAGTGAAAGATAATAATAATAAGTAAGAAAGAGAATGGTGATGATGTAATGGATATAATTTGTATGTATGGTGTGTGATCACATCCGAAAGAAAGATAAGATATATTCTTTAAAGAAGTATTTTGTATACAAATATATCAAGATATTCTTATGATTTTGAAACTAGGACTCACTCAGCAAAGCTGACTTTTATGCATTTTCAGTTGACAGGTAATTTGCTGAGGATGGCACTCGGGGAGGCTACTCGTCGGGACAAGGCTGACATCAATTCATGAATATAACATTGTTGTTTTGTAATGCAAACTAATGATCTTTTGTAATTATACCAAACATGTATTACTTAGCAACAACGTTTATAAATAAATGAATGGCTTTTAAATGTTTAAATTCCGCTGCAATGTGATAATGAATTATGAAATGTTTTATGAATAGTGTTGTGAATGTCCAACTGTGAGGTCTCCGGAAACGGGGCCTTACATCAGCTATAGGAACTAATGGACAAGGGGTTTATTAGACCGAGTATCTCTCCTTGGGGTGCTCCGGTATTATTCGTAAAGAAAAAGGATGGTAGTATGAGGATGTGTATAGACTACCGTGAATTAAACAAGTTAACAGTGAAGAACAGATACCCCCTACCAAGGAAAGGGATCATCCGGTTCCGAAAGAGTGGTAAATTGAGTCCAAGATACATAGGGCCTTTCTGAATTATTGTACGAGTAGGAGAGGTGGCCTATAGACTAGAATTGCCCAATGAGTTGAATGGGATTCACCCCGACATTCCATGTATCTCATCTAAGAAGATGCTTAGCTGACGAAGATATGATTGTACCATTGAATGATATTGAAGTGGATGAACGGCTCAATTATGTGGAGCAACTAGCGGCAATCATCGACCGAAAGGAGAAGAGATTGAGAAATAAAGTGGTTCCACTTGTGCGGGTACAGTGGAAACACCGAAAAGGATCCGAGTCTACGTGGGAGACCGAAGAAGAGATGAGACAGCATTACCCACAGTTATTCGAAGAGTTAAGGGGGGTAGACTTGTAACACCCGAAATTTCGTCAAAATAAAAAGGAAAGAAAAGTAATTTGAAGAAAATAAAAGAAGGCAAAGTTGAGGGGTGCTTTGTGTAATTAGTACAAAAAAGTCAAAAGTGGGTGTATAAAGAGCATTGTCGCCCATGCTCTTTCTGCTGCTGCTTTCCGAAGAAGAACAGAAAGAAAGAAAGCTGTTTTTTTTGTGTTTCCTCTCGGTCGAATTGTGAAGAAGAAGAAAATTATTCAAGGTTAGTAGGTTTTTGTGATTAATTGGTTCGGTTTCTTTGAGGTTTCAACCTTAGAAACTGATTTCTACGTGTTTTTGGTGTTTGACTGTTTGTTTTGGCTTGTTCTAGGTGTTTGAACTCTTGTTCACGCAAGTTGGGAGGAGATCACTTTTTTGCTACAATAGGTGAGTTCTAGAACCCCGATTCTATGTTTTAAAACTTCTTTGGGGCTGAAAATGCATTTAAAATGTTTTACAACCGTTATGTACAATAACTGTGAATGTACATGTATGAACTTCTATGTTCTATGAGGTTGTAAGCTTGTTCTAAGAGTTTAGCATGATTGATCTATGTTAAGAATGTATGGGAATGAGGTTTTAGAACTGGTTATAGCATAAGTCTCATTTATAAGTATGATGGTTCATCCGCATTTACACTGTGATAATTGCCTCTTTTGTTCACCCGCATTCACTTTTGTTCACCCGCATTTGCCTTAATTCAGCCTAAGTATCCATCAGCATTTCTTTTTATGCATGCGCATTTGCTACAGTATCCATCAGCATTTCTTTTTATGCATGCGCATTTGCTACAGTATCCATCAACATTTCTTTTTATGCATGCGCATTTGCTACAGTGTCCATCAGCATTCCTTTTACGACAGAATAATTACCAAGTGTTCATCCGCATTTGCAAGTGTTCATCCGCATTTGCAAGTGTTCATTCGCATTTGCAAGTGTTCATCCGCATTTGCAAGTTGTTCATCCGCATTAGTTTTTGTTCATCCGCATTTGCAAGTTATTCACTCGTATTGGTTTTGTTCATCCGCATTAGTTTAAGACAAGAAATTTTCTGGAATTTTGGAAGATCAAGACTAGGGTTTGACCATCGTTGACTTGATGCTTGTATCTGATTATCTTATGCATGTTATTCACTCGTATTGGTTTTGTTCATCCGCATTAGTTTAAGACAAGAAATTTTCTGGAATTTTGGAAGATCAAGATTAGGGTTTGACCATGGTTGACTTGATGCTTGTATCTGATTATCTTATGCATGTTGTGGGCCGTCCTTATATGCCTATTATGATATTAACATGTGAATTTATGTGGATTGCCTATGATCATAAAGTATTATTATTAATCAAGTGGAAGATTAATATTAACGAAGAGCGGAACATAAGGAATGAATAGACTTGCAAGTAAAAATTTATAGGAGGTGCACGACCATGTTGTCATTAGCTCAACTATGTACGGTTTAGCTAACCCAAAGGATGTACACAGGGTCAATCTTTAAGATTGAGGGGACCACTGTTGCTGCCCCGGTATTTGTGCCAGCATATGTGCACCACGGATGGAGTCTATTTATACACTTTAAGGCCCAGTACCAGGTTTATGCACATTATATGGGGGGTATACCACTTTTGTCCATATCGACAGTGAAAGATAATAATAATAAGTAAGAAAGAGAATGGTGATGATGTAATGGATATAATTTGTATGTATGGTGTGTGATCACATCCGAAAGAAAGATAAGATATATTCTTTAAAGAAGTATTTTGTATACAAATATATCAAGATATTCTTATGATTTTGAAACTAGGACTCACTCAGCAAAGCTGACTTTTATGCGTTTTCAGTTGACAGGTAATTTTGCTGAGGATGGCACTCGGGGAGGCTACTCGTCGGGACAAGGCTGACATCCATTCATGAATATAACATTGTTGTTTTGTAATGCAAACTAATGATCTTTTGTAATTATACCAAACATGTATTACTTAGCAACAGCGTTTATAAATAAATGAATGGCTTTTAAATGTTTAAATTCCGCTGCAATGTGATAATGAATTATGAAATGTTTTATGAATAGTGTTGTGAATGTCCAACTGTGAGGTCTCCGGAAACGGGGCCTTACATCAGCTATAGGAACTAATGGACAAGGGGTTTATTAGACCGAGTATCTCTCCTTGGGGTGCTCCGGTATTATTCGTAAAGAAAAAGGATGGTAGTATGAGGATGTGTATAGACTACCGTGAATTAAACAAGTTAACAGTGAAGAACAGATACCCCCTACCAAGGATTGATGACCTGTTTGACCAGCTTCAAGGTGCCAGTTGGTTTTCCTGAATAGATCTCCGATCCGATTATCATCAGTTGAAGGTGAAGGAGCAAGACATTCCTAAGACATCTTTTCGCACGCGTTATGGACATTACGAGTTCCTCGTTATGTCTTTCGGTTTAACCAACGCGCCAGCTGCCTTTATGGATTTGATGAATCGAGTGTGCCGATCAATGTTGGATAAATCAGTGATTGTGTTCATTAATGATATCTTGATTTATTCAAAGAGCAAAGAAGAACTTGTCGATCACATACGTGAAGTGTTGAAGACATTTAGGAGAGAAAGTTATATGCTAAATTCTCTAAGTGTGCTTTCTGGTTACGCGAGGTTCAATTTCTGGGTGGACCCGGCAAAGGTTGAGGCAGTGATGCAATGGAAGTCACTAAAGACGCCATCCGAGATTCGTAGTTACTTAGGTTTGGCGGGTTATTACCGAAGGTTCATTCAAGACTTTTCCAAGATAGCCTCACCTTTGACTAAGTTGACCTGCAAGGATGTGAAGTTCATGTGGGGTCGGGAACAAGAGGATGTTTTTGAGGAGTTAAAGGCATGACTAGCTCATGCTCCTGTCTTAACATTACCCGAAGGAAGTGAAGACTTAGTGGTGTATTCAGATGCATCTTATTTGGGACTGGGTTGCATGCTAATGCAACATGGACGAGTGATAGCTTACGCGTCCCGACAGTTAAAGACCCACGAAGTTAATTACCCCACTCATGATTTAGAATTGGCTGTGGTGGTCTTTGCATTGAACATTTAGAGGCACTATTTAAAGGGACCAAGTGCACAATCTTCACAGATCACAAGAGCTTGAAATACTTCTTTGAGATGAAAGATCTCAACATGAGGCAGAGAAGGTGGTTAGAGTTGATCAAAGACTATGATTGCGAGATCCATTACCACCCGGGCAAGGCCAACATAGTGGCTGATGCTCTTAGCCGGAAGGAGAGACCCGAACCAATTCGGGTAAAGGCGTATTAGTTGGTGATGACCTCAGATGTGATAACGCAAGTTAAAGAGTTTCAAAATGAGGCGTTAAAAGAAGATCGCCTCAACTCCGAACGAATGAGAGGTCTAGTTGCAGAATTGGGGGAGAATACCCATGGGGTTAGAACCCGCTTTGGACGAATGTGGATTCCTCGATATGGGAATCTACGTGGGCGAATTATGGACGAAGCTCATAAGACTCGATACTCCATTCATCCCGGTGCTACCAAGATGTATCAAGACATGAAAAAAGATTACTGGTGGCCGGGTATGAAAAGTGATGTGGCGGAGTATGTGAGTAAGTGCCTTACTTACTTGCAACTGAAGGCAGAACATCAGAAGCCATATGGGAAGATTCAACCATTGGATATAGCCGAGTGGAAGTGGGAGCACATCACTATGGATTTTATCACGAAGCTACCCCGTACTGCAACGGGGTACGATGCTATTTGGGTGATAGTTGATCGATTGACAAAGAGTGCCCACTTCCTACCGATCCGCGAGACGTATTCATCTGAGAGCTTGGCGGATCTGTTCATCAAAGAGATTGTAGCTCGTCATGGTGTGCCGTGTCTATCGTGTCGGATTGTGACACCCGGTTCACGTCGAAGTTCTAGAAGAGATTTCATGATGCCATGCGGACGAGGCTACATATTAGCACGGCTTACCATCCTCAAACAGACGGTTAGTCTGAGAGGACAATTCAAATGCTCGAGGACATGCTCCGAGCATGTGTGATCAACTTTGGAGGAAGCAGGGATGACCACCTACCGTTAGTAGAGTTCTCATACAACAACAGTTATCATGCCAGCATTGGTATGCCACCATATGAGATGCTATACGGTATAAGGTGCAGAACGCCCGTGTGTTGGGGAGACATCTGGCAAAAAGAGTTGGGAAGTATCGAGGTGATCGAGGATACGACTGAAATGTTGGAAAAGATCAAAGCCTTTATGAAGGCGGCGAAAGATAGGCAGAAGTCGTATGCCGACAAAAGGCATAGACCGTTTGAATTCAACGTGGCTGATTGAGTCATGTTGAAGGTCTCACCTTGGAAAGGGATCATCCGGTTCCGGAAGAGGGGCAAGCTGAGCCCGAGATACATAGGGCCTTTTCGAATCGTTGCACGAGTAGGGGAGGTAGCCTATCGATTAGAATTGCCTGAGGAGTTAAGTGGAATTCATCCGACATTCCATGTATCTCATCTGAGAAGGTGCCTAGCCAACGAAGACATGATTGTACCACTGGAAGATATCGAAGTGGATGAACGACTTAACTATGTAGAGCAACCAGTGGCAATCGTCAATCGAAAGGGGAATAGGTTGAGGAATAAAGTAGTTCCACTTGTGCGGGTGTAGTGGAAACACCGGAAGGGTTCTGAGTCTACGTGGGTGACTGAAGAAGAGATGAGACAGCATTACCCACAGTTATTCGAAGAGTGATAGGTTTCGGGGACAGAACCTCTTTAAGGGGGGTAGACTTGTAACACCCGAAACCTCGGTCAAAATAAAAAGGAAAGAAAAGTATTTTGAAGAAAATAAAAAGAAGGCAAAGTTGAGGGGTGCTTTGTGTAAATAGTACCAAAAAGTCAAAATGCATTTTATATGGGCATGGTCGCCCATATCATCTTATTGTTGTTGTTGATTCGACCGAAAAGAAGAAGAAAGAAAGCTACAGACCAGCTCTTTCGGTTCCAAGAAGGAATTAGAACTAAATTCTTCAAGGTTAGTGGGTTTTGTTGATGTTTGGCTCGGTTCTTTGAGGTTTTCCACCTTAGAAACCGATTTCTAAGTGTTATATGTGCTTTGGTTGGTTGTTTTTCTTGTTTAGGTGTTTGAACTCGTGTACAAGCAGGTTCGGAGGAGTTTTTCTTGTTTGCTACACTAGGTGAGTTCTATGACCCCGGTTCTATGTTTTTAAACTTCTTTGGGGCTGAAAATGCATTTAAAATGTTTTACAACCTTTATGTATGATAACTGTGTATGTATGTGTATGAACTTCTATGTTCTATGAGGTTGTAAGCTTGTTCTAAGAGTTTCGCATGATAGATCTATGTTAAGAATGTATGAAAATGAGGTTTTAGAACTGGTTATAGCATAAGTCTCATTTACAGGTCTGATGGTTCATCCGCATTTACATTTGCAGTTGTTCACCCGCATTTGCCTATATTCAGCCTAAGTGTCCATCAGCATTTCTTTTTATACATGCGCATTTGCTACAGGGTCCATCAGCATTTCTTTTTATATATGCGCATTTGCTACAGTGTCCATCAGCATTTCTTTTAAGACATAATAATTACCAAGTGTTCACCCACATTTGCAAGTGTTCACCCGCATTTGCAAGTTATTCATCCGCATTGGCAAGTTTTTCATCCACATTTGCAAGTTGTTTCATCCGCATTTGCAAGTTGTTCACCCGTATTAGATTTTGTTCACCCGCATTAGTTTTGTTCACCCGCATTGGTTTTGTTCACCCGCATTTCTTTAAGACTTAAGGAATTTTCTGGAATTTTGGAAGATCAAAAATTAGGGTTTGACCATGGTTGACTTGATGCTTGTATCTGATTATCTTATGCAAGTTGTGGGTTGTCCTTATGTGCCTATTATGATATTAACATGTGACTATATATGGATTGCCTATGATCATAAAGTATTATTATTAATCAAGTGAAAGATTAATATTAATGAAAAGTGGAACATAAAGGATGAAAAGACTTGCAAGTAAAAATTTACAGGAGGTGCACGACCATGTTGTCGTTAGCTCAACTGTGTACGGTTTAGCTAACCCAAAGGATGTACACAGGGTCAATCTTTAAGATTGAGGGGACCACTATTGTTGTCCCGGTACTGGAGTCAGCATATGTGCACCACGGATGGAGTCTATTTATAGACTTCAAGGCCCAGTAGCAGGTTTATGCGCATGATATGGGGGGTATAGCACTTTGGTCCATATCAACAGTGAAAGATAATAATAAATAAGCAAGAAAGAGAATTGTGATGATGTAAATGAATATGATTTGTATGTAGATTTGTATACAAAATACTTCTTAAAAAATATCTTATCTTTCATTCGGATGCGATCACACATCATACATACAAATCATATTCATTTACATCATCACAATTCTCTTTCTTGCTTATTTATTATTATCTTTCACTATTGATATGGACCAAAGTGCTATACCCCCCATATAATGTGCATAAACCTGGTACTGGGCCTTGAAATCTATAAATAGACTCCATCCGTGGTGCACATATGCTAACTCTAGTACCGGGGCAGCAACAGTGGTCCCCTCAATCTTAAAGATTGACCCTGTGTACATCCTTTGGGTTAGCTAAACCGTACATAGTTGAGCTAACGACAACATGGTCGTGCACCTCCTGTAAATTTTTACTTGCAAGTCTTTTCATTCTTTATGTTCCACTTTTCGTTAATATTAATCTTTCACTTGATTAATAATAATACTATATGATCATAGGCAATCCATATAAAGTCACATGTTAATATCATAATAGGCACATAAAGACAGCCCACAACATGCATAAGATAATCAGATACAAGCATCAAGTCAACCATGGTCAAACCCTAATTTTTGATCTTCCAAAACTCCAGAAAATTCCTTAAGTCTTAAAGAAATGCGGGTGAACAAAACCAATGCGGGTGAACAAAACTAATACGGGTGAACAAAAACTAATGCGGGTGAACAACTTGCAAATGCGGATGAAACAACTTTCAAATGCGGATGAACAACTTGAAAATGCGGATGAACAACTTGCAAATGCGGGTGAACACTTGGTAATTATTCTGTTTTAAAAGAAATGCTGATGGACACTTTAGTAAATGCGCATGTATAAAAAGAAATGCTGATGGACACTTAGGCTGAATTTAGGCAAATGCGGGTGAACAACTTTAAATGCGGGCGAACAAAACACTTAGGCAATTATCACAGTGTAAATGCGGATGAACCATCAGACCTGTAAATAAGACTTATGCTATAACCAGTTCTAAAACCTCATTTTCATACATTCTTAACATAGATCTATCATGCTAAACTATAACACCCGGAAAATTTTAAAAGGCGAGAAAGAAAGAATAAATGTGCAGAAGAAGGAAGAAACACAATTTAGCCCAAGTTGAGGGGCTAAATGTGTCAAAAGGACAAAAAGTATAAAAAGTGGGTGCAAAAGGTGATGGCCGCCCACACCTTTCTGCATATTTTCCTTTCACCGGATTGTAGAGAGAGAAAGCAGAGAAGAGCTTTGGTTTTAGAGAGAAGGAAGAAGAAGAATTCGAATTCAAGGTAGGAATTCTTGGTTTTAAGTTGTTCTTGGCCAGCCTATGCCTCGGTTGCATGCTTATGTGTGTTTGTTTGTGCTTGGGGTGTGTTTTTGGTGGGTTTCTAGGCGGTTGAACTCATAGTGCGAACGGGTTTGAAGGAAGTCTTGCCCGAAAGATTTCTAAGGTGAGTTCAAGATCCTTGGTTTCTATGTTTTAAACCTGTATTGGGGCTGGAATTGCATGTAAATAACTTTTTAATATGACCAGTATTTTGTACCGTAAGTTTGGCCCTGTTCTTTAAGTGGGTGTGTTAGGGACTCCATGTTTTGCTCGGTTTACGTGGTTGTATGCTTGTTCTAAGAGATTGGCATGCTAGATCGGTGCGATGAATGTATAAGAATGAGTATTTGGAACTGATTATAGTGTAAGATGCGGTTTTAGGTTAGTTGATCATCCGCATTAAGTTTGAATAATTACAAAAGTGTTGTTCATCCGCATTAGTTAAGTGTTCATCCGCATTTGTTGTATGATCATCTGCATTTGTTTTGTCCATGCGCATTTGCATCCGTCATCCGTATTTGGTTCATGCGCATTTCCTTAGGACACTTGGAATATTTTCCGAGGTGTTCATCCGCATTTGTTTATTCATCCGCATTTGGTTACTCATCCGCATTGTTTATTCATCCGCATTTGTTTGCTCATCCGCATTTCTTTAAGGAGACTGAATTTTTGAGATTTTGGGATGAAGCTTAAGTGTTAAGAAAGGAGGTTTTATGGGGGACTGTGCTTGTTTACATTTTGCATGCTTTGTATGCTGCTCTGATGATGTTGTTCCATGTTATGTTTATGTCGTGACCTTACGTGGTATGACGTATGTATATGCTTATGTTAAGTATTACTTAACGAAAGTGGAAGATAACTAAAGTGAAGTAAGAATGAATGCATGCATTAATGAACGATCGGAAGTAAGAAAAGTCTTGCAAGCACTGTAAGGAGTTTCACACCCAATGAAGGGTGTTAGCTCAACGGTGTGCGGGTTACCTACCCCAGAAGGATGCACACTGGGGTCTAGTCTTTGTGACTGACCATACGTACGGGACCATTGTCGCTTACCCCGGTACTAGGCCCGCCTAGTGCATGATGTTTGAAGTCTATTTATAGTCTTCGGCCCAGTACCCGCCTTGTGCATGATGTTTGAGGTATAGCACATGACATTGGTCCAAATGATGATACCCCGGTGCTTGGCCCGCCTCGGGCATGATGTTTGAAGTCTATTTATAGTCTTCGGCCCAGTACCCGCCTTGTGCATGATGTTTGGGGTATAGCTCGGGGCATTAGCCTGAGCATAGAGAAGTGAAAGTAATAATGATCGAATGAAATGTACAATAAGTAATAATGAATTAAAGTAAGTTGACGATGATGAAAGATAATAATGAGATTATCTATTTGTACGTACGATGTATGATCGCTTACGAAAGTAAAGTATGGTTTAAAACGTAAGAAAAGTTTTTTTTTATAAACTAGAACTCACTCAGCAACGCTGAGTTTATGTATTTTCCAGTTGGCAGGTAATGTTGCTGAGGATGGCACGGGGCAGCTACTTCGTGTTTTTGGGATGGCATCCATTGTTTAAATTATGATGTTTTTGCATTGTAATGCGAACAAACAATATTTTGTGACGATCATGAATGTTGTATTATTTTGCAAAAGCAATGAATGAAATGATTTTAAATTATTCCGCTACGTTGTTTTAGTACACCTAAATATATATGTTATATTTTATGTGCAATGATTGACCAGCTGTAAGCGTCCCGGGAACGGGGCCTTACAAGTTGGTATCAGAGCCAAAGTTTAAGTGAAACGGGTAAATATTTTCAAAAGAAACCTAAACTTAAACTGAGAATGGGACAAAGGGAAGGGATGCCAGTCCGAGTAGCTGCGTGCCATCAGGTATTTTCTTAATGTTAACCGGTATTACGTGCGCATATTATGTGATTTATGTGCTTCTTAGTAGATTTAGATACTGATGAACTCAGGATAGGAAATGCTTGGGGTATGAAGAGTAAAGTAAGTGGCTAATCACAACTGGCCACTGTAATTAGGGACTTACTATACTTGACATAAACTGAGTTGTTACCTTGAATGACCGTGTTGGTGTTTGAATTTTATAGTGTGTCAGAGGATGGCCGGTGGTAGATCTTTGAAGGCTTCTCGAGGTGGAGGTCGTGGTGGACGTGGTGCTGGACCACGGGTCACGAGAGGAAGGCCTAGGGCTGAAGAGGTGGCTCACGAAGAGCCCGATACCCCTCATCTGAAGGGTGGTGATGAGAGTGCCAATTTAAGGGCCTCAGTGAAGGAGGCGGTGGTGGAAGAAGTTCACCAGGTCATGCAGACGATTCTACCGTCTGTGGTGACCGAAGTGATTAAGGCTGTACGAGAAGGAGAGAGGAAGGAAAGGAGGAGACCCGCGGAGGAAAGGGAGCAACCGGAGACTGAGACGGTTGTCTCCAGTGAAGAAGAAGGAGAAGAGCCTATGTGGGAGATAGCACAAGGCTGTAACTATGGGGCATTTCGAAGATGCAAGCCCCTGACTTTTGATGGAAATGGCACTGCGGCTGCTGCTCACCGGTGGGTGAGAGAGATGGAAGCTGTTCTAGATATCAGCGAGTGTCGGGAAGATCAGAAGGTGAAGTGTACCACCCACTCATTTGTGGACTCGGCCCTATGTTGGAGGGACAATATTGTCCAGGCCGAGGGTAGTAGAGCGATTGGCTAGATGAGGTGGAATGAGTTGAAGAAACTGGTGATCGAGGAGTTTTGTCCTCACCAAGAGCTCGACAAGGTTAAGAGGGAGTTCCTACAACTGGAGGCGGGAACCATGACACATCAGTATTATACCACCAAATTCAATGAGATGGCACGGCAGGTGCCGGATCAGGTGACACCCTTGTCATGAAAGGTTAAGAGTAACATTCAGGGCTTGCCGGCGGACATCCGCAGGCACATGATCACCGCCCGACCGAGCATGTTTAGGTCAGTGGTTGATCTGGTAGGGAAGCTGTATGATGAACGGGAAGTGGTGGTGGCTGAGGTGAGTAAGAAAGGTGGTGGTGACCGGAACTGGAACGGGAAGAGGTTTGGTAGGGGTGGTGCCCCGACAAACAACAAGCGTGCACGGGTGGATGACCGCCGTGTGGTCACATCTGGTGCGGGGTCGAAGAGGTGTGGCAAATGTGGAAAGGAGCATTTCGGAGAATGTAGGCGGGGATTGAATGTATGCTTCCTGTGTGGGAGGACAGGGCATATAGCAAAGGATTGTCGTATGGCCAGATGTTTTAACTGTGGTGGAGAGGGTCACATGACCAGGGAGTGCATGAAGCCAAGGGCTGAGAGTTTCGAAGCGAAGAAGACGACCGGAACCGAAGGCCAGAAAGCAAGCGCTAGAGCATTCACGATGACCCAGGAGGAGGCTAGGACGGACCCCGACATTGTGTCAGGTACGTTCCTAGTAAACCAAACTCTTCCCTCAGTGTTATTTGATTCCGGTGCTAGTAAGAGCTTTATTTCTGTAGCCTTTTATGCTAAGTTGCCTTTAAGGAGTAGGAGTATTGACGAGCCCTTCGATGTAGAAACTACCATAGGTAAGTCTACCAGGATTTTTGAGATGATGGAAGGCTGTATCATAGAAGTAGAAGGTCATAAATTTCCTTTTAGACCATTCGTGATGACCTTAGGCAGTTTCGATGTAGTCCTGGGAATGGACTGGTTAGCGGCCTACGAGGCGAATATCGTATGTCGCAAGAAGATGATTGGACTGACTGCGCCTGAAGGGAGTTCGGTGACAATTTACGATGATCAAGTTACAACCATCCCGAAGGTGATTTCGATGGCGGTGGTGGGAAAGTGCATGATGCGTGGATGTAGTGCCTACTTGGCCTACGTGAAGGATGTAGATACGCCAACACCACACTATCGGATGTACCGGTTGTGTGTGAGTTCCCAGATATGTTTCCTGAAGATTTACCAGGTGTACCGCCGGACCATGAGATTGTGTTTCAGATCGACCTGATACCCAGTGCCCAACCTGTTGCTAAGGCACCGTATCGGTTAGCCCCCTCTGAACTAAAGGAATTGATGGAGCAATTGCAAGAGTTGCTTGATAAGGGGTTCACTAGACCGAATATCTCTCCATGGGGTGCCCCGGTTTTGTTTGTAAAGAAGAAGGACGGTAGTATGAGGATTTGTATTGACTACCGCGAGCTGAACAAGTTGACGGTGAAGAATCGGTACCCATTGCCGAGGATTGATGACCTGTTTGATCAATTCCAAGGTGCCAGTTGGTTTTTGAGAATAGATCTCCGATCTGGTTACCATCAGTTGAAGGTGAAGGAGCAGGATATTCCTAAAACAGCTTTTCGTACGCGTTATGGACACTACGAGTTCCTCGTTATGTCTTTCGGTTTAACCAACACGCCAGCTGCTTTTATGGATCTGATGAATCGAGTGTGTCGGCCGATGTTGGATAAATCAGTGATTGTGTTCATCGATGATATCTTGATTTATTCAAAGAGCGAGGTGGAACATGCCGGACACATTCGAGAGGTGTTAGAGACGTTGAGAAGGGAGAAGTTGTTTGCTAAGTTCTCCAAGTGCGCATTCTGGTTGTGCGAGGTTTAGTTTTTGGGTCATGTGGTGAATCCGGAAGGGATTATGGTAGACCCGGCAAAAGTGGAAGCTATGATGCAATAGAAGTCTTCAAGGATGCCATCTGAGATCCGTAGTTTCTTGGGGTTGGCGGGCTATTATAGGAGATTCATCCAAGACTTCTCTAAGATAGCTGACACTGACCAAATTGACCCGTAAGGATGTGAAGTTTGTTTGGAGTCAAGATCAAGAGAAGGCTTTCGAAGAGTTGAAGACGAGGTTGACTTAAGCTCCTGTCTTATCGTTACCCGAAGGGAGCGAGGATTTGGTGGTTTATTCAGATGCTTCTCACTCGGGATTGGGTTGCGTACTGATGCAACAAGGAAAGGTTATAGATTACGCGTCCCGACAGTTGAAGGTTCATGAGATTAATTACCCTACTCATGATTTGGAGCTAGCAGCTGTGGTCTTTGCGTTAAAAATTTGGAGGCACTACCTGTATGGGACGAGGTGCACCATCTTCACTGACCACAAGAGCTTGAAGTACTTCTTCGAGCAGATGGATTTGAACATGAGGCAAAGGAGATGGTCGGAACTGATAAAGGATTATGATTGTGAAATCCATTACCATCCTGGCAAAGCCAACGTAGTGGCGGATGCCCTAAGCCGAAAGGAGAGGCCTGAACCAATCCGGGTGAAGGCTTACCAATTGATTTTGACCTCTGATGTGATGAAGAAGGTTAAGGAGTTTCAAGATGAGGCGTTGAAGGAAGACCATCTTAACTCTGAAAGGATGAGAGGTCTAGTCGCGGAATTGGGTGAAAACACTCTCGGTGTTAGAACCCGATTCGGACGGATGTGGATCCCTTGTTACAGGGATTTACGTGGGAGGATTATGGATGAAGCTCATAAGACTCGATACTTCATTCATCCCGGTGCTACAAAGATGTATCAAGACATGAAGAAAGATTATTGGTGGCCGGGTATGAAGCGCGATGTAGCGGAGTATGTGAGTAAGTGTCTTACTTGCTTGAAAGTGAAGGCCGAGCATCAGAAGCCATACGGGAAGATCCAACCTTTGGATATACCCGAGTGGAAGTGGGAGCATATCACCATGGACTTTATTACGAAGCTACCGCGTACCGTGAAGGGGTACGATGCCATATGGGTGATAGTCGACCGTCTGACGAAGAGTGCTCACTTCCTACCGATCAGAGAAACATATTCATCTGAGAAGTTAGCGAATCTATTCATCAAGGAGATTGTAACCCGTCACGGTGTGCCGGTGTCTATTGTTTCTGATCGTGACACTCGGTTTACATCTAAGTTCTGGAAGAGATTTCATGATGCAATGGGGACGAGGTTACACATCAGCATGGCTTATCATCCACAGACAGATGGTCAGTCGGAGAGAACCATTTAGACGCTTGAAGATATGCTTCGGGCATGCGTCATTGATTTTGGAGGTAGTTGGGATGGCCACTTACTGTTAGCGGCGATATAGTTATGTTGAAAGTCTCACCTTGGAAAGGTATCATTCGGTTTAGAAAGCGGGGCAAGTTGAGCCCGAGATACATAGGGCCTTTCAGAATCATTGCTCGAGTAGGAGAGGTGGCCTACAGGTTGGAGTTACCCGATGAGTTAAGTGGAATTCACCCTACATTCCATGTATCTCACCTGCGGAAGTGTTTAGCTGACGAAGATATGGTTGTACCACTGGAAGACATTGAAGTTGATGAAAGGCTCAATTATGTGGAGCAACCAGTGGCAATCATTGATCGTAAGGAGAAGAGGCTAAGGAATAAAGTGGTTCCCCTCGTGCGTGTACAGTGGAAGCACAGGATGGGATCTGAGTCTACGTGGGAGACTGAAGAAGAGATGAGGCAGCATTACCCACATTTGTTTGAGGAGTAACAGGTTTCGGGGACGAAACCTATATAAGGGGGGTGGACTTGTAACACCCGAAAAATTTTAAAAGGCGAGAAAGAAAGAATAAATGTGCAGAAGAAGGAAGAAACACAATTTAGCCCAAGTTAAGGGGCTGAATGTGTCAAAAGGACAAAAAGTATAAAAAGTGGGTGCAAAAGGTGATGGCCGCCCACACCTTTCTGCATATTTTCCTTTCACCGAATTGTAGAGAGAGAAAGCAGAGAAGAGCTTCGGTTTTAGAGAGAAGGAAGAAGAAGAATTCGAATTCAAGGTAAGAATTCTTGGTTTTAAGTTGTTCTTGGCCGCCCTATGCCTCGGTTGCATGCTTATGTGTGTTTGTTTGTGTTTGGGGTGTGTTTTTGGTGGGTTTCTAGGCGGTTGAACTCATAGTGCAAACGGGTTTGAAGGAAGTCTTGCCCGAAAGATTGCTAAGGTGAGTTCTAGATCCCCGGTTTCTATGTTTTAAACCTGTTTTGGGGCTGGAATTGCATGTAACTAACTTTTTAATATGACCAGTATTTTGTACCGTAAGTTTGGCCCTGTTCTTTAAGTGGGTGTGTTAGGGCCTGCATGTTTTGCTCGGTTTACGTGGTTGTATGCTTGTTCTAAGAGATTTGCATGCTAGATCGGTGTGATGAATGTATAAGAATGAGGATTTGGAACTGATTATAGTGTAAGATGCGGTTTCAGGTTAGTTGATCATCCGCATTAAGTTTGAATAATTGCATAAGTGTTGTTCATCCGCATTAGTTAAGTGTTCATCCGCATTTGTTGTATGTTCATCCGTATTTGTTTTGTTCATGCGCATTTGCTTCAGTCATCCGCATTTGGTTCATGCGCATTTCCTTGGGACACTTGGAATATTTTCCGAGGTGTTCATCCGCATTTGTTTATTCATCCGCATTTGGTTACTCATCCGCATTGTTTATTCATCTGCATTTGTTTGCTCATCCACATTTCTTTAAGGAGACTGAATTTTTGAGATTTTGGGATGTAGAGCTTAAGTGTTAAGAAAGGAGGTTTTATGGGGGACTGTGCTTGTTTACGTTTTGCATGCTTTGTATGCTGCTGTGATGATGTTGTTCCATGTTATGTTTATGTCGTGACCTTACGTGGTGTGATGTATGTATATGCTTATGTTAAGTATTACTTAATGAAAGTGGAAGATAACTAAAGTGAAGTAAGAATGAATGCATGCATTAATGAAGGATCGGAAATAAGAAAAGTCTTGCAAGCACTGTAAGGAGGTTCACACCCAATGAAGGGTGTTAGCTCAACGGTGTGTGGGTTAGCTACCCCAGAAGGAAGCACACTGGGGTCTAGTCTTTGTGACTGACCATACGTACGGGACCATTGTCGCTTACCCCGGTGCTGGGCCCGCCTAGTGCATGATGTTGAAAGTCTATTTATAGTCTTCGGCCCAGTACCCGCCTTATGCATGATGTTTTGGGTATAGCACATGACATTGGTCCAAATGATGATACCCCAGTGCTAGGCCCGCCTCGGGCATGATGTTTGAAGTCTATTTATAGTGTTTGGCCCTGTACCCGCCTTGTGCATGATGTTTGGGGTATAACTAGGGGCATTAGCCTGGAGCATAGAGAAGTGAAAGTAATAATGATCGAATGAAATGTACGATAAGTAATAATGAATGAATGTAAGTTGACGATGATGAAAGATAATAATGAGATTATCTATTTGTACGTACGATGTATGATCGCTTACGAAAGTAAAGTATGGTTTTAAACGTAAGAAAAGTATTTTATTTATAAAACTAGAACTCACTCAGCAACGCTGACTTTTATATATTTTCCAGTTGGCAGGTAATGCTGCTGAGGATGGCACGGGGCAGCTACTTGGCGTTTTTGGGATGGCATCCATTGTTTAAATTATGACGTTTTTGCATTGTAATGCTAACAAACAATATTTTGTGACGATCATGAATGTTGTATTATTTTGCAAAAGCAATGAATGAAATGATTTTAAATTATTCCGCTGCATTGTTTTAGTACACCTAAATATATGTGTTATATTTTATGTACAATGATTGACCAGCTGTAAGCGTCCCGGGAACGGGGCCTTACATAAACTCTTAGAACTAGCTTACAACCTCATAGAACATAGAAGTTCTTACACATACATACACAGTTATCATACGTAATGGTTGTAAAACATTTTGAATGCATTTTCAGCCCCAGAGAAGTTTAAAAACATAGAACCGGGGTCATAGAACTCACCTAGGGTAGCAAACAAGCAAAACTCCTTCGAACCTGCTTGAACACGAGTTCAAACACTTAATCAAGCAAAACAACCAACCAAAGCACATACAACACTTAGAAATCGGTTTCTAAGGTGGAAAACCTCAAAGAACCGAGCCAAATATCAACAAAAACCCACTAACCTTGAAGATTTCAGTTCTAATTCCTTCTTGGAACCGAGAGAGCTGGTCTGCAGCTTTCTTTCTTCTTCTTTTCGATCGAATCAACAGCAACAACAAGATGATATGGGCGGCCATGCCCATATAAAGTGCATTTTGACTTTTTGGTACTATTTACACAAAGCACCCCTCAACTTTGTCTTCTTTTGATTTTCTTCAAAATACTTTTCTTTCCTTTTTATTTTGACCGAGGTTTCGGGTGTTACACAATAGTTCTCACAGAGATAGTTATTTGTTTTCCCTAATAATCTTCAATGCTATGGAGTTTTGATCATCAAACCTTGTCAACACACTCAAAGCCTAATTTCATCAAATCCCGTCACAATGATGACTAAAATCATACTAATCAATCACAATGGAACATACGATCTACTGTTTAAACCGAATGCAACACGATGCAACACGAACACAAAACCATACAAATGACCGTTGAAAATCGATACTCTCCTTACCAAAAGTAAACAACAACTCTCCATAACCATCTTTGAGCACTCTTGCTTCAAGAATCCATTTAAATCAATCAAAATAACAATTGTCGATTCACGGAATCCTTTATTGAGAATAAACACAAGGATAAGAGCTGTAAAGGATAAACTAACTACTCGTATTCACTCAATAAGAATCTAGAAGCAAATTACACTTGCCGAATGAGACTAATGAAACGTCAAACAAGAAACGCAATATGTGACCAAAAAAAAATGCAACTACGGATAGGTGCATCAAAGTATTCACGAAAGATTAACAAAATACATGAGAAAAGAAATACGTACTAAAAGACATTAAACAACAATAGTTCTCGCAGAGATAGTTATTTGGTTTCCCTAACAACCTTTAATGCTTTGGAGTTTTGATCCTCAAACCTTGTCAACACATTCGAAGCCTAATTTCACCAAATCCCGTTATAATGATGGCTAAAATCATACTAATCAATCACAAATGGAACATAGGATATACTGTTTAAACCGAATGCAACACGGACACGAAACCATACAAATGACCATTGAAAATCGATATACTCCTTCCGAAAACTAAACAAGAACTCTCCATAACCATCTTTGAACACTGTTGCTCAAGAATCCACTTAACTCAATCAAAATGACAATTGTAGATTCACGAAATCCTTTATTGAGCATAAACACAAGGATAAGAGTGCTAAAGGACAAACTAACTACTCGTATTCACTCAATAAAAATCTAGAATCAAATTACACTTACCGAATGAAACTAATGAAAGGTCAAATAGGACACGCATTGTGTGTTCGATAAAAATGAAGTCAAATCAAGTTAACTCGTCCTAGTATGTAATATTTTCTTGTATTTCAATAAAAAAAATGAAACTATGGATAGGTCCATTAAAGTATTCATGAAAGATTAACAAAAGACATGGGAAAAGAAAGACGTACAAAAAGACATTAAACAACAATAGTTCTTGCAAAGTTAGTTATTTGCTATCTCTAATAACCTTCAATGCTATGGAGTTTTGATCCTCAAACCGTGTCAACACTCTCGAAGTCTAATTTCACCAAATCCCGTCATAATGATGACTAAAATCACACTAATCAATCACAATGGAACATAGGATCTACTGGTTAAACCGAATACAACGCGAACACGAAACCATACAAATGACCATTGAAAATCGATACACTTATTCCCAAACTAAACAAGAACTCTTCATAACCATCTTTGAACACTCTTGCCTCAAGAATCCACTTAAATCAATCAAAATGACAATTGTCGATTCACAAAATCCTTTATTGAGCATAAACGCAAGGATAAGAGTTGTAAAAGACAAACTAACTACTCGTATTCACTAAATAAGAATCTAGAAGCAAATTACACTTGTCGAATGGAACTAATGAAACGTCAAACAAGAAACTCAATGTGTGATCGATAAAAATGAAGTCATATCAAGTTAACTCATCCTAGTATGTAATATTTCCTTGTATTTCAATAAAAATGCAACTACGGATAGGTGCGTTAAAGTATTCATGAAAGATTAACAAAATACATGGGAAAAGAAATACGTACTAAAAGCCATTAAACAACAATAGTTATCACAGAGATAGTTATTTGCTTTCCCTAATAACCTTCACTGCTATGGCGTTTTGATCCTCAAACCTTGTCAACACACTCGAAGCCTAATTTCATCAAATCCCGTCATAATGATGACTAAAATCGTACTAATCAATCACAATGGAACATAGGATCTACCTTTGAAAATCGATACAATCCTTACCAAAACTAAACAAGAACTCTCCATAACCGTCTTTGAACACTCTTGCCTCAAGAATCCATTTAAATCAATCAAAATGACAATTGTCGATTCACAGAATCCTTTATTGAGCATAAACGCAAGGATAAGAGTTGTAAAGGATAAACTAACTACTCGTATTCACTCAATAAGAATCTAGAATCAAATTACAATTACTGAATGAAATTAATGAAACGTCAAATAGGAAACGCAATGTGTGATCAATAAAACAGAAGTCAAATCAAGTTAAGTTTCCCAAGTATGTAATATTTCCTTGTATTTCAATAATAAAAACGCAGCTACGGATAGGTGCATTAAACTATTCATGAAAGCTTAACAAAATACATGGGAAAAGAAATACGTGCAAGAAAACATTAAACAACAATAGTTCTCGCATGGATAGTTTTTTCCTTTCGCTAGCTACCTTCAATGCTATTGAGTTTTGATCCTCATACCTTTTCAACAAACTCAAAGCCTAATTTCATCAAATCCCATTATAATAGTCAATAAAATCATACTAATCAATCACAAATGAAACATATGATCTACTTGTTAAACCAAATGCAATAGGAACACAAAACAATACAAATGATTGTAAAAAATCGATACACTTCTTCCCAAAACTAAACAAGAACTCTCCATAACCATCTTTGAACACTCTTGCCTCAAGAATCCTGTTAAATTAATCAAAATGACAATTGTTGATTCACGAAATCCTTTATTGAGCATAAACGCAAGGATAAGAGTTGTAAAGGACAAACTAACAACTAGTATTCACTCAATAAGAATCAAGAATCAAATTACACTTACCGAATGAAACTAATGAAACGTCAAACAAGAAACGCAATATGTGACCGATAAAAATGAAGTCAAATCTTGTTAACTCGTCCTAGTATGTAATATTTCCTTGTATTTCAATAAAAATGCAACTACGGATAGGTGCGTTAAAGTATTCATGAAAGATTAACAAGATACATCGGAAAAGAAATACGTACTAAAAGACATTAAACAAAAATAGTTCTCGCAGAGATAGTTATTTGGTTTCCCTACTAACCTTCAATGCTATGGAGTTTTGATCCTCAAACCTTGTCAACACACTCGAAGCCTAATTTCATCTAATCCCATTATAATGATGACTAAAATCACGCTAATCAATCACAAATGGAACATAGGATCTACTGTTTAAACCGATGCAACACGAACATGAAACCATCCAAATTACCATTGAAAATCGATACACTCCTTCCCAAAACTAAACAAAAACTCTCCATAACCATCTTTGAACACTCTTGCCTCAAGAATCAACTTAAATCAATCAAAATGACAATTGTCGATTAATGAAATCCTTTATTGAGCATAAACGCAAGGATAAGAGTGGTAAAGGACAAACTAAGTACTCGTATTCACTCAATAAAAATCTAAAACCAAATTACACTTAACGAATGAAACTAACGAAACGTCAAATAGGACACGCATTGTGTGATCGATAAAATAGAAGTCAAATCAAGTTAACTCGTCCTAGTATGTAATATTTCCTTGTATTTCAATAAAGAATATGCAACTACGGATAGGTCCATTAAAGTAATCATGAAAGATTAACAAAATTCATGGGAAAAGATATACGTACTAAAAGACATTAAAAAACAATAGTTCTCACAGAGATAGTTATTTGCTTTCTCTAATAACCTTCAATGCTATGGAGTTTTGATCCTCAAAGCTTGTAAACACACTCGAAGTCTAATTTCATCAAATCCTATCATAATGATGACTAAAATCACACTAATCAATCACAATGGAACATAGGATCTACTATTTAAACCGAATGCAACGCGAACACGAAACCATTCAAATGACCATTGAAAATCGATACACTTTTTCCCAAAACTAAACAAAAACTCTCCATAACCATCTTTGAACACTCTTGCCTCAAGAATCAACTTAAATCAATCAAAATGACAATTGTCGATTCATGAAATCCTTTATTGAGCATAAACGCAAGGATAAGAGTTGTAAAAGACAAACTAACTACTCGTATTCACTAAATAAGAATCTAGAAGCAAATTACACTTGTCGAATGGAACTAATGAAACGTCAAACAAGAAACTCAATGTGTGATCGATAGAAATGAAGTCATATCAAGTTAACTCATCCTAGTATGTAATATTTCCTTGTATTTCAATAAAAATGCAACTACAGATAGGTCCATTAAAGTAATCATGCAAAATTAACAAAGACATGGGAAAAGAAATACGTACAAAAAGATATTAAACAGCAATAGTTCTCGCAGAGATAGTTATTTGCTTTCTCTAATAACGTTCAATGCTATGGAGTTTTGATCCTCAAACCTTGTAAACACAATCGAAGTCTAATTTCATCAAATCCTATCATAATGATGACTAAAATCAGACTAATTAATCATAATGGAACATAGGATCTACTGTTTAAACCGAATGCAACGCAAACACGAAACCATACAAATGACCATTGAAAATCGATACACTTCTTCCCAAAACAAAACAAGAACTCTTCATAACCATCTTTGAACACTCATTCCTCAAGAATCCACTTAAATCAATCAAAATGAAATTTGTAGATTCACGGAATCCTTCATTGAGCATAAACAAGGATAAGAGTTGTAAAAGACAAACTAACTGCTCGTATTCACTAAATAAGAATCTAGAAGCAAATTACACTTGTCGAATGGAACTAATGAAATGTCAAACAAGAAACTCAATGTGTGATCGATAAAAATGTAGTCATATCAAGTTAACTCATCCTAGTATGTAATATTTCCTTGTATTTCAATAAAAATGCAACTACGGATAGGTGCGTTAAAGTATTCATGAAAGATTAACAAAATACATGGGAAAAGAAATACGTACTAAAAGACATTAAACAACAATAGTTCTCACAGAGATAGTTATTTGCTTTCCCTAATAACCTTCACTGCTATGGCGTTTTGATCCTCAAACCTTGTCAACACACTCGAAGCCTAATTTCATCAAATCCCGTCATAATGATGACTAAAATCGTACTAATCAATCACAATGGAACATAGGATCTACCTTTGAAAATCGATACAATCCTTACCAAAACTAAACAAGAACTCTCCATAACCGTCTTTGAACACTCTTGCCTCAAGAATCCATTTAAATCAATCAAAATGACAATTGTCGATTCACAGAATCCTTTATTGAGCATAAACGCAAGGATAAGAGTTGTAAAGGATAAACTAACTACTCGTATTCACTCAATAAGAATCTAGAATCAAATTACACTTACCGAATGAAATTAATGAAACGTCAAATAGGAAACGCAATGTGTGATCACTAAAAAAGAAGTCAAATCAAGTTAAGTTTCCCAAGTATGTAATATTTCCTTGTATTTCAATAATAAAAACGCAGCTACGGATAGGTGCATTAAACTATTCATGAAAGCTTAACAAAATACATGGGAAAAGAAATACGTGCAAGAAAACATTAAACAACAATAGTTCTCGCATGGATAGTTTTTTCCTTTCGCTAGCTACCTTCAATACTATTGAGTTTTGATCCTCATACCTTTTCAACAAACTCAAAGCCTAATTTCATCAAATCCCATTACAATAGTCAATAAAATCATACTAATCAATCACAAATGAAACATATGATCTACTTGTTAAACGAAATGCAATAGGAGCACGAAATAATACAAATGACTGTAAAAAATCGATACACTTCTTCCCAAAACTAAACAAAAACTCTCCATAACCATCTTTGAACACTCTTGCCTCAAGAATCCAGTTAAATTAATCAAAATGACAATTGTCGATTCACGAAATCCTTTATTGAGCATAAACGCAAGGATAAGAGTTGTAAAGGACAAACTAACAACTAGTATTCACTCAATAAGAATCAAGAATCAAATTACACTTACCGAATGAAACTAATGAAACGTCAAACAAGAAACGCAATATGTGACCGATAAAAATGAAGTCAAATCAAGTTAACTAGTCCTAGTATGTAATATTTCCTTGTATTTCAATAAAAATGCAACTACGGATAGGTGCGTTAAAGTATTCATGAAAGATTAACAAGATACATGGGAAAAGAAATACGTACTAAAAGACATTAAACAAAAATAGTTCTCGCAGAAATAGTTATTTGGTTTCCCTACTAACCTTCAATGCTATGGAGTTTTGATCCTCAAACCTTGTCAACACACTCGAAGCCTAATTTCATCTAATCCCATTATAATGATGACTAAAATCACGCTAATCAATCACAAATGGAACATAGGATCTACTGTTTAAACCGATGCAACACGAACATGAAACCATCCAAATGACCATTGAAAATCGATACACTCCTTCCCAAAACTAAACAAAAACTCTCCATAACCATCTTTGAACACTCTTGCCTCAAGAATCAACTTAAATCAATCAAAATGACAATTATCGATTCATGAAATCCTTTATTGAGCATAAACGCAAGGATAAGAGTGGTAAAGGACAAACTAAGTACTCGTATTCACTCAATAAAAATCTAAATCCAAATTACACTTACCGAATGAAACTAACGAAACGTCAAATAGGACACGCATTGTGTGATCGATAAAATAGATGTCAAATCAAGTTAACTCGTCCTAGTATGTAATATTTCCTTGTATTTCAATAGAAAAATGCAACTACAGATAGGTCCATTAAAGTAATCATGCAAAATTAACAAAAGACATGGGAAAAGAAATACGTACAAAAAGATATTAAACAGCAATAGTTCTCGCAGAGATAGTTATTTGCTTTCTCTAATAACGTTCAATGCTATGGAGTTTTGATCCTCAAACCTTGTAAACACAATCGAAGTCTAATTTCATCAAATCCTATCATAATGATGACTAAAATCAGGCTAATTAATCATAATGGAACATAGGATCTGCTGTTTAAACCGAATGCAACGCAAACACGAAACCATACAAATGACCATTGAAAATCGATACACTTCTTCCCAAAACAAAACAAGAACTCTTCATAACCATCTTTGAACACTCATGCCTCAAGAATCCACTTAAATCAATCAAAATGAAATTTGTAGATTCATGGAATCCTTCATTGAGCATAAACAAGGATAAGAGTTGTAAAAGACAAACTAACTGCTCGTATTCACTAAATAAGAATCTATAAGCAAATTACACTTGCCTAATGTAACTAATGAAACGTCAAACAAGAAACGCAATGTGTGATCGATAAAAATGAAGTCAAATCAAGTTAACTCATCCTAGTATGTAATATTTCCGTGTATTTCAATAAAAATGCAACTACGGATAGGAGCGTTAAAGTATTCATGAAAGATTAACAAAATTCATGGGAAAAGATATACGTACTAAAAGACATTAAAAACAGTAGTTCTCACAGAGATAGTTATTTGCTTTCTCTAATAACCTTCAATGCTATGGAGTTTTGATCCTCAAAGCTTGTAAACACACTCGAAGTCTAATTTCATCAAATCCTATCATAATGATGACTAAAATCACACTAATCAATCACAATGGAACATAGGATCTACTGTTTAAACCGAATGCAACGCGAACACGAAACCATTCAAATGACCATTGAAAATCGATACACTTTTTCCCAAAACTAAACAAAAACTCTCCATAACCATCTTTGAACACTCTTGCCTCAAGAACCAACTTAAATCAATCAAAATGACAATTGTCGATTCATGAAATCCTTTATTGAGCATAAACGCAAGGATAAGAGTGGTAAAGGACAAACTAAGTACTCGTATTCACTCAATAAAAATCTAAAACCAAATTACACTTACCGAATGAAACTAACGAAACTTCAAATAGGACACGCATTGTGTGATCGATAAAATAGAAGTCAAATCAAGTTAACTCGTCCTAGTATGTAATATTTCCTTGTATTTCAATAAAAAAAATGCAACTACAGATAGGTCCATTAAAGTAATCATGCAAAATTAACAAAAGACATGGGAAAAGAAATACGTACAAAAAGATATTAATAGCAATAGTTCTCGCAGAGATAGTTATTTGCTTTCTCTAATAATGTTCAATGCTATGGAGTTTTGATCCTCAAACCTTGTAAACACAATCGAAGTCTAATTTCATCAAATCCTATCATAATGATGAATAAAATCAGACTAATTAATCATAATGGAACATAGGATCTACTGTTTAAACCGAATGCAACGCAAACACGAAACCATACAAATGACCATTGAAAATCGATACACTTCTTCCCAAAACAAAACAAGAACTCTTCATAACCATCTTTGAACACTCATGCCTCAAGAATCCACTTAAATCAATCAAAATGAAATTTGTAGATTCACGGAATCCTTCATTGAGCATAAACAAGGATAAGAGTTGTAAAAGACAAACTAACTGCTCGTATTCACTAAATAAGAATCTATAAGCAAATTACACTTGCCTAATGTAACTAATGAAACGTCAAACAAGAAACGCAATGTGTGATCGTTAAAAATTAAGTCAAATCAAGTTAACTCATCCTAGTATGTAATATTTCTGTGTATTTCAATAAAAATGCAACTACGGATAGGAGCGTTAAAGTATTCATGAAAGATTAACAAAATTCATGGGAAAAGATATACATACTAAAAGACATTAAAAAACAGTAGTTCTCACAGAGATAGTTATTTGCTTTCTCTAATAACCTTCAATGCTATGGAGTTTTGATCCTCAAAGCTTGTAAACACACTCGAAGTCTAATTTCATCAAATCCTATCATAATGATGACTAAAATCACACTAATCAATCACAATGGAACATAGGATCTACTGTTTAAACCGAATGCAACGCGAACACGAAACCATTCAAATGACCATTGAAAATCGATACACTTTTTCCCAAAACTAAACAAAAACTCTCCATAACCATCTTTGAACACTCTTGCCTCAAGAATCAACTTAAATCAATCAAAATGACAATTGTCGATTCATGAAATCCTTTATTGAGCATAAACGCAAGGATAAGAGTGGTAAAGGACAAACTAAGTACTCGTATTCACTCAATAAAAATCTAAAACCAAATTACACTTACCGAATGAAACTAACGAAACGTCAAATAGGACACGCATTGTGTGATCGATAAAATAGAAGTCAAATCAAGTTAACTCGTCCTAGTATGTAATATTTCCTTGTATTTCAATAAAAAAATGCAACTACACATAGGTCCATTAAAGTAATCATGCAAAATTAACAAAAGACATGGAAAAAGAAATACGTACATGTAATGCATTCTAATGATCTTTTGTAACTGATAATAAACACACATGTATTGCTTAACAACAGAATTTATTAATTAACGAATGGCTTTTGATATTAATTCCGCTGCACTGGTTTATGAACTATGAAATATTTTATACATATCGTGCTATGATTGACCAACTGTGAGGTCTCCGGGAACGGGGCCTTACACCTTCCCAAAACTAAACAAGAACTCTTAATAACCATCTTTGAACACTCTTGCCTCAAGAATCCACTTAAATCAATCAAAATGACACTTGTCGATTCACAGAATCCTTCATTGAGCATAAACGCAAGGATAAGAGTTGTAAAAGACAAACTAACTGCTCGTATTCACTAAATAAGAATCTAGAAGCAAATTACACTTGCCGAATGGAACTAATGAAATGTCAAACAAGAAACGCAATGTGTGATCTAATAAAATGAAGTCAAATCAAGTTAACTCATCCTAGTATGTAATATTTCCTTGTATTTCAATAAAAATGCAACTACGGATAGGTGCGTTAAAGTATTCATGAAAGATTAACAAAATACATGGGAAAAGAAATACGTACTAAAAGACATTAAACCACAATAGTTCTCACAGAGATAGTTATTTGCTTTCCCTAATAACCTTCATTGCTATGGAGTTTTGATTCTCAAACCTTGTCAACACACTCGAAGCCTAATTTCATGAAATCCCGTCATAATGATGACTAAAATCGTACTAATCAATCACAATGGAACATAGGATCTACCTTTGAAAATCGATACAATCCTTACCAAAACTAAAAAAGAACTCTCCATAACCGTCTTTGAACCCTCTTGCCTCAAGAATCCATTTAAATCAATCAAAATGACAATTGTCGATTCACAGAATCCTTTATTGAGCATAAACGCAAGGATAAGAGTTGTAAAGGATAAACTACCTACTGGTATTCACACAATAAGAATCTAGAATCAAATTACACTTACCGAATGAAATTAATGAAACGTCAAACAGGAAATGCAATGTGTGATCAATAAAAAAGAAGTCAAATCAAGTTAACTTGCCCAAGTATGTAATATTTCCTTGTATTTCAATAATAAAAATGCAGCTACGGATAGGTGTATTAAAGTATTCATGAAAGCTTAACAAAATACATGGGAAAAGAAATACATGCAAGAAAACATTAAACAAAAATAGTTCTCGCATGGATAGTTTTTTCTGTTGGTAACTACCTTCAATGCTATAGAGTTTTGATCCTCAAACCTTGTCAACACACTCGAAGGCTAATTTCATCAAATCCCGTTATAAAGATGACTAAAATCACACTAACCAATCACAAATGGAACATAGGATCTACTGTTTAAACCGAATGCAACACGAACACGAAAGCATACAAATGACCGTTGAAAATTGATACATTGCTTCCCAAAACTAAACAAGAACTCTCAATAACTATCTTTGAACACTCTTGCCTCAAGAATCCACTTAAATCAATCAAAATGACAATTGTCGATTCAAGAAATCCTTTATTGAGCATAAACTCAAGGATAAGAGTTGTAAAGGACAAACTAACTACTCGTATTCACTCAATAAAAATCTAGAAGGAAATTACAATTACCGAATGAAACTAATGAAACGTCAAAGAGGACACGCATTGTGTGATCGATAAAAAAGAAGTCAAATCAAGTTAACTCTTCCAAGTATGTAATATTTCCTAGTATTTTAATAAAAAAATGCAACTATGGATAGGTCCAATAAAGTATTCATAAAAGATTAACAAAGACTTGGGAAAAGAAATACGTACAAAAAGATATTAAACAACAATAGTTCTCGCAGAGATAGTTATTTGCTTTCTCCAATAACCTTCAATGCCATGGAGTTTTGATTCTCAAACCTTGTCAACACACTCAAAGCCTAATTTCATCAAATCCCGTCATAATGATGACTAAAATCACACTAATCAATCACAATGGAACATAGGATCTACGGTTTAAACCAAATGCAACATGAACACGAAACCATACAAATGACCATTGAAAATCCATACACTTCTTCCAAAAACTAAACAAGAACTCTTCAAAACCATCTTTGAACACTCTTGCCTCAAGAATCCACATAACTCAATCAAAATGACAATTGTCGATTCATGGAATCCTTATTGAGCATAAACGCAAGGATAAGAGTTGTAAAAGACAAACTAACTACTCGTATTCACTCAATAAGAATCTAGAAGCAAATTACACTTGCATAATGAAACTAATGAAACGTCAAACAAGAAACGCAATATGTGACCGACAAAAATGAAGTCAAATCAAGTTAACTCGTCCTAGTATGTAATATTTCATTGTATTTCAATAAAAAATACAACTACAGATAGGTGCATTAAAGTATTTATGAAAGATTAACAAAATACATGGGAAAAGAAATACGTACTAAAAGACATTAAGCAACAATAGTTCTCACAGAGATAGTTATTTGCTTTCCCTAATAACCTTCAATGCTATGGAGTTTTGATCCTCAAACCTTGTCAACACACTCGAAGCGTAATTTCATCAAATCCCGTTGTAATGATGACTAAAATCACGCTAATCAATCACAAATGGAACATAGGATCTACTGTTTAAACCGAATGCAACACGAACGCAAAACCATACAAATGACCATTGAAATCGAAATACACTTTCTCCCAAAACTAAAAAGAAGTCTCCCATAACCATCTTTGAACAGTCTTGCCTCAAGAATCCACTTAAATCAATCAAAATGACAATTGTCGATTCACGAAATCCTTTATTGAGCATAAACGCAAGGATAAGATTTGTAAAGGACAAACTAACTACTCGTATTCGGTCAATAAAATCTAGAAGTAAATTACACTTACCAAATGAAACTAATGAAACGTCAAAGAGGACACGCATTATGTGATCGATAAAAAAGAAGTCAAATCAAGTTAACTCGTCCTAGTATGTAATATTTCCTTGTATTTCAATAAAAAAATGCAACTATGGATAGGTCCATTAAAGTATTCTTGAAAGATTTACAAAAGACATGGGAAAAGAAAGACGTACAAAAAGACATTAAACAACAATAGTTCTCGCAGAGATAGTTATTTGCTTTCTCTAATAACCTTCAATGCTATGGAGTTTTGATCCTCAAACCTTGTCAACACACTCGAAGTCTAATTTCGTCAAATGCCGTCATAATGATGACTAAAATCACACTAATCAATCACAATGGAACATAGGATCTACTGTTTAAACCGGATGCAACGCGAACACGAAACCATACAAATGACCATTGAAAATCGATACACTTCTTCCCAAAACTAACAAGAACTCTTCATAACCATCTTTGAACACTCTTGCCTCAAGAATCCATATAAATCAATCAAAATGACAATTGTCGATTCATAGAATCCTTTATTGAGCATAAACGCAAGGATAAGAGTTGTAAAAGACAAACTAACTACTCGTATTCACTCAATAAGAATCTAGAAGCAAATTACACTTGCCGAATGAAACTAATGAAACGCCAAACAAGAAACGCAATATGTGACCGAAAAAAATGAAGTCAAATCAAGTTAACTCGTCCTAGTATGTAATATTTCCTAGTATTTCACTCAAAAATGCAACTAGGATAGGTGCATTAAAGTATTTATGGAAGATTAACAAAATACATGGGAAAAGAAATACGTACTAAAAGACATTAAGCAACAATAGTTCTCGCAGAGATAGTTATTTGCTATCCCTAATAACCTTCAATGCTATAGAGTTTTGATCCTCAAACATTGTCAACACACTCGAATAGTAATTTCATCAAATCCCGTTATAATAATAACTAAAATCAAACTAATCAATCACAAATGGAACATAGGATCAACTGTTTAAACCGAATGCAACACGAACACGAAACCATACAAATGACCTTTTAAAATCCATACACTCCTTCCCAAAACTAAACAAGAACTCTCCCATAGCCATCTTTGAACACTCTTGCCTCAAGAATCCACTTAAATCAATCAAAATGACAATTGTCGATTCATGAAATCCTTTATTGAGCATAAACGCAAGGATAAGAGTTGTAAAGAACAAACTAACTACTCGTATTCACTCAATACAAATCTAGAAGCAAATTACACTTACCGAATGAAACTAATGAAACGTCAAAGAGGACATTCATTGTGTGATCGATAAAAAAGAAGTCAAATCAAGTTAACTCGTCCTAGTACGTAATATTTCCTTGAATTTCAATAAAGAATATGCAACTACAGATAGGTCCATTAAAGTAATCATGAAAGATTAACAAAAGGCATGGGAAAAGAAATACGTACAAAAAGACATTAAATAGTAATAGTTCTCGCAGAGATAGGTATTTGTTTTCTCTAATAACCTTCAATGCTATGGAGTTTTGATCCTTAAACCTTGTCAACACACTCGAAGTCTAATTTCATCAAATCCTATCATAATGATGACTAAAATCACACTAATCAATCACAATGGAACAAAGGATCTACTTTTTAAACCGAATGCAACGCGAACACGAAACCATTCAAATGTCCATTGAAAATCGATACACTTCTTCCCAAAACTAAACAAGAGCTCCTCATAACCATCTTTGAACACTCTTGCCTCAAGAATCCACTTAAATCAATCAAAATGGCAATTGTCGATTCATAGAATCCTTTATTGAGCATAAACGCAAGGATAAGAGTTGTAAAAGACAAACTAACTAGTCGTATTCACTGAATAAGAATCTAGAACCAAATTACACTTGCCAAATGAAACTAATAAAACGTCAAACAAGAAACGCAATGTGTGATCAATAAAAATGAAGTCAAATCAAGTTAACTCATCCTAGAATGTAATATTTCCTTGTATTTCAAAAAAATGCAACTACGGATAGGTGCATTAAAGTACTCATGAAAGATTAAAAAAATACATGGGAAAAGAAATACGTACTAAAATACATTAAACAAAAATAGTTCTCGCAGAGATAGTTATTTGGTTTCCCTAATAACCTTCAATGCTATGGAGGTTTGATCCTCAAACCTTGTCAACACACTCGAAGGCTAATATCATCAAATCCCGTTATAAAGATGACTAAAATCACACTAACCAATCACAAATGGAACATAGGATCTACTGTTTAAACCGAATGCAACACGAACACGAAAGCATACAAATAACCGTTGAAAATTGATACATTCCTTCCCAAAACTAAACAAGAACTCTCAATAACTATCTTTGAACACTCTTGCCTCAAGAATACACTTAAATCAATCAAAATGACAATTGTCGTTTCAAGAAATCCTTTATTGAGCATAAACTCAAGGATAAGAGTTGTAAAGGACAAACTAACTACTCGTATTCACTCAATAAAAATCTAGAAGGAAATTACAATTACCGAATGAAACTAATGAAACGTCAAAGAGGACACGCATTGTGTGATCGATAAAAAAGAAGTCAAATCAAGTTAACTCGTCCAAGTATGTAAAATTTCCTAGTATTTTAATAAAACAATGCAACTATGGATAGGTCCAATAAAGTATTCATAAAAGATTAACAAAGACTTGGGAAAAGAAATACGTACAAAAAGATATTAAACAACAATAGTTCTCGCAGAGATAGTTATTTGCTTTCTCCAATAACCTTCAATGCCATGGAGTTTTGATTCTGAAACCTTGTCAACACACTCAAAGCCTAATTTCATCAAATCCCGTCATAATGATGACTAAAATCACACTAATCAATCACAATGGAACATAGGATCTACGGTTTAAACCAAATGCAACGTGAACACGAAACCATACAAATGACCATTGAAAATCGATACGCTTCTTCAAAACCATCTTTGAACACTCTTGCCTCAAGAATCCACATAACTCAATCAAAATGACAATTGTTGATTCATGGAATCCTTATTGAGCATAAACGCAAGAATAAGAGTTGTAAAAGACAAACTAACTACTCGTATTCACTCAATAAGAATATAGAAGCAAATTACACTTGCATAATGAATCTAATGAAACGTCAAACAAGAAACGCAATATGTGACCGACAAAAATGAAGTCAAATCAAGTTACCTCGTCCTAGTATGTAATTTTTCCTTGTATTTCAAAAAAAAATGCAACTATGGATAGATGCATTGAAGTATTCATGAAAGATTAACAAAATACATGGGAAAAGAAATACGTACTAAAAGAAATTAAGCAACAATAGTTCTCGCAGAGATAGTTTTTTGCTTTCTCTAATAACCATCAATGGTGTGGAGTTTTGATCCTCAAGCCTTGTCAACACACTCGAAGACTAATTACATCAAATCCCATTATAATGATGACTAAAATCATCGTATTAAATCACAAATGGAATATAGGATCTACTGTTTAAACCGAATGCAACACGAACACGAAACCATACAAATGACCGTTGAAAATCGATACACACCTTCCCAAAACTAAACACGAACTCTCCATAACCATCTTTTAACCCTTTTGCCTCAAGAATCCACTTAAATCAATCAAAATGACAATTGTCGATTCACGAAAGCCTTTATTGAGCGTAAACGCAAGGATAAGAGTTGTAAAGGACAAACTAACTACTCGTATTCACTCAATAAAAATCTAGAAGAAAATTACACTTATCGAATGAAATTAATGAAATGTTAAAGAGGACATGCATTGTGTGATCGATAAAAAAGAAGTCAAATCAAGTTAACTCGTCCTAGTATGTAATATTTCCTTGTATTTTAATAAAAAATGCAACTACGGATAGGTCCATTAAAGTATTCATAAAAGATTAACAAAGACATGGGAAAAGAAATACGTACAAAAACACATTAAACAACAATAGTTCTCGCAGAGATAGTTATTTTCTTTCTCTAATAACCTTCAATGCTATGGAGGTTTGATCCTCAAGCCTTGTCAACACACTCGAAGCCTAATTTCATCAAATCCCATCATAATGATGACTAAAATCACACTAATCAATCACAATAGAACATAGGATCTACTGTTTAAACCAAATGCAACGTGAACACCAAACCATATAAATGACCATTGAAAATCGATACACTTCTTCCCAAAACAAAACAAGAATTCTTCATAACCATCTTTGAACACTCTTGCCTCAAGAATCCACATAACTCAATCAAAATGACAATTGTCGATTCATGGAATCCTTTATTGAGCTTATACGCAAGGATAAGAGTTGTAAAAGACAAACTAACTACTCGTATTCACTCAATAAGAATCTAGAAGCAAATTACGCCTGCATATTGAAACTAATGAAACGTCAAAAAGAAACGCAATATGTGACCGACAAAAATGTAGTCAAATCAAGTTAACTCGTCCGAGTATGTAATATTTCATTGTATTTCAATAAAAACTACAACTACAGATAGGTGCATTAAAGTATTTATGAAAGAATAACAAAATACATGGGAAAAGAAATACGTACTAAAAGACATTAAGCAACAATAGTTCTCACAGAGATAGTTATTTGCTATCCCAAATAACCTTCAATGCTATGGAGTTTTGATCCTCAAACCTTGTCAACACACTCGAAGCGTAATTTCATCAAATCCCGTTGTAATGATGACTAAAATCATGCTAATCAATCACAAATGGAACATAGGATCTACTGTTTAAACCGAATGCAACACGAACACAAAACCATACAAATGACCATTGGAAATCGATACACTTCTCCCAAAACTAAAAAAGAAGTCTCCCATAACCATCTTTGAACAGTCTTGCCTCAAGAATCCACTTAAATCAATCAAAATGACAATTGTCGATTCACGAAATCCTTTATTGAGCATAAACGCAAGGATAAGATTCGTAAAGGACAAACTAACTACTCGTATTCAGTCAATAAAAATCTAGAAGCAAATTACACTTACCAAATGAAACTAATGAAACGTCAAAGAGGACACGCATTATGTGATCGATAAAAAAGAAGTCAAATCAAGTTAACTCGTCCTAGTATGTAATATTTCCTTGTATTTCAATAAAAATGCAACTACGGATAGGTGTGTTAAAGTATTCATGAAAGATTAACAAAATACATGGGAAAAGAAATACGTACTAAAAGACATTAAGCAACAATAGTTCTCGCAGAGATAGTTATTTGCTTTCTCTAATAACCTTCAATGCTATGGAGGTTTGATCCTCAAGCCTTGTCAACACACTCGAAGGCTAATTTCATCAAATCCCGTTATAAAGATGAGTAAAATCACACTAATCGATCACAAATGGAACATAGGATCTACTGTTTAAACCGAATGCAACACGAACACGATAGCATACAAATGACCGTTGAAAATCAACACTCCTTCCCAAAACTAAACAAGAACTCTCCATAACCATCTTTGAACACTCTTGCCTCACGAATCCACTTAAATCAATCAAAATGACAATTCTCGATTCAAGAATTCCTTTATTGAGCATAAACTCAAGGATAAGAATTGTAAAGGACAAAGTAACTACTCGTATTCACTCAATAAAAATCTAGAAGCAAATTACACTTACCAAATGAAACTACTGAGGACACACATTGTGTGTTCGATAAAAAAGAAGTCAAATCAAGTTAACTCGTCCTAGTATGTAATATTTCCTTGTATTTCAATAAAAAAAATGCAACTATGGATAGGTCCATTAAAGTATTCTTGAAAGATTAACAAAAGACATGGGAAAAGAAAGACGTACAAAAAGACATTAAACAACAATAGTTCTCGCAGAGATAGTTATTTGCTTTCTCTAATAAACTTCAATGCTATGGAGTTTTGATCCTCAAACCTTGTCAACACACTCGAAGTATAATTTCATCAAATGCCGTCATAATGATGACTAAAATCACACTAATCAATCACAATGGAACATAGGATCTACTGTTTAAACCGAATGCAACGCGAACACGAAACCATACAAATGACCATTGAAAATCGATACACTTCTTCCCAAAACTAAACAAGAACTCTTCCTAACCATCTTTGAACACTCTTGCCTCAAGAATCCATATAAATCAATCAAAATGACAATTGTCGATTCATAGAATCCTTTATTGAGCATAAACGCAAGGATAAGAGTTGTAAAAGACAAACTAACTACTCGTATTCACTCAATAAGAATCTAGAAGCAAATTACACTTGCCGAATGAAACTAATGAAACGTCAAACAAGAAACGCAATATGTGACCGAAAAAAATGAAGTCAAATCAAGTTAACTCGTCCTAGTATGTAATATTTCCTAGTATTTCAATCAAAAATGCAACTAGGATAGGTGCATTAAAGTATTTATGAAAGATTAACAAAATACATGGGAAAAGAAATACGTAGTAAAAGACATTAAGCAACAATAGTTCTCGCAGAGATAGTTATTTGCTATCCCTAATAACCTTCAATGCTATAGAGTTTTGATCCTCAAACATTGTCAACACACTCGAAGGCTAATATCATCAAATCCTGTTATAAAGATGACTAAAATCACACTAACCAATCACAAATGGAACATAGGATCTACTGTTTAAACCGAATGCAACACGAACACGAAAGCATACAAATGACCGTTGAAAATTGATACTTTCCTTCCCAAACTAAACAAGAACTCTCAATAACTATCTTTGAACACTCTTGCCTCAAAATACACTTAAATCAATCAAAATGACAATTGTCGTTTCAGAAATCCTTTATTGAGCATAAACTCAAGGATAAGAGTTGTAAAGGACAAACTAACTACTCGTATTCACTCAATAAAAATCTAGAAGGAAATTACAATTACCGAATGAAACTAATGAAACGTCAAAGAGGACACGCATTGTGTGATCGATAAAAAAGAAGTCAAATCAAGTTAACTCGTCCAAGTATGTAATATTTCCTTGTATTTTAATAAAAAATGCAACTATGGATAGGTCCATTAAAGTATTCATAAAAGATTAACAAAGACTTCGGAAAAGAAATACGTACAAAAAGATATTAAACAACAATAGTTCTCGCAGAGATATCATTTGCTTTCTCCAATAACCTTCAATGGCATAGAGTTTTGATTCTCAAACCTTGTCAACACACTCGAAGCCTAATTTCATCAAATCCTGTCATAATGATGACTAAAATCACACTAATCAATCACAATGGAACATAGGATCTACGGTTTAAACCAAATGCAACGTGAACACGAAACCATACAAACGACCATTGAAAATCGATACGCTTCTTCTGAAAACTAAACAAGAACTCTTCAAAACCATCTTTGAACACTCTTGCCTCAAGAATCCACATAACTCATTCAAAATGACAATTGTCGATTCATGGAATCCTTATTGAGCATAAACGCAAGGATAAGAGTTGTAAAAGACAAACAAACTACTCGTATTCACTCAATAAGAATCTAGAAGCAAATTACACTTGCATAATGAAACAAATGAAACGTCAAACAAGAAACGCAATATGTGACCGACAAAAATGAAGTCAAATCAAGTTAACTCGTCCTCAATAAAAAATGCAACTATGGATAGATGCATTGAAGTATTCATGAAAGATTAACAAAATACATGGGAAAAGAAATACGCACTAAAAGATATTAAGCAACAATAGTTCTCGCTGAGATAGTTATTTGCTTTCTCTAATAACCATCAATGGTATGAAGTTTTGATCCTCAAGCCTTGTCAACACACTCGAAGCCTAATTTCTTCAAATCCCGTTATAATGATGACTAAAATCATAGTAATAAATCACAAAAGGAACATAGGATCTACTGTTTAAACCGAAAGCAACACGAACACCAAACCATACAAATGACCGTTGAAAATCAATACACTCCTTCCCAAAACTAAACACGAACTCTTCATAACCATATTTGAACCCTTTTGCCTCAAGAATTCACTTAAATCAATCAAAATGACAATTGTCGATTCACGAAATCCTTTATTGAGCATAAACGCAAGGATAAGAGTTGTAAAGGACAAACTAACTACTCGTATTCGGTCAATAAAAATCTAGAAACAATTTACACTTACCGAATGAAACTAATGAAACGTCAAAGAGGACACGCATTATGTGATCGATAAAAAAGAACTCAAACAAGTTAACTCGTCCTAGTATGTAATATTTCCTTGTATTTCAATAAAAATGCAACTACGGATAGGTGTGTTAAAGTATTCATGAAAGATTAACAAAATACATGGGAAAAGAAATACGCACTAAAAGACATTAAGCAACAATAGTTCTCGCAGAGATAGTTATTTGCTTTCTCTAATAACCTTCAATGCTATGGAGGTTTGATCCTCAAGCCTTGTCAACACACTCGAAGGCTAATTTCATCAAATCCCGTTATAAATATGAGTAAAATCACACTAATCGATCACAAATGGAACATAGGATCTACTGTTTAAACCGAATGCAACACCAACACGAAAGCATACAAATGACCGTTGAAAATCGACACTCCTTCCCAAAAATAAACAAGAACTCTCCTTAACCATCTTTGAACACTCTTGCCTCACGAATCCACTTAAATCAATCAAAATGACAATTCTCGATTCAAGAAATCCTTTATTGAGCATAAACTCAAGGATAAGAGTTGTAAACGACAAACTAACTACTCGTATTCACTCAATAAAAATCTAGAAGCAAATTACACTTACCGAATGAAACTAATGAAACGTCAAAGAGGACACGCATTGTGTGTTCGATAAAAAAGAAGTCAAATCAAGTTAACTCATCCTAGTATGTAATATTTCTTTGTATTTCAATAAAAAAAATGCAACTATGGATAGGTCCATTAAAGTATTCATGAAAGACTAACAAAAGACATGGGAAAGAAAGACGTACAAAAGACATTAAACAACAATAGTTCTCGCAGAGATAGTTATTTGCTTTCTCTAATAACCTTCAATGCTATGGAGTTTTGATCCTCAAACCTTGTCAACACACTCGAAGTCTAATTTCATCAAATGCCATCATAATGATGACTAAAATCACCCTAATCAATCACAATTGAACACAGGATCTACTGTTTAAACCGAATGCAACGCGAACACGAAACCATACAAATGACCATTGAAAATCGATACACTTCTTCCCAAAACTAAACAAGAACTCTTCATAACCATCTTTGAACACTCTTGCCTGAAGAATGCATATAAATAAATCAAAATGACAATTGTCGATTCATAGAATCTTTTATTGAGCATAAACGCAAGGATAAGAGTTGTAAAAGACAAACTAACTAATCGTATTCACTCAATAAGAATCTAGAAGCAAATTAGACTTGCCGAATGAAACTAATGAAACGTCAAACAAGAAATGCAATATGTGACCGAAAAAAATGAAGACAAATCAAGTTAACTCGTCCTAGTATGTAATATTTCCTAGTATTTTAATAAAAAAATGCAACTAGGATAGGTGCATTAAAGTATTTATGAAAGATTAACAAAATACATGGGAAAAGAAATACGTACTAAAAGACAATAAGCAACAATAGTTCTCGCAGAGATAGTTATTTGCTTTCCCTAATAACCTTCAATGCTATGGAGTTTTGATCCTCAAACATTGTCAACACACTCGAATAGTAATTTCATCAAATCCCGTTATAATAATAACTAAAATCACACTAATCAATCACAAATGGAACATTGGATCAACTGTTTAAACCGAATGCAACACGAACACGAAACCATACAAATGACCTTTTAAAAACGATACACTCCTTCCCAAAACTAAACAAGAACTCTCCCATAACCATCTTTGAACACTCTTGCCTCAAGAATCCACTTAAATCAATCAAAATGACAATTGTCGATTCACGAAATCCTTTATTGAGCATAAACGCAAGGATAAGAGTTGTAAAGGACAAACTAACTACTCGTATTCACTCAATACAAATCTAGAAGCAAATTACACTTACCGAATGAAACTAATGAAACGTCAAAGAGGACATTCATTGTGTGATCGATAAAAAAGAAGTCAAATCATGTTAACTCGTCCTAGTATGTAATATTTCCTTGAATTTCAATAAAGAATATGCAACTACGGATAGGTCCATTAAAGTAATCATGAAAGATTAACAAAAGACATGGGAAAAGAAATACGTACAAAAAGACATTAAATAATAATAGTTCTCGCAGAGATAGGTATTTGCTTTCTCTAATAACCTTCAATGCTATGGAGTTTTGATCCCTAAACCTTGTCAACACACTCGAAGTCTAATTTCATCAAATCCTATCATAATGATGACTAAAATCACACTAATCAATCACAATGGAACAAAGGATCTACTGTTTAAACCGAATGCAACGCGAACATGAAACCATTCAAATGTCCATTGAAAATCGATACACTTCTTCCCAAAACTAAACAAGAGCTCTTCATAACCATCTTTGAACACTCTTGCCTCAAGAATCCACTTAAATCAATCAAAATGGCAATTGTCGATTCATAGAATCCTTTATTGAGCATAAACGCAAGGATAAGAGTTGTAAAAGACAAACTAACTAGTCGTATTCACTCAATAAGAATCTAGAACCAAATTACACTTGCCAAATGAAACTAATAAAACGTCAAACAAGAAACACAATGTGTGATCAATAAAAATGAAGTCAAATCAAGTTAACTCATCCTAGAATGTAATATTTCCTTGTATTTCAAAAAAATGCATCTACGGATAGGTGCATTAAAGTATTCATGAAAGATTAAAAAAATACATGGGAAAAGAAATACGTACTAAAATACATTAAACAAAAATAGTTCTCGCAGAGATAGTTATTTGGTTTCCCTAATAACCTTCAATGCTATGGAGTTTTGATCCTCAAACCTTGTCAACACACTCGAAGGCTAATATCATCAAATCCCGTTATAAAGATGACTAAAATCACAGTAACCAATCACAAATGGAACATAGGATCTACCGTTTAAACCGAATGCAACACGAACACGAAAGCATACAAATGACCGTTGAAAATTGATACATTCCTTCCCAAAACTAAACAAGAACTCTCAATAACTATCTTTGAACACTCTTGCCTCAAGAATACACTTAAATCAATCAAAATGACAATTGTCATTTCAAGAAATCCTTTATTGAGCATAAACTCAAGGATAAGAGTTGTAAAGGACAAACTAACCACTCGTATTCACTCAATAAAAATCTAGAAGGAAATTACAATTACCGAATGAAACTAATGAAACGTCAAAGAGGACACGCATTGTGTGATCGATAAAAAAGAAGTCAAATCAAGTTAACTCGTCCATGTATGTAATATTTCCTTGTATTTTAATAAAAAAATGCAACTATGGATAGGTCCATTAAAGTATTCATAAAAGATTAACAAAGACTTGGGAAAAGAAATACGTACAAAAGGATATTAAACAACAATAGTTCTCGCAGAGATAGTTATTTGCTTTCTCCAATAACCTTCAATGGCATGGAGTTTTGATTCTCAAACCTTGTCAACACACTCGAAGCCTAATTTCATCAAATCCTGTCATAATGATGACTAAAATCACACTAATCAATCACAATGGAACATAGGATCTACGGTTTAAACCAAATGCAACGTGAACACGAAACCATACAAATGACCATTGAAAATCGATACGCTTCTTCCGAAAACTAAACAAGAACTCTTCAAAACCATCTTTGAACACTCTTGCCTCAAGAATCCACATAACTTAATCAAAATGAAAATTGTCGATTCATGGAATCCTTATTGAGCATAAACGCAAGGATAAGAGTTGTAAAAGACAAACAAACTACTCGTATTCACTCAATAAGAATTTAGAAGCAAATTACACTTGCATAATGAAACTAATGAAACGTCAAACAAGAAACACAATATGTGACCGACAAAAATGAAGTCAAATCAAGTTAACTCGTCCTAGTATGTAATTTTTCCTTGTATTTCAATAAAAAATGCAACTATGGATAGATGCATTGAAGTATTCATGAGAGATTAACAAAATACATAGGAAAAGAAATACGTACTAAAAGACATTAAGCAACAATAGTTCTCGCAGAGATAGTTATTTGCTTTCTCTAATAACCATCAATGGTATGGAGTTTTGATCCTCAAGCCTTGTCAACACACTCGAAGCCTAATTTTAGCAAATCCCGTTATAAAGATGACTAAAATCAAAGTAATAAATCACAAATGGAACATAGGATCTACTATTTAAACCGAATGCAACACGAACACGAAACCATACAAATGACCGTTGAAAATCGATACACTCCTTCCCAAAACTAAACACGAACTCTCCATAACCATATTTGAACCCTTTTGCCTCAAGAATCCACTTAAATCAATCAAAATGACAATTGTCGATTCACGAAATCCTTTATTGAGCGTAAAAGTTGTAAATGACAAACTAACTACTCGTATTCACTCAATAAAAATCAAGAAGAAACGTACACTTATCGAATGAAATTAATGAAACGTCAAAAAGGACAGGCATTGTGTGATCGATAAAAAAGAAGTCAAATCAAGTTAACTCGTCCTAGTATGTGATATTTCCTTGTATTTTAATAAAAAATGCAACTACGGATAGGTCGATTAAAGTATTCATAAAAGATTAACAAAGACATGGGAAAAGAAATACGTACAAAAAGACATTAAACAACAATTGTTCTCGCAGAGATAGTTATTTTCTTTCTCTAATAACCTTCAATGCTATGGGGGTTTAATCCTCAAGCCATGTCAACACACTCGAAGCCTAATTTCATTAAATCCCGTCATAATGATGACTAAAATCACACTAATCAATCACAATAGAACATAGGATCTACTGTTTAAACCAAATGCAATGTGAACACCAAACCATACAAATGACCACTGAAAATCGATACACTTCTTCCCAAAACAAAACAAGAATTCTTCATAACCATCTTTGAACACTCTTGCCTCAAGAATCCACATAACTCAATCAAAATGACAATTGTCGATTCATGGAATCCTTTATTGAACATATACGCAAGGATAAGAGTTGTAAAAGACAAACTAACTACTCGTATTCACTCAATAAGAATCTAGAAGCAAATTACACCTGCATAATGAAACTAATGAAACGTCAAACAAGAAAAGCAATATGTGACCGACAAAAATGAAGTCAAATCAAGTTAACTCGTCCTACTATGTAATATTTCATTGTATTTCAATAAAAAAATACAACTATAGATAGGTGCATTAAAGTATTTATGAAAGATGAACAAAATACATGGGAAAAGAAATACATACTAAAAGACATTAAGCAACAATAGTTCTCACAGAGATAGTTATTTGCTTTCCCTAATAACGTTCAATGCTATGGAGTTTTCATCCTCAAACCTTGTCAACACACTCGAAGCGTAATTTCATCAAATCCCGTTATAATGATGACTAAAATCACGCTAATCAATCACAAATGGAACATATGATCTACTGTTTAAACCGAATGCAACACGAACACAAAACCATACAAATGACCATTGGAAATCGATACACTTCTTCCCAAAACTAAACAAGAAGTCTCCCATAACCATCTTCGAACAGTCTTGCCTCAAGAATCCACTTAAATCAATCAAAATGACAATTGTCGATTCACGAAATCCTTTATTGAGCATAAACGCAAGGATAAGAGTTGTAAAGGAAAAACTAACTACTCGTATTCAGTCAATAAAAATCTAGAAGCAAATTACACTTAACGAATGAAACTAATGAAACGTCAAAGAGGACACACATTGTGTGATCGATAAAAAAGAAGTCAAATCAAGTTAACTCGTCCTAGTATGTAATATTTCCTTGTATTTCAATAAAAATGCAACTACGGATAGGTGTGTTAAAGTATTCATGAAAGATTAACAAAATACATGGGAAAAGAAATACGTACTAAAAGACATTAAGCAACAATAGTTCTCGCAGAGATAGTTATTTGCTTTCTCTAATAACCTTCAATGCTATGGAGGTTTGATCCTCAAGGCTTGTCAACACACTCGAAGGCTAATTTCATCAAATCCCGTTATAAAGATGACTAAAATCACACTAATCGATCACAAATGGAACACAGGATCTACTGTTTAAACCGAATGCAACACGAACACGAAAGCATACAAATGACCGTTGAAAATCGATACACTCTTTCCCAAAACTAAACAAGAACTCTCCATAACCATCTTTGAACACTCTTGCCTCAAGAATCCCCTTAAATCAATCAAAATGACAACTCTCGATTCAAGATATCCTTTATTGAGCATAAACTCAAGGATAACGGTTGTAAAGGACAAACTAACTACTCGTATTCACTCAATAAAAATCTAGAAGCAAATTACACTTACCGAATGAAACTAATGAAACGTCAAAGAGGACACGCATTATGTGTTCGATAAAAAAGAAGTGAAATCAAGTTAACTCGTCCTAGTATGTAATATTTCCTTTTATTTCAATAAAAAAAATGCAACTATGGATAGGTCCATTAAAGTATTCATGAAAGATTAACAAAAGACATGGAAAAAGAAAGACGTACAAAAAGACATTAAACAACAATAGTTCTCGCAGAGATAGTTATTTGCTTTCTCTAATAACCTTCAATGCTATGGAGTTTTGATCCTCAAACCTTGTCAATACACTCGAAGTCTATTTCATCAAATGCCGTCATAATGATGACTAAAATCACACTAATCAATCATATGGAACATAGGATATACTGTTTAAACCGAATGCAACGCGAACACGAAACCATACAAATGACCATTGAAAATCGATACACTTCTTCCCAAAACTAAAACAAGAACTCTTCATAACCATCTTTGAACACTCTTGCCATCAAGAACCATAAAATCAATCAAATGACATTTGTCGATTCATAGAATCCTTTATTGAGCATAAACGCAAGGATAAGAGTTGTAAAAGGACAAACTAATACTCGTATTCACTCAATAAAGAATCTAGAAGCAAATTACACTTGCCGAATGAAACTAATGAACGTCAAACCAAGAACGCAATATGTGACCGAAAAAATAATGAAGTCAAATCAAGTTAACTCGTCCTAGTATGTAATATTTCCTAGTGTTTCAATAAAAAATGCAACTAGATAGGGCATTAAAGTATTTATGAAAGATTAACAAAATACATGGGAAACGAAATACGTACTAAAAGACATTAAGCAACAATAGTTCTCGCAGAGATATTATTAGCTTCCCTAATAACCTTCAATGCTATGGAGTTTTGATCCTCAAACATTGTCAACACACTCGAATAGTAATTTCATCAAATCCCGTATAATAATAACTAAAATCACGCTAATCAATCACAAATGGAACATAGGATCAACTGTTTAAACCGAAGCAACACGGACACGAACCATACAAATGACCTTTGAAAATCGATTACACTCCTTGCCCAAACTAACAAGAACTCTCCATAACCATCTTTGAACACTCTTGCCTCAAGATCCACTTAAAGCAATCAAAATGACAATTGTCGATCACGAAATCCTTTATTGAGCATAAACGCAAGGATAAGAGTTGTAAAGGACAAACTAACTACTCGTATTCACTCAATACAAATCTAAAGCAAATTACACTTACCGAATGAAACTAATGAACGTCAAAGAGGACACGCATTGTGTGATCGATAAAAAGAAGTCAAATCAAGTTAACTCATCCTAGTATGTAATATTTCCTTCAATTTCAATAGAATATGCAACTACGGATAGGTCAATTAAAGTAATCATGAAAGATTAACAAAGACATGGGAAAAAGAAATACGTACAAAAGACATTAACAATAATAGTTCTCGCAGAGATAGGTATTTGCTTTCTCTAATAACCTTCAATGCTATGGAGTTTTGATCCTCAACCTTGTCAACACACTCGAAGTCTAATTTCATCAAATCCTATCATAATGATGACTAAAATCACACTAATCAATCACAATGGAACAAAGGATCTACCGTTTAAACCGAAGCAACGCGAACACGAACCATTCAAATGTCCATTGAAAATCAATACACTTCTTCCCAAAACTAAACAAGGCACTTCATAATCATCTTTGAACCCTCTTGCCTCAAGAATCCACTTAAATCAATCAAAATGGCAATTGTCGATAATAGAATCCTTTATTGAGCATAAACGCAAGATAGAGTTGTAAAAGACAAACTAACTAGTCGTATTCACTCAATAAGAATCTAGAACCAAATTACACTTGCCAAATGAACTAATAAAATGTCAAACAAGAAACCACAATGTGTGATCAATAAAATGAAGTCAAATCAGGTAACTCATCCTGAGAATGTATATTTCCTTGTATTCAAAAAAATGCATCTACGGATAGGTGCATTAAAGTATTCATGAAAGATTAACAAAATACATGAGAAAAGAAATACGTACAAAAAGACATTAACACAACAATATTCTCACAGAGATATTATTTGCTTCCCTAATAACCTTCAATGCTCGGAGTTTTGATCCTCAAACCTTGTCAATACATTCAAGCCTAATTTCATCAAATCCCATTATAAGATGACAAAATCACACTAATCAATCACAAATGGAACATAGGATCAACTGGTTAAACGAATGCAACACGACACCAAACCATACAAATGACCGTTGAAAATTGATACACTCCTTCCTAAAACTAAAACAAGACTGTCTATAACCATCTTTGAACACTCTTGCCTCAAGAATCCATTTAAATCAATCAAAAAACATTGTCATTCACGAATCCTTTATTGAGCATAAACGCAAGGATAAGATTTGTAAAGGACAAAGTAACTGTAACGCCCGAAATTTTGTAATATAAAATGAAAGAAAAGAAAAGTATTTTAAAGAGAACTAAAAGAAGCCAAAGTTGAGGGGTGCTTTGTGTAAATAGTTCAAAAAAAGTCAAAAAGGTTTACCGTTAAGGGCATGGCCGTCCATGCCATGCCCACTTTGTTGCTGCTGTTCGACTAGAAGGAGAAGAAAGCTGAAATTTTGGTTCTCTCAGCTGTGAAGGAGAAGAAAGGCTGATTTTTCGAAATTTGGTGAGTGTTTTTATTTGGCTCAATTTTTGTTGGGTTTCAACTTTTAAAACCGATTTATATGGTTCTATGTGTTTTGCTGCTTGTTTTTTGCGTGTTTTAGGTGCTTGAACTCGTGTGCAAGAAGGTTCGGTGGCATTTTACCTTGTTTGCTGCATTAGGTGAGTTCTAGACCCTGGTTCTATGTGTTTTAAACTGTTTTGGGGCTGAAAATGCTTGATATAAATGTTTAACAACTGGTTTATGTATACCCGTATGTTGTGTATGTTTATGCTTATGTTTATGCTTGTTTATATGTTGGGTGGTTCTAGAATGGTTAAGTTTATGCTTAAAACAGGTGCAAAGGTAGATCTGGGATAGGGTGATTCTAAAAAATTAATAACAGGTGGTCAGCCCAAACAGGGCCCATGCGCCTGGAAAATTTGCCTTAGAAAAATTAGGAGGGGTTCATGCGCCCCAATAGTGCCCATGCGCCTAAGATGTTTGCCTGAAATTACTAAGTATAATCTCATGCGCCTAAATAGTGTCATGCGTCCAACCAATTGTTCAAGCGCCTAAGTGCTAGTCCATGCGCCTGAACAGTTCATTCGCCCAGAATGTAAGCTACAATGCCCAAGTGTAGGATTCATGCGCTCGAATACTATTGATGCGCCTAAGCAGAACTCATGCGCCTGAATAGTTGCCATGCACCTAAATACTTGGAAAATTTTCGGGAATTTTGGGAAATCAGAATTTTAGGGTTTGACCATGGTTTGACTTGATGCTATTATCTGATTATTTTATTTATGTTTTGGGCTGTTCTTGTGTTCCTATTTATTATATTATTATGTGACTTTACGTGGTGTGATTTATCCGTATACGTAAAGTATTATCATTAAAGAAAGTGGAAAGATTAATGATAATGAGAAGTGGAACATAAAGAACAGAAGAAAGTCTTGCAAGCAAATTCACTCGAGGTTCACAACCATTAGGTTTTAGCTCAACTGTGTGCGGTTTAGCTAACCCGTTGGATGCACACATGTAAGGCCCCGTACCCGGGACGCTTACAGCTGGCCGTCATCGCATAATATACAAATAAACATTTCTTTTGCAGCGGAATTTAAAAAACTTTCATTAATAATTAAAACATGTTATCTCGTTACAAAATCGTTTACATATCAAAATACAATAAGATGTCAAAATGTGGATGCCAGTCTTCGAAACACTCCCAGTAGCTTATGCATCCATGCCTGCAACTCCTCAGCATCAACAAAATACCTGCCAACTATTATGCATACAAAAAGTCAGCGACGCTGAGTGAGTTCTAGTTTTATAAATAAAATACTTTTCTTTCGTTTAAAACCGTACAAATATTTATTATCTTAATCATACGTACAAATAGATAATAATATTTATTATCTTAATCATTGTTCATCAAAAATACATACCATCATCCGAATCCTGCCTCATACATACCCCGACTCATGTCCGAAGACTGATACTATGTCGGGGCCTGTAAACAACCCCCGACTCATGTCCGAAGATGAACAGTACCGGAGTACGCGACAAGGAGCTCATCTCCTTCACATACCATCGTGTCTCATGCAATACCCCCGACTCCTGTCCGAGACTGATATGGGTCGGGGCTGTAAACAAACCCCCGACTCATGTCCGTAGACTGACACAATACCGGAGTATGCGACAAGGAGCTCATCTCCTTCACATACCATCGTGTCTCATGCAATACCCCCGACTCATTTCCGAAGACTGATACTGTGCCGGGCCTGTAAACAAACCCCCGACTCATGTTCGTAGACTGACACAGTACCGGAGTACGTGACAAGGAGCTCATCATCCGTTACTTCTATTCTCATCATTGTTATCTTCCACTTTCATTACATATATACTTTACACATAATCATGCATCATAGCAGTAAAGTCACAACATAATACACAACAGGTATTATAACATAATACATACGTTTTGAAAACCGTTTAACGAAGAAGATAACACATACATACAACCACAACAATCACACCATAGACATCATCACAAGCCACCACCTCATAAATAAGCATAAGCCACCTCGACACGTCATTTCTTAGCACGTAGATTCTACTTCCCAAAATTCCAGAAAAGAAACCTAAGTCCCCAAAGAAATGCGGACGAGCAAGAACAAATGCGGGAGAACAACACTAATGCGGATGAACACCTCAGAAAATATGCCGTCCCAAAGAAATGCGCATGAATAAAGAAATGCGGAAGAACACTTAGGCGCATAAGCATCTACAAATGCAGATGAACAAACAACAATGCGCATGGACAATACAGATGAAGTCTTAATAAAACATTCCAAGTGTCTAAAGAAATGAGGATGAAACAAATGCGGACACCGTAGCAAGTGTGGATACTATAGCAAATGCTGGAGAATAAAAGAAATGCGGACAAACAGATTAACCCACAACATACTTATGCTATTTCCAGCTCCCAATCACCATCATAATACATCCATGGCTCAGATCTATGATACCACACACTTAGAACATACTAAACATCAAGTCTAACCCAAAAACAACCTCTAAATAAACATTCAGAAAACATCCCTCGAACATAAAGCATAAACTCACAGTTATCTTTTAAAATGCTTGTTCGGTATGCATAATAGCCCCAACACTTTAAAAATCAGTAAAATAGGGGTCCTAAAACTCACCTTGAAGCAGCTCTTTGAACCAAGCACCTCAAACTCAAAACCCACTTGTTACAGCAGCTTCAAAAATCCCGAACTCAACCTCTAAACACCGAGAACTTTGGTTACAAGCTGCAAACTAAGCTAAAACCAAACATAAACCCGAGAACTAACCTTTTTGCAGCTTCTTCTTCCTTCTTCTTATCCAAAAACCGATTTCATGCTCTCCTTCTTCTTCAGCCGAGGCCAAAAAAAGCAGATCTGCTGCTTTATGGGGCGGCCATACCCTCATTTATATTAAAATAATGAGTTTATGCACCTTTTGCACTTTGCCCCCTTCAACTTGTGCCCATTTACTTTCTTTTGTTTGTCCACTCTTTTTTCGTCTTTTCGTATTTAAATAAAAATTCGAGGTGTTACAAGTCCACCCCCTTCTATAGGTTTCGTCCCCGAAACCAGTCGCTTCTCGAACAGTTACGGGTAATGCTGTCTCACCTCCTCCTTGATCTTACACGTAGGCTTAGTCCCCTTCTAGGCTCCACTGTACTCGCATAAGTGAAACCACCATTCTCCTTACCCTTTCTTTTCCTTTTATATAAATGACCCTCAGTTGCTCCATGTAGTTGAATCCCTCATCCATCTCGGCATCTTAAGTGGCACGATCGTATCCACATCGATTGAGCACTTTGGTCATAGATTTGGGAGAAAATACCCATGGAGTTAGAACCCGCTTCAAGAGGATGTGGATTCCCCGATATGGAGATCTACGGGGGCGAATTCTGGATGAAGCTCATAAGACTCGATACTCCATTCATCCCGATGCTACCAAGATGTATCAAGACATGAAGAAAGATTTTTGGTGGCGGGGAATGAAGCGCGATGTAGTGGAGTATGTGAGTAAGTTCCTTAATTGCTTGCAAGTGAAGGTAGAACACCAGAAGCCATATGGGAAGATCCAGCTGTTGGATATACCCAAGCGAAAGTGGGAGCACATCACCATGGACTTCATCACAAAGTTACCCCGTACTGCGAGGGGGTACGATACCATATGGGTGATAGTTGATCGTCTGACAAAGAGTGCTCACTTCCTACTCATCCACGAGATGTATTCCTCTGAGAGATTGGCGGATCTGTTCATCAAAGATATTGTGGCTCGTCATGGTGTGCCGGTGTCTATTGTGTCGGACCGTGACACCCGGTTCACATCGATGTTTTAGAAGAGATTCCACGATTCGATGGGGACGAGGCTACACATCAGTACGGGTTATCATCCTCAGACAGATGGTCAGTCTAAGAGGACAATTTAGATGCTCGAGGATATGCTTCGAGCATGCATGATCGACTTTGGAGGAGGTTGGAAGGATCACCTACCGTTGGCAGAGTTCTCGTATAACAACAGTTATCATGCCAACATAGGCATGCCACCATATGAGATGTTATATAGTAGAAGATGTAGGACGCCCGTATGTTGGGGAGACATCTGGCAGAAGGAGTTGGGAAGTACTGAGGTGAATGAGGCTACGATGGAGAAATTGGAAAAGATCAAAGCCTTTATGAAGGCGGCGAAGGATAGACAAAAATCGTATGCCGATAAAAGGCGTAGACCGTTGAATTCAACGTAGGTGATAAAGTTATGTTGAAGGTCTCACCTTGGAAGGGAATTATTCGGTTCAGAAAGGGAGGCAAGCTAAGCCCAAGATACATAGGGCCTTTCCGATTCATTGCACGAGTAGGAGAGGTAGCCTATCGCTTAGATCTGCCTGATGAGTTAAGTGGAATTCATCCAACCTTCCATGTATCTCATTTGAGAAAGTGCTTAGCCGATGAAGACATGATTGTACCACTGGAAGATATCGAAGTGGATGAAAGGCTTAACTATATGGAGTAACCAGTGCCAATCATCGACTGGAAGGAGAAGAGACTAAGAAATAAAGTGGTTCCGCTTGTGTGGGTGCAGTGGAAACACCGAAAGGGTTCTGAGTCTACGTGGGAGACCGAAGATGAGATGAGACAGCATTACCCATAGTTATTCGAAGAGTGACAGGTTTCGGGGACAAAACCCCTTTAAGGGGGGTAGACTTGTAACGCCCAAAATTTTGTCACATAAAAAAAAGAAAAGAAAAGTATTTTTAAGAGAACTAAAAGAAGCCAAAGTAGACGGGTGCTTTGTGTAAATGGTACAAAAAAAGTCAAAAAGGTTACTTTTAAGGGCATGGCCGCCCATGCCATGCCCACTTTGCTGCTGCTGTTCGACTAGAAGGAGAAATGAAGCTGAAATTTTGGTTCTCTCTGCTGTGAAGGAGAAGAAAGGCTGATTTTCGAAATTTGGTGAGTGTTGTTTATTTGGCTCAGTTTTTGTTGGGTTTTCAACTTTAAAATCGATTTATATGTGTTCTACGTGTTTTGGTGCTTGTTTTTGCTTGTTTAGGTGCTTGAACTCGTGTGCAAGCAGGTTCGGTGGAGGTTTACTTGTTTGCTGCACTAGGTGAGTTCTAGACCCCGGGTTTCTATGTGTTTTAAACTGTTTTGGGCCTGAAAATGCATGATTAAAATGTTTTACAACTGGTTTATGTATACCCGTATGTTGTGTATGTTTATGCTTATGTTTATGCTTGTTTATGTGTTGTGGGTGCTTAGAATGTTATGTTTATGCTTAGAACAGGTGCAAAGGCAGATCTGGAATAGTTGTGATTCTGAAAAATGAATAACAGGTGGTCATGCGCGCAAATTGGGCCCATACGCCTTGAAAATTTGCCTTAGAAATTAGGAGGGGCTCATGCACCCTAATATTGCCCATGCGCCTAAGATGTTTGCCTAAAATTACTAAGTCTAATCTCATGCACCTAAATAATGTCATGCGCCCAACCAATTGTTCAGGCGCCTAAGTGCTAGTCCATGCGCCTGAACAGTTCATGCGCCCAGAATGTAAGCTACAATGCCCAAGTGTAGGATTCCTAAGCCCGAATACTGTTGATGCGCCTAAGCAGGGCTCATGCGCCTGCATAGTTGCCATGCGCCTAAATACTTGGAAAATTTTCTGGAATTTTGGGAAGTCAGAATTTTAGGGTTTGACCCTGGTTTGACTTGATGCTATTATCTGATTATTTTATTTATGTTTTAGACTGTTCTTGTGTTCCTATTTATTATATTATTATGTGACTTTACGTGGTGTGATTTATTTGTATACGTAAAGAATTATCATTAAAGAAAGTGGAAAGATTAATGATAATGAGAAGTGGAACATAAAGAACGGAAGAAAGTCTTGCAAGCAAATTTACTCGAGGTCCACAACCATTAGGTTGTTAGCTCAACTGTGTGTTGTTTAGCTAACCAGTTGGATGCACACAGTGTCAATCTTTGAGATTGAGGGGACCTTTGTTGCTGCCCCGGTACTGGAGTCAGCTTCGCGCACCAGTTTGGGGTCTATTTGTAGACCTCGGCCCAGTACCAGTTTTGTGCGCAATATCGGGGGCATAGCACATTGGTCTGGATTAAGTGAAAGATTAAAATAAAGGTTCGAATGAACGATGATGGAAATGGTAAAGAAGATAATGGATGTTATCTTAACTGTACGTATGATGTGTGATCGCGTACGAAAAAAAAGTATATTATTTTAAAAGGGTATTTTATATACAAATCTTTCAAGGTATTTTAACGTTCTTAAACTAGAGCTCACACAACAACGCTGACTTTTATGCATTTTCAGTTAGCAAGTAAATTGCTGAGGATGGCACTCGAGGAGGCTATCATTGGGGCTAGACTGGCATCCGTTCATGCATACTAATATTGTTGTTTTGTATTGCAATTAATATGATCTTTTGTAACAATTAACAATTAACAATGTATTGCTTAGCAACAGTATTTAGTAATGAAGTGAATGGCTTTTGATATTAATTCCGCTGCACTGGTTTATGAACTATGAAATGTTTTATATATATTGTGCTATGATTGACCAACTGTGAGGTCTTCGGGAACGGGGCCTTACACTAACTACTTGTATTCACTCAATAAGAATCTAGAATCAAATTACACTTACCGAATGAAATTAATGAAGTGTCAAACAAGAAACGCAATGTGTGATCAATAAAAAAGAAGTCAAATCATGTTAACTCGCCCTAGTATGTAATATTTCCTTGTATTTCAATAATAAAAATGTAGCTACGGATAGGTGCATTAAAGTATTCATGAAAGCTTAACAAAATACATGGGAAAATAAATACGTGCAAGAAAACAATAAACAACAATAGTTCTCGCATGGATAGTTTTTTTTTTCGCTAACTACCTTCAATGCTATTGAGTTTTGATCCTCATACCTTTTCAACAAACTCGAAGCCTAATTTCATCAAATCCCGTTATAATAGTCACTAAAAGCACACTAATAAATCACAAATGGAACACATGATCTGTCACACCCTCACGCTAGAACTAATAAATCACAAATGGAACACATGATCTGTCACACCCTCGCTAGAAGCGGAAACACGAGATGCGACGGACGGGATCGTCATCACACATTGGGGGTTTAAGAGAATAACTAAAGGTATTCTCCGTAAATGGGTCATGACGTCGCCCGACACAAGGAACACGTGTCAAGTACAGTCAATTCCAAAATGTCATACCATAAATGCATAAATAATCCAAAGTTCCATTCGAAACATGTCATCACAAGTATCAAACAATCCCAAGTACAATACAACAATTACACTTCAAACAAAACAAACAAGCCCAAAACAAGTCCAAACGTCTCATGAAGTGTCTTGCTCCCAAAGAGGCGGGTCTTGACTAATGTCCATAGCCAAGCACCTAAGTCTCATTACCTGAAAAGACATACTCTAAAAAGTCAACATACATTGGTAAGTTCACAGGTTTAAAGTATAAATGTTTTGCGTGTATAACATGTATAGAAAATTGTATGTGAATGAAGTACATAGCAGTCAAGATATCAACACAAGTCCAAATTCAATCCAAGTCCAGGCCATTCCATGTCCAAGACAATTCCAAGTCCAATTTATTCCAAGTCCAATATAAGTCCAAGTCCAACATATCCGGATATATTCACCCAAGGGTAAGCCCGGCCAAGTCGGTCTCGACTAGTATACCGACAACATGGGTGGGGGTGTCAACCCGTTAGTACAACAATACCTCTCCATGACGTCCAACCCAACAAGTCCAACAACAGGCACAAGTACAAGTACACACTCATGAATGACTATCAAGACTCAAACCATGACCCCAAACCACATACAATGTCCCAAAGTGATTTTTAAAAACACGGCATAGTCCAAAACCATGAGCATGCTTTTCCCCCGAATAAAATATATTGAAAGGGGCCATGAAACTCACCTCGAAATAGCAAATTCCCAAGTCCCAAATCTCACATTCGCAGAGCAAGCACTAAAAGTACAATACATAAAAGGATTCCATAGCATAAAATGACCAACATGGTGTAATCTTTTAATCCAGCCCTTAAAGCCAATCAAAGTTTTTCATTGCCACTCTTATTAATTTAATCTTTTATAAATTCATTTAATCTCTTATACACGCAAAACTTGCTATTTATATTATTTAGATCCAACTCTTACTTTTAAGTGTCAAGATAATTCAGCTTATATATCTGATTGCGCATCAGTCTTGTATAAGCTGTTTGGAGATCGAAAAGATAACGAATCATTGCGTAAAAAGTGTCATTTGAAAAGGAGGACTTTAATTAAACTCCAGGAAAAGGAATCATATCAATTTGACAAAAATATGAGAAAGTTATGACTCGGAGAATACAAAACAAATCTGCTGCCCAGATTCGTCAGTTTTGACCTTCAGTTTTGTTTGCTACGTTTGGGGGACAAACGATGTCGAAACAAAACGAGCCAGTTGGGTTAGTTAGAAGACTCATAGGGCTTGCCCCATTGGGGTTATTTTGACCAAGTTACGACCTATACAAGATGACTCATTTTCTGACAGCAAGCTGTCCAGTTCATTAGCTTTGTTCATTTGGTCCCAAGTTCCAATATGTGCCCGTTATCAACCCGAAAATAATAAGAATTTCATTCCAGGTTCTAGTTGTCAAAAATTCAATTAAACACTTAGTTTACTTTAATTTTTAGTCCAAAACAGTTTGTAGATTCTTAGTTTCCCGGTTGCATCGTAATTGGTAAATCCATTTTTTCGATCATTCAACACGTCTATTCCTTCAAGAATCAGTTTCGATACTTCCAAAAGTTTTATAATCCAAAATGTCAATTAGATTAGATCATTCAAGATTACAACCCAATCTTATAGATTCGAATACTATACGAGTCCAAGAATTAGGGGTTTTACCAAATTGTGAATCCGACAATCGAAACACTTAGGTCTTCATGATCTAGAACCAAAGCAAAGAATAGAGAATATTAGATGAAGATTTTGTATTTAGATGATGAAAATCATCGAAATCCGAGTAGATCAAGGATTAAAATCATCAAGAAACGATTTTTGCTTACCGTAGGTTCGAAGATACACGAATCTTGCTTAGTATGAGACCTTGAATGTCTTGATTACTTCAAAATTCAGTGGAATGGTTAGAAGGATGTGGTTTTCGATGAGGATGTGAACAAAAAGAGGAAATTGGTGGTGGTGGCTAGGGTTTGCAACTTGAGAGAACCTAAAAAAAATAAGTCTTAACAAATGATAGGAAAACAAGGGAAACCCTTGTTTAAGAGGGATTCGGCCAAGGGAGGCATGAGTGGGCCTCCCGGGCCCGTTGCTCGTGTCATCCAATTCCGTCTTGAAATGATTCGTGTGTCGACTAATTTAACGTTTTAAAATTCTACGCGTTAATACGATTCCAACGGACTATCATATGCAATATAAATTATTTAATTTATATTTTAATTGAATTAAATATATTTCTAGGCTTTAGGCAAAGCCAGGATGTAGGATTAGTTGGGTTGATGTAAATTTCGTGTTTCACCTTTTAGAAAACCTGATTGGCTCAATGCATAGGACCTCATACAATGACAGCCCAGTGGACTTCATAATGATAGAAATCTAGGCCCCACCATAAGGACATAGGCCCATTAAGCTAAAATTTAGGCCCACCAAGTAAAGAACCATTAATTAAGACCAAGCCCAATATGACAAAATCAAAGTCAAAAGTCAAAATCCAAATCAATGCCAAAGTCAACGTACCTGTTATGGTGACGGGTGTCCACATGATCTACTTGTTAACCAAATGCAATAGGAAACACGAAACAATACAATTGACCGTAAAAAATCGATACACTTCTTCCCAAAATTAAACAAGAATCTCCATAACCATCTTTGACACTCTTGCTCAAGAATCCACTTAAATCAATCACAATGACATTGTCGATTCACGGAATCCTTTATGAGCATAAACGCAAGATAAGAGTTGTAAAGGACATATTAACTACTCGTATTCACTCAATAAGAAGCTAGAATCAAATTACACTTACGATGAAATTAATGAAACGTCAAACAGGAAACGCAATGTGTGATCAATAAAAAAGACGTCAAATCAAGTTAACTCGCCCTAGTATGTAATATTTTCTTGTATTTCAATAATAAAAATGCAGCTACGGATAGGTGCCTGAAGTATTCATGAAAGCTTAACAAAACATGGAAAAGAAATACGTACAAGAAACATATTAAACAAGATAGTTTCTGCAGGTAGTTTTTTCTTTTGCTAACTACCTTCAATGCTATTGATTTTTGATCTCATACCTTTTCAACAAACTCGAAGCCTAATTTCATCAACTCCGTTATATAGCACTAAAATCACACAATCAATCACAAAGGAAACACATGATCTACTTGTTAAACAAATGCAATAGGAACATGAAACAATACAAATGACCGTAAAAAAATCGATACACTTCTTCCCAAAATAACAAGAACTTCCATAACCATCTTTGACACTCTTGCCTCAAGAATCCACTTAAATCAATCAAAAGACAATTGTCAATTCACGAAATCCTTTATTGAGCATAAACGCAAGGATAAGAGTTGTAAGGGACAAACTAACTACTAGTATTCACTCAATAAGAATTAAGAATCAAATTACACTTACCGAATGAAACTAATGAAACGTGAAACAAGAAACGCAATATGTGACCGATAAAAATGAAGTCAAATCAAGTTAACTCGTCCTAGTATGTAATATATCCTTCTATTTCAATAAAAAATGCAACTACGGATAGGTGCCTTAACGTATTCATGAAAGATTAACAAAATACACGGGAAAGAAATAAGTACTAAAAGACATTAAGCAATAATAGTTCTCGCAGAGATAGTTATTTGCTTTCCCTAATAACCTTCAATGCTATGGAGTTTTGATCCTCAAACCTTGTCAACACACTCAAAGCCTAATTTCATCAAATCCCATTATAATGATGACTAAAACCACACTAATCAATCACAAATGGAACATAGGATCTACTGTTTAAACCCAATGCAACACGAACAAGAAACCATACAATGACCGTTGAAAATCGATACACCCCTTCCCAAAACTAAACAAGAACTCTCCATAACCATCTTTGAACACTCTCGCCTCAAGAATCTGCTTAAATCAATAAAATGACAATTGTCGATTCACGGATTCCTTTTATTGAGCATAACGCAAGGATAAAGAGTTGTAAAGGACAAACTAACTACTCGTATTCACTCAATAAGAATCAAGAATCAAATTACACTTACCGAATGAAACTAATGAAACATCAAACAAGAAACGCAATATGTGACTGATAAAAATGAAGTCAAATAAAGTTAACTCGTCCTAGTATGTAATATTTCCTTGTATTTCAATAAAAAAATGCAACTACAAATAGGTCCATTAAAGTATTCAAGAAAGATTAACAAAAGATATGGGAAAAGAAATACGTACAAAAAGACATTAAACAACAATAGTCTCTAGAGATAGTTATTGCTTCTCTAATAACCTTCAATGCTATAGAGTTTTGATCCTCAAACCTTGTCAACACACTTGAAGCCTAGTTTCATCAAATCCAGTCATAAGGATGACTAGAATCACACTAATCAATCACAATGGAACATAGGATCTACTATTTAAACCGAATTCAACGCGAACACGAAACCATACAAATGACCATTGAAAATCAATACACTTTTTCCCAAAACTAAACAAGAACTCTCCATAAACATCTTTGAACATACTTGCCTCAAGAATCCACTTAAATCAATCAAAATGATAATTGTTGATTCACGGAATCCTTTATTGAGCATAAACGCAAGGTTAAGAGTTGTAAAAGATAAACTAACCACTTGTATTCACTCAATAAGAATCTACAAGCAAATTACACTTGCCGAATGAAACTAATGAAACGTTAAACAAGAAACGCAATGTGTGATTGATAAAAATGAAGTCAAATCAAGTTAACTCATCCTAGTATGTAATATTTCCTTGTATTTCAATAAAAAAAAAGCAACTACGCATAGGTCCATTAAAGTATTCATGAAAGATTAACCAAAGACATGGGAAAAGAAAAACATACAAAAAGACATTAAACAACAATAGTTCTCCGGAGATAGTTATTTGCTTTCTCTATTAACCTTCAATGCTATGGAGTTTTGATCCTCAAACCTTGTCAACACACTCAAAGCCTAATTTCATCAAATCTTGTCTTAATGATGACTAAAATCACACTAATCAATCACAATGGAGAATAGGATCTACTGTTTAAACCGAATGCAACGCGAACACAAAACCATACAAATGACCATTGAAAATCGATACACTCCTTCTGTAACACTCGAAACCTCGGTCAAAATAAGAAGAAAAGAAAAATATTTTGAAGAAAATAAAAAGAAGGCAAAGTTGAGAGGTGCTTTGTGTTAATAGTACCAAAAAGTCAAAAATGAACTTTATATGGGCATGGCCGCCCATTTCATCCTGCTGTTGCTGTTGTTCACCGAAAAGATGAAGAAAGAAGTCGAATTTTTGCTTTCTCACGGTTTGTTGGAGAAGAAGAGGCTGAAAATCTTCAAGGTAAGTGTTGTTTGTATATTTGGCTTGGTTTTTGTTGGGTTTTCAACTTTAAAACCAGTTTATATGTGTTCTATGTGTTTTGGTGCTTGTTTTTGCTTGTTTAGGTGCTTGAACTCGTGTGCAAGCAGGTTCGGTGGAGTTTTACTTGTTTGCTGCACTAGGTGAGTTCTAGACCCCGTGTACATGTGTTTTAAAGTATCTTTGGGGCTAAAAATGTATATAAATGGGCTTTCTCAACTTGTTTCCTTGTAACCGTATGTATATATGTGTATGCTCATGTTCTGAACTTATTTTTGTATTAGGTATGCTTAGAAATGTATGTTTAATCTTAGGACAGGTGATGGAACAGGTCTTGGTTGAATCTGAAATGTAGAAATGCATAACCGGTAGTCATGCGCCCAAATAGGGCCCATGCGCCTAGGATTATAGCATGAAACTGCCTAAGTTTAGGCCATGAGCCCAAACAGGGCCCATGTGACTGGGAATTTCCTTAGAAAATCCTAAGTGGGGGTTCATGCGCCCCAATAGTGTCCATGCGCCCACCCTTATGCTCAGGCGCCTAAGTGCTAGTCATGCACCTGAACAGTTCATGCGCCCATAATGTAAGCTAAAATGCCTAAGTGTAGGACTCATGCACCTGAATAGTGTTAATGCACCTAAGCAGTGCTCGTACGCCTGCATAGTGCCCATGCGCCTAAACACTTAGAAAATTTTCTGGAATTTTGGGAAATCAAAATTTTAGGGTTTGACCCTGGTTTGACTTGATGCTTTTATCTGATTATTTTATTTATGTTTTGGGCTGTTCTTGTGTTCCTATTTATTATATATTACGTGACTTTACGTGGTGTGATTTTACCCTTATCCGTAAGTATTATCTTTAATAAAGTGGAAAGATTAAAGAAAGTGGAACATAAAGAACGTAAGAAAGTCTTGCAAGCAAATTCACAAGAGGTTCACAACCACTAGGTTGTTAGCTCAACTGTGTGCTGTTTAGCTAACCCGTTGGATGCACACAGGGTCAATCGTTGAGATTGAGGGGACCATTGTTGTTGCCCCTGTACTGGAGTCAACTTTCTGCACCACGGATGGGGTCTATTATTAGACTTCGGCCTAGTACCAGGTTTATGGGCATTATTTGGGGGTATAGCACTTTGGTCCATATCGAGGTGAAAGATTAAAAGTAAAAGTTCAAGTGAGCGACCATGGAAATGGTGAAGAAAGATATTAATGTTGATAATGAATAATATTGGAATGTATGTATGACGTATGATCACATACAAAAGATGTGAACAGTATTTAAGAGTATTTTTATACAAACTCATAAAGTATTTTCAATATTTAAAACTAGAACTCATCAGCATCGCTGACTTTTATGCATTTTCAGTTGGCAGGTAATTTTGCTGGGATGGCACACGAGGAGACTACTTGTCAGGGCAGGACTGGCATTTGTTCATGATTAATTACATTGATGTTTTGTAATGCATTCTAATGATCTTTTGTAACTGATAATAAACACACATGTATTGCTTAGCAACAGAATTTATTAATTAACGAATGGCTTTGATATTAATTCCGCTGCACTGGTTTATGAATATGAAATATTTTATACATATCGTGCTATGATTGACCAACTATGAAGTCTCCGGGAACGGGGCCTTACACCTTCCCAAAACTAAACAAGAACTCTTCATAACCATCTTTGATCACTCTTTCCTCAAGAATCAACTTAAATCAATCAAAATGACAAGTGTCGATTCACAGAATCCTTATTGAGCATACACGCAAGGATAAGAGTTTAAAACACAACCTAACTACTCGATTCACTCAATAAGAACTAGAAGCAAATACACTTACCCGAATGAAATTAATGAAACATCAAATAGGAAACGCAATGTTTGATCAAAAAAAAAGAGTCAAATCAAGTTAACTCGCCCTAGTATGTAGTATTTCCTTGATTTCAATAAATAAAAATGCAGCTACAGATGGGTGCATTAAAGTATTATGAAAGCATAACAAAATACACGGGAAAAGAAATACGTACTAAAAGACATTAACAACAATAGTTTTCGCAGAGATAGTTATTTGCTTTCCTAATAACCTTTAATGCTATGAAGTTTTGATCCTCAAACCTTTTCAACACACTCGAAGCCTAATTTCATCAAATCCCATTATAATGATGACTAAAACCACTTTAATCAATAAAAAATTGAACATAGGATATACTGTTTAAACAGAATTCAACACGAACACGAAACCATAGAAATGACCGTTGAAAATCGATACACTCCTTCCAAAAACTAAACAAGAGCCCTCCATAACCATCTTTGAAACTCTTACCTCAGAATCCAATTAAATCAATCAAAATGACAATTGTCGATTCACGAAATCCTTTATTGAGCATAAACGCAAGGATAAGAGTTGTAAAGGACAAACTAACTACTCGTATTCACTCAATAAAAATCAAGAATCAAACTAAACTTACCGAATGAAACTAATGAAACGTCGAATAGAACACGCATGTGTGATCGATAAAAAAAAAGTCAAATCAAGTTAACACATCCTAGTAGTAGTATATTCCTTGTATTTCAATAAAAAAATGCAACTACGGATAGGTGCATAAAGTATTTATGAAGATTAACAAAATACATGGAAAAAGAAATACGTACAAAAACACAATAAACAACAATAGTTCTCGCAGAGATAGTTATTTGCATTCCCTATAACCTTCAAGCTATGGAGTTTTGATCCTAAAACATGTCAACACACTCGAAGCGTAATTTCATCAAATCCCTTATAATGATGAATAAAATGACACTAATAAATCACAATGAACATAGGATCTACTGTTTAAACTGAATGCAACGCGAACACGAAACCATACAAATGACCATTGAAAACGATCACTCCTTCCCAAACTAAACAAGAATCACACAAATCAATGCTATGGAGTTTTGATCCTCAAACCTTGTAAACACACTCGAAGCCTATTTCATCAAATCCTATTAAATTATGACTAGAATCACACTAATCAATCACAAATGGAACATAGGATCTACTGTTTCAACCGAATGCAACACGAGCACGAAACATACAAATGACCGTTGAAAATCAATACACTCCTTCCCAAAAACTAAAGAAGAACTCTCCAAAACCATCGTTGAACACTCTTGCCTCAAGAATCCTTTTAAATCAATCAAAATGACAACTGTCGATTCACGGAATCCTTTATTAAGCATAACGCATGGATAAGAGTTGTAAAGGACAAACTAACTACTCGTATTCACTCAATAAGAATCTAGAATCAAATTACACTTACCGAATGTATTTAATGAAACGTCAAACAGGAAACGCAATGTGTGATCAATATGGAAAAAGAAGTCAAATCAAGTTAACTCGGGATAGTTATTTGCTTTCCCTAATAACCATCAATGCTATGGAGTTTTGATCCTCAAACCTTGTCAACACAATCAGAGCCTAATTTCATCATATCCCGTTATAATAGTCACTAAAATCACACTAATCAATAACAAATGGAAGATATGATCTACTTGTTAAACCAAAATGCAATAGGAACATGAAACAATACAAAATGACCGTAAAAAATCGATACATTTTCCCAAAACTAAAAAGAACTCTCCATACCATCTTTGAACACTCTTGCCTCAAGGATCCACTTAAATCAATCAAAATGACAATCGATTCAAGAAATCTTTATTGAGCATAAACGCAAGGATAAGAGTTGTAATACAAACTAACTACTATATTCACTCAATAAGAATCCAGAATCAAAGTACACTTATGACCGAATGAAACTAATGAAACGTCAACAAGAAACGTAATATGTGACCGATAAAAATGAAGTCAAATCAAGTTAACTCGTTGTAGTATGTAATATTTCCTAGTATTTCATTAAAAAATGCAACTACGGATAGGTGCATTAAAGTATTCATGAAAGATTAACAAAATCCATGGGAAAAGAAATAACGTACTAACGACAATAAACAACAATAGTTCTCGCAGAGATAGTTTATTTGCTTTCCCGAATAACCTTTAATGCTATGGAGTTTTGATCCTCAAACCTTTTCAACACACTCGAAGCCTAATTTCATCAAATCCTGTCATAATGATGACGAAAATCACACTAATCAATCTCATGGAACAGAGATCTACTGTTTAAACCGAATGCAACGCGAACACGAAACCATACAAATGATCATTGAAAATCGATACACTCCTTCCCAAAACTAACAAGACTCCCATAACCATCTTTGAACACTCTTGCCTCAAGAATCCACTTAAATCAATCAAAATGATAATTTTGGATTCACGGAATCCTTTATTAAGAATAAATGCTAGGATAAGAGTGGTAAAGGACAAAACTAACTACTCGTATTCACTCCATAAAAATCTAGAATCAAATTAAACTCACCGAATGAAACTAATGAAATGTCAAAGAGGACACGCATTGTGTGATCGATAAAAAAGAAGTCAAATCAAGTTAACTCATCCTAGTATGTAAAATTTCCTTGTATTTTTAATAAAACTGCAACTAAGGATAGGTGCATTAAATTATTTATGAAGAATTAACAAAATATAAGGGAAAGAAATACGTACAAATACACAATAAAACAACAATCGTTCTCGCAAGAGAGAGTTATTTGCTTTCCCTAATAACCTTCAATGCTATGGAGTTTTGATCCTCAAACCTTGTCAACACACTCGAAGCCTAATTTCATCAAATCCCATTATAATGATGACTAAAATCATACTAATCAATCATAAATGGAAACATAGGAGCTACTGTTTCACACCGAATGCAAACACGAGCACGAAACCATACAAATGACCGTTGAAAATCAATACACCCCTTCCCAAAACTAAAGAAGAACTCCCATAACCATCTTTGAACACTATTGCCATCAAGAATCCATTTAAATCAATCAAAATGACAATTGTCGATTCACGAAATCCTTTATTTAGCATAAACACAAGGATAAGAGTTGTAAAGGACAAACTAACTACTCGTATTCACAAAATAAGAATCTAGAATCAATTACACTTACGCGAATGATGAATTTAATGAAACGTTCAAACAGGAAACGCAATGTGTGATCAATAAAAAAAGAAGTCAAATCAAGTTAACTCGTCCTAGTATGTAAAATTCCGTGTATTTTAATAAAAAATGGAACTACGGATAGGTGCATTAAAGTATTTATGAAAGATTAACAAAATACATGGAAAAAAAATACGTACAAAACACAATAAACACATATTTCTCGTGGGAGATAGTTATTGCTTTCCCTAATACCTTCAATGCTATGGAGTTTGTGATCCTCAAACCTTGTCAACACACTCGGAGCCAAATTTCATCATATCCCGTTATAATAGTCACTAAAATCACACTAATCAATCACAAATGGAAGATATGATCTACTTGTTAAACCAAATGCAATAGGAACACGAAACAATACAAATGACAGTAAAAAATCGATACACTTCTTCCCAAAACTAAACAAGAACTCTCCAGAACCATCTTTGAACACTCTTGCCTCAAGAATCCACTTAAATCAATCAAAATGATAATCGATTCACGAAATCCTTTATTGAGCATAAACGCAAGGATAAGAGTTGTAAAGGACAAACTAACTACTAGTATTCACTCAACAAGAATCAAGAATCAAATTACACTTACCGAATGAAGACTAATGAAACGTCAAACGAGAAAGTAATATGTGACGAAAATACAAATAAGTCAAATCAAGTTTACTCGACGTAGTATGTTATATTTCTTGTATTTCAATAAAAAATGCAACTATGGATAGGTGCAATTAAAGTATTCATGAAAGATTACACAAAATCCATGGGAAAAGAAATACTTACTAAAAGACATTACACAACATAGTTCTCGCAGAGCTAGTTATTTGCTTTCCCTAATAACCTGTATTGCTATGAGTTTTGATCCTCAAAACCTTTTCAACACACTCGAAGCCTACTTTCATCAAATCCCGTCATAATGATGACTAAAATCACACTAATCATCTCAATGGAACATAGGATCTACTGTTTAAACCGAATGCAACGCGAACATGAAACCATACAAATGATCATTGAAAATCGATACACTCGTTCCCAAACTAAACAAGAACTCTCCATTACCATCTTTGAACACTCTTGCCTCAAGAATCCACTTAAATCAATCAAAAGATAATTTGTGGATTCAGGAATCCTTTATTGAGCACAAACGCTAGGATAAGGTTTAAAGGACAAACTAACTACTCGTATTCACTCAATAAAAATCTAGAATCAAATTAAACTTACCGATGAAACTAATGAAACGTCAAAAAGGACACGCATTGTGTGATCGATAAAAAAGAAGTCAAATCAAGTTAACTCGTCCTAGTATGAAAATTTCCTTGTATTTTAACAAAAACTGCAACTAAGGATAGGTGCATTAAATTATTTATGAAAGATTAACAAAATACATGGGAAAAGAAATACGTATAAACACATAAACAACAATCGTTCTCGCAGAGATAGTTATGTTGCTTTCCCTAATAACCTTTAATGCTATGGAGTTTTGATCCTCAAACCATGTCAACACACTCAAAGCCTAATTTTATCAAATCACATTATAATGAGATGACTAAGTCACACTAATCAATCACAAATGGAACATAGGATCTACTGTTTCAACCGAATGCAACACGAGCATGAACCATACAAATGACCGTTGAAAATCAATACACTCCTTCCCAAAACTAAAGAAAAAACTCTCCATAACCATCTTTGAACACTATTGCCTCAAGAATCCATTTAAATCAATCAAAATGACAATTGTCGATTCACGAAATCCTTTATTGAGCATAAACACAAGGATAAGAGTTGTAAAGGACAAACTAACTATTCGTATTCCTCAATAAGAATCTAGAATCAAATTACACTTACCGAATATTTAATGAATGTCAACAGGAAACGCAATGTGTGATAACAATAAAAAAGAAGTCAATCAAGTTAACTCGTCCTAGTATGTAAAATTTCCGTGTATTTTAATAAAAAATGAAACTACGGATAGGTGCATTAAAGTATTTATGAAAGATTAACAAAATACATGGAAAAAGAAATACGTACAAAAACACAATAAACAACAATATTTCTCGCGGAGATAGTTATTTGCTTTCCCTAATAACCTTCAATGCTATGGAGTTTTGATCCTCAAACCTTGTCAACACACTCGGAGCCAAATTTCATCATATCCCGTTATAATAGTCACTAAAATCACACTAATCAATCACAAATGGAAGATATGATCTACTTGTTTAAACCAAATGCAATAGGAACACGAACAATACAAATGACCGTAAAAATCGATACACTTCTTCCCAAAACTAAACAAGAACTCTCCAGAACCATCTTTGAACACTCTTGCCTCAAGAATCCACTTAAATCAATCAAAATGATAATCGATTCACGAATCCTTTATTGAGCATAAACAAGGATAAGAGTTGTAAAGGACAACTAACTACTAGTATTCACTCATAAGAATCAAGAATCAAATTACACTTACCAAATGAACTAATGAAACGTCAAACAAGAAAGTAATATGTGACCGATAAAAATGAAGTCAAATCAAGTTTACTCGACGTAGTATGTAATATTTCCTTGTATTTCAATAAAAAATGCAACTACGGATAGGTGCATTAAAGTATTCATGAAGATTAAACAAAATCCATGGGAAAAGAAATACTTACTAAAAGACATTAAACAACATAGTTCTCGCAGAGCTAGTTATTTGCTTTCCCTAATAACCTTTAATGCTATGGAGTTTGATCCTCAACCTTTTCAACACACTCAAAGCCTAATTTCATCAATCCCGTCATAATGATGACTAAAATCACACTAATCAATCTCAATGGAACATAGGATCTACTGTTTAAACCGAATGCAACGCGAACATGAAACCATACAAATGATCATTGAAAATCGATACACTCGTTGCCAAAACTAAACAAGAACTCTCCGTTACCATCTTTGAACACTCTTGCCTCAAGAATCCACTTAAATCAATCAAATGATAATTTTGGATTCACGGAATCCTTATTGAGCATAAACGCTAGGATAAGAGTTGTAAAGGACAAACTAACTACTCGTATTCACTCAATAAAATCTAGAATCAAATTAAACTTACCGAATGAAACTAATGAAACGTCAAAAAGGACACGCATTGTGTGATCATGATCAAATAGTCAAATCAAGTAACTCGTCCTAGTATGTAAAATTTCCTTGTATATTAATAAAACGCAACTAAGGATAGGTGCATTAAATTATTTATGAAAGATTACACAATACTACATGGAAAAGAAATACGTACAAAAACACAATAAACAACAATATTTCTCGCGGAGATAGTTATTTGCTTTCCCTAATAACCTTCAATGCTATGGAGTTTTGATCCTCAAACCTTGTCAACACACTCGGAGCCAAATTTCATCATATCCCGTTATAATAGTCACTAAAATCACACTAATCAATCACAAATGGAAGATATGATCTACTTGTTAAACCAAATGCAATAGGAACACGAAACAATACAAATGACCGTAAAAAATCGATACACTTCTTCCCAAAACTAAACAAGAACTCTCCACAACCATCTTTGAACACTCTTGCCTCAAGAATCCACTTAAATCAATCAAAATGATAATCGATTCACGAAATCCTTTATTGAGCATAAACGCAAGGATAAGAGTTGTAAAGGACAAACTAACTACTAGTATTCACTCAACAAGAATCAAGAATCAAATTACACTTACCGAATGAACTAATGAAACGTCAAACAAGAAAGTAATATGTGACCGATAAAAATGAAGTCAAATCAAGTTTACTCGACGTAGTATGTAATATTTCCTTGTATTTCAATAAAAAATGCAACTATGGATAGGTGCATTAAAGTATTCATGAAAGATTAACAAAATCCATGGGAAAAGAAATACTTACTAGAAGACATTAAACAACAATAGTTCTCGCAGAGCTAGTTATTTGCTTTCCCTAATAACCTTTATTGCTATGGAGTTTTGATCCTCAAACCTTTTCAACACACTCGAAGCCTAATTTCATCAAATCCCGTCATAATGATGACTAAAATCACACTAATCAATCTCAATGGAACATAGGATCTACTGTTTAAACCGAATGCAACGCGAACATGAAACCATACAAATGAACATTGAAAATCGATACACTCGTTCCCAAAACTAAACAAGAACTCTCCATTACCATCTTTGAACACTCTTGCCTCAAGAATCCACTTAAATCAATCAAAATGAATAATTTTGGATTCACGGAATCCTTATTGAGCACAAACGCTAGGATAAGAGTTTTAAAGGACAAACTAACTACTCGTATTCACTCAATAAAATCTAGAATCAAATTAAACTTACCGAATGAAACTAATGAAACGTCAAAAGGACACGCATTTGTGTCGATAAAAAAGAAGTCAAATCAAGTTAACTCGTCCTAGTATGTAAAATTTCCTTGTATTTTAACAAAAACTGCAACTAAGGATAGGTGCATTAAATATTTATGAAAGATTAAAAAATACATGGGAAAGAAATACGTACAAAAACACAATAACCAACAATCGTTCTCGCAGAGATAGTTATTTGCTTTCCCTAATAACCTTTAATGCTATGGAGTTTTGATCCTCAAACCATGTCAACACACTCAAAGCCTAATTTTTATCAAATCACATTATAATGATGACTAAGTCACACTAATCAATCACAATGGAACATAGGATCTACTGTTTCAACCCAATGCACACGAGCATGAAACCATACAAATGACCGTTGAAAATCAATACACTCCTTCCCAAAACTAAAGAAGAACTCTCCATAACCATCTTTGAACACTATTGCCTCAAGAATCCATTTAATCAATCAAAATGACAATTGTCGATTCACGAAATCCTTTATTGAGCATAAACACAGGATAAGAGTTGTAAAGGACAAACTAACTATTCGTATTCACTCAATAAGAATCTAGAATCAAATTACACTTACCGAATGAATTTAATGAAAGTCAAACAGGAAACGCAATGTGTGATCAATAAAAAAGAAGTCAAATCAAGTTAACTCGTCCTAGTATGTAAAATTTCCGTGTATATTAATAAAAAATACGACTACGGATAGGTGCATTAAAGTATTTATGAAAGACTAACAAAATACATGGAAAAAGAAATACGTACAAAAACACAATAAACAACAATATTTCTCGCGGAAATAGTTATTTGCTTTCCCTAATAACCTTCAATGCTATGGAGTGTTGATCCTCAAACCTTGTCAACACACTCGGAGCCAAATTTCATCATATCCCGTTATAATAGTCACTAAAATCATACTAATCAATAACAAATGGAAGATATGACCTACTTGTTAAACCAAATGCAATAGGAACACGAAACAATACAAATGACCGTAAAAAATCGATACACTTCTACCCAAAACTAAACAAGAACTCTCCATAACCATCTTTGAACACTCTTGCCTCAAGTATCCACTTAAATCAATCAAAACGACAATCGATTCAAGAAATCCTTTATTTAGCATAAACACAAGGATAAGAGTTGTAAAGGACAAACTAACTACTAGTATTCACTAAATAAGAATCAAGAATCAAATTACACTTACCGAATGATCTAATGAAACGTCAAACAAGAAACGTAATATGTGACCGAATGAAGTCAAATCAAGTTAACTCGTCGTAGTATGTAATATTTCCTTATATTTCAATAAAAAATGCAACTACGGATAGGTGCATTAAAGTATTCATAAAAGATTAACAAAACCCATGGGAAAATAAATACGTACTAAAAGACATTAAACAACAATATTTCTCGCAGAGATAATTATTTGCTTTCCCTAATAACCTTTAATGCTATGGAGTTTTGATCCTCAAACATTTTCAAAACACTCGAAGCCTAATTTCATCAAATCCCATCATAATGATGACTAAAATCACACTAATCAATCTCAATGGAACATAGGATCTACTGTTTAAACCAAATGCAACGCGAACACGAAACCATACAAATGATCATTGAAAATCGATACACTCCTTCCCAAAACTAAACAAGAACTCTCCAAAACCATCTTTGAACACTCTTGCCTCAAGAATCCACTTAAATCAATCAAAATGATAATTTTGGATTCTCGGAATCCTTTATTGAGCATAAACGCTAGGATAAGAGTTGTAAAGGACAAACTAACTACTCGTATTCACTCAATAAAAATCTAGAATCAAATTAAACTTACCGAATGAAACTAATGAAACGTCAAAGAGGACACGCATTGTGTGATCGATAAAAAAGAAGTCAAATCAAGTTAACTCGTCCTAGTATGTAAAATTTCCTTGTATTTTAACAAAAACTGCAACTAAGGATAGGTGCATTAAATTATTTATGAAAGATTAACAAAATACATGGGAAAAGAAATACGTACAAAAACACAATAAACAACAATCGTTCTCGCAGAGATAGTTATTTGCTTTCCCTAATAACCATTAATGCTATGGAGTTTTGATCCTCAAACCATGTCAACACACTCAAAGCCTAATTTTTATCAAATCCCATTATAATGATGACTAAGTCACACTAATCAATCACAAATGGAACATAGGATCTACTGTTTCAACCGAATGCAACACGAGCATGAAACCATACAAATGACCGTTGAAAATCAATACACTCCTTCCCAAAACTAAAGAAAAACTCTCCATAACCATCTTTGAACACTATTGCCTCAAGAATCCATTTAAATCAATCAAAATGACAATTGTCGATTCACGAAATCCTTTATTGAGCATAAACACAAGGATAAGAGTTGTAAAGGACAAACTAACTATTCGTATTCACTCAATAAGAATATAGAATCAAATTACACTTACAATGAATTTAATGAAACGTCAAATAGGAAACGCAATGTGTGATCAATAAAAAAGAAGTCAAATCAATTACGTTAACTCGTCCTAGTATGTAAATTTTCGTGTATTTTAAAAAAAAATACGACTACGGATAGGTGCATTAAAGTATTTATGAAAGACTAACAAAATACATGGAAAAAAGAAATACGTACAAAAACACAATAAACAACATATTTCTCTCCCGGAAATAGTTATTTGCTTTCCCTAATAACCTTCAATGCTATGGACTTTGATCCTCAAACCTTGTCAACACACTCGGAGCCAAATTTCATATATCCCGTTATAATAGTCACTAAAATCATACTAATCAATAACAAATGGAAGATATGATCTACTTGTTAAACCAAATGCAATTGGAACACGAAATAATACAAATGACCGTAAAAAATCGATACACTTCTTCCCAAAACTAAACAAGAACTCTCCAGAACCATCTTTGATCACTCTTGCCTCAAGAATCCATTTAAATCAATCGAAATGACAATCGATTCACGAAATCCTTTATTGAGCATAAACGCAAGGATAAGAGTTGTAAAGGACAAACTAACTACTAGTATTCACTCAATAAGAATCAAGAATCAAATTACACTTACCGATGAACTAATGAAACGTCAAACAAGAAACGTAATATGTGACCGATAAAAATGAAGTCAAATCAAGTTTACTCGACGTAGTATGTAATATTTCCTTGTATTTCAATAAAAAATGCAACTACGGATAGGTGCATTAAAGTATTCTTGAAAGATTAACAAAATCCATGGGAAAAGAAATACTTACTAAAAGAGATTAAACAACAATAGTTCTCGCAGAGCTAGTTATTTGCTTTCCCTAATAACCTTTAATGCTATGGAGTTTTGATCCTCAAACCTTTTCAACACACTCGAAGCCTAATTTCATCAAATCCCGTCATAATGATGACTAAAATTACACTAATCAATCTCAATGGAACATAGGATCTACTGTTTAAACCGAATGCAAAGCGAACATGAAACCATACAAATGATCATTGAAAATCGATACACTCGTTCCCAAAACTAAACAAGAACTCTCCATAACCATCTTTGAACACTCTTGCCTCAAGAATCCACTTAAATCAATCAAAATGATAATTTTGGATTCACGGAATCCTTTATTGAGCATAAACGCTAGGATAAGATTTGTAAAGGACAAACTTACTACTCGTATTCACTCAATAAAAATCTAGAATCAAATTAAACTTACCGAATGAAACTAATGAAATGTCAAAGAGGACACGCATTGTGTGATCGATAAAAAGAAGTCAAATCAAGTTACGTCGTCCTAGTATGTAAAATTTCCTTGTATTTTAATAAAAAACTGCAACTAAGGATAGGTGCATCAAAGTATTTATGAAAGATTAACAAATACATGGGAAAAGAAATACGTACAAAACACAAATAAACAATAATCGTTCTCGCAGAGATAGTTATTTGCTTTCCCTAATAACCTTCATGCTATGGAGTTTTGATCCTCAAACCTTGTCAACACACTCGAAGCCTAATTTCATCAAATCCCATTATATAGATGACTAAAATCACACTAATCAATCACAAATGGAACATAGGATCTACTGTTTCAACCGAATGCAACACGAGTACAAAACCATACAAATGACCGTTGAAAATCAATACACTCCTTCCCAAAACTAAAGAAAAACTCTCCATAACCATCTTTGAACACTATTGACTCAAAAATCCATTTAAATCAATCAAAATGACAATTGTCGATTCACGAAATCCTTTATTGAGCATAAACGCAAGGATAAGAGTTGTAAAGGACAAACTAACTACTCTTATTCACTCAATAAAAATCTAGAATCAAATTACACTTACCGAATGAATTTAATGAAACGTCAAACGGGAAACGCCATGTGTGATGAATAAAAAAGTAGTCAAATCAAGTTAACTCGTCCTAGTATGTAAATTTCCTTGTATTTTAATAAAAAATGCAACTATGGATAGGTGCATTAAAGTATTAATGAAAGATTAACAAAATACATGGAAAAAGAAATACGTACAAAAACACAATAAATAACAATAGTTCTCGCGGAGATAGTTATTTGCTTTCCCTAATAACCTTCAATGCTATGGAGTTTTGATCCTCAAACCTTGTCAACACACTCGGAGCCTAATTTCATCATATCCCGTTATAATAGTCACTAAAATCATACTAATCAATCACAAATGAAGGATATGATCTACTTGTTAAACCAAATGCAATAGGAACACGAAACAATACAAATGACCGTAAAAAATCGATACACTTTTTCCCAAAACAAAACAAGAACTCACCATAACCATGTTTGAACACTCTTGCCTCAAGAATCCACTTAAATCAATCAAAATGACAATCGATTCATGAAATCCTTTATTGAACATAAACGCAAGGATAAGAGTTGTAAAGGACAAACTAACTACTAGTATTCACTCAATAAGAATCAAGAATCAAATTACACTTACCGAATGAAACTAATGAAACGTTAAACAAGAAACGCAATATGTGACCGATAAAAATGAAGTCAAATCAAGTTAACTCGTCGTAGTATGTGATATTTCCTTGTATTTCAATAAAAAATGCAACTACAGATAGGTGCATTAAAGTATTCATGAAAGATTAACAAAATCCATGGGAAAAGAAATACGTACTAAAAGACATTAAACAACAATAGTTCTCGCAGAGATAGTTATTTTCTTCCCTAATAACCTTTAATGCTATGGAGTTTTGATCCTCAAACCTTGTCAACACACTCGAAGCCTAATTTCATCAAATCCCATCATAATGATGACCAAAATGATACTAATCAATCACAATGGAACATAGGATCTACTGTTTAAACCGAATGCAACGCGAACACGAAACCATACAAATGATCATTGAAAATCGATACACTCCTTCCCAAAACTAAACAAGAACTCTCCATAACCATCTTTGAACACTCTTGCATCAAGAATCCAGTTAAATCAATCAAAATGATAATTTAGGATTCACGGAATCCTTTATTGAGCATAAACGCTAGGATAAGAGTTGTAAAGGACAAACTAACTACTCGTATTCACTCAATAAAAATCTAGAATCAAATTAAACTTACTGAATGAAACTAATGAAACGTCAAAGAGGACACGCATTGTGTGATCGATAAAAAGAAGTCAAATCAAGTTAAACTTGTCCTAGTATGTAAACTAGTATGTAAAATTTCCTTGTATTTTAATAAAAAATGCAACTAGGATAGGTGCATTAAAGTATTTATGAAAGATTAACAAAATACATGGGAAAAGAAATACGTACAAAAACACAACAAACAACAATAGTTCTCGCAGAGATAGTTATTTGCTTTCCCTAATAACCTTCAATGCTATGGAGTTTTGATCCTCAAACCTTGTCAACACACTCGAAGCCTAATTTCATCATATCCGATTTTAATGATGACTAAAATCACACTAATCAATCACAAATGGAACATAGGATCTACTGTTTCAACCGAATGCAACACGTGTACGAAACCATACAAATAACCGTTGAAAATCAATACATTCCTTCCCAAAACTAAAGAAGAACTCTCCATAACCATCTTTGAACACTATTGCCTCAAGAATCCTTTATTCACGAAATCCTTTATTCCCAGAGGATTTACCGGGTGTGCCACCGGATCGCGAGATCGAGTTCCAGATCGATTTGATACAAGGTGCTCAGCCCGTTGCCAAGGCACCATACCAATTAGCTTCGACTGATATGAAGGAACTAATGGTTCAACTGCAGGAGTTAATGGATAAAGGATTTATTCAACCGAGTATCTCTCCCTGGGGTGCTCCGGTCCTGTTTGTCAAGAAGAAAGACGGTAGTATGAGGATGTGCATAACTACCGGGAGTTAAACAAGTTAACGGTGAAGAACCGATACCCCTTACCGAGAATAGATGACTTGTTCACCAACTCCAAGGTGCCAGTTGGCTCTCAAGGATAGACCTCCGATCTGGTTATCATCAATTAAAGGTCAAGGAGTAAGATATTCCTAAGACAGCGTTTCGCACGTGTTATGGACATTACGAGTTCCTCGTTATGTCTTTCGCTTTAACTAACACGCCAGCTGCCTTTATGGATTTGATGAATCAAGTGTGCCAGCCGATGTTAGATAAATCAGTGATCATGTTTATTGATGATATCTTGATTTATTCAAAGAGCGAAGAAGAACATGCCAGTCACATACGCGAGGTGTTGGAGACACTTAGAAAGGAGAAGCTTTATGCTAAATTCTCTAAGTGTGCATTTTGGTTGCGCGAGGTTCAATTTCTAGGTCACGTGGTCAATGCTGAAGGAATCATGGTGGACCCGACAAAGGTTGAGGCAGTGATGCGATGGAAGTCTCCTAAGACGCCATCCGAGATTCGCAGTTTCTTGGGTTTGGCGAGCTACTACCGAAGGTTTATTCAAGACTTTTCAAAGATAGCCTCACCTTTGACCAAATTGACCCGCAAGGATGTAAAGTATGTGTGGGGACGAGAACAGGAGGATTCGTTTGAGGAGTTAAAGGCAAGATTAACTCAGGCTCCTGTCTTGACACTGCCTGAAGGGAGTGAGGATTTAGTGGCCTATTCAGATGCTTCCTATTCAGGACTGGGTTACGTACTAATGCAGCGTGGAAGAGTGATAGCATACGCATCCTGACAGTTGAAGACCCACGAAGAAAATTACCCCACTCATGACTTGGAGTTAGCAGCGGTGGTCTTTGCGTTGAAGATTTGGAGGCACTATTTATACGGGACAAAGTGCACAATTTTCACCGACCACAAAAGCTTAAAGTATTTCTTCAAGCAGAATGATCTCAATATGAGGCAGAGGAGGTGGTTAGAGCTGATCAAGGATTATGACTGCGAGATCCATTACCACCCAGGCAAGGCCAACGTAGTGGCCGACACCCTTAGCTGAAAAGAAAGACCCAAGCCGATTCGGGTGAAAGCATATCGTTTGTAATGACCTTGGATGTGATGACACAAGTCAAAGAATTTCAGGAAGAGGCGCTTAAAGAAGATCACCTCAACTCTGAACGAATGAGATGTCTAGTTGAGGAATTGGGAGAGAACACCCACGGGGTTAGGACCCGCTTCGAGCGGATGTGGATTCCCCGATATGGAGATCTACGGGGGCGAATTATGGACGAAGCTCATAAGACTCGATACTCCATTCACCCTGGTGCTACCAAGATGTATCGAGACATGAAGAAAGATTACTGGTGGTCAGGTATGAAGCGCGATGTAGTGGAGTATGTGAGTAAGTGCCTTACTTGTTTGCAAGTGAAGGCAGAACATCAGAAGCCATATGGGAAGATCCAGCCAATGGATATACCCCGAGTGGAAGTGGGAGCACATCACCATGGACTTCATCATAAAGTTACCCCATACTGTGAGGGGGTATGATACCATCTAGGTGATAGTTGATCGATTGACAAAGAGTGCTCACTTCCTACCGATCCGCGAGGCGTATTCCTCCGAGAGACTGGCGGATCTGTTCATCAAAGAGATAGTAGCTCGTCATGGCGTGCCGGTGTCAATCGTGTCAGATCGTGACACCCGATTCACATCTAAGTTTTGGAGAAGATTCCATGATGCCATGGGGACGAGGCTACACATTAGCATGGCTTACCATCCTCAGATAGATGGTCAGTCTGAGAGGACAATTCAGACACTCGAGGATATGTTCCGAGCATGCGTGATCGACTTTGGAGGAAGTTGGGATAATCACCTACCGTTAGCAGAGTTCTCGTACAACAACTATCATGCCAGCATTGGTATGCCACCATACGAGATGTGGTAGGAGGTGTAGAACGCCCGTATGTTAGGGAGACATTGGGCAGAAAGAGTTAGGAAGCGTGGAGGTGATCGAGGCTACGACAGAGAAGTTAGAAAAGATCAAAGCCTTTATGAAGGCGGTGAAGGAAGATAAAAGTCGTATGCCGACAAAAGGCGTAGACCGATTGAATTCAACGTGGGTAATAGAGTCATGTTGAAGGTCTCACCTTGGAAAGGAATCATCCCGTTCTGGAAGAGGGGTAAGCTGAGCCCGAGATACATAGGGCCTTTCCGAATCATTGCACGAGTAGGGGAGGTAGCCTATCGATTAGAATTGCCTGAGGAGTTAAGTGGAATTCACCCGACATTCCCTGTATCTCATCTGAGAAAGTGCCTAGCCGCAAAGTCATGATTGTACCGCTGGAAGATATCAAAGTGGATGAACTACTTAACTATGTAGAGCAACCAGTGGCAATCGTTGATCGAAAGGAGAAGTGGTTGAGGAATAAAGTGGTTCCATTGCTGGTGCAGTGGAAACACCGGAAGGGTTCTGAGTCTACGTGGGAAACCAAAGATGAGATGAGACAACATTACCCACAGTTATTCGAAGAGTGACAAGTTTCGGAGATGAAACCTCTTTAAGGGGGTAGACTTGTAACACCCGAAACCTCGGTCAAAATAAAAAGAAAAGAAAAATATTTTGAAGAAAATAAAAAGAAGGCAAAGTTGAGGGGTGCTTTGTGTTAATAGTACCAAAAAGTCAAAAATGCACTTTATATGAGCATGGCCGCCCATATCATCCTGCTGTTGCTGTTGTTCGACTGAAAAGAATAAGAAAGAAGTCGAATTTTAGCTTTCTCTCGGTTTGTTGGAGAAGAAGAGGCTGAAAATCTTCAAGGTAAGTGTTGTTTGTATATTTGGCTCGGTTTTTGTTGGGTTTTCAACTTTAAAACCAGTTTATATGTTTTCTATGTGTTTTGGTGCTTGTTTTTGCTTGTTTAGCTGCTTGAACTCGTGTGCAAGCAGGTTCGGTGGAGTTTTACTTGATTGCTGCACTAGGTGAGTTCTAGACCCCGTTTACATGTGTTTTAAAGTATCTTTGGGGCTGAAAATGTATATAAATGGGCTTTCTCAACTTGTTTCCTTGTAACCGTATGTATATATGTGTATGCTCATGTTCTGAACTTATTTTTGTATTAGGTATGCTTAGAAATGTATGTTTAAGCATAGAACATGTGATGGAACAGGTCTGGGTTGATTCTGAAATGTAGAAATGCATAACCAGTAGTCATGCGCCCAAACAGGGCCCATGCGCCTAGGATTATAGCATGAAACTGCCTAAGTTCAGGCCATGCGCCCAAACAAGGCCCATGCGCCTGGGAATTTCCTTAGAAAATCCTAAGTAGGGGTTCATGCGCCCCAATAGTGTCCATGCGCCCACCCTTTTGCTTAGGCGCCTAAGTGCTAGTCATGCGCCTGAGCAGTTCATGCGCCCAGAATGTAAGCTAAAATGCCTAAGTGTAGGACTCATGCGCCTGAATAGTGTTAATGCGCCAAAGCAGTGCTCGTGCGCCTGCATAGTGCCCATGCGCCTAAACACCTAGAAAATTTTCTAGAATTTTGGGAAATCAAAATTTTAGGGTTTGAACCTGGTTTGACTTGATGCTATTATCTGATTATTTTATTTAGGTTTTGGGTTGTTCTTGTGTTCCTATTTATTATATATTACGTGACTTTACGTGGTGTGATTTTACCCTTATCCGTAAAGTATTATCTTTAATAAAGTGGAAAGATTAATGAAAGTGGAACATAAAGAACGTAAGAAAGTCTTGCAAGCAAATTCACATGAGGTTCACAACCACTAGGTTGTTAGCTCAACTGTGTGCGGTTTAGCTAACCCGTTGGATGCACACAGGGTCAATCGTTGAGATTGAGGGGACCATTGTTGTTGCCCCGGTACTAGAGTCTGCTTTGTGCACCACAGATGGGGTCTATTATTAGACTTCGGCCCAGTACTAGGTTTATACGCATTATTTGGGGGTATAGCACTTTGGTCCATATCTAGGTGAAAGATTAAAAGTAAAAGTTCAAGTGAACGACCATGGAAATGGTGAAAAAAGATATTAATGTTGATAATGAATAATATTGGAATGTATGTATGACGTATGATCACATACAAAAGAGTGAACAGTATTTGAAAGAGTATTTTCTATACAAAACTCATAAAGTATTTTCAATATTTTAAAACTAGAACTCACTCAGCATCGCTGACTTTTATGCATTTTCAGTTGGCAGGTAATTTTGCTGAGGATGGCACACGAGGAGACTACTTGTCAGGGCAGGACTGGCATTTGTTCATGATTAATTACATTGTTGTTTTGTAATGCATTCTAATGATCTTTTGTAACTGATAATAAACACACATGTATTGCTTAACAACAGAATATATTAATTAACGAATGACTTTTGATATTAATTCCGCTGCACTGGTTTATGAACTATGAAATATTTTATACATATCGTGCTATGACTGACCAACTGTGAGGTCTTCTGGAACGGGGCCTTACACCTTCCCAAAACTAAACAAGAACTCTTCATAACCATCTTTGAACACTCTTGCCTCAAGAATCAACTTAAATCAATCAAAATGACAATTGTCGATTCACAAAATCCTTTATTGAGCATACACGCAAGGATAAGAGTTGTAAAAGACAACCTAACTACTCGTATTCACTCAATAAGAATCAAGAAGCAAATTACACTTACCGAATGAAATTAATGAAACGTCAAACAGGAAACGCAATGTTTGATCAATAAAAAAGAAGTCAAATCAAGTTAACTCGCCCTAGTATGTAGTATTTCCTTGTATTTCAATAATAAAGATGCAGCTACAGATAGGTGCATTAAAGTATTCATGAAAGCATAACAAAATACACGGGAAAAGAAATACGTACTAAAAGACATTAAACAACAATAGTTTTCGCAGAGATAGTTATTTGCTTTCCCTAATAACCTTTAATGCTATGAAGTTTTGATCCTCAAACCTTTTCAACACACTCGAAGCCTAATTTCATCAAATCCCATTATAATGATGACTAAAACCACACTAATCAATAAAAAATGGAACATAGGATCTACTGTTTAAACAGAATTCAACACGAACACGAAACCATAGAAATGACCGTTGAAAATCGATACACTCCTTCCCAAAACTAAACAAGAGCCCTCCATAACCATCTTTGAACACTCTTGCCTCAAGAATCCACTTAAATCAATCAAAATGACAAATGTCGATTCACGAAATCCTTTATTGAGCATAAACGCAAGGATAAGAGTTGTAAAGGACAAACTAACTACTCGTATTCACTCAATAAAAATCAAGAATCAAACTAAACTTACCGAATGAAACTAATGAAACGTCGAATAGAACACGCATTGTGTGATCGATAAAAAAAAAGTCAAATCAAGTTAACACATCCTAGTATGCAATATTTCCTTGTGTTTCAATAAAAAAATGCAACTACGGATAGGTGCATTAAAGTATTTATGAAAGATTAACAAAATACATGGAAAAAGAAATACGTACAAAAACACAATAAACAACAATAGTTCTCGCAGAGATAGTTATTTGCGTTCCCTAATAACTTCAATGCTATGGAGTTTTGATCCTAAAACCTTGTCAACACACTCGACGCGTAATTTCATCAAATCCCGTTATAATGATGAATAAAATGACACTAATGAATCACAATGGAACATAGGATCTACTGTTTAAACCAAATTCAACGCGAACACGAAACCATACAAATGACCATTGAAAATCGATACACTCCTTCCCAAAACTAAACTAGAATCACACTAATCAATGCTATGGAGTTTTGATCCTCAAACCTTGTCAACACACTCGAAGCCTAATTTCATCAAATCCTATTATAATGATGACTAGAATCACACTAATCAATCACAAATGGAACACAGGATCTACTGTTTCAACCGAATGCAACACGAGCACGAAACCATACAAATGACCGTTGAAAATCAATACACTCCTTCCCAAAACTAAAGAAGAACTCTCCATAACCATCGTTGAACACTCTTGCCTCAAGAATCCTTTTAAATCAATCAAAATGACAACTGTCGATTCACGGAATCCTTTATTAAGCATAAACGCATAGATAAGAGTTTTAAAGGACAAACTAACTACTCGTATTCACTCAATAAGAATCTATAATCAAATTACACTTACCGAATGAATTTAATGAAACGTCAAACAGGAAACGCAATGTGTGATCAATAAAAAAGAAGTCAAATCAAGTTAACTCGTCCTAGTATGTAAAATTCCTTGTATTTTAATAAAAAATGCAACTACGGATAGGTGCCTTAAAGTATTTATGAAAGATTAACAAAATTCATGGAAAAAGAAATACGTACAAAAACGCAATAAACAACAATAGTTCTCGCGGGGATAGTTATTTGCTTTCCCTAATAACCATCAATGCTATGGAGTTTTGATCCTCAAACCTTGTCAACACAATCGAAGCCTAATTTCATCATATCCCGTTATAATAGTCACTAAAATCACACTAATCAATAACAAATGGAAGATATGATCTACTTGTTAAACCAAATGCAATAGGAACACGAAACAATACAAATGACCGTAAAAAATAGATACACTTCTTCCTAAAACTAAACAAGAACTCTCCATAACCATCTTTGAACACTCTTGCCTGAAGAATCCACTTAAATCAATCAAAATGACAATCGATTCAAGAAATCCTTTATTGAGCATAAACGCATGGATAAGAGTTGTAAAGGACAAACTAACTACTAGTATTCACTCAATAAGAATCAAGAATCAAATTACACTTACCGAATGAACTAATGAAACGTCAAACAAGAAACGTAATATGTGACCGATAAAAATGAAGTCAAATCAAGTTAACTCGTCGTAGTATGTAATATTTCCTAGTATTTCATTAAAAATGCAACTACGGATAGGTGCATTAAAGTATTCATGAAAGATTAACAAAATCCATGGGAAAAGAAATACGTACTAAAAGACAATAAACAACAATAGTTCTCGCAGAGATAGTTATTTGCTTTCCCGAATAACCTTCAATGCTATGGAGTTTTGATCCTCAAACCTTGCCAACACACTCGAAGCCTAATTTCATCAAATCCCATTATAATGATGACTAAAATCACACTAATCAATCACAAATGGAACATAGGATCTACTGTTTCAACCGAATGCAACACGAGCACGAACCCATACAAATGACCATTGAAAATCAATACACCCCTTCCCAAAACTAAAGAAGAACTCTCCATAACCATCTTTGAACACTATTGCCTCAAGAATCCATTTAAATCAATCAAAATGACAATCTTCGATTCACGAAATCCTTTATTGAGCATAAACGCAAGAATAAGAGTTGTAAAGGACAAACTAACTACTCGTATTCACTCAATAAGAATCTAGAATCAAATTACACTTACCGAATGAATTTAATGAAACGTCAAACAGGAAACGCAATGTGTGATCAATAAAAAAGAAGTCAAATCAAGTTAACTCGTCCTAGTATGTAAAATTTCCTTGTATTTTAATAAAAATGCAACTACGGATAGGTGCATTAAAGTATTTATGAAAGATTAACAAAATAAATGGAAAACGAAATACATACATAAACACAATAAACAACAATAGTTCTCACGGAGATAGTTATTTGCTTTCCCTAATAACCATCAAAGCTATGGAGTTTTGATCCTCAAACCTTGTCAACACAATCGGAGCCTAATTTCATCATATCCCGTTATAATAGTCACTAAAATCACACTAATCAATAACAAATGGAAGATATGATCTACTTGTGAAACCAAATGCAGTAGGAACACGAAACAATACAAATGACCGTAAAAAATCGATACACTTCTTACCAAAACTAAACAAGAACTCTCCATAACCATCTTTGAACACTCTTGCCTCAAGAATCCTTTTAAATCAATCAAAATGACAACGTCGATTCACGGAATCCTTTATTGAGCATAAACGCAAGGATAAGAGTTGTAAAGGACAAACTAACTACTAGTATTCACTCAATAAGAATCAAGAATCAAATTACACTTACCGAATGAACTAATGAAACGTCAAACAAGAAACGTAATATGTGACCGATAAAAATGAAGTCAAATCAAGTTAACTCGTCGTACTATATAATATTTCCTTGTATTTCATTAAAAAATGCAACTACGGATAGGTGCATTAAAGTATTCATGAAAGATTAACAAAATCCATGGGTAAAGAAATACGTACTAAAAGACATTAAACAACAATAGTTCTCGCAGAGATAGTTATTTGCTTTCCCTAATAACCTTTAATGCTATGGAGTTTTGATCCTCAAACCTTTTCAACACACTTGAAGCCTAATTTCATCAAATCCTATCATAATGATGACTAAAATCACACTAATCAATCTCAATGGAACATAGGATCTACTGTTTAAACCGAATGCAACGCGAACACGAAACCATACAAATGATCATTGAAAATCGATACACTCCTTCCCAAAACTAAACAAGAACTCTCCATAACCATCTTTGAACACTCTTGCCTCAAGAATCCACTTAAATCAATCAAAATGATAATTTTGGATTCACGGAATCCTTTATTAAGCATAAACGCTAGGATAAGAGTTGTAAAGGACAAACTAACTACTCGTATTCACGCATTAAAAATCTAGAATCAAATTAAACTTACCGAATGAAACTAATGAAACGTCAAAGAGGACACGCATTATGTGATCGATAAAAAAGAAGTCAAATCAAGTTAACTCGTCCTAGTATGTAAAATTTCCTTGTTTTAATAAAAACTGCAACTAAGGATAGGTGCATAAAAGTATTTATGAAAGATTAACAAACTACAAGGGAAAAGAAATACGTACAAAAACACAATAAACAACAATCGTTCTCGCAGAGATAGTTATTTGCTTTCCCTAATAACCTTCAATGCTATGGAGTTTTGATCCTCAAACCTTGTCAACACACTCGAAGCCTAATTTCATCAAATCCCATTATAATGATGACTAAAATCACACTAATCAATCACAAATGGAACATAGAATCTACTGTTTCAACCGAATGCAACACGGCACGAAACCATACAAATGACCGTTGAAAATCAATACACTCCTTCCCAAACTAAAGAAGAAACTCTCCATAACCATCTTTGAACACTATTGCCTCAAGAATCCATTTAAATCAATCAAAATGACAATCGTCGATTCACGAAATCCTTTATTGAGCATAAACGCAAGAATAAGAGTTGTAAAGGACAAACTAACTACTTGTATTCACTCAATAAGAATCTAGAATCAAATTACACTTACCGAATGAATTTAATGAAGCGTCAAACAGGAAACGCAATTTGTGATAAAAAAAAAGAAGTCAAATCAAGTTAACTCGTCCTAGTAGGTAAATTTTCCTTGTATTTTAATAAAAAATGCAACTACGGATAGGTGCATTAAAGTATTCATGAAAGATTAACAAAATCCATGGGAAAAGAAATACGTACTAAAAGACAATAAACAACAATCGTTCTCGCAGAGATAGTTTTTTGCTTTATCGAATAACCTTTAATGCTATGGAGTTTTGATCCTCAAACCTTGTCAACACACTCGAAGCCTAATTTCATCAAATCCCATTATATTGATGACTAAAATCACACTAATCAATAACAAATGGAAGATACGATCTACTTGTTAAACCAAATGCAATAGGAACACGAAACAAAACATACAAATGACCGTAAAAATAGATACACTTCTTCCCAAAACTAAACAAGAACTCTGCATAACCATCTTTGAACACTCTTGCCTCAAGAATCCACTTAAATCAATCAAAATGACAATGGATTCAAGAAATCCTTTATTGAGCATAAACGCAAGGATAAGAGTTGTAAAGGACAAACTAACTACTAGTATTCACTCAATAAGAATCAAGAATCAAATTACACTTACCGAATGAACTAATGAAACGTCAAACAAGAAACGTAATATGTGACCGATAAAAAGAAGTCAAATCAAGTTAACTCGTCGTAGTATGTAATATTTCCTAGTATTTCATTAAAAATGCAACTACGGATAGGTGCATTAAAGTATTCATGAAAGATTAACAAAATCCATGGGAAAAGAAATACGTACTAAAAGACAATAAACAACAATAGTTCTCGCAGAGATAGTTATTTGCTTTCCCTAATAACCTTAATGCTATGGAGTTTTGATCCTCAAACCTTGTCAACACACTCGAAGCCTAATTTCATCAAATCCAATTATATTGATGACTAAAATCACACTAATCAATAACAAATGGAAGATACGATCTACTTGTTAAACCAAATGCAATAGGAACACGAAACAATACAAATGACCGTAAAAAATAGATACACTTCTTCCCAAAACTAAACAAGAACTCTCCATAACCATCTTTGAACACTCTTGCCTCAAGAATCCACTTAAATCAATCAAAATGACAATCGATTCAAGAAATCCTTTATTGAGCATAAACGCAAGGATAAGAGTTGTAAAGGACAAACTAACTACTAGTATTCACTCAATAAGAATCAAGAATCAAATTACACTTACCGAATGAACTAATGAAACGTCAAACAAGAAACGTAATATGTGACCGATAAAAATGAAGTCAAATCAAGTTAACTCGTCGTAGTATGTAATATTTCCTAGTATTTCATTAAAAATGCAGCTACGGATAGGTGCATTAAAGTATTCATGAAAGATTAACAAAATCCATGTCAAAAGAAATACGTACTAAAAGACAATAAACAACAATAGTTCTCGCAGAGATAGTTATTTGCTTTCCCGAATAACCTTTAATGCTATGGAGTTTTGATCCTCAAACCTTTTCAACACACTCGAAGCCTAATTTCATCAAATCCCGTCATAATGATGACTAAAATCACACTAATCAATCTCAATGGAACATAGGATCTACTGTTTAAACCGAATGCAACGCGAACACGAAACCATACAAATGATCATTGAAAATCGATACACTCCTTCCCAAAACTAAACAAGAACTCTCCATAACCATCTTTGAACACTCTTGCCTCAAGAACTCTCCATAACCGAATGAAACTAATGAAATGTTAAAGAGGACATGCATTGTGTGATCGATAAAAAAGAAGTCAAATCAAGTTAACTCGTCCTAGTATGTAAAATTTCCTTGTATTTTAATAAAAACTGCAACTAAGGATAGGTGCATTAAAGTATTTATGAAAGAATAACAAAATACAAGGGAAAAGAAATACGTACAAATACACAATAAACAACAATCGTTCTCGCAGAGATAGTTATTTGCTTTCCCTAATAACCTTCAATGCTATGGAGTTTTGATCCTCAAACCTTGTCAACACACTCGAAGCCTAATTTCATCAAATCCCATTATAATGATGACTAAAATCACACTAATCAATCACAAATGGAACATAGGATCTACTGTTTCAACCGAATGCAACACGAGCATGAACCCATACAAATGACCATTGAAAATCAATACACCCCTTCCCAAAACTAAAGAAGAACTCTCCATAACCATCTTTGAACACTATTGCCTCAAGAATCCATTTAAATCAATCAAAATGACAATCGTCGATTCACGAATCCTTTATTGAGCATAAACGCAAGAATAAGAGTTGTAAAGGACAAACTAACTACTTGTATTCACTCAATAAGAATCTAGAATCAAATTACACTTACCGAATGAATTTAATGAAGCGTCAAACAGGAAACGCAATTTGTGATAAAAAAAAAGAAGTCAAATCAAGTTAACTCGTCCTAGTAGTAAATTTCCTTGTATTTTAATAAAAAATGCAACTACGGATAGGTGCATTAAAGTATTCATGAAAGATTAACAAAATCCATGGGAAAAGAAATACGTACTAAAAGACAATAAACAACAATAGTTCTCGCAGAGATAGTTTTTTGCTTTATCGAATAACCTTTAATGCTATGGAGTTTTGATCCTCAAACCTTGTCAACACACTCGAAGCCTAATTTCATCAAATCCCATTATATTGATGACTAAAATCACACTAATCAATAACAAATGGAAGATACGATCTACTTGTTAAACCAAATGCAATAGGAACATGAAACAATACAAATGACCGTAAAAAATAGATACACTTCTTCCCAAAACTAAACAAGAACTCTGCATAACCATCTTTGAACACTCTTGCCTGAAGAATCCACTTAAATCAATCAAAATGACAATCGATTCAAGAAATCCTTTATTGAGCATAAACGCAAGGATAAGAGTTGTAAAGGACAAACTAACTACTAGTATTCACTCAATAAGAATCAAGAATCAAATTACACTTACCGAATGAACTAATGAAACGTCAAACAAGAAACGTAATATGTGACCGATAAAAAGAAGTCAAATCAAGTTAACTCGTCGTAGTATGTAATATTTCCTAGTATTCATTAAAATGCAGCTACGGATAGGTGCATTAAAGTATTCATGAAAGATTAACAAAATCCATGGGAAAAGAAATACGTACTAAAAGACAATAAACAACAATAGTTCTCGCAGAGATAGTTATTTGCTTTCCCGAATAACCTTTAATGCTATGGAGTTTTGATCCTCAAACCTTTTCAACACACTCGAAGCCTAATTTCATCAAATCCCGTCATAATGATGACTAAAATCACACTAATCAATCTCAATGGAACATAGGATCTACTGTTTAAACCGAATGCAACGCGAACACGAAACCATACAAATGATCATTGAAAATCGATACACTCCTTCCCAAAACTAAACAAGAACTCTCCATAACCATCTTTGAACACTCTTGCCTCAAGAACTCTCCATAACCGAATGAAACTAATGAAATGTTAAAGAGGACATGCATTGTGTGATCGATAAAAAAGAAGTCAAATCAAGTTAACTCGTCCTAGTATGTAAAATTTCCTTGTATTTTAATAAAAACTGCAACTAAGGATAGGTGCATTAAAGTATTTATGAAAGAATAACAAAATACAAGGGAAAAGAAATACGTACAAAACACAATAAACAACAATCGTTCTCGCAGAGATAGTTATTTGCTTTCCCTAATAACCTTCAATGCTATGGAGTTTTGATCCTCAAACCTTGTCAACACACTCGAAGCCTAATTTCATCAAATCCCATTATAATGATGACTAAAATCACACTAATCAATCACAAATGGAACATAGGATCTACTGTTTCAACCGAATGCAACACGAGCATGAACCATACAAATGACCATTGAAAATCAATACACCCCTTCCCAAAACTAAAGAAGAACTCTCCATAACCATCTTTGAACACTATTGCCTCAAGAATCCATTTAAATCAATCAAAATGACAATCGTCGATTCACGAAATCCTTTATTGAGCATAAACGCAAGAATAAGAGTTGTAAAGGACAAACTAACTACTCGTATTCACTCAATAAATCTAGAATCAAATTACACTTACCGAATGAATTAATGAAACGTCAAACAGGAAATGCAATGTGTGATCAATAAAAAGAAGTCAAATCAAGTTAACTCGTCCTAGTATGTAAAATTTCCTTGTATTTTAATAAAAAATGCAACTATGGATAGGTGCATTAAAGTATTTATGAAAGATTAACAAAATAATGGAAAACGAAATACATACAAAAACACAATAAACAACAATAGTTCTCACGGAGATAGTTATTTGCTTTCCCTAATAACCATCAAAGCTATGGAGTTTTGATCCTCAAACCTTGTCAACACAATCGGAGCCTAATTTCATCATATCCCGTTATAATAGTCACTAAAATCACACTAATCAATAACAAATGGAAGATATGATCTACTTGTTAAACCAAATGCAATAGGAACACGAAACAATACAAATGACCGTAAAAAATCGATACACTTCTTACCAAAACTAAACAAGAACTCTCCATAACCATCTTTGAACATTCTTGCCTCAAGAATCCTTTTAAATCAATCAAAATGACAACTGTCGATTCACGGAATCCTTTATTGAGCATAAACGCAAGGATAAGAGTTGTAAAGGACAAACTAACTACTAGTATTCACTCAATAAGAATCAAGAATCAAATTACACTTACCGAATGAACTAATGAAACGTCAAACAAGAAACGTAATATGTGACCGATAAAAATGAAGTCAAATCAAATTAACTCGTCGTACTATATAGTATTTCCTTGTATTTCATTAAAAAATGCAACTACGGATAGGTGCATTAAAGTATTCATGAAAGATTAACAAAATCCATGGGTAAAGAAATACGTACTAAAAGACATTAAACAACAATAGTTCTCGCAGAGATAGTTATTTGCTTTCCCTAATAACCTTTAATGCTATGGAGTTTTGATCCTCAAACCTTTTCAACACACTTGAAGCCTAATTTCATCAAATCCTATCATAATGATGACTAAAATCACACTAATCAATCTCAATGGAACATAGGATCTACTGTTTAACCGAATGCAACGCGAACACGAAACCATACAAATGATCATTGAAAATCGATACACTCCTTCCCAAAACTAAACAAGAACTCTCCATAACCATCTTTGAACACTCTTGCCTCAAGAATCCACTTAAATCAATCAAAATGATAATTTTGGATTCACAGAATCCTTTATTAGCATAAACCTAGGATAAGAGTTGTAAAGGACAAACTAACTACTCGTATTCACTCAATAAAAATCTAGAATCAAATTAAACTTACCGAATGAAACTAATGAAATGTCAAAGAGGACACGCATTGTGTGATCGATAAAAAAGAAGTCAAATCAAGTTAACTCGTCCTAGTATGTAAAATTTCCTTGTATTTTAATAAAAACTGCAACTAAGGATAGGTGCATCAAAGTATTTATGAAAGATTAACAAAATACATGGGAAAAGAAATACGTACAAAAACACAATAAACAACAATCGTTCTCGCAGAGATAGTTATTTGCTTTCCCTAATAACCTTCAATGCTATGGAGTTTTGATCCTCAAACCTTGTCAACACACTCGAAGCCTAATTTCATCAAATCCCATTATAATGATGACTAAAATCACACTAATCAATCACAAATGGAACATAGAATCTACTGTTTCAACCGAATGCAACACGAGCACGAAACCATACAAATGACCGTTGAAAATCAATACACTCCTTCCCAAAACTAAAGAAGAACTCTCCATAACCATCTTTGAACACTATTGCCTCAAGAATCCATTTAAATCAATCAAAATGACAATCTTCGATTCACGAAATCCTTTATTGAGCATAAACGCAAGGATAAGAGTTGTAAAGGACAAACTAACTACTTGTATTCACTCAATAAGAATCTAGAATCAAATTACACTTACCGAATGAATTTAATGAAACGTCAAACAGGAAACGCAATTTGTGATAAAAAAAAAGAAGTCAAATCAAGTTAACTCGTCCTAGTAGGTAAATTTTCCTTGTATTTTAATAAAAAATGCAACTACGGATAGGTGCATTAAAGTATTCATGAAAGATTAACAAAATCCATGGGAAAAGAAATACGTACTAAAAGACAATAAACAACAATAGTTCTCGCAGAGATAGTTATTTGCTTTCCCGAATAACCTTTAATGCTATGGAGTTTTGATCCTCAAACCTTGTCAACACACTCGAAGCCTAATTTCATCAAATCCCATTATATTGATGACTAAAATCACACTAATCAATAACAAATGGAAGATATGATCTACTTGTTAAACCAAATGCAATAGGAACACGAAATAATACAAATGACCGTAAAAATAGATACACTTCTTCCCAAAACTAAACAAGAACTCTGCATAACCATCTTTGAACACTCTTGCCTCAAGAATCCACTTAAATCAATCAAAATGACAATCGATTCAGAAATCCTTTATTGAGCATAAACGCAAGGATAAGAGTTGTAAAGGACAAACTAACTACTTGTATTCACTCAATAAGAATCAGAATCAAATTACACTTACCGAATGAACTAATGAAACGTAAAACAAGAAACGTAATATGTGACCGATAAAAATGAAGTCAAATCAAGTTAACTCGTCCTAGTATGTAATATTTCCTAGTATTTCATTAAAAAATGCAACTACGGATAGGTGCATTAAAGTATTCATGAAGGATTAACAAAATCCGTGGGAAAACAAATACGTACTAAAAGACAATAAACAACAATAGTTCTCGCAGAGATAGATATTTGCTTTCCCGAATAACCTTTAATGCTATGGAGTTTTGATCCTCAAACCTTGTCAACACACTCGAAGCCTAATTTCATCAAATCCCATTATAATGATGACTAAAATCACACTAATCAATCACAAATGGAACATAGGATCTACTGTTTCAACCGAATGCAACACGAGCATGAACCCATACAAATGACCATTGAAAATCAATACACCCCTTCCCAAAACTAAAGAAGAACTCTCCATAACCATCTTTGAACACTATTGCCTCAAGAATCCATTTAAATCAATCAAAATGACAATCGTCGATTCACGAAATCCTTTATTGAGCATAAACGCAAGAATAAGAGTTGTAAAGGACAAACTAACTACTCGTATTAACTCAATAAGAATCTAGAATCAAATTACACTTACCGAATGAATTTAATGAAACGTCAAACAGGAAACGCAATGTGTGATCAATAAAAAAGAAGTCAAATCAAGTTAACTCGTCCTAGTATGTAAAATTTCCTTGTATTTTAATAAAAAATGCAACTATGGATAGGTGCATTAAAGTATTTATGAAAGATTAACAAAATAAATGGAAAACGAAATACATACAAAAACACAATAAACAACAATAGTTCTCACGGAGATAGTTATTTGCTTTCCCTAATAACCATCAAAGCTATGGAGTTTTGATCCTCAAACCTTGTCAACACAATCGGAGCCTAATTTCATCATATCCCGTTATAATAGTCACTAAAATCACACTAATCAATAACAAATGGAAGATATGATCTACTTGTTAAACCAAATGCAATAGGAACACGAAACATACAAATGACCGTAAAAAATCGATACACTTCTTACCAAAACTAAACAAGAACTCTCCATAACCATCTTTGAACATTCTTGCCTCAAGAATCCTTTTAAATCAATCAAAATGACAACTGTCGATTCACGGAATCCTTTATTGAGCATAAACGCAAGGATAAGAGTTGTAAAGGACAAACTAACTACTAGTATTCACTCAATAAGAATCAAGAATCAAATTACACTTACCGAATGAACTAATGAAACGTCAAACAAGAAACGTAATATGTGACCGATAAAAATGAAGTCAAATCAAGTTAACTCGTCGTATATAGTATTTCCTTGTATTTCATTAAAAAATGCAACTACGGATAGGTGCATTAAAGTATTCATGAAAGATTAACAAAATCCATGGTAAAGAAATACGTACTAAAAGACATTAAACAACAATAGTTCTCGCAAAGATAGTTATTTACTTTCCCTAATAACCTTTAATGCTATGGAGTTTTGATCCTCAAACCTTTTCAACACACTGAAGCCTAATTTCATCAAATCCTATCATAATGATGACTAAAATCACACTAATCAATCTCAATGGAACATAGGATCTACTGTTTAAACCGAATGCAACGCGAACACGAAACCATACAAATGATCATTGAAAATCGATACACTCCTTCCCAAAACTAAACAAGAACTCTCCATAACCATCTTTGAACACTCTTGCCTCAAGAATCCACTTAAATCAATCAAAATGATAATTTTGGATTCACGGAATCCTTTATTGAGATAAACGCTAGGATAAGAGTTGTAAAGGACAAACTAACTACTCGTATTCACTCATAAAAATCTAGAATCAAATTAAACTTACCGAATGAAACTAATGAAACGTCAAAGAGGACACACATTATGTGATCGATAAAAAGAAGTCAAATCAAGTTAACTCATCCTAGTATGTAAAATTTCCTTGTATTTTAATAAAAACTGCAACTAAGGATAGGTGCATAAAAGTATTTATGAAAGATTAACAAACTACAAGGGAAAAGAAATACGTACAAAAACACAATAAACAACAATCGTTCTCGCAGAGATAGTTATTTGCTTTCCTAATAACTTCAATGCTATGGAGTTTTGATCCTCAACATTGTCAACACACTCGAAGCCTAATTTCATCAAATCCCATTATAATGATGACTAAAATCACACTAATCAATCACAAATGGAACATAGAATCTACTGTTTCAACCGAATGCAACACGAGCACGAAACCATACAAATGACCGTTGAAAATCAATACACTCCTTCCCAAAACTAAAGAAGAACTCTCCATAACCATCTTTGAACACTATTGCCTCAAGAATCCATTTAAATCAATCAAAATGACAATCTTCGATTCACGAAATCCTTTATTGAGCATAAACGCAAGAATAAGAGTTGTAAAGGACAAACTAACTACTTGTATTCACTCAATAAGAATCTAGAATCAAATTACACTTACCGAATGAATTTAATGAAGCGTCAAACAGGAAACGCAATTTGTGATAAAAAAAAAGAAGTCAAATCAAGTTAACTCGTCCTAGTAGGTAAATTTTCCTTGTATTTTAATAAAAAATGCAACTACGGATAGGTGCATTAAAGTAGTCATGAAAGATTAACAAAATCCATGGGAAAAGAAATACGTACTAAAAGACAATAAACAACAATAGTTCTCGCAGAGATAGTTATTTGCTTTCCCGAATAACCTTTAATGCTATGGAGTTTTGATCCTCAAACCTTGTCAACACACTCGAAGCCTAATTTCATCAAATCCCATTATATTGATGACTAAAATCACACTAATCAATAACAAATGGAAGATATGATCTACTTGTTAAACCAAATGCAATAGGAACACGAAATAATACAAATGACCGTAAAAAATAGATACACTTCTTCCCAAAACTAAACAAGAACTCTGCATAACCATCTTTGAACACTCTTGCCTCAAGAATCCACTTAAATCAATCAAAATGACAATCGATTCAAGAAATCCTTTATTGAGCATAAACGCAAGGATAAGAGTTGTAAAGGACAAACTAACTACTAGTATTCACTCAATAAGAATCAAGAATCAAATTACACTTACCGAATGAACTAATGAAACGTCAAACAAGAAACGTAATATGTGACCGATAAAAATGAAGTCAAATCAAGTTAACTCATCGTACTATATAATATTTCCTTGTATTTCATTAAAAAATGTAACTACGGATAGGTGCATTAAAGTATTCATGAAAGATTAACAAAATCCATGGGTAAAGAAATACGTACTAAAAGACATTAAACAACAATAGTTCTCGCAGAGATAGTTATTTGCTTTCCCTAATAACCTTTAATGCTATGGAGTTTTGATCCTCAAACCTTTTCAACACACTCGAAGCCTAATTTCATCAAATCCTATCATAATGATGACTAAAAACACACTAATCAATCTCAATGGAACATAGGATCTACTGTTTAAACCGAATGCAACGTGAACACGAAACCATACAAATGATCATTGAAAATCGATACACTCCTTCCCAAAACTAAACAAGAACTCTCCATAACCATCTTTGAACACTCTTGCCTCAAGAATCCACTTAAATCAATCAAAATTATAATTTTGGATTCACGGAATCCTTTATTAAGCATAAACGCTAGGATAAGAGTTGTAAAGGACAAACTAACTACTCGTATTCCCTCAATAAAAATCTAGAATCAAATTAAACTTACCGAATGAAACTAATGAAACGTCAAAGAGGACACGCATTATGTGATCGATAAAAAAGAAGTCAAATCAAGTTAACTCGTCCTAGTATGTAAAATTTCCTTGTATTTTAATAAAAACTGCAACTAAGGATAGGTGCATAAAAGTATTTATGAAAGATTAACAAACTACAAGGGAAAAGAAATACGTACAAAAACACCATAAACAACAATCGTTCTCGCAGAGATAGTTATTTGCTTTCCCTAATAACCTTCAATGCTATGGAGTTTTGATCCTCAAACCTTGTCAACACACTCGAAGCCTAATTTCATCAAATCCCATTATAATGATGACTAGAATCACACTAATCAATCACAAATGGAACATAGAATCTACTATTTCAACCGAATGCAACACGAGCACAAAACCATACAAATGACCGTTGAAAATCAATACACTCCTTCCCAAAACTAAAGAAGAACTCTCCATAACCATCTTTGAACTCTATTGGCTCAAGAATCCATTTAAATCAATCAAAATGACAATCGTCGATTCACGAAATCCTTTATTAAGCATAAACGCAAGAATAAGAGTTGTAAAGGACAAACTAACTACTTGTATTCACTCAATAAGAATCTAGAATCAAATTACACTTACCGAAAGAATTTAATGAAGCGTCAAACAGGAAACGCAATTTGTAATCAATAAAAAAGAAGTCAAATCAAGTTAACTCGTCCTAGTAGGTAAAATTTCCTTGTATTTTAATAAAAAATACAACTACGGATAGGTGCATTAAAGTATTTATGAAAGATTAACAAAATACATGGAAAACGAAATACATACAAAAACACAATAAACAACAGTAGTTCTCGCGGAGATAGTTATTTGCTTTTCCTAATAACCTTCAATGCTATGGAGTTTTGATCCTCAAACCTTGTCAACACACTCGAAGCCTAATTTCATCAAATCTTATTATAATGATGACTAGAATCACACTAATCAATCACAAATGGAACATAGGATCTTCTATTTCAACTGAATGCAACACGAGCACGAAACCAACAAATGACTGTTGAAAATCAATACACTCCTTCCCAAAACTAAAGGAGAACTCTCCATAACCATCTTTGAACACGCTTGCCTCAAGAATCCTTTTAAATCAATCAAAATGACAACTGTCGATTCACGGAATCCTTTATTGAGCATAAACGCAAGGATAAGAGTTGTAAAGGACAAACTAACTACTCGTATTCACTCAATAAGAATCTAGAATCAAATTACACTTACCGAATAAATTTAATGAAACGTCAAACAGGAAACGCAATATGTGATCAATAAAAAAGAAGTCAAATCAAGTTAACTCGTCCTAGTATGTAAAATTTCCTTGTATTTAATAAAAAAAGCAACTACGGATAGGTGCGTTAAAGTATTTATGAAAGATTAACAAAATACATGAAAAAAGAAATACATACAAAAACGCAATAAACAACAATAGCTCTCGCGGAGATAGTTATTTGCTTTCCCTAATAACCATCAATGTTATGGAGTTTTGATCCTCAAACCTTGTCAACACAATCGGAGCCTAATTTCATCATATCCCGTTATAATAGTCACTAAAATCACACTAATCAATAACAAATGGAAGATATGATCTACTTGTTAAACCAAATGCAATAGGAACACGAAACAATAAAAATGACCGTAAAAAATCGATACACTTCTTACCAAAACTAAACAAGAACTCTCCATAACCATCTTTGAACACTCTTGCCTCAAGAATCCTTTTAAATCAATCAAAATGACAACTGTCAATTCACGGAATCCTTTATTGAGCATAAACGCAAGGATAAGAGTTGTAAAGGACAAACTAACTACTAGTATTCACTCAATAAGAATCAAGAATCAAATTACACTTACCGAATGAACTAATGAAACGTCAAACAAGAAACGTAATATGTGACCGATAAAAATGAAGTCAAATCAAGTTAACTCGTCGTACTATATAATATTTCCTTGTATTTCATTAAAAAATGTAACTACGGATAGGTGCATTAAAGTATTCATGAAAGATTAACAAAATCCATGGGTAAAGAAATACGTACTAAAAGACAATAAACAACAATAGTTCTCGCAGAGATAGTTATTTGCTTTCCCGAATAACCTTTAATGCTATGAAGTTTTGATCCTCAAACCTTGTCAACACACTCGAAGCCTAATTTCATCAAATCCCATTATATTGATGACTAAAATCACACTAATCAATAACAAATGGAAGATATGATCTACTTGTTAAACCAAATGCAATAGGAACACGAAATAATACAAATGACCGTAAAAAATAGATACACTTCTTCCCAAAACTAAACAAGAACTCTGCATAACCATCTTTGAACACTCTTGCCTCAAGAATCCACTTAAATCAATCAAAATGACAATCGATTCAAGAAATCCTTTATTGAGCATAAACGCAAGGATAAGAGTTGTAAAGGACAAACTAACTACTAGTATTCACTCAATAAGAATCAAGAATCAAATTACACTTACCGAATGAACTAATGAAACGTCAAACAAGAAACGTAATATGTGACCGATAAAAATGAAGTCAAATCAAGTTAACTCGTCGTACTATATAATATTTCCTTGTATTTCATTAAAAATGTAACTACGGATAGGTGCATTAAAGTATTCATGAAAGATTAACAAAATCCATGGGAAGAGAAATACTTACTAAAAGACATTAAACAGCAATAGTTCTCGCAGAGCTAGTTATTTGCTTTCCCTAATAACCTTTAATGCTATGGAGTTTTGATCCTCAAACCTTTTCAACACACTCGAAGCCTAAATTCATTAAATCTCGTCATAATGAAAACTAAAATCACTCTAATCAATCACAATGGAACATAGGATCTACTGTTTAAACCGAATGCAACGCGAACACGAAACCATACAAATGATCATTGAAAATCGATACACTCCTTCCCAAAACTAAACAAGAACTCTCCATAACCATCTTTGAACACTCTTGCCTCAACAATCCACTTAAATCTATCAAAATGATAATTTAGGATTCACGGAATCCTTTATTGAGCATAAACGCTAGGATAAGAGTTGTAAAGGACAAACTAACTACTCGTATTCACTCAATAAAAATCTAGAATCAAATTAAACTTACCGAATGAAACTAATGAAACGTCAAAGAGGACACGCATTATGTGATCGATAAAAAAAAAGTCAAATCAGGTTAAATCGTCCTAGTATGTAAAATTTCCTTGTATTTTAATAAAAACTGCAACTAAGGATAGGTGCATAAAAGTATTTATGAAAGATTAACAAACTACAAGGGAAAAGAAATACGTACAAAAACACAATAAACAACAATCGTTCTCGCAGAGATAGTTATTTGCTTTCCCTAATAACCTTCAATGCTATGGAGTTTTGATCCTCAAACCTTGTCAACACACTCGAAGCCTAATTTCATCAAATCCCATTATAATGATGACTAGAATCACACTAATCAATCACAAATGGAACATAGAATCTACTATTTCAATCGAATGCAACACGAGCACAAAACCATACAAATGACCGTTGAAAATCAATACACTCCTTCCCAAAACTAAAGAAAAACTCCCCATAACCATCTTTGAACTCTATTGGCTCAAGAATCCATTTAAATCAATCAAAATGACAATCGTCGATTCACGAAATCCTTTATTAAGCATAAACGCAAGAATAAGAGTTGTAAAGGACAAACTAACTACTTGTATTCACTCCATAAGAATCTAGAATCAAATTACACTTACCGAAAGAATTTAATGAAGCGTAAAAACAGGAAACGCAATTTGTGATCAATAAAAAAGAAGTCAAATCAAGTTAACTCGTCCTAGTAGGTAAAATTTCCTTGTATTTTAATAAAAAATACAACTACGGATAGGTGCATTAAAGTATTTATGAAAGATTAACAAAATACATGGAAACAAAATACATACAAAACACAATAAACAACAATAGTTCTCGCGGAGATAGTTATTTGCTTTTCCTAATAACCTTCAATGCTATGGAGTTTTGATCCTCAAACCTTGTCAACACACTCGAAGCCTAATTTCATCAAATCTTATTATAATGATGACTAGAATCACACTAATCAATCACAAATGGAACATAGGATCTTCTATTTCAACTGAATGCAACACGAGCACGAAACCAAACAAATGACTGTTGAAAATCAATACACTCCTTCCCAAAACTAAAGGAGAACTCTTCATAACCATCTTTGAACACGCTTGCCTCAAGAATCCTTTTAAATCAATCAAAATGACAACTGTCGATTCACGGAATCCTTTATTGAGCATAAACGCAAGGATAAGAGTTGTAAAGGACAAACTAACTACTCGTATTCACTCAATAAGAATCTAGAATCAAATTACACTTACCGAATAAATTTAATGAAACGTCAAACAGGAAACGCAATATGTGATCAATAAAAAAGAAGTCAAATCAAGTTAACTCGTCCTAGTATGTAAAATTTCCTTGTATTTTAATAAAAAAAGCAACTACGGATAGGTGCGTTAAAGTATTTATGAAAGATTAACAAAATACATGAAAAAAGAAATACATACAAAAACGCAATAAACAACAATAGTTCTCGCGGAGATAGTTATTTGCTTTCCCTAATAACCATCAATGTTATGGAGTTTTGATCCTCAAACCTTGTCACCACAATCGGAGCCTAATTTCATCATATCCCGTTATAATAGTCACTAAAATCACACTAATCAATACAAATGGAAGATATGATCTACTTGTTAAACCAAATGCAATAGGACACGAAACAATAAAATGACCGTAAAAAATCGATACACTTCTTACCAAAACTAAACAAGAACTCTCCATAACCATCTTTGAACACTCTTGCCTCAAGAATCCTTTTAAATCAATCAAAATGACAATTGTCAATTCACGGAATCCTTTATTGAGCATAAACGCAAGGATAAGAGTTGTAAAGGACAAACTAACTACTAGTATTCACTCAATAAGAATCAAGAATCAAATTACACTTACCGAATGAACTAATGAAACGTCAAACAAGAAACGTAATATGTGACCGATAAAAATGAAGTCAAATCAAGTTAACTCGTCGTACTATATAATATTTCCTTGTATTTCATTAAAAAATGTAACTACGGATAGGTGCATTAAAGTATTCATGAAAGATTAACAAAATCCATGGGTAAAGAAATACGTACTAAAAGACATTAAACAACAATAGTTCTCGCAGAGATAGTTATTTACTTTCCCTAATAACCTTTAATGCTATGGAGTTTTGATCCTCAAACCTTTTCAACACACTCGAAGCCTAATTTCATCAAATCCTATCATAATGATGACTAAAATCACACTAATCAATCTCAATGGAACATAGGATCTACTGTTTAAACCGAATGCAACGCGAACACGAAACCATACAAATGATCATTGAAAATCGATACACTCCTTCCCAAAACTAAACAAGAACTCTCCATAACCATCTTTGAACACTCTTGCCTCAAGAATCCACTTAAATCAATCAAAATGATAATTTTGGATTCACGGAATCCTTTATTAAGCATAAACGCTAGGATAAGAGTTGTAAAGGACAAACTAACTACTCGTATTCACTCAATAAAAATCTAGAATCAAATTAAACTTACCGAATGAAACTAATGAAACGTCAAAGAGGACACGCATTATGTGATCGATAAAAAAGAAGTCAAATCAAGTTAACTCGTCCTAGTATGTAAAATTTCCTTGTATTTTAATAAAAACTGCAACTAAGGATAGGTGCATAAAAGTATTTATGAAAGATTAACAAACTACAAGGGAAAAGAAATACGTACAAAAACACCATAAACAACAATCGTTCTCGCAGAGATAGTTATTTGCTTTCCCTAATAACCTTCAATGCTATGGAGTTTTGATCCTCAAACCTTGTCAACACACTCGAATCCTAATTTCATCAAATCCCATTATAATGATGACTAGAATCACACTAATCAATCACAAATGGAACATAGAATCTACTATTTCAACCGAATGCAACACGAGCACAAAACCATACAAATGACCGTTGAAAATCAATACACTCCTTCCCAAAACTAAAGAAGAACTCTCCATAACCATCTTCGAACTCTATTGGCTCAAGAATCCATTTAAATCAATCAAAATGACAATCGTCGATTCACGAAATCCTTTATTAAGCATAAACGCAAGAATAAGAGTTGTAAAGGACAAACTAACTACTTGTATTCACTCAATAAGAATCTAGAATCAAATTACACTTACCGAAAGAATTTAATGAAGCGTCAAACAGGAAACGCAATTTGTGATCAATAAAAAGAAGTCAAATCAAGTTAACTCGTCCTAGTAGGTAAAATTTCCTTGTATTTTAATAAAAATACAACTACGGATAGGTGCATTAAAGTATTTATGAAAGATTAACAAAATACATGGAAAACGAAATACATACAAAAACACAATAAACAACAATAGTTCTCGCGGAGATAGTTATTTGCTTTTCCTAATAACCTTCAATGCTATGGAGTTTTGATCCTCAAACCTTGTCAACACACTCGAAGCCTAATTTCATCAAATCTTATTATAATGATGACTAGAATCACACTAATCAATCACAATGGAACATAGGATCTTCTATTTCAACTGAATGCAACACGAGCACGAAACCAAACAAATGACTGTTGAAAATCAATACACTCCCTCCCAAAACTAAAGGAGAACTCTTCATAACCATCTTTGAACACGCTTGCCTCAAGAATCCTTTTAAATCAATCAAAATGACAACTGTCGATTCACGGAATCCTTTATTGAGCATAAACGCAAGGATAAGAGTTGTAAAGGACAAACTAACTACTCGTATTCACTCAATAAGAATCTAGAATCAAATTACACTTACCGAATAAATTTAATGAAACGTCAAACAGGAAACGCAATATGTGATCAATAAAAAAGAAGTCAAATCAAGTTAACTCGTCCTAGTATGTAAAATTTCCTTGTATTTTAATAAAAAAAGCAACTACGGATAGGTGCGTTAAAGTATTTATGAAAGATTAACAAAATACATGAAAAAAGAAATACATACAAAAACGCAATAAACAACAATAGTTCTCGCGGAGATAGTTATTTGCTTTCCCTAATAACCATCAATGTTATGGAGTTTTGATCCTCAAACCTTGTCACCACAATCGGAGCCTAATTTCATCATATCCCGTTATAATAGTCACTAAAATCACACTAATCAATAACAAATGGAAGATATGATCTACTTGTTAAACCAAATGCAATAGGAACACGAAACAATAAAAATGACCGTAAAAATCGATACACTTCTTACCAAAACTAAACAAGAACTCTCCATAACCATCTTTGAACACTCTTGCCTCAAGAATCCTTTTAAATCAATCAAAATGACAACTGTCAATTCACGGAATCCTTTATTGAGCATAAACGCAAGGATAAGAGTTGTAAAGGACAAACTAACTACTAGTATTCACTCAATAAGAATCAAGAATCAAATTACACTTACCGAATGAACTAATGAAACGTCAAACAAGAAACGTAATATGTGACCGATAAAAATGAAGTCAAATCAAGTTAACTCGTCGTACTATATAATATTTCCTTGTATTTCATTAAAAAATGTAACTACGGATAGGTGCATTAAAGTATTCATGAAAGATTAACAAAATCCATGGGTAAAGAAATACGTACTAAAAGACATTAAACAACAATAGTTCTCGCAGAGATAGTTATTTGCTTTCCCTAATAACCTTTAATGCTATGGAGTTTTGATCCTCAAACCTTTTCAACACACTCGAAGCCTAATTTCATCAAATCCTATCATAATGATGACTAAAATCACACTAATCAATCTCAATGGAACATAGGATCTACTGTTTAAACCGAATGCAACGCGAACACGAAACCATACAAATGATCATTGAAAATCGATACACTCCTTCCCAAAACTAAACAAGAACTCTCCATAACCATCTTTGAACACTCTTGCCTCAAGAATCCACTTAAATCAATCAAAATGATAATTTTGGATTCACGGAATCCTTTATTAAGCATAAACGCTAGGATAAGAGTTGTAAAGGACAAACTAACTACTCGTATTCACTCAATAAAAATCTAGAATCAAATTAAACTTACCGAATGAAACTAATGAAACGTCAAAGAGGACACGCATTATGTGATCGATAAAAAAGAAGTCAAATCAAGTTAACTCGTCCTAGTATGTAAAATTTCCTTGTATTTTAATAAAAACTGCAACTAAGGATAGGTGCATAAAAGTATTTATGAAAGATTAACAAACTACAAGGGAAAAGAAATACGTACAAAAACACCATAAACAACAATCGTTCTCGCAGAGATAGTTATTTGCTTTCCCTAATAACCTTCAATGCTATGGAGTTTTGATCCTCAAACCTTGTCAACACACTCGAAGCCTAATTTCATCAAATCCCATTATAATGATGACTAGAATCACACTAATCAATCACAAATGGAACATAGAATCTACTATTTCAACCGAATGCAACACGAGCACAAAACCATACAAATGACCGTTGAAAATCAATACACTCCTTCCCAAAACTAAAGAAGAACTCTCCATAACCATCTTTGAACTCTATTGGCTCAAGAATCCATTTAAATCAATCAAAATGACAATCGTCGATTCACGAAATCCTTTATTAAGCATAAACGCAAGAATAAGAGTTGTAAAGGACAAACTAACTACTTGTATTCACTCAATAAGAATCTAGAATCAAATTACACTTACCGAAAGAATTTAATGAAGCGTCAAACAGGAAACGCAATTTGTGATCAATAAAAAAGAAGTCAAATCAAGTTAACTCGTCCTAGTAGGTAAAATTTCCTTGTATTTTAATAAAAATACAACTACGGATAGGTGCATTAAAGTATTTATGAAAGATTAACAAAATACATGGAAAACGAAATACATACAAAAACACAATAAACAACAATAGTTCTCGCGGAGATAGTTATTTGCTTTTCCTAATAACCTTCAATGCTATGGAGTTTTGATCATCAAACCTTGTCAACACACTCGAAGCCTAATTTCATCAAATCTTATTATAATGATGACTAGAATCACACTAATCAATCACAAATGGAACATAGGATCTTCTATTTCAACTGAATGCAACACGAGCACGAAACGAAACAAATGACTGTTGAAAATCAATACACTCCTTCCCAAAACTAAAGGAGAACTCTCCATAACCATCTTTGAACACGCTTGCCTTAAGAATCCTTTTAAATCAATCAAAATAACAACTGTCGATTCACGGAATCCTTTATTGAGCATAAACGCAAGGATAAGAGTTGTAAAGGACAAACTAACTACTCGTATTCACTCAATAAGAATCTAGAATCAAATTACACTTACCGAATAAATTTAATGAAACGTCAAACAGGAAACGGAATATGTGATCAAAAAAAGAAGTCAAATCAAGTTAACTCGTCCTAGTATGTAAAAAAAGCAACTACGGATAGGTGCGTTAATGTATTTATGAAAGATTAACAAAATACATGGAAAAAGAAATACGTACAAAAACGCAATAAACAACAATAGTTCTTGCGGAGATAGTTATTTGCTTTCGCTAATAACCGTCAATGATATGGAGTTTTGATCCTCAAACCTTGTCAACACAATCAGAGCCTAATTTCATCATATCCCGTTATAATAGTCACTAAAATCACACTAATCAATAATAAATGGAAGATATGATCTACTTGTTAAACCAAATGCAATAGGAACACGAAACAATACAAATGACCGTAAAAAATTGATACACTTCTTCCCAAAACTAAACAAGAACTCTCCATAACCATCTTTGAACACTCTTGCCTCAAGAATCCACTTAAATCAATCAATATGACAATCGATTCAAGAAATCCTTTATTGAGCATAAACGCAAGGATAAGAGTTGTAAAGGACAAACTAACTACTAGTATTCACTCAATAAGAATCAAGAATCAAATTACATGTTGGACCGAAAGAACCAATGAGCCTGATCAGAAAAACCTTTAAGTCCCACGGACATTACAACAACTGAAGTAGTCTGCAACAGCTGAAGACATCAGCTGATAACAAGGTCTGAAGACAAAGTCTGAAGCTAAAGAGCTGAAGACAAAGTCTGAAGTGAAAGAGCTGAAGACAAAGTCTGAAGACAAGAGCTGAAGACAAAGTCTGAAGCTAAAGAGCTGAAGACAAAGTCTGAAGTGAAAGAGCTGAAGACAAAGACTGAAGACCCAAGTTTCAGATGATTGTCACAACAGCTGAAGAAGACCTCTTTAGTAGTTGTGATGGTTTCCTTTCAGTAGTTATATTTTCTTTTCTGTACTTGTAGTTTCAGTAGTTTTATGTTTCTTCGTGTACTTAGAATACTCTGAGATGTTCTCAGTTGTTGTGAACATTCTCAGTAGTTTGCTTACTTTCAGTAGTTTGTAATAATTCTGTTAGACGTCACTATCAAGTGACATCAGCAGACGTCACATTCCTATATATAAGGAATGCTGACCTAATTGTAATCGGTGCAGCTTAGAAAAACCTAGCAGCCGCCATACCGAAGCATGTGTGCATGAATGTTATTATCCCTTTGCAGAAAACCCTATTTCTATATAACCGTGTACTGTTCCATTGAATATTTATTGTGTTCTTGCTATATTTGTTTAATTCTTGCTCTAATTCCACTATGATTCAACTCTAATTGATCAAACTTAGATCACTGATCTTGACAAATGGTATTAGAGCAGGTTAATCATTGATCGGTTTAACAATTGATCATTGAAACTGCTATTTTGATATCTATAGTTTGATCGAATTAGCATATGTGCAAGAATTGGTTATAAAGATTGATTTTCTGCTGCTTCTGGTTATTTAATTTGAGTTTCTTCTTGGTTCTTATTGAGTTTGTTGTGTTTTTGTGCTAAATCTTTTGAAACTTGATTGATTTGGTTTGAATCTGAGAATGACTACTCCATCTAATGATCCTCACAATACTGGCTCCTCAACCAAGCCTCCGATGCTGGTTAGGAGTGAGTATAAACATATGGCAACGAAGAATGCTCCATCACCTGTCTGTTAACAGTTCAGGTTATTGGACATCTGTGGTTCACGGTCCACACAAGCCTATGGTGAACAATCCGGAGACCAATCAAATGGTTCCGAAGAAGAAGGAGCAACACTCAGATGAAGATCGTAAACTGTTTGAGATTGATGCTAAAGCCCATGGAATTCTGGCCATGGCACTGCCGAATGAAATCTATTCTGGGCTTATGCATCATGAAACTGCTCATGACCTCTGGAATGCTTTGAAGGAACAATTCGGAGGAACTGATGAGGTCTTAGCAAACAACAGAGAAATCCTCGCCCAACAATATGAGACATTCTCTCATAGGAAGGGTGAGACACTGACTCAACAGTTTGAGCGTTTCTCCTGCTTGATCTCTAAGCTGAAAATGGTCAAGCATGAGTATACTAACAGCCAGATGAATAACAGATTCCTCAAATCACTGCCTGAGAGATGGGACACATACACCATTGTCCTACGCTCCAGTGCAAATCTGGATAGCCTATCTCTCACCCAACTCCATGGGAAACTGCTTACATTTGAAAGAGAGATAGAGCAGAAAAGGAAACTGGCATCATCAGGAGAGCTCTCTGATGACGTTGTACCAGGTAACACTGCCTTGGTCGGTCATGAGTCAGAATATGCTGGATCAGAAAGTCATTATGATGAGCATATAGATTTCTCTTCAAACAGTTCTGATCATGCATTTGTTGGTGTTGACAGTCATTCTGGGTGTAATAGTGATAATTTATGCTTTATCATGGATGATTTGCAGGGTATTGCTGATGATGATTTAGAAGAGATGGATATTTTGAGCCAAATGGCCCTGATCAATATCAGATCTCAAAAGTTCTACAAGAGAACTGGTAGGAAATTTCCAGGACTCTCTGGCAAAACCAAAGTTGGTTTTGACAAGAGTAAGTTGAGGTGTCACAAATGCCACAGGCTTGGGCACTTTGCAAGAGAGTGTAGATCGACTGGATCTAACTCCTCTGCACCCTTTGTGACCTTTCCAAGCAATAGTTCACAAAACAAAGGGCAACATCCTGCTAGTTCTGGTCATCACTCACAACCTCAATCTCCTGCATACTTTGTCCCTCAGGGTCCAATGCCATATCCTTATCCCTGCTATTACATGCCACAGCCAAATCCAGTTCATGTCCCTATAGCACAACAACCTCAAGCCCTACCTGAGCCTCAACCATCTCCATCACAATCTCAACCTCATCACAGCTTCTTCACACCAGGAGTTGTTGACTGGAGCAGCTTACCAGATGATCTTTCTGGTTTCAATGAGCAATTATCTGCTGGTGCTGGTCAACATGGTGGTGAACATCCTTTTGGGAATCTTGCTCTCATGGCCCTGGAGTCTACTGAGGGTTCCTGCTCAGATGCTTCATCTTCACAGGTAACCCAGATATCTTGTGAGGCTAAAGCCAAGTTATGTTCTGAATCATGCATAGCTGCCTTTCTCTCTATTAGAGAGGCAAATGTAGCTTTAATCAATCAAAATCTTGAGCTTGAGAAAACTATTTCCAAAAGAAAAGATGAGTATGTGTCTTCACTTAATGACAAAGATGATGAGATTTACAAGCTTAAATGCCAACTTAATGATGAAAAGGCTAAGGTAGAGGTCATACTCGAGAACCACATAAGTCTCAAAGAGACACTTGCAGCTACCCAAGTTGAGTGTGACCGATGGGTAACATCCTGCAAGGGATTTGAAATGCTTCTCAGCAAGCAAACAGCTTCAAATGTGAAGGTTTGGAATAGGTTACAATCATACTGCACCACCTACTGATTTTACTTCAAAATCAATAGTAAAATCTGAAGGTGAAAGTAATTTCCAAACCACACACCATCATGTGATTCATCCTCAAATGATAATACAAAATTAGAGGATGAAGTCAGTGTTAAGATCTCAGCAAATCAATTGCCTGATGGTTTAAATGCTGATAAACACATGAAGCTGAGAAATTCAGATGTTGTTCCTCAAAGTACTCCAAGTACTGAAGGGCAAGTCACAACATCTAAAAAGCATTTCAAATCGGATGAAATAAAAGGATTAACAACTGCTGAGGAATCTATCATACGGTCTTTCAGGACGGATAGAGAACAGCTGAAGAACAAGTCTTCAGTTGTTACCGATCCTTCAGTACTTAACACAAGTACTGAAAGGAGGAAAGTACTGAAGATCACACCTTCAGTAGTTTCCACTTCAGCAGTTGATCAATCCAAGATGAAGAATAAGCCATGTGAAATATGTGGTAAATTCAATCATCTATCTGATGAATGCTGGTACAAAAAGGGTTCCAAACTCAACAGAGATAAGCTCATTAAAGAAGATATAATAAAATGAAAAATGAGTTTGAAACCAAGTTTGTACCACAGTCATCTCAAACTGATAAACCCAAGGCCTCACCAAAATCCAAAAAGAAGGATGGGGTTTATCAGAAAACAGCTGATAGTGTTCCTCATGATAAACATCAGACGAAGTCTGTGAATTTCAAGAAGGAGGAAATGGTGGGTCACAGGAACTCATCAAAAACAAGTACTGATGTGTCAAATGAGCTGAAGGCTTTAGCAACAAATCAGACACAACTTGTTATGATGGTTCAGCATTTGTTGGGGAGAGTTAACCAACTAGATGCACCTGTGATCAAACCACTGAAAAGGAAATCCAAGCCCAAATCTAAGAATTCCATTTCAGCACCATCTCCACCTTCATAGCTGTTAATCATGAGAAACGAGTTATGGTTAAATCTGTTGATGAAAACAGACCCAAAACCAAAAAGGTTTGGGTCTCTAAAGCTAACTAGTTTCTTATGATAAATGCAGGGTTCTTCAGCATGCCAAAGAAGCATCTGGTATGTAGACAGTGGAGGATCTATGCATATGACTGGGAGCAGTTCTCTTCTTAATGACTACTCTAAGGAAAGAAGGGATTTGTCTCATTTGGAAATGATGCTAAGGGTTACATCATCGGGAAAGGATTTGTGTCAAATGGAGAAATCAGATTTGATGATGTTAACCATGTGGAGAATCTCAAGTATAATCTACTGAGTGTCAGTCAGATGTGTGATAAAGGGCATGTTGCACTTTTCACAAGCCAGAACTGCCGGATTCTGTCTTCCAAAGTTCTGAGGCTGATTGACAAGGTATTGGATGAACATACTCTCCTGAAGGCCAACAGGATAGGAAGAGTATATGCCTTGGATTTGTCAAAGAAGATTGCGTTAAAAGGTCATCCTTGCCTGTTCTCCAAGGCCTCTCCTCAGAATCTAAACTGTGGCATAGAAGGCTGGGTCATGTTAATCTCAAAAACATGAATCAGCTGATCCACAATAGTTTAGTAAGAGGTCTACCAATAAAGGAGTTCCTCTGTGATGAAACCTGCACTGCTTGTTTAAAAGGAAAACAACACAAAGTCTCATTCCCTCCTATAGAAGAACCAAAGTCCACTGCCTGCTTGCAATTACTGCACATGGATCTCTTTGGTCCTGTGAGAGTAATGAGCATGGCAAAGAAGAAATACTGTCTGGTAATTGTGGATGATTACTCCAGATTTGTATGGACCTTCTTCTTGCATTCAAAGGATGAGGCTGCTCAGACAATTATTAACTTTGTGTTGTATGTTGAGAAGCAGTATTCCCTATCAGTCAAGTGTATAAGAAGTGATAATGGAACTGAATTTAGAAACCATACACTTGATGATTTCTACCTTTCAAAAGGAATCAAGAGGCAGTATAGCATCCCAAGGACTCCAGAACAAAATGGAGTAGTGGAGAGAAAGAACAGGACCCTAATTGAAGCTGCAAGGTCCATGTTGGCTGACTCTGGTTTGCCACTGACCTTTTGGGCTGAAGCTGTCAACACAGCATGCTATGTGCAAAATAGAGCTTTAGTGAATCAGAGGTTGATGAAGACTCCTTATGAAGTTCTACATCATTTGGCTCCTCTAATTTCATTCTTCAGAGCATTTGGGTGTCCTTGTTACATTCTCAACACAAAGGATCAACTCAAAAGTTTGATTCTAAGGTGGATGCAGGGTATTTTGTTGGGTACTCATCCACTTGCAAGGCTTACAGAGTGTTCAACTGTAGAACAAAGATGGTTGAAGAAACCTTGCATGTGAAGTTCAATGAATCTCCTAAGGACAAAATCCCACAAAACCCTGTGGAGTTGTTTGATCTGGACATACTGCAATATGTTCCTTATCAGCCTCCAGCTGTTGCAGATCATGTGAATTCATCACCTTCTGCAGCTAGTCATCCATCTGGTGGTACTGATGTTCATGATGATCCCAGTACTCACCTATTCAAGTTTAGTGATCAACTGCCTGAGTCTACTCAACTTGATGTTCCTGTAGCTTCAGTAGCACCATCCACAACAAATGCTGATGAGATTTCTGAATCCTCTACTTCATTTGACCTGCCATCTAACACTTGGTTTCAAGAATCTGGATCAACATCTGTTGCTGCTGAGCGCGCTACAAACACTTGCACAGATCTCATAGTGTATCAAGAGCTGAAGAATCACCCAACGTCTCAAATCATTGGTGATATCAATGCTGGTGTCTCAACTAGAAGTCAATTGTCCAACTTCTGCTTCTATGCTCTTTTCATCAGTCAGCAAGAGCCAAAGAACTATCATATTGCATTAAGAGACAATAGATGGGTTGATGCCATGCAGCTTGAGCTTCTTCAGTTCAAAAAGCAGCAAGTGTGGGAACTGGTTCCTCTACTCCCAGGTAAGTGTGCAATAGGCACTAAATGGGTGTTTAGGAATAAAACAGATGAAAATGGGCAAATTGTCAAGAACAAGGCCAGACTGGTTGTCCAGGGGTTTTCACAAGAAGAAGGTATTGATTATGATGAAACCTTTGCCCCTGTAGCCAGACTGGAGGCAATTAGATTGTTCTTAGCCTATGCTGCATTCCACAATCTTAAAGTTTTTCAAATGGATGTCAAAAGTGCATTTTTATATGGTAAAATAAAAGAAGAGGTTTATGTGTGTCAACCACCAGGTTTGAGGATAATAAACATCCTGATTGGGTGTATAAACTTGATAAGGCTCTTTATGGGTTGAAACAAGCTCCTAGAGCCTGGTATGAAACACTGTCAAACTTTCTTCTTCAGAATAATTTCACTAGAGGCTCCATAGATAAAACTTTGTTCATTAAGAAAGTGGGTCAGCATAAGCTCCTTGTTCAAATTTATGTTGATGATATTATTTTTGCTTCCTCTGATCCACAGTTGTGTGATGCATTTACAAAGTTGATGCAACAAAAATTCGAAATGAGTGCCATGGGAGAATTACAGTTCTTTCTAGGTTTGCAAATCAAACAAAAGGCTGATGGAACTTTCATTCATCAGTCAAAATACACAAAAAGTCTTTTGGAAAGTTTGATTTACAACACTGTAAGCCCTGTTCTACTCCCATGTGCAGCACCACACAACTGGATGCAGATCAGAAAGGTAAAGCTGTTGATGAAACACTTTACAGATGTATGATTGGGTCCTTGATGTACTTAACAGCTTCTAGACCAGATATTATGTTTGCAACTTGTGTTTGTGCTAGATTTCAGGCTGCTCCTAAAGAGTCTCATTTGATTGCAGTCAAGAGGATCTTTAGATATCTGCAAGGTACTCAATCTCTAGGTCTTTGGTATTCCACTGGGCACTCTTGCAAATTAGTTGCTTTTTCTGATAGTGACTATGCAGGGTGTAAATTAACTAGAAAATCAACTTCTGGTGGATGTCAATTCCTAGGCAACTGTTTGGTTTCTTGGCAGAGTAAGAAACAAACATCTGTTGCTACATCCACTGCTGAAGCCGAGTACATTGCTGCTGCAAGTTGTACATCTCAGGTACTCTGGCTTCAGAATCAATTACTAGATTATGGCATTACAGAGACTAAGACTCCATTACTAATGGATAGTGCTTCAGCTCTTTGTATTGTCAAGAATCCAGTCCAGCACTCTAGGACCAAACATATTGAGATCAGACACCATTTTATTAGGGATTGTTTTGAAAAAGGTCCGATTGATCCAAAGTTTGTTCCTAGTGCGATGAGCTTGCAGACATATTTACTAAGCCTTTGGACAGTTCAACTTTCCAAAACCTAGTGTTAAGGCTTGGTATGCTGCAGCTAGAATAAGTGACAACTACTGATGATCTCAGTCAACAAGTACTGATAAGCATTCGTATACTACTGTCACAAATAAGTACTGAAGTTCTTTTATCCTCAGTAGTTTTCATAACTACTGAATACTAAATTACTTAAAAGTACTGAAGTACTCATCTGTTGAAAAGAACTGATGTGGTTACAACTACTGCTGTAGTTACAACTGCTGCTGTAGTTACAACTGCTGATGTCAGAATAACAGATAAGTACTGATGACCTATGAAACATCTGAAACTCAGACAAAGTCTGATGAAGTGTTGAGGTCAGAATTAAACAGCTGATGAGCTAAGAATTGACGACAACAGCTGATGAGAAATTTTTCTCTTCAGTTGTTTCTACAACTGCTGCTTCACTTCAAACAACTGAAGCCAAAACCATGTCTTCAGTAGTTTCACAACTACTGATGACTAACACCAAGTCTTCAGTTGTTACAACACCTGAAGCCAAAACCATGTCTTTAGTAGTTTCACAACTACTGATGACTAATACCAAGTCTTCAGTTGTTACAACTTCTGAAAGTTAAAACCAGGTCTGATGACAGCACCAACACTTTCAGTCGTTTTATATCAGCCTTTTCTTACCCTATAAATACCTAAACCTACTTTCAGACGTTTCATTAGCCGTTTTCCGTCCTTCACTCTCTCAACAATGGCGACCATGAAACTCAAACCCAGACACAACTGTGTTGCCTACCTCTCGAAATCGGCCTTCTGGAACAAATTTGATAACGCCATCGATCTTATGGTAGATTCCCAGTACCGAACCGCGTTTCTTCTGAATCCTACCATATACCCCGATTCCCTAAGCCAGTTCTGGACCAACGTCTCTGTGCAAACTAGTGAGAATGATAGCCAAATCACTCTCCAGTCGTTGGTCAACCAGAAACAGGTGGTCATCACTCCGGACATCATTCGACAAACCCTAGATCTACATGATGCCACCTGTGTCACAGAATACCCGAAAGGCACAACCGATATGTCTTTCATCAACAACGGGTATGAAGGAGACTTAAGTGCTACCACCATTCTGAAGAAGCACTTCCATGATGCTGAACGTCTTATATTCCACATGGTGAATGTCTGCCTTGCACCAAAAACCTCCTCATGGGATCAGATGTCCTCCCGATGGCAACAGGTATTATATTCTATCTTTGAACGACAAACTTTAAATTTTTCTGAGATAGTTTTTATGGAACTAAAGGATCTGGCCTTGAAACCTGTGGCAAACAGATGGATATTATATCCCAGGTTTCTCATGGCCATAATTTTAACACAGCTAAAATCAGACGGCCTTGTTGGCCTTGGAGTCCCTGCTCTGGCTGTATTGCCTGAAGTATACTCCAGGCACAACTCTGACCCTACAATGAAAGGGGCTGCCCGGCTGCTCAAACCCAAGCAGCGGGAACCCACAGCCTCCACTTCCAGATCCAAAGTCCCCACCAAACCCAACACCAAAAAGCCTAAAAAGGCTACTCAGGGAGATGAGTCCCCTGAGGATGCCCCTGTACCACCAATACAGGAAACACTTACTGGTTCTAACCCCCCAGTACTGTCAAAGACTCTACCAGCCCTACCCGCTCGGCATCCTCTCAACAGGATCCTGATGCAACCAAAATTGGGGATACCATAATGTTGGAACCTATCTCAATTGAGAAGGTTACCATTGAAGAGCACCAGTCACCCCGGGTGCAATCTGCTTCAAACCTATCTCCAAATGCAACCGCCCCTCAAAGCCTAACATTTATTGTTGCACAAGTGTTGAGTCAGCTGCATTCCTCTCCTCCTCCCCAGACACCAATTACAATGGGGAGAACCTCAACAGCTGAGGAAGAGGACCAAAATGCTGCTGATAACCCACAGCACAGGGGTTAAAATGTTCAATCTCCCCGTGTAGAGGAGGAGGTTAGAACATCTGGTGAGGCTGCCACTTCTACTGATTCAGCAAATGAACAGGATGAAGTTGGTAACATCTCTAAGACCTCACCAGAGGCAACTGCCGATGAAGGACCCAGTCCTGAGGCAGGAAGTCCCCAGAACCAGGACCAAGGGGCACATGCTACACCTGATCTACACTCAGGGCATGTACATCCTGATTCAATCAGGAGGTCAGGTGATTCAGCAAAAACTGATGATGACTTGGGCTTTTTCTACGATGTCTTAGCCCATAACACAATCCTTGAGGCCGAGGTGAGCAGACTCAAAGAACTGCTTGCCAAAATGTCTCAGGATCAAAGTCCATCTGCCCCAATAAACCCACAGATGGCACCTTCATCTGAAGGTTCCCCAAACACTCCGCCACTTCACTCAACTGAGCCACCAGCCACTGTTGTTGGCACCACCTCTCAGGGACAGAACCCCTCTGAGCAGATGGTTGCTACATTTCAAAATTCCTTACCTCTCATCACTCCCATCATCAATGAGATTGTGCATAAAGCCATTGATGAGAGGATCTCCTCGAATCTAAAAACACTTGTTGATGATGCTGTGCAAAAGAAGCTTTCTGCCATTCAAACCCCTGAACCCAATGCACCCAAAAAGGGGGAGTCTAAGGCAGTGAAAGAAAGAAAGAGAAAGAGAGTGGAAGAGGAGAAACAACAGAAAAAGAACAGGAAAAACAGCTGATCACATACAAGAGAAAGAAAAGTGCTGAAACTCAAAAGTCTGATGAAGAGAAATCATTGGAAGATCTGATTAAAGAAGCGGATGAAGCTCACAGCAGATCAATGGACAGAATAATAGATCAACTCTTCAGACAGGGCTTTGATACAGCCACATTAGACACTGAGATCAGAAGGCTGGAGATTAATGAGATACAAGAAAGATGGGCCAGTTATAGTGTGATGGAAAGGGAGAGGTTGGAGATAATGATCAGGTTTATTGCAAAATACTTGGGAAGATCATTAATTGAGATTAAATCATGGACCAGAGACAGTATTATGGCAATAACCACCAGAATCTGTGCTTCTGAAGAATTCAATAAGGGGTTGATTATAGAAGCCTTAGACGAAGCAGGTGCTGGGAAGAGAATGATATGGCCAAGATTTCCAAAGCCAAACTCACCATAAAAATGCTAGATCAGCCTTCCCAAACTCCCTCTCAAAAACAACCAACCCCACAACTCTCCAAATCAACTCAACCCTCAAAACCAACTCCCTTACCCCAAAAACCACCTCAAACCACATCCAGTGATGCACCCAGAAGGAGGAGAAGGGTGTTGAGGATGGTAGAAGAAGAAGAAGAAGATGATGAAGAAGATAGTCTGCCAATCTCTACTGTTCTAAAATTACCTGAGCCCAGAAGTCAACAAATGATCACACCAGACTTTCAGAGGCAAATGGTGAAAGTTAAGATTGAAGAAGAAGAACAGCAGAAACAGCACGATGAGCAACTTTTGAAGATGATTGACAAAGAGTTTCCTCAGTCATCATCTATACAAGCCATGAAGAAACATGCTCAAAGGCTGTATGCTCTCAGGTATACCTTTCAATATCAAAAGGAGAGAGTAAGGATTTGGCCAGACCCCAGGGTTAGTTCTAGAATTCATAAGAAATCCATACCAAGTAGATACAATGGCCAAGTGAGAAAGACCATAGATGCTGCTATTATGTTGGCCATTGTAGTCTCACCCTGGGAAATACTTGAAGACTTCAAGAGAGCCTACAAGTCAAAGATGACCCCTCAAACTCTAATGGAGAACAAAATGGTCAAGAAGGGGTTGTTATACAAGAGGCTTGAAGAGATCAAGAAAAATGAACTCCAGTTGTTATTAGAAGGGACTCACCCAGATGAATTTGCTTACAGAGAGATAACAACTGTTGAGTTGAAAAATGGAAAGACGATAAAGTACTTATCAGAGTACTATGGCCCAGAGTTCTTCTTCGAAGGAGAAGCAGAAGAACTCACTAAGGAGGAACAAGTTGTTCTCCTTGAGGCCTACGTCAGAGAGTCTTATAGACTCATCAATGGGAAGTAGGCTTCATGGTTGGGATAACGGCTCTGTGTCCAGTTCCCCAAGACAGAGTTCCCTTCCATCCTTTGACATTCACATCTACTGAAACCTGTTCCCTGGCCTGTGCTTATCTGATATCTCTAAAGCTGATCAAGAGAGTGTCTGCCAAGAATAAGTGGGACCTCAATAAGCTTAAAGGTTTTGGCTGCATTGGTTCAGGGGGAGTTTGTTGGACCAAAAGAACCAATGAGCCTGATCAGAAAAACCTTTAAGTCCCACGGACATTACAACAACTGAAGTAGTCTGCAACAGCTGAAGACATCAGCTGATAACAAGGTCTGAAGACAAAGTCTGAAGTTAAAGAGCTGAAGACAAAGTCTGAAGTGAAAGAGCTGAAGACAAAGTCTGAAGACAAGAGCTGAAGACAAAGTCTGAAGCTAAGGAGCTGAAGACAAAGTCTGAAGTGAAAGAGCTGAAGACCGAAGACCCAAGTTTCAGATGATTGTCACAACAGCTGAAGAAGACCTCTTCAGTAGTTGTGATGGTTTCCTTTCAGTAGTTGTATTTTCTTTTCTGTACTTGTAGTTTCAGTAGTTTTATGTTTCTTCGTGTACTTAGAATACTCTGAGATGTTCTCAGTTGTTGTGAACATTCTCAGTAGTTTGCTTACTTTCAGTAGTTTGTAATAATTCTGTTAGACGTCACTATCAAGTGACATCAGCAGACGTCACATTCCTATATATAAGGAATGCTGACCTAATTGTAATCGGTGCAGCTTAGAAAAACCTAGCAGCGCCATACCGAAGCATGTGTGCATGAATGTTATTATCCCTTTGCAGAAAACCCTATTTCTATATAACCGTGTACAGTTCCATTGAATATTTATTGTGTTCTTGCTATATTTGTTTAATTCTTGCTCTAATTCCGCTGTGATTCAACTCTAATTGATCAAACTTAGATCACTGATCCTGACATTACACTTACCGAATGAACTAATGAAACGTCAAACAAGAAACGTAATATGTGACCGATAAAAATGAAGTCAAATCAAGTTAACTCATCGTAGTATGTAATATTTCCTTGTATTTCAATAAAAAATGCAACTACGGATAGGTGCATTAAAGTATTCATAAAAGAATAACAAAATCCATGGGAAAAGAAATACGTACTAAAAGTCATTAAACAACAATAGTTCTCGCAGAGATAGTTATTTGCTTTCCCTAATAACCTTTAATGCTATGGAGTTTTGATCTTCAAACCATTTCAACACACTCGAAGCCTAATTTCATCAAATCCCGTCATAATGATGACTAAAATCACACTAATCAATCTCAATAGAACATAGGATCTACTATTTAAAACGAATGCAACGCGAACACGAAACCATACAAATGATCATTGAAAATCGATACACTCGTTCCCAAAACTAAACAAGAACTCTCCATAACCATCTTTGAACACTCTTGCCTCAAGAATCCACTTAAATCAATCAAAATGATAATTTTGGATTCACGGAATCCTTTATTGAGCATAAACGGTAGGATAAGAGTTGTAAAGGACAAACTAACTACTCGTATTCACTCAATAAAAATCTAGAATCAAATTAAACTTACCGAATGAAACTAATGAAACGTCAAAAAGGACAAGCATTGTGTGATCGATAAAAAAGAAGTCAAATCAAGTTAATTCGTCCTAGTATGTAAAATTTCCTTGTATTTTAAAAAAAAATGCAACTAAGGATAGGTGCGTTAAAGTATTTATGAAAGATTAACAAAATACATGGAAAAAGAAATACGTACAAAAACACAATAAACAACAATAGTTCTCGCGGAGATAGTTATTTGCTTTCCCTAATAACCGTCAATGCTATGGAGTTTTGATCCTCAAACCTTGTCAACACAATTAGAGCCTAATTTCATCATATCCCGTTATAATAGTCACTAAAATCACACTAATCAATAACAAATGGAAGATTTGATCTACTTGTTAAACCAAATGCAATAGGAACACGAAACAATACAAATGACCGTAAAAAATCGATACACTTCTTCCCAAAACAAAACAAGAACTCTCCAGAACCATCTTTGAACACTCTTGCCTCAAGAATCCACTTAAATCAATCAAAATGACAATCGATTCACGAAATCCTTTATTAAGCATAAACGCAAGGATAAGAGTTGTAAAGGACAAACTAACTACTAGTATTCACTCAATAAGAATCAAGAATCAAATTACACTTACCGAATGATCTAATGAAACGACAAACAAGAAACGTAACATGTGACCGATAAAAATGAAGTCAAATCAAGTTAACTCGTCGTAGTATGTAACATTTCCTTGTATTTCAATAAAAAATGCAACTACGGATAGGTGCATTAAAGTATTCATGAAAGATTAACAAAATCCATGGGAAAAGAAATACTTACAAATAAACATTAAACAATAATAGTTCTCACAGAGCTAGTTATTTGCTTTCCCTAATAACCTTTAATGCTATGGAGTTTTGATCCTCAAACCTTTTCAACACACTCGAAGCCTAATTTCATCATATCCCGTCATAATGATGACTAAAATCACACTAATTAATCTCAATGGAACATAGGATCTACTGTTTAAACCGAATGCAACGCGAACATGAAACCATACAAATGATCATTGAAAATCGATACACTCGTTCCCAAAACTAAACAAGAACTCTCCATAACCATCTTTGAACACTCTTGCCTCAAGAATCCACTTAAATCAATCAAAATGATAATTTTGGATTCACGAAATCCTTTATTGAGCATAAACGCTAGGATAAGAGTTGTAAAGGACAAACTAACTACTCGTATTCACTCAATAAAAATCAAGAATCAAATTAAACTTACCGAATGAAACTAATGAAACGTCAAAGAGGACACGCATTGTGTGATCGATAAAAAAGAAGTCAAATCAAGTTAACTCGTCCTAGTATGTAAAATTTCCTTGTATTTTAATAAAAACTGCAACTAAGGATAGGTGCATTAAAGTATTTATGAAAGATTAACAAACTACAAGGGAAAAGAAATATGTGTAAAAACACAATAAACAACAATCGTTCTCGCAGAGATAGTTATTTGCTTTCCCTAATAACCTTCAATGCTATGGAGCTTTGATCCTCAAACCTTGTCAACACACTCGAAGCCTAATTTCATCAAATCCCATTATAATGATGACTAAAATCACACTAATCAATCACAAATGGAACATAGGATCTACTGTTTCAACCGAATGCAACACGAGCACCAAACCATACAAATGACCGTTGAAAATCAATACACTCCTTCCCAAAACTAAAGAAGAACTCTCCATAACCATCTTTGAACACTATTGCCTCAAGAATCAATTTAAATCATTCAAAATGACAATCGTTGATTCACAAAATCCTTTATTGAGCATAAACGCAAGAATAAGAGTTGTAAAGGACAAACTAACTACTCGTATTCACTCATTAAGAATCTAGAATCAAATTACACTTACCGAATGAATTTAATGAAACGTCAAACAGGAAACGCAATTTGTGATCAATAAAAAAGAAGTCAAATCAAGTTAACTCCTCCTAGTATGTAAAATTTCCTTGTATTTTAATAAAAATGCAACTACGGATAGGTGCATTAAAGTATTTATGAAAGATTAACAAAATACATGGAAAACGAAATACATACAAAAACACAAAAAACAACAATAGTTCTCGCGGAGATAGTTATTTGCTTTTCCTAATAACCTTCAATGCTATGGAGTTTTGATCCTCAAACCTTGTCAACACACTCGAAGCCTAATTTCATCAAATCCTATTATAATGATGACTAGAATCACACTAATCAATCACAAATGGAACATAGGATCTATTGTTTCAACTGAATGCAACACGAGCAGGAAACCAAACAAATGACTATTGAAAATCAATACACTCCTTCCTAAAACTAAAGGAGAACCCTCCATAACCATCTTTAAACACTCTTGCCTCAAGAATCCTTTTAAATCAATCAAAATGACAACTGTCGATTCACGGAATCCTTTATTGAGCATAAACGCAAGGATAAGAGTTGTAAGGGACAAACTAACTACTCGTATTCACTCAATAAGAATCTAAAATCAAATTACACTTACCGAATGAATTTAATGAAACGTCAAACAGGAAACGCAATTTGTGATCAATAAAAAAGAAGTCAAATCAAGTTAACTCGTCCATTATGTAAAATTTCCTTGTATTTTAATAAAAATGCAACTACGGATAGGTGCATTAAAGTATTTATGAAAGATTAACAAAATACATGGAAAACGAAATACATACAAAAACACAATAAACAACAATAGTTCTCGCGGAGATAGTTATTTGCTTTTCCTAATAACCTTCAATGCTATGGAGTTTTGATCCTTAAACCTTGTCAACACACTCGAAGCCTAATTTCATCAAATCCTATTATAATGATGACTAGAATCACACTAATCAATCACAAATGGAACATAGGATCTACTGTTTCAACTGAATGCAACACGAGCACGAAACCAAACAAATGACTGTTGAAAATCATTACACTCCTTCCTAAAACTAAAGGAGAACTCTCCATAACCATCTTTGAACACTCTTGCCACAAGAATCCTTTTAAATCAATCAAAATGACAACTGTCGATTCACGGAATCCTTTATTGAGCATAAACGCAAGGATAAGAGTTGTAAAGGACAAACTAACTACTCGTATTCACTCAATAAGAATCTAGAATCAAATTACACTTACCGAATGAATTTAATGAAACGTCAAACAGGAAACGCAATGTGTGATCAATAAAAAAGAAGTCAAATCAAGTTAACTCGTCCTAGTATGTAAAATTTTCTTGTATTTTAATAAAAAAAGCAACTACGGATAGGTGCGTTAAAGTATTTATGAAAGATTAACAAAATACATGGAAAAAGAAATACGTACAAAAACGCAATAAACAACAATAGTTCTCGCGGAGATAGTTATTTGCTTTCCCTAATAACCGTCAATGCTATGGAGTTTTGATCCTCAAACCTTGTCAACACAATCAGAGCCTAATTTCATCATATCCCGTTATAATAGTCACTAAAATCACACTAATCAATAACAAATGGAAGATATGATCTACTTGTTAAACCAAATGCAATAGGAACACGAAACAATACAAATGACCGTAAAAATCGATACACTTCTTCCCAAAACTAAACAAGAACTCTCCATAACCATCTTTGAACACTCTTGCCTCAAGAATCCACTTAAATCAATCAAAATGACAATCGATATAAGAAATCCTTTATTGAGCATAAACGCAAGTATAAGAGTTGTAAAGGACAAACTAACTACTAGTATTCACTAAATAAGAATCAAGAATCAAATTACACTTACCGAATGATCTAATGAAACGACAAACAAGAAACGTAATATGTGACCGATAAAAATGAAGTCAAATCAAGTTAACTCGTCGTAGTATGTAATATTTCCTTGTATTTCAATAAAAAATGCAACTACGGATAGGTGCATTAAAGTATTCATAAAAGATTAACAAAATCCATGGGAAAAGAAATACGTACTAAAAGACATTAAACAACAATAGTTCTCGCAGAGATAGTTATTTGCTTTCCCTAATAACCTTTAATGCTATGGAGTTTTGATCCTCAAACCTTTTCAAAACACTCGAAGCCTAATTTCATCAAATCCCGTCATAATGATGACTAAAATCACACTAATCAATCTCAATGGAACATAGGATCTACTGTTTAAACCGAATGCAACGCGAACACGAAACCATACAAATGATCATTGAAAATCGATACACTCCTTCCCAAAACTAAACAAGAACTCTCCATAACCATCTTTGAACACTCTTGCCTCAAGAATCCACTTAAATCAATCAAAATGATAATTTTGGATTCACGGAATCCTTTATTGAGCATAAACGCAAGGATAAGAGTTGTAAAGGACAAACTAACTACTCGTATTCACTCAATAAAAATCTAGAATCAAATTAAACTTTCCGAATGAAACTAATGAAACGTCAAAGAGGACACGCATTGTGTGATCGATAAAAAAGAAGTCAAAACAAGTTAACTCGTCCTAGTATGTAAAATTTCCTTGTATTTTAATAAAAACTGCAACTAAGGATAGGTGCATTAAATTATTTATGAAAGATTAACAAAATACATCGGAAAAGAAATACGTACAAACACACAATAAACAACAATAGTACTCGCAGAGATGGTTATTTGCTTTCCCTAATAACCTTCAATGCTATGGAGTTTTGATCCTCAAACCTTGTCAACACACTCGAAGCCTAATTTCATCAAATCCCATTATAATGATGACTAAAATCACACTAATCAATCACAAATGGAACATAGAATCTACTGTTTCAACCGAATGCAACACGAGCACGAAACCATACAAATGACCGTTGAAAATCAATACACTCCTTCCCAAAACTAAAGAAGAACTCTCCATAACCATCTTTGAACACTATTGCCTCAAGAATCAATTTAAATCATTCAAAATGACAATCGTTGATTCACGAAATCCTTTATTGAGCATAAACGCAAGAATAAGAGTTGTAAAGGACAAAACTAACTACTCGTATTCACTCAATAAGAATCTAGAATCAAATTACACTTACCGAATGAATTTAATGAAACGTCAAACAGGAAACGCAATTTGTGATCAATAAAAAAGAAGTCAAATCAAGTTAACTCCTCCTAGTATGTAAAATTTCCTTGTATTTTAATAAAAATGCAACTACGGATAGGTGCATTAAAGTATTTATGAAAGACTAACAAAATACATGGAAAACGAAATACATACAAAAACACAAAAAACAACAATAGTTCTCGCGGAGATAGTTATTTGCTTTTCCTAATAACCTTCAATGCTATGGAGTTTTGATCCTCAAACCTTGTCAACACACTCGAAGCCTAATTTCATCAAATCCTATTATAATGATGACTAGAATCACACTAATCAATCACAAATGGAACATAGGATCTACTGTTTCAACTGAATGCAACACGAGCACGAAACCAAACAAATGACTGTTGAAAATCAATACACTCCTTCCTAAAACTAAAGGAGAACCCTCCATAACCATCTTTGAACACTCTTGCCTCAAGAATCCTTTTAAATCAATCAAAATGACAACTGTCGATTCACGGAATCCTTTATTGAGCATAAACGCAAGGATAAGAGTTGTAAAGGACAAACTAACTACTCGTATTCACTCAATAAGAATCTAAAATCAAATTACACTTACCGAATGAATTTAATGAAACGTCAAACAGGAAACGCAATTTGTGATCAATAAAAAAGAAGTCAAATCAAGTTAACTCGTCCATTATGTAAAATTTCCTTGTATTTTAATAAAAATGCAACTACGGATAGGTGCATTAAAGTATTTATGATAGATTAACAAAATACATGGAAAACGAAATACATACAAAAACACAATAAAAAACAATAGTTCTCGCGGAGATAGTTATTTGCTTTTCCTAATAACCTTCAATGCTATGGAGTTTTGATCCTCAAACCTTGTCAACACACTCGAAGCCTAATTTCATCAAATCCTATTATAATGATGACTAGAATCACACTAATCAATCACAAATGGAACCTAGGATCTACTGTTTCAAATGACATGAAAATCAATACACTCCTTCCTAAAACTAAAGGAGAACTCTCCATAACCATCTTTGAACACTCTTGCCACAAGAATCCTTTTAAATCAATCAAAATGACAACTGTCGATTCACGGAATCCTTTATTGAGCATAAACGCAAGGATAAGAGTTGTAAAGGACAAACTAACTACTCGTATTCACTCAATAAGAATCTAGAATCAAATTACACTTACCGAATGAATTTAATGAAACGTCAAACAGGAAACGCAATGTGTGATCAATAAAAAAGAAGTCAAATCAAGTTAACTCGTCCTAGTATGTAAAATTTCCGTGTATTTTAATAAAAAATGCAACTACGGATAGGTGCATTAAAGTATTTATGAAAGATTAACAAAATACATGGAAAAGAAATACGTACAAAAACGCAATAAACAACAATAGTTCTCGCGGAGATAGTTATTTGCTTTCCCTAATAACCTTCAATGCTATGGAGTTTTGATCCTCAAACCTTGTCAACACAATCGAGCCTAATTTCATCATATCCCGTTATAATAGTCACTAAAATCACACTAATCAATCACAAATGGAAGATATGATCTACTTGTTAAACCAAATGCAATAGGAACACGAAACAATACAAATGACCGTAAAAATCGATACACTTCTTCCCAAAACTAAACAAGAACTCTCCATAACCATCTTTGAACACTCTTGCCTCAAGAATCCACTTAAATCAATCAAAATGACAATCGATATAAGAAATCCTTTATTGAGCATAAACGCAAGGATAAGAGTTGTAAAGGACAAACTAACTACTAGTATTCACTCAATAAGAATCAAGAATCAAATTACACTTACCGAATGATCTAATGAAACGTCAAACAAGAAACGTAACATGTGACCGATAAAATGAAGTCAAATCAAGTTAACTCGTCGTAGTATGTAACATTTCCTTGTATTTCAATAAAAAATGCAACTACGGATAGGTGCATTAAAGTATTCATGAAAGATTAACAAAATCCATGGGAAAAGAAATATGTACTAAAGACATTAAACAACAATAGTTCTCGCAGAGATAGTTATTTGCTTTCCCTAATAACCTTTAATGCTATGGAGTTTTGATCCTCAAACCTTTTCAAAACACTCGAAGCCTAATTTCATCAAATCCCGTCATTGATGACTAAAATCACACTAATCAATCACAATGGAACATAGGATCTACTGTTTAAACCGAATGCAACGCGAACACGAAACCATACAAATGATCATTGAAAATCGATACACTCCTTCCCAAAACTAAACAAGAACTCTCCATAACCATCTTTGAACACTCTTGCCTCAAGAATCCACTTAAATCAATCAAAATGATAATTTGGATTCACGGAATCCTTTATTGAGCATAAACGCTAGGATAAGAGTTGTAAAGGACAAACTAACTACTCGTATTCACTCAATAAAAATCTAGAATCAAATTAAACTTACCGAATGAAACTAATGAAACGTCAAAGAGGACACGCATTGTGTGATCGATAAAAAAGAAGTCAAACAAGTTAACTCGTCCTAGTATGTAAAATTTCCTTGTATTTTAATAAAAAACTGCAACTAAGGATAGGTGCATTAAAGTATTTATGAAAGATTAACAAAATACATCGGAAAAGAAATACGTACAAAACACAATAAACAACAATATTCTCGCAGAGATAGTTATTTGCTTTCCCTAATAACCTTCAATGCTATGGAGTTTTGATCCTCAAACCTTGTCAACACACTCAAAGCCTAATTTCATCAAATCCCATTATAATGATGACTAAATCACACTAATCAATCACAAATGGAACATAGGATCTACTGTTTCAACCGAATGCAACACGAGCATGAAACCATACAAATGACCGTTGAAAATCAATACACTCCTTCCCAAAACTAAAGAAAAACTCTCCATAACCATCTTTGAACACTATTGTCTCAAGAATCCATTTAAATCAATCAAAATGACAATTGTCGATTCACGAAATCCTTTATTGAGCATAAACACAAGGATAAGAGTTGTAAAGGACAAACTAACTACTCGTATTCACTCAATAAGAATCTAGAATCAAATTACACTTACCGAATGAATTTAATGAAACGTCAAACAGGAAACGCAATGTGTGATCAATAAAAAAGAAGTCAAATCAAGTTAACTCGTCCTAGTATGTAAAATTTCCGTGTATTTTAATAAAAAATGCAACTACGGATAGGTGCATTAAAGTATTTATGAAAGATTAACAAAATACATGGAAAAAGAAATACGTACAAAAACACAATAAACAACAATATTTCTCGCGGAGATAGTTATTTGCTTTCCCTAATAACCTTCAATGCTATGGAGTTTTGATCCTCAAAACTTGTCAACACACTCGGAGCCAAATTTCATCATATCCCGTTATAATAGTGACTAAAATCACACTAATCAATCACAAATGGAAGATATGATCTACTTGTTAAAACAAATGCAATAGGAACACGAAACAATACAAATGACTGTAAAAAATCGATACACTTCTTCCCAAAACTAAACAAGAACTCTCCAGAACCATCTTTGAACACTCTTGCCTCAAGAATCCACTTAAATCAATCAAAATGATAATCGATTCACGAAATCCTTTATTGAGCATAAACGCAAGGATAAGAGTTGTAAAGGACAAACTAACTAATAGTATTCACTCAATAAGAATCAAGAATCAAATTACACTTACCGAATGAACTAATGAAACGTCAAACAAGAAACGTAATATGTGACCAATAAAAATGAAGTCAAATCAAGTTAAGTCGTCTAGTATGTAATATTTCCTTGTATTTCAATAAAAAATGCAACTACGGATAGGTGCATTAAAGTATTCATGAAAGATTAACAAAATCCATGGGAAAGAAATACTACTAAAAGACATTAAACACAATAGTTCTCGCAGAGATAGTTATTTGCTTTCCCTAATAACCTTTAATGCTATGGAGTTTTGATCCTCAAACCTTTTCAACACACTCGAAGCCTAATTTCATCAAACCCGTCATAATGATGACTAAAATCACACTAATCAATCTCAATGGAACATAGGATCTACTGTTTAACCGAATGCAACGCGAACACGAACCATACAAATGATCATTGAAAATCGATACACTCTTCCCAAAACTAAACAAGAACTCTCCATACCATCTTTGAACACTCTTGCCTCAAGAATCCACTTAATCAATCAAAATGATAATTTGGATTCACGAATCCTTTATTGAGCATAAACCTAGGATAAGAGTTGTAAAGGACAACTACTACTCGTATTCACTCAATAAAAATCAGAATCAAATTAAACTTACCGAATGAAACTAATGAACGTCAAAGAAACGCATTGTGTGATCGATAAAAAAAGTCAAATCAAGTTAACTCGTCCTAGTATGTAAAATTTCCTTGTATTTAATAAAAATGCAACTAGGATAGGTGCATTAAAGTATTTATGAAAGATTAAAAAATACATGGAAAAGAAATACTACAAAACACATAAACAACAATCGTTCTCGCAGAGATAGTTTTTGCTTTCCCTAATAACCTTCAATGCTATGGAGTTTTGATCCTCAAACCTTGTCAACACACTCAAGCCTAATTTCATCAAATCCCATTAATAATGACTAAAATCACACTAATCATCACAATGGAACATAGGATCTACTGTTTCAACCGAATGCAACACGAGCACGAAACCATACAAATGACCGTTGAAAATCAATACACTCCTTCCCAAACTAAAGAAAACTCTCCATAACCATCTTTGAACACTATTGCCTCAAGAATCCATTTAAATCAATCAAAATGACAATTGTCGATTCACGAAATCCTTTATTGAGCATAATAAGATAAGAGTTGTAAAGGACAAACTAACTACTCGTATTCACTCAATAAGAATCTAGAATCAAATTACACTTACCGAATGAATTTAATGAAACGTCAAACAGAACGCAATGTGTGATCAATAAAAAGAAGTCAAATCAAGTTAACTCGTCCTAGTATGTAAAATTTCCTTGTATTTTAATAAAAAATGCAACTACGGATAGGTGCATTAAAGTATTATGAAAGATTAACAAAATACATGGAAAAGAAATACGTACAAAACACAATAACAACAATATTTCTCGCAGATAGTTTTTGCTTTCCCTAATAACCTTCAATGCTATGGAGTTTTGATCCTCAAACTTGTCAACACACTCGAGCCAATTTCATCATATCCCGTATAATAGGACTAAAATCACACTAATCAATCACAAATGGAAGATATGATCTACTGTTAAAACAAATGCAATAGGAACACGAAACAATACAATGACTGTAAAAATCGATACACTTCTTCCCAAAACTAAACAAGAACTCTCCATAACCATCTTTGAACACTCTTGCCTCAAGAATCCACTTAAATCAATCAAAATGATAATCGATTCACGAAATCCTTTATTGAGCATAAACGCAGGATAAGAGTTGTAAAGGACAAACTAACTACTAGTATTCACTCAATAAGAATCAAGAATCAAATTACACTTACCGAATGAACTAATGAAACGTCAAACAAGAAACGTAATGTGTGACATAAAAAGAAGTCAAATCAAGTTAGTCCTAGTATGTAAATTCCTTGTATTTCAATAAAAATGCAACTACGGATAGGTGCATTAAAGTATTCATGAAAGATTAACAAAATCATGGGAAAAATACTTACTAAAAGACATAAACACAATAGTTCTCGCAGAGCTAGTTATTTGCTTTCCCTAATAACCTTTAATGCTATGGAGTTTGATCCTCAAACCTTTCAACACACTCGAAGCCTAATTTCATCAAATCCCGTCATAATGATGACTAAAATCACACTAATCATCTCATGGAACATAGGATCTACTGTTTAAACGAATGCAACGCGAACATGAACCATACAATGATCATTGAAAATCGATACACTCTTCCCAAAACTAACAAGAACTCTCCATACCATCTTTGAACACTCTTGCCTCAAGAATCCATTAAATCAATCAAATGATAATTTTGATTCACGGAATCCTTTATGAGCATAAACGCTAGGATAAGAGTTGTAAAGGACAACTAACTACTCGTATTCACTCAATAAAATCAGAATCAATTAAACTTACCGAATGAAATAATGAAATGTCAAAGAGGACACGCATGTGTGAGATAAAAAGAAGTCAAATCAAGTTAACTCGTCCTAGTATGTAAAATTTCCTTGTATTTTAATAAAAACTGCAACTAAGGTAGGTGCATCAAAGTATTTATGAAAGATAAAAAAATACATGGGAAAGAAATACGTACAAAACACAATAAACAACAATCGTTCTCGCAGAGATAGTTTTGCTTTCCTAATAACCTCAATGCTATGGAGTTTTGATCCTCAAATCTTGTCAACACACTCAAAGCCTAATTTCATCAAATCCCATTATATGATGACTAAAATCACACTAATGAATCACAAATGGAACATAGGATCTACTGTTCAACCGAATGCAACACGAGCACGAAACCATACAATGACCGTTGAAAATCAATACACTCCTTCCCAAAACTAAAGAAAACTCTCCATAACCATCTTTGAACACTATTGCCTCAAGAATCCATTAAATCAATCAAAATGACAATTTCGATTCACGAATCCTTTATTGAGCATAAACGCAAGGATAAGAATTGTAAAGGACAAACTACTACTCGTATTCACTCAATAAAATCTAAATCAAATTAAATACCAAATGAACTAATGAAATGTCAAAGAGGACACGCATTGTGTGATCGATAAAAAAGAAGTCAAATCAAGTTAACTCGTCCTAGTATGTAAAATTTCCTTGTATTTTAATAAAAACTGCAATTAGTAGTCATCAAAGTATTTATGAAAGATTAACAAAATACATGGGAAAAGAAATACGTACAAAACACAATAAACAACAATCGTTCTCGCAGAGATAGTTATTTGCTTTCCCTAAAAACCTTCAATGCTATGGAGTTTTGATCCTCAAACCTTGTCAACACACTCGAAGCCTAATTTCATCAAATCCCAATATATAGATGACTAAAATCACTCTAATCAATCACAAATGGAACATAGGATCTTACTGTCTAAACCTAATGCAACACGAACACGAAACCATACAAATGACCGTTGAAAATCAATACATTCCTTCCCAAAACTAAAGTAGAACTCTCCATAACCATCTTTGAACAGTCTTGCCTCAAGAATCCACTTAAATCAATCAAAATGACAATTGTTGATTCGGAATCCTGTATTGCATAAAACAAGGATAAGAGTTGCAAAGGACAAACTCACTACCCGTATTCAATCAATAAGAATCTAGAAGCAAATTACACTTACCAAATGAACTAATGAAATGTCAAACAGGAAACGCAATGTGTGACGATAAAAAGAAGTCAAATCAATTAACTCGTTCTAGTATGTAATATTCCTTGTATTTTAAAAAAATGCAACTACGGATAGGTGCATTAAAGTATTTATGAAAGATTAACAAAATACATGGAAAAGAAATACGTACAAAACACAATAAAACAAAGTTCTCGTGGAGATAGTTATTGCTTTCCCTAATAACTTCAATGCTATGGAGTTTTTATCCTAAACCTTGTCAACACACTCGAGCCTAATTTCATCAATCCCGTTATAATAGTCACTAAAATCACACCAATCAATCGCAAATGGAAGATATGATCTCTTGTTAAACCAAATGCAATATGAACACGAACAATACAAATGACCGTAAAAATCGATACACTTTTCCCAAACTAAACAAGAACTCTCCATAACCATCTTTGAACACTCTTGCCTCAAGAATCCACTTAAATCAATCAAAATGACAATCGATACACGAAATCCTTTATTGAGCATAAACGCAAGGATAAGAGTTGTAAAGGACAAACTAACTACTAGTATTCACTCAATAAGAATCAAGAATCAAATTACACTTACCGAATGAACTAAGAAACGTCAAACAAGAAACGTAATGTGACCGATAAAAATGAAGTCAAATCAAGTTAACTCTAGTAGTTGTAATATTTCCTTGTATTTCAATAAAAAAATGCAACTACGGATAGGTCCATTAAAGTATTCATGAAAGATTAACAAAATCCATGGGAAAAGAATACGTACTACAACATTAAACAACAATAGTTCTCGTAGAGATAGTTATTTGCTTTCCCTGATAACCTTAATGCTATGGAGTTTTGATCCTCAAACCTTGTCAACACACTCGAAGCCTAATTTCATTAAATCTCGTCATAATGAACTAAAATCACTAATCAATCACAATGGAACATAGGATCTACTGTTTAAACCGAATGCAACGCGAACACGAAACCATACAAATGATCATTGAAAATCGATACACCCTTCCCAAAACTAAACAAGAACTCTCCATAACCATCTTTGAACACTCTTGCCTCAAGAATCCACTTAAATCAATCAAAAAATTTAGGATTCACGAATCCTTTATTGAGCATAAACGCTAGGATAAGAGTTTAAAGGACAAACTAACTACTCGTATTCACTCAATAATCTAGAATCAAATTAAACTTACCGAATGAAACTAATGAACGTCAAAGGAACGCATTATGTGATCGATAAAAAAAAGTCAATCAGTTAACTCGTCCTAGTATGTAAAATTTCCTTGTATTTAATAAACTGCAACTAAGGATAGGTGCATAAAAGTATTTATGAAAGATTAACAAACTACAAGGGAAAAGAAATACGTACAAAAACACATAACAACAATCGTTCTCGCAGAGATAGTTATTTGCTTTCCCTAATAACCTTCAATGCTATGGAGTTTTGATCCTCAAACTTGTCAACACACTCGAAGCCTAATTTCATCAAATCCCTTATATGATGACTAAAATCACACTAATCAATCACAAATGGAACATAGAATCTACTGTTTCAACCGAATGCAACACGAGCACGAAACCATACAAATGACCGTTGAAAATCAATACACTCCTTCCAAAACTAAAGAAGAACTCTCCATACCATCTTTGAACACTATTGCCTCAAGAATCCATTAAATCAATCAAAATGACAATCGTCGATTCACGAAATCCTTTATTGAGCATAAACGCAAGAATAAGAGTTGTAAAGGACAAACTAACTACTTGTATTCACTCATAAGATCTAGAATCAATTACACTTACCGAATGAATTTAATGAACGTCAACAGGAAACGCAATTTGTGATAAAAAAAAAGAAGTCAAATCAAGTTAACTCGTCCTAGTATGTAAATTTCCTTGTATTTAATAAAAATGCAACTACGGATAGGTGCATTAAAGTATTCATGAAAGATTAACAAAATACATGGGAAAGAAATACGTACAAAACACAATAAACAACAATAGTTCTCGCAGAGATAGTTATTTGCTTTCCCTAATAACCTTCAATGCTATGGAGTTTTGATCCTCAACCTTGTCAACACACTCGAAGCCTAATTTCATCAAATCCCTTATAATGATGACTAAAATCACACTAATCAATCACAAATGGAACATAGGATCTACTGTTCAACCGAATGCAACACGTACGACCATACAAATACCGTTGAAAATCATACATTCCTTCCCAAACTAAAGAAGAACTCTCCATAACCATCTTTGAACACTATTGCCTCAAGAATCCATTAAATCAATCAAAATGACAATTGTATTCACGAAATCCTTTATTGAGCATAAACCAAGGATAAGAGTTGTAAAGGACAACTAACTACTCGTATTCACTCAATAAAATCTAGAATCAAATTACACTTACCGAATGTATTTAATGAACGTCAAATGAAACGCAATGTGTGATCAATAAAAAAGAAGTCAAATCAAGTTAACTCGTCCTAGTATGTAAATTTCCTTGTATTTAAATAAAAAATGCAACTACGGAGGTGCTTAAAGTATTTAAGAAAGATTAACAAAATACATGGAAAAGAAATACATACAAAAACACATAAACAACAATAGTTCTCGTGGAGATAGTTATTTGCTTTCCCTAATACCTTCAATGCTATGGAGTTTTGATCCTCAACCTTTCATCCCTTTAGTAGTCACTAAAATCACACTAATCAATCACAAATGGAAATATAACTACTTATTAAACCAATGCAATAGGAACACGAACAATACAAATGACCGTAAAAATCGATACACTTCTTCCCAAACTAAACAAGAACTCTCCATAACCATCTTTGAACACTCTTGCCTCAAGAATCCACTTAAATCAATCAAAATGACAATCGATTCACGAATCCTTTATTGAGCATAAACGCAAGGATAAGAGTTGTAAAGGAAACTAACTACTTATTCACTCGATAAGAATCAGAATCAAATTACACTTACCGAATGAAACTAATGAAACGTAAACAGAACGCAATATGTGATCAAAAAACAAGTCAAATCAAGTTAACTCGTCTAGTATGTAATATTCCTTGTATTTCATAAAAAATGCAACTACGGATAGGTGCATTAAAGTATTCATAAAGATTAACAAAATCCTGGAAAAGAAATACGTATTAAAAGACATTAAACAACAATAGATCTCGCAGAGATAGTTATTTGCTTCCCTAATAACCTTAATGCTATGGTTTTGATCCTCAACCTTGTCAACACACTCGAAGCCTAATTTCATTAAATCCTCTTCATAATGAAACTAAAATCACTCTAATCAATCACATGGAACATACGATCTACTGTTTAAACCGAATGCAACGCGAACACGAAACAATACAAATGATCATTGAAAATCGATACACTCCTTCCCAAAACTAAACAAGACTCTCCATAACCATCTTTGAACACTCTTGCCTCAAGAATCCACTTAAATCAATCAAATGATAATTAGATTCACGGAATCCTTTATTGAGCATAAACGCTAGGATAAGAGTTGTAAAGGACAAACTAACTACTCGTATTCACTCAATAAAAATCTAGAATCAAATTAACTTACGAATGAAACTAATGAAACGTCAAAGAGACGCATTGTGTGATCGATAAAAAGAAGTCAAATCAAGTTAACTCGTCCAGTATGTAAATTTCCTTGTATTTTAATAAAAATGCAACTAAGGATAGGTGCATTAAAGTATTATGAAAGATTAACAAAATCCATGGGAAAAGAAATACTTACTAAAGACATTAAACAACAATAGTTCTCGCAGAGATAGTTATTTGCTTTCCCTAATAACCTTTAATGCTATGGAGTTTTGATCCTCAACCTTTTCAACCACTCGAAGCCTAATTTCATCAAATCCGTCATAATGATGACTAAAATCACACTAATCAATCTCAATGGAACATAGGATCTACTGTTTAAACCGAATGCAACGCGAACATGAAACCATACAAATGATCATTGAAAATCGATACACTCGTTCCCAAAACTAAACAAGAACTCTCCATAACCATCTTTGAACACTCTTGCCTCAAGAATCCACTTAAATCAATCAAAATGATAATTTGGATTCACGGAATCCTTTATTGAGCATAACGCTAGGATAAGAGTTGTAAAGGACAACTAACTACTCGTATTCACTCAATAAAAATCAGAATCAAATTAAACTTACCGAATGAACTAATGAAATGTCAAAGAGGACACGCATGTGTGATGATAAAAAAGAAGTCAAATCAAGTTAACTCGTCCTAGTATGTAAATTTCCTTGTATTTTAATAAAAACTGCAACTAAGGATAGGTGCATCAAAGTATTATGAAAGATTAACAAAATACATGGGAAAAGAAATACGTACAAAACCATAAACAACACGTTCTCGCAGAGATAGTTATTTGCTTTCCCTAATAACCTTCAATGCTATGGAGTTTTGATCCTCAAACCTTGTCAACACACTCGAAGCCTAATTTCATCAAATCCCATTATATAGATGACTAAAATCACACTAATCAATCACAATGGAACATAGGATCTACTGTTCAACCGAATGCAACACGAGCACGAAACCATACAAATGACCGTTGAAAATCAATACACTCCTTCCCAAAACTAAAGAAAACTCTCCATAACCATCTTTGAACACTATGCCTCAAGAATCCATTTAAATCAATCAAAATGACAATTTTCGATTCACGAAATCCTTTATTGAGCATAAACGCAAGGATAGAGTTGTAAAGGACAAACTTACTACTCGTATTCACTCAATAAAATCTAGAATCAAATTAAATTACCGAATGAAACTAATGAAACGTCAAAGAGGACACGCATTTGTGATCATAAAAGAAGTCAAATCAAGTTAACTCGTCCTAGTATGTAAATTTCCTTGTATTTTAAAAAATGCAACTAAGGATAGGTGCATCAAAGTATTTATGAAAGATTAACAAATACATGGGAAAAGAATACGTACAAAAACACAATAACAACAATAGTTCTCGCAGAGATAGTTATTTGCTTTCCCTAAAACCTTCAATGCTATGGAGTTTTGATCCTCAACCTTGTCAACACACTCGAAGCCTAATTTCATCAAATCCCATATATAGATGACTAAAATCACACTAATCAATCACAAATGGAACATAGGATCTTACTGTTAAACCTAATGCAACGAACACGAAACCATACAAATGACCGTTGAAAATCAATACACTCTTCCCAAAACTAAAGTAAACTCTCCATAACCATCTTTGAACACTCTTGCCTCAAGAATCCACTAAATCAATCAAAATGACAATTGTTGATTCACGGAATCCTTATTGAGCATAAACGCAAGGATAAGAGTTGTAAAGGACAAACTCACTACCGTATTCATCAATAAGAATCTAGAAGCAAATTACACTTACCGAATGAAACTAATGAAACGTCAAACAGGAAACGCAATGTGTGACCATAAAAAGAAGTCAAATCAATTAACTCGTTCTAGTATGTATTTCCTTGTATTTTAATAAAAAATGCAACTACGGATAGGTGCATTAAAGTATTTATGAAAGATTAACAAAATACATGGAAAAGAATACGTACAAAAACACAATAAACAACAATAGTTCTCGCGGAGATAGTTATTGCTTTCCTAATAACCTTCAATGCTATGGAGTTTTATCCTCAAACCTTGTCAACACACTCGAGCCTAATTTCATCATATCCCGTTATAATAGTCACTAAATCACCAATCAATCCAATGGATATGATCTCTTGTTAAACCAATGCAATATGAACACGAACAATACAAATGACCGTAAAAATCGATACACTTTTCCCAAAACTAAACAACTCTCCATAACCATCTTTGAACACTCTTGCCTCAAGAATCCACTTAAATCAATCAAAATGACAATCGATACACGAATCCTTTATTGAGCATAAACGCAAGGATAAGAGTTGTAAAGGACAAACTAACTACTAGTATTCACTCAATAAGAATCAAGAATCAAATTACACTTACCGAATGAACTAATGAAACGTCAAACAAGAAACTAATATGTGACCGATAAAAGAAGTCAAATCAAGTTAACTCGTCGTAGTTGTAATATTTCCTTGTATTTCAAAAAAAAATGCAACTACGGATAGGTCCATTAAAGTATTTGAAAGATTAACAAATCCATGGGAAAAGAATTACGTACTACAAGACATTAAACAACAATAGTTCTCGTAGAGATAGTTATTTGCTTTCCCTAATAACCTTAATGCTATGGAGTTTTGATCCTCAAACCTTGTCAACACACTCGAAGCCTAATTCATAAATCCGTCATAATGATGACTAAAATCACTCTAATCAATCACAATGGAACATAGGATCTACTGTTTAAACCGAATGCAACGCGAACACGAAACCATACAAATGATCATTGAAAATCGATACACTCCTTCCAAAAACTAAACAAGAACTCTCCATAACCATCTTTGAACACTCTTGCCTCACAATCCACTTAAATCAATCAAAATGATAATTCGGATTCACGAATCCTTTATTGAGCATAAACGCTAGGATAAGAGTTGTAAAGGACAAACTAACTACTCGTATTCACTCATAAAATCTAGAATCAAATTAAACTTACCGAATGAACTAATGAAACGTCAAAGAGGAACGCATATGTGATCGATAAAAAAAAGTCAAATCAAGTTAACGTCCTAGTATGTAAATTTCCTTGTATTTAATAAAAACTGCAACTAGGATAGGTGCATAAAAGTATTTATGAAAGATTAACAAACTACAAGGGAAAAGAAATACGTACAAAACACAATAAACAACAATCGTTCTCGCAGAGATAGTTATTTGCTTTCCCTAATAACCTTCAATGCTATGGAGTTTTGATCCTCAACCTTGTCAACACACTGAAGCCTAATTTCATCAAATCCCATAATGATGACTAAATCACACTAATCAATCACAAATGAACATAGAACTACTGTTTCAACCGAATGCAACACGAGCACGAAACCATACAAATGACCGTTGAAAATCAATACACTCCTTCCCAAAACTAAAGAAGAACTCTCCATAACCATCTTTGAACACTATTGCCTCAAGAATCCTTAAATCAATCAAAATGACAATCGTCGATTCACGAAATCCTTTATTGAGCATAAACGCAAGATAAGAGTTGTAAAGGACAAACTAACTACTTGTATTCACTCAATAAGAATCTAGAATCAAATTACACTTACCGAATGAATTTAATGAGCGTCAAACAGGAAACGCAATTTGTGATAAAAAAAAAGAAGTCAAATCAAGTTAACTCGTCCTAGTAGGTAAATTTTCCTTGTATTTAATAAAAAATGCAACTACGGATAGGTGCATTAAAGTATTCATGAAAGATTAACAAAATACATGGAAAAGAAATACGTACAAAACACAATAAACAAAATAGTTCTCGCAGAGATAGTATTTGCTTTCCTAATAACCTTCAATGCTATGGATTTTGATCCTCAAACCTTGTCAACACACTCGAAGCCTAATTTCATCATATCCCATTATAATGATGACTAAAATCACACTAATCAATCACAAATGGAACATAGGATCTACTGTTTAACGAGCAACGAACACACGAAACCATACAAATAACCGTTGAAAATCAATACATCCTTCCCAAAACTAAAAAGAACTCCCATAACCATCTTTGAACACTATTGCCTCAAGAATCCATTAAATCAATCAAAATGACAATTGTCGATTCACGAATCCTTTATTGAGCATAAACGCAAGGATAAGAGTTGTAAAGGACAAACTAACTACTCGTATTCACTCATAAGATCTAGAATCAATTACACTTACCGAATGAATTTAATGAACGTCAAATTGGAAACGCAATGTGTGATCAATAAAAAGAAGTCAAATCAAGTTAACTCTCCTAGTATGTAAAATTTCCTTGTATTTAATAAAAAATGCAACTACGGAAGGTGCATTAAAGTATTAAGAAAGATTAACAAAATACATGGAAAAGAAATACATACAAAACACAATAAACAACAATAGTTCTCGGGAGATAGTTATTTGCTTTCCCTAATAACCTTCAATGCTATGGAGTTTTGATCCTCAAACCTTGTCATCCCGTTATAGTAGTCACTAAATCACACTAATCAATCACAAATGGAGATATGAACTACTTATTAAACCAAATGCAATAGGACACGAAACAATACAAATGACCGTAAAAAATCGATACACTTCTTCCCAAACTAAACAAGAACTCTCCATAACCATCTTTGAACACTCTTGCCTCAAGAATCCACTTAAATCAATCAAAATGACAATCGATTCACGAAATCCTTTATTGAGCATAAACGCAAGGATAAGAGTTGTAAAGGACAACTAACTACTAGTATTCACTCATAAGAATCAAGAATCAATTACACTTACCGAATGAAACTAATGAAACGTAAACAAGAAACGCAATATGTGACCATAAAAACAAGTCAATCAAGTTAACTCGTCGTAGTATGTAATATTTCCTTGTATTTCAATAAAAAATGCAACTACGGATAGGTGCATTAAACAACAATAGATCTCGCAGAGATAGTTATTTGCTTCCCTAATAACCTTTAATGCTATGGATTTTGATCCTCAAACCTTGTCAACACACTCGAAGCCTAATTTCATTAAATCCGTATAATGATACTAAAATCACTCTAATCAATCACATGGAACATACGATCTACTGTTTAAACCGAATGCAACGCGAACACGAAACAATACAAATGATCATTGAAAATCGATACACTCCTTCCCAAAACTAAACAAGAACTCTCCATAACCATCTTTGAACACTCTTGCCTCAAGAATCCACTTAAATCAATCAAAATGATAATTGGATTCACGAATCCTTATTGAGCATAAACGCTAGGATAAGAGTTGTAAAGGACAAACTACTACTCGTATTCACTCAATAAAAATCTAGAATCAAATTAAACTTACTGATGAAACTAATGAAACGTCAAAGAGGACACGCATTGTGTGATCGATAAAAAGAAGTCAAATCAAGTTAACTCGTCCTAGTATGTAAAATTTCCTTGTATTTTATAAAAAATGCAACTAGGATAGGTGCATTAAAGTATTATGAAAGATTAACAAAATACATGGGAAAAGAAATACTTACAAAAAGACATTAAACAAAATAGTTCTCGCAGAGTAGTTATTTGCTTTCCTAATAACCTTAATGCTATGGAGTTTTGATCCTCAACCTTTCAACACACTCGAAGCCTAATTCATCAAATCCCGTCATAATGATGACTAAAATCACACTAATCAATCTCAATGGAACATAGGATCTACTGTTTAAACGAATGCAACGGAACATGAAACCATACAAATGATCGTTGAAAATCGATACACTCTTCCCAAAACTAACAAGAACTCCCATAACCATCTTTGAACACTCTTGCCTCAAGAATCCACTTAAATCAATCAAAATGATAATTTCGATTCACGAATCCTTTATTGAGCATAAACGCAAGGATAAGAGTTGTAAAGGACACCTAACTACTCGTATTCACTCAATAAAATCAGAATCAAATTAACTTACCGAATGAAACTAATGAAAAAAAAGAAGTCAAATCAAGTTAACTCGCCTAGTATGTAAAATTTCCTTGTATTTTAATAAAAACGCATTGTGTGATGGATAAAAAGAGAAGTCAAATCAAGTTAACTCGTCCTAGTATGTAAAATTCCTTGTATTTTAATAAAATTTAATAAAAACTGCAACTAAGGATAGGTGCATCAAAGTATTATGAAAGATTAACAAATACATGGAAAAGAAATACGTACAAAACACAATAAACAACAATCGTTCTCGCAGAGATAGTTATTTGCTTCCCTAATAACCTTCAATGCTATGGAGTTTTGATCCTCAAATCTTGTCAACACACTCAAAGCCTAATTTCATCAAATCCCATTATATAGATGACTAAAATCACACTAATGAATCACAAATGGAACATAGGATACTGTTTCAACCGAATGCAAGCGAGCACGAAACCACAAATGACCGTTGAAAATCAATACACTCCTTCCCAAAACTAAAGAAAACCTCTCCATAACCATCTTTGAACACACTTGCCTCAAGAATCCATTTAATCAATCAAAATGACAATTTTCGATTCACGAAATCCTTATTGAGCATAAACGCAAGGATAAATTGTAAAGGACAAACTTACTACTCGTATTCACTCAATAAAAATCTAGAATCAAATTAAAATTACCGAATGAAACTAATGAAATGTCAAAGAGGACACGCATTGTGGATCGATAAAAAAGAAGTCAAATCAAGTTAACTCGTCCTAGTATGTAAAATTTCCTTGTATTTAATAAACTGCAATTAACGGATAGTTGCATCAAAGTATTTATGAAAGATTAACAAAATACATGGGAAAAGAAATACGTACAAAACACAATAAACACAATCGTTCTCGCAGAGATAGTTATTTGCTTTCCCTAAAACCTTCAATGCTATGGAGTTTTGATCCTCAAACCTTGTCAACACACTCGAAGCCTAATTTCATCAAATCCCAATATAAATGACTAAATCACTCTAATCAATCACAAATGGAACATAGGATCTTACTGTCTAAACCTAATGCAACACGAACACGAAACCATACAAATGACCGTTGAAAATCAATACATTCCTTCCCAAAACTAAAGTAGAACTCTCCATAACCATCTTTGAACAGTCTTGCCTCAAGAATCCACTTAAATCAATCAAAATGACAATTGTTGATTCATGGAATCCTGTATTATGCATAAACACAAGGATAAGAGTTGCAAAGGACAAACTCACTACCCGTATTCAATCAATAAGAATCTAGAAGCAAATTACACTTACCAAATGAAACTAATGAAATGTCAAACAGGAAACGCAATGTGTGACCAATAAAAAAGAAGTCAAATCGAATTAACTCGTTCTAGTATGTAATATTTCCTTGTATTTTAATAAAAAATGCAACTACGGATAGGTGCATTAAAGTATTTATGAAAGATTAACAAAATACATGGAAAAAGAAATACGTACAAAAACACAATAAACAACAATAGTTCTCGCGGAGATAGTTATTAGCTTTCCCTAATAACCTTCAATGCTATGGAGTTTTTATCCTAAAACCTTGTCAACACACTCGGAGCCTAATTTCATCATATCCCGTTATAATAGTCACTAAAATCACACCAATCAATCGCAAATGGAAGATATGATCTTCTTGTTAAACCAAATGCAATATGAACACAGAACAATACAAATGACCGTAAAAAATCGATACACTTTTTCCCAAAACTAAACAAGAACTCTCCATAACCATCTTTGAACACTCTTGCCTCAAGAATCCACTTAAATCAATCAAAATCGATACAATCGAACACGAAATCCTTTATTGAGCATAAACGCAAGGATAAGAGTTGTAAAGGACAAACTAACTACTAGTATTCACTCAATAAGAATCAAGAATCAAATTACACTTACCGAATGAACTAATGAAACGTCAAACAAGAAACGTAATATGTGACCGATAAAAATGAAGTCAAATCAAGTTAACTCATAGTAGTTTGTAATATTTCCTTGTATTTCAATAAAAAAATGCAACTACGGATAGGTCCATTAAAGTATTCATGAAAGATTAACAAAATCCATGGGAAAAGAATTACGTACTACAAGACATTAAACAACAATAGTTCTCGTAGAGATAGTTATTTGCTTTCCCTGATAACCTTTAATGCTATGGAGTTTTGATCCTCAAACCTTGTCAACACACTCGAAGCCTAAATTCATTAAATCTCGTCATAATGATAACTAAAATCACTCTAATCAATCACAATGGAACATAGGATCTACTGTTTAAACCGAATTCAACGCGAACACGAAACCATACAAATGATCATTGAAAATCGATACACTCCTTCCAAAAACTAAACAAGAACTCTCCATAACCATCTTTGAACACTCTTGCCTCAACAATCCACTTAAATCAATCAAAATGATAATTTAGGATTCACGGAATCCTTTATTGAGCATAAACGCTAGGATAAGAGTTGTAAAGGACAAACTAACTACTCGTATTCACTCAATAAAAATCTAGAATCAAATTAACTTACCGAATGAAACTAATGAAACGTCAAAGAGGACACGCATTATGTGATCGATAAAAAAAAGTCAAATCAGTTAAATCGTCCTAGTATGTAAAATTTCCTTGTATTTAATAAAAACTGCAACTAAGGATAGGTGCATAAAGTATTTATGAAAGATTAACAAACTACAAGGAAAAATACGTACAAACACAATAAACAACAATCGTTCTCGCAGAGATAGTTATTTGCTTTCCCTAATAACCTTCAATGCTATGGAGTTTTGATCCTCAAACCTGTCACACACTCGAAGCCTAATTTCATCAAATCCCATTATAATGATGACTAAAATCACACTAATCATCACAAATGGAACATAGAATCTACTGTTTCAAACCGAATGCAACACGAGCACGAAACCATACAAATGACCGTTGAAAATCAATACACTCCTTCCAAAACTAAAGAAGAACTCTCCATAACCATCTTTGAACACTATTGCCTCAAGAATCCATTTAAATCAATCAAAATGACAATCGTCGATTCACGAAATCCTTTATTGAGCATAAACGCAAGAATAAGAGTTGTAAAGGACAACTAACTACTTGTATTCACTCAATAAGAATCTAGAATCAAATTACACTTACCGAATGATTTAATGAAGCGTCAAACAAAAGGACCGCAATTTGTGATAATAAAAAAGAAGTCAAATCAAGTTAACTCGTCCTAGTAGTAAATTTTCCTTGTTTTTAATAAAAATGCAACTACGGATAGGTGCATTAAGTATTCATGAAAGATTAACAAAAACATGGGAAAAGAAATACGTACAAAACACAATAACAACAATAGTTCTCGCAGAGATAGTTATTTGCTTTCCCTAATAACCTTCAATGCTATGGAGTTTTGATCCTCAAACCTTGTCAACACACTCGAAGCCTAATTTCATCATATCCCATTATAATGATGACTAAAATCACACTAATCAATCACAAATGGAACATAGGATCTACTGTTTCAACCGAATGCAACACGTGTACGAAACCATACAAATAACCGTTGAAAATCAATACATTCCTTCCCAAAACTAAAGAAGAACTCTCCATAACCATCTTTGAACACTATTGCCTCAAGAATCCATTTAAATCAATCAAAATGACAATTGTCGATTCACGAAATCCTTTATTGAGCATAAACGCAAGGATAAGAGTTGTAAAGGACAAACTAACTACTCGTATTCACTCAATAAGAATCTAGAATCAAATTACACTTACCGAATGTATTTAATGGAACGTCAAATTGGAAACGCAATGTGTGATCAATAAAAAAAGAGTCATCAAGTTAACTCGTCCTAGTTGTATGTAAATTCCTTGTATTTAATAAAAATGCAACTACGGATAGGTGCATTAAAGTATTTAAGAAAGATTAACAAAATACATGGAAAAAGAAATACTACAAAAACACAATACAACAATAGTTCTCGTGGAGATAGTTATTTGCTTTCCCTAATAACCTTCAATGCTATGGAGTTTTGATCCTCAAACCTTGTCATCCCCGTTATAGTAGTCACTAAAATCACACTAATCAATCACAAATGGAAGATATGAACTACTTATTAACCAAATGCAATAGGAACACGAAACAATACAAATGACCGTAAAAAATCGATACACTTCTTCCAAAACTAAACAAGAACTCTCCATAACCATCTTTGAACTCTTGCCTCAAGAATCCACTTAAATCAATCAAAATGACAATCGATTCACGAAATCCTTTATTGAGCATAAACGCAAGGATAAGAGTTGTAAAGGACAAACTAACTACTAGTATTCACTCGATAAGAATCAAGAATCAAATTACACTTACCGAATGAAACTAATGAAACGTAAACAAGAAACGCAATATGTGACTCATAAAAACAAAGTAAAATGAAGTTAACTCGTCGTAGTATGTAATATTTCCTTGTATTTCAATAAAAAATGCAACTACGGATAGGTGCATTAAAGTATTCAAGAAGATTAACAAAATCCATGGTAAAAGAAAAACGTATTAAAAGACATAAACAACATAGATCTCGCAGAGATAGTTATTTGCTTCCCTAATAACCTTTAATGCCTAATCAATCACAATGGAACATACGATCTACTGTTTAAACCGAATGCAACGCGAACACGAAACAATACAAATGATCATTGAAAATCGATACACTCCTTCCCAAAACTAAACAAGAAAACTCTCCATAACATCTTTGAACACTCTTGCCTCAAGAATCCACTTAAAATCAATCAAAATGATAATTTAGGATTCACGGAATCCTTTATTGAGCATAAACGCTAGGATAAGAGTTGTAAAGGACAAACTAACTACTCGTATTCACTCAATAAAAATCTAGAATCAAATTAAACTTACTGAATGAAACTAATGAAACGTCAAAGAGGACACGCATTGTGTGATCGATAAAAAAGAAGTCAAATCAAGTTAGCTCGTCCTAGTATGTAAAATTTCCTTGTATTTAAATAAAAAATGCAACTACGGATAGGTGCATTAAAGTATTTAAGAAAGATTAACAAAATACATGGAAAATGAAATACATACAAAAACACAATAAACAACAATAGTTCTCGTGGAGATAGTTATTTGCTTTCCCTAATAACCTTCAATGCTATGGAGTTTTGATCCTCAAACCTTGTCATCCCGTTATAGTAGTCACTAAAATGACACTAATCAATCACTAATGGAAGATATGAACTACTTATTAAAAAACCAATGCAATAGGAACACGAAACAATACAAATGACCGTAAAAAATCGATACACTTCTTCCCAAAAACTAAACAAGAAACTCTCCATAACCATCTTTGAACACTCTTGCCTCAAGAATCCACTTAAATCAATCAAAATGACAATCGATTCACGAAATCCTTTATTGAGCATAAACACAAGGATAAGAGTTGTAAAGGACAAACTAAACTACTAGTATTCACTCGATAAGAATCAAGAATCAAATTACACTTACCGAATGAACTAATGAAACGTCAAACAAGAAACGCAAATGTGACTCATAAAAACAAAGTCAAATCAAGTTAACTCGTCGTAGTATGTAAAATTCCTTGTATTTCAATAAAAAATGCAACTACGGATAGGTGCATTAAAGTATTCATGAAAGATTAACAAAATCCATGGTAAAAGAAAAAAAACGTATTAAAAGACATTAAACAACAATAGATCTCGCAGAGATAGTTATTTGCTTCCCTAATAACTTTAATGCTATGGAGTTTTGATCCTCAAACCTTGTCAACACACTCGAAGCCTAATTTCATTAAATCTCGTCATAATGATAACTAAAATCACTCTAATCAATCACAATGGAACATAGGATCTACTGTTTAAACCGAATGCAACGCGAACACGAAACCATACAAATGATCATTGAAAATCGATACACTCCTTCCCAAAACTAAACAAGAACTCTCCATAACCATCTTTGAACACCCTTGCCTCAAGAATCCACTTAAATCAATCAAAATGATAATTAGGATTCACGGAATCCTTTATTGAGCATAAACGCTAGGATAAGAGTTGTAAAGGACAAATAACTACTCGTATTCACTCAATAAAAATCTAGAATCAAATTAAACTTGACTGAATGAAACTAATGAAACGTCAAAAAGAGGACACGCATGTGTGATCGATAAAAAAGAAGTCAAATCAAGTTAACTCGTCCAAGTATGTAAAATTTCCTTGTATTTTAATAAAAAATGCAACTAAGGATAGGTGCATTAAAGTATTTATGAAAGATTAACAAAATACATGGGAAAAGAAATACGTACAAAAACACAATAAACAACAATAGTTCTCGCAGAGATAGTTATTTGCTTCCCTAATAACCTTCAATGCTATGGAGTTTTGATCCTCAAACCTTGTCAACACACTCGAAGCCTAATTTCATCATATCCATTATAATGATGACTAAAATCACACTAATCAATCACAAAGGGAACATAGGATCTACTGTTTCAACCGAATGCAACACGTGTACGAAACCATACAAATAAACGTTGAAAATCAATACATTCTTCCCAAAACTAAAGAACTCTCCATAACCATCTTTGAAACACTATTGCCTCAAGAATCCATTTAAATCAATCAAAATGACAATTGTCGATTCACGAAATCCTTTATTGAGCATAAACGCAAGGATAAGAGTTGTAAAGGACAAACTAACTACTTGTTTTCACTCAATAAGAATCTAGAATCAAATTACACTTACCGAATGTATTTAATGAAACGTCAAATTGGAAACGCAATGTGTGATCAATAAAAAAGAAGTCAAATCAAGTTAACTCGTCTAGTATGTTAAATTCCTTGTATTTTAAATAAAAATGCAACTACGGATAGGTGCATTAAAGTATTAAGAAAGATTAACAAAATACATGGGAAAAGAAATACAACAAAAAACACAATAAACAACAATAGTTCTCGTGGAGATAGTTATTTGCTTTCCCTAATAACCTTCAATGCTATGGAGTTTGATCCTCAAACCTTGTCATCCGTTATAATAGTCACTAAAATCCCACTAATCAATCACAAATGGAAGATATGATCTACTTATTAAAACCAAATGCAATAGGAACACGAAACAATACAAATGACCGTTAAAAAATCGATACACTTCTTCCAAATCCAATCAAGAACTCTCCATAACCATCTTTGAACACTCTTGCCTCAAGAATCCACTTAAATCAATCAAAATGACAATCGATTCACGAAATCCTTTATTGAGCATAAACGCAAGGATAAGAGTTGTAAAGGACACAACTAACTACTAGTATTCACTCGATAAGAATCAAGAATCAAATTACACTTACAGAATGAAACTAATGAAACGTCAAACAAGAAACGCAATATGTGTGACGATAAAAAGGAAGTCAAATCAAGTTAACTCGTCGTAGTATGTAATATTTCCTTGTATTTCAATAAAAAATGCAACTACGGATAGGTGCATTAAAGTATTCATGAAAGATTAACAAAATCCATGGTAAAAGAAATACGTACAAAACACATTAAACAACAATAGATCTCGCAGAGAGAGTTATTTGCTTCCCTAATAACCTTTAATGCTATGGAGTTTTGATCCTCAAACCTTGTCAACACACTCGAAGCCTAATTTCATCAGATCCCGTCATAATGATGACCAAAATGATACTAATCAATCACAATGGAACATAGGATCTACTGTTTAAACCGAATGCAACGTGAACACGAAACCATACAAATGATCATTGAAAATCGATACACTCCTTCCAAAACTAAACAAGAACTCTCCATAACCATCTTTGAACACTCTTGCCTCAAGAATCCACTTAAATCAATCAAAATGACAATCGATTCACGAAATCCTTTATTGAGCATAAACGCAAGGATAAGAGTTGTAAAGGACAAACTAACTACTAGTATTCACTCGATAAGAATCAAGAATCAAATTACACTTACCGAATGAAACTAATGAAACGTAAAACAAGAAACGCAATATGTGATCATAAAAACAAAGTCAAATCAAGTTAACTCGTCCTAGTATGTAAAATTTCCTTGTATTTCAAAAAAATGCAACTACGGATAGGTGCATTAAAGTATTCATGAAAGATTAACAAAATCCATGGTAAGAAAATAGTATTACAAAAACACATAAACAACATAGTTCTCGCAGAGATAGTTATTTGCTTCCCTAATAACCTTCAATGCTATGGGTTTTGATCCTCAAACCTTGTCATCCCGTTATAGTAGTCACTAAAATCACACTAATCAATCACAAATGGAAGATATGACTACTTATTAAACCAAATGCAATAGGAACACGAAACAATACAAATGACCGTAAAAAATCGATACACTTCTTCCAAAACTAAACAAGAACTCTCCATAACCATCTTTGAACACTTGCCTCAAGAATCCACTTAAATCAATCAAAATGACAATTGTCGATTCACGGATCCTTTATTGAGCATAAACGCAAGGATAAGAGTTGTAAAGGACAAACTAACTACTCGTATTCACTCAATAAGAATCTAGAATCAAATTACACTTACCGAATGAAACTAATGAAACGTCAACAGGAAACGCAATGTGTGACCAATAAAAAAGAAGTCAAATCAATTAACTCGTTCTAGTATGTAAATTTCCTTGTATTTAATAAAAAATGCAACTACGGATAGGTGCATTAAAGTATTTATGAAAGATTAACAAAATACATGGAAAAAGAAATACGTACAAAAACACAATAAACAACAATAGTTCTCGCGGAGATAGTTATTTGCTTTCCTAATAACCTTCAATGCTATGGAGTTTTGATCCTCAAAATTGTCAACACACTCGAAGCCTAATTTCATCATATCCCGTATAATAGTCACTAAAATCACACTAATCAATCACAAATGGAAGATATGATCTACTGTTTAAACCAAATGCAATATGAACACAGAACAATACAAATGACCGTAAAAAATCGATACACTTTTTCCCAAAACTAAACAAGAACTCTCCATAACCATCTTTGAACACTCTTGCCTCAAGAATCCACTTAAATCAATCAAAATGACAATCGATACACGAAATCCTTTATTGAGCATAAAGGCAAGGATAAGAGTTGTAAAGGACAAACTAACTACTAGTATTCACTCAATAAGAATCAAGAATCAAATTACACTTACCGAATGAACTAATGAAACGTCAAACAAGAAACGTAATATGTGACCGATAAAAATGAAGTCAAATCAAGTTAACTCGTAGTAGTATGTAATATTTCCTTGTATTTCAATAAAAAAATGCAACTACGGATAGGTGCATTAAAGTATTCATGAAAGATTAACAAATCCATGGGAAAGAAATACGTACTACAAGACATTAAACAACAATAGTTCTCGCAGAGATAGTTATTTGCTTTCCCTAATAACCTTAATGCTATGGAGTTTTGATCCTCAAACCTTGTCAACACACTCGAAGCCTAATTTCATCAAATCCGTCATAATGATGACTAAAATCACACTAATCATCACAATGGAACATAGGATCTATGTTAAACCGAATGCAACGCGAACACGAAACCATACAAATGATCATTGAAAATCGATACACCTTCCAAAAACTAACAAGAACTCTCCATAACCATCTTTGAACACTCTTGCCTCAAGAATCCACTTAAATCAATCAAAATGATAATTTAGGATTCACGGAATCCTTTATTGAGCATAAACGCTAGGATAAGAGTTGTAAAGGACAAACTAACTACTCGTATTCACTCAATAAAATCTAGAATCAAATTAAACTTACCGAATGAAACTAATGAAACGTCAAAGAGGAACACGCATTGTGTGATCGATAAAAAAAGTCAAATCAAGTTAACTCGTCCTAGTATGTAAAATTCCTTGTATTTTAATAAAAACTGCAACTAAGGATAGGTGCATTAAAGTATTTATGAAAGATTAACAAAATACAAGGGAAAAGAAATACGTACAAAAAACACATAAACAACAATCGTTCTCGCAGAGATAGTTATTTGCTTTCCCTAATAACCTTCAATGCTATGGAGTTTTGATCCTCAAACCTTGTCAACACACTCGAAGCCTAATTTCATCAATCCCATTATAATGATGACTAAAATCACACTAATCAATCACAAATGGAACATAGAATCTACTGTTCAACCGAATGCAACACGAGCACGAACCATAAAAATGACCGTGAAAATCAATACATCCTTCCCAAATAAAGAAGAACTCTCCATAACCATCTTTGAACATTGCCTCAAGAATCCATTAAATCAATCAAAATGACAATCGTCGATTTCACGAAATCTTATTGAGCATAAACGCAAGAATAAGAGTTGTAAAGGACAAACTAACTACTTGTATTCACTCAATAAGAATCTAGAATCAAATTACACTTACCGAATGAATTTAATGAAGCGTCAAACAGGAAACGCAATTTGTGATAACTAAAAAGAAGTCAAATCAAGTTAACTCGTCCTAGTAGGTAAATTTTCTTGTATTTTAATAAAAATGCAACTACGGATAGGTGCATTAAAGTATTCATGAAAGATTAACAAAATACATGGGAAAAAGAAATACGTACAAAAACACAATAAACAACAATAGTTCTCGCAGAGATAGTTATTTGCTTTCCCTAATAACCTTCAATGCTATGGAGTTTTGATCCTCAAACCTTGTCAACACACTCGAAGCCTAATTTCATCATATCCCATTATAATGATGACTAAAATCACACTAATAAATCACAAATGGAAAATAGGATCTACTGTTTCAACCGAATGCAACCGTGTACAAACCATAACAAATAACCGTTGAAAATCAATACATTCCTTCCCAAAAAAAGAAGAACTCTCCATAACATCTTTGAACACTATTGCCTCAAGAATCCATTTAAATCAATCAAAATGACAATTGTCGATTCACGAAATCCTTTATTGAGCATAAACGCAAGGATAAGAGTTGTAAAGGACAAACTAACTACTCGTATTCACTCAATAAGAATCTAGAATCAAATTACACTTACCGAATGTATTTAATGGAACGTCAAATTGGAAACGCAATGTGTGATCAATAAAAAAGAAGTCAAATCAAGTTAACTCGTCCTAGTATGTAAAATTTCCTTGTATTTAAATAAAAAATGCAACTACGGATAGGTGCATTAAAGTATTTAAGAAAGATTAACAAAATACATGGAAAAAGAAATACATACAAAAACACAATAAACAACAATAGTTCTCGTGGAGATAGTTATTTGCTTTCCCTAATAACCTTCAATGCTATGGAGTTTTGATCCTCAAACCTTGTCATCCCGTTATAGTAGTCACTAAAATCACACTAATCAATCACAAATGGAAGATATGAACTACTTATTAAACCAAATGCAATAGGAACACGAAACAATACAAATGACCGTAAAAAATCGATACACTTCTTCCCAAAACTAAACAAGAACTCTCCATAACCATCTTTGAACACTCTTGCCTCAAGAATCCACTTAAATCAATCAAAATGACAATCGATTCACGAAATCCTTTATTGAGCATAAACGCAAGGATAAGAGTTGTAAAGGACAAACTAACTACTAGTATTCACTCAATAAGAATCAAGAATCAAATTACACTTACCGAATGAAACTAATGAAAACGTAAAACAGAAACGCAATATGTGACTCATAAAAAAACAAAGTAACTACTTAACGTCGTAGTATGTAATATTTCCTTGTATTTCAATAAAAATGCAACTAAGGATAGGTGCATTAAAGTATTTAAGAAAGATTAACAAAATCCATGGTAAAGAAAAACGTATTAAAAGACAATAAACAACAATAGATCTCGCAGAGATAGTTATTTGCTTCCCTAATAACCTTAATGCTATGGAGTTTTGATCCTCAAACCTTGTCAACACACTCGAAGCCTAATTTCATCAAATCCCGTCATAATGATAACTAAAATCACTCTAATCAATCACAATGGAACATACGATCTACTGTTTAACCGAATGCAACGCGAACACGAAACAATACAAATGATCATTGAAAATCGATACACTCCTTCCCAAAACTAAACAGAACTCTCCATAACCATCTTTGAACACTCTTGCCTCAAGAATCCACTTAAATCAATCAAAATGATAATTTCGATTCACGGAAATCCTTTATTGAGCATAAACGCTAGGATAAGAGTTGTAAAGGACAAACTAACTACTCGTATTCACTCAATAAAAATCTAGAATCAAATTAAACTTACTGAATGAAACTAATGAAACGTCAAAGAGGACAAGCATTGTGTGATCGATAAAAAAAGAAGTCAAATCAAGTTAACTCGTCCTAGTATGTAAAATTTCCTTGTATTTAAATAAAAAATGCAACTACGGATAGGTGCATTAAAGTATTTAGAAAGATTAACAAAATACATGGGAAAATGAAATACATACAAAAACACAATAAACAACAATAGTTCTCGTGGAGATAGTTATTTGCTTCCCTAATAACCTTCAATGCTATGGAGTTTTGATCCTCAAACCGGTAATCCCGTTATAGTAGTCACTAAAATGACACTAATCAAACTAATGGAAGATATGAATACTTATTAAACCAAATGCAATAGGAACACGAAACATACAAATGACCGTAAAAATCGATACATTCTTCCCAAACTAAACAAGAACTCTCCATAACCATCTTTGAACACTCTTGCCTCAAGAATCCACTTAAATCAATCAAAATGACAATCGATTCACGAATCCTTTATTGAGCATAAACACAAGGAAGAGTTGTAAAGGACAAACTAACTAGTATTCACTCGATAAGAATCAAGAATCAAATTACACTTACCGAATGAAACTAATGAAACGTCAAACAAGAAACGCATATGTGACTCATAAAAACAAAGTCAAATCAAGTTAACTCGTCGTAGTATGTAATATTTCCTTGTATTTCAATAAAAAATGCAACTACGGATAGGTGCATTAAAGTATTATGAAAGATTAACAAAATCATGGTAAAAGAAAAAGTATACAAAAGACATTAAACAACAATAGTTCTCGCAGAGATAGTTATTGCTTCCCTAATAACCTTAATGCTATGGAGTTTTGATCCTCAAACCTTGTCAACACACTCGAAGCCTAATTTCATTAATCTCGTATAATGATAACTAAAATCACACTAATCAATCACAATGGAACATAGGATCTACTGTTTAACCGAATGCAACGCGAACACGAACACCATACAAATGATCATTGAAAATCGATACACTCCTTCCCAAACTAAACAAGAACTCTCCATAACCATCTTTGAACACCCTTGCCTCAAGAATCCACTTAAATCAATCAAAATGATAATTAGGATTCACGGAATCCTTTATTGAGCATAAACGCTAGGATAAGAGTTGTAAAGGACAAACTAACTACTCGTATTCACTCAATAAAAATCTAGAATCAAATTAAACTTACCGAATGAAACTAATGAAACGTCAAAGAGGACACGCATTGTGTGATCGATAAAAAAGAAGTCAAATCAAGTTAACTCGTCCAAGTATGTAAATTTCCTTGTATTTTAATAAAAAATGCAACTAAGGATAGGTGCATTAAAGTATTTATGAAAGATTAACAAAATACATGGGAAAAGAAATACGTACAAAAACACAATAAACAACAATAGTTCTCGCAGAGAGATAGATTTGCTTTCCCTAATAACCTTCAATGCTATGGAGTTTTGATCCTCAAACCTTGTCAACACACTCGAAGCCTAATTTCATCATATCCATTATAATGATGACTAAAATCACACTAATCAATCACAAAGGGAACATAGGATCTACTGTTTCAACCGAATGCAACACGTGTACGAAACCATACAAATAACCGTTGAAAATCAATACATTCCTTCCCAAAACTAAAGAACTCTCCATAACCATCTTTGAACACTCTTGCAGAATCCATTTAAATCAATCAAAATGACAATTGTCGATTCACGAAATCCTTTATTGAGCATAAACGCAAGGATAAGAGTTGTAAAGGACAAACTAACTACTTGTTTTCACTCAATAAGAATCTAGAATCAAATTACACTTACCGAATGTATTTAATGAAACGTCAAATTGGAAACGCAATGTGTGATCAATAAAAAAGAAGTCAAATCAAGTTAACTCGTCCTAGTATGTAAAATTTCCTTGTATTAAATAAAAAATGCAACTACGGATAGGTGCATTAAAGTATTTAAGAAAGATTAACAAAATACATGGGAAAAGAAATACATACAAAAACACAATAAACAACAATAGTTCTCGTGGAGATAGTTATTTGCTTTCCCTAATAACCTTCAATGCTATGGAGTTTTGATCCTCAAACCTTGTCATCCCGTTATATAGTCACTAAAATCCACTAATCAATCACAAATGGAAGATATGATCTACTTATTAAACCAAATGCAATAGGAACACGAAACATACAAATGACCGTAAAAAATCGATACATCTTCCCAACTCAATCAAGAACTCTCCATAACCATCTTTGAACACTCTTGCCTCAAGAATCCACTTAAATCAATCAAAATGACAATCGATTCACGAAATCCTTTATTGAGCATAAACGCAAGGATAAGAGTTGTAAGGACACACTAACTACTAGTATTCACTCGATAAGAATCAAGAATCAAATTACACTTACAGAATGAAATAATGAAACGTAAAACAAGAAACGCAATTGTGATGATAAAAAGGAAGTCAAATCATGTTAACTCGTCGTAGTATGTAATATTTCCTTGTATTTCAATAAAAAATGCAACTACGGATAAGTGCATTAAAGTATTCATGAAAGATTAACAAAATCCATGGAAAAGAATACGTATTACAACACATTAAAGAACATAGATCTCGCAGAGATAGTTATTTGCTTCCCTAATAATCTTTAATGCTATGGAGTTTTGATCCTCAAACCTTGTCAACACACTCGCCTAATTTCATCAGATCCCGTCATAATGATGACCAAAATGATACTAATCAATCACAATGGAACATAGGATCTACTGTTTAAAAACGAATGCAACGTGAACACGAAACCATACAAATGATCATGAAAATCGATACACTCCTTCTTAAACTAAACAAGAACTCTCCATAACCATCTTTGAACACTCTTGCCTCAAGAATCCACTTAAATCAATCAAAATGACAATCGATTCACGAAATCCTTTATTGAGCATAAACGCAAGGATAAGAGTTGTAAAGGACAAACTAACTACTAGTATTCACTCGATAAGAATCAAGAATCAAATTACACTTACCGAATGAAACTAATGAACGTAAAACAAGAAACGCATATGTCTCATAAAAACAAGTCAAATCAAGTTAACTCGTCGTAGTATGTAATATTTCCTTGTATTTCAATAAAAAATGCAACTACGGATAGGTGCATTAAAGTATTCATGAAAGATTAACAAAATCCATGGTAAAAGAAATACGTATTAAAAGACATTAAACACAATAGATCTCGCAGAGATAGTTATTTGCTTTCCCTAATAACCTTCAATGCTATGGAGTTTGATCCTCAAACCTTGTCTCCCGTTATAAGTAGTCACTAAAATCACACTAATCAATCACAAATGGAAGATATGAACTACTTATTAAACCAAATGCAATAGGAACACGAAACAATACAAATGACCGTAAAAAATCGATACACTTCTTCGCAAAACTAAACAAGAACTCTCCATAACCATCTTTGGACACTCTTGCCTCAAGAATCCACTTAAATCAATCAAAATGACAATCGATTCATGAAATCCTTTATTGAGCATAAACGCAAGGATAAGAGTTGTAAAGGACAAACTAACTACTAGTATTCACTCGATAAGAATCAAGAATCAAATTACACTTACCGAATGAAACTAATGAAACGTAAAACAAGAAATGCAATATGTGACTCATAAAAACAAAGTAAAATGAAGTTAACTCGTCGTAGTATGTAATATTTCCTTGTATTTCAATAAAAAAATGCAACTACGGATAGGTGCATTAAAGTATTCAAGAAAGATTAACAAAATCCATGGTAAAAGAAAAACGTATAAAAGACATTAACACACAATAGATCTCACAGAGATAGTTATTTGCTTCCCTAATACCTTAATGCTATGGAGTTTTAATCCTCAAACCTGTCAACACACTCGAAGCCTAATTTCATTAAATCCGTCATAATGATAACTAAAATCACTCTAATCAATCACAATGGAACATACGATCTACTGTTTAAACCGAATGCAACGCGAACACGAAACATACAAATGATCATTGAAAATCGATACACTCCTTCCCAAAACTAAACAAGAACTCTCCATAACCATCTTTGAACACTCTTGCCTCAAGAATCCACTTAAATCAATCAAAATGATAATTTAGGATTCACGAATCCTTTATTGAGCATAAACGCTAGGATAAGAGTTGTAAAGGACAAACTAACTACTCGTATTCACTCATAAAAATCTAGAATCAAATTAACTTACTGAATGAAAACTAATGAAACGTCAAAGAGGACACGCATTGTGTGATCGATAAAAAAAGTCAAATCAAGTTAGCTCGTCCTAGTATGTAAAATTTCCTTGTATTTAATAAAAATGCAACTACGGATAGGTGCATTAAAGTATTTAAGAAAGATTAACAAAATACATGGAAATGAAATACATACAAAAACACAATAAACAACAATAGTTCTCGTGGAGATAGTTATTTGCTTTCCTAATAACCTTCAATGCTATGGAGTTTTGATCCTCAAACCTTGTCATCCCCGTTATAGTAGTCACTAAAATGACACTAATCAATCACAAATGTAAGATATGAACTACTTATTAAACAATGCAATATAGGAACACGAAACAATACAAATGACCGTTAAAAATCGATACACTTCTTCCCAAAACTAACAAGAACTCCATAACCATCTTTGAACACTCTTGCCTCAAGAATCCACTTAAATCAATCAAAATGACAATCGATTCACGAAATCCTTTTGAGCATAAACACAAGGATAAGAGTTGTAAAGGACAAACTAACTACTAGTATTCACTCGATAAGAATCAAGAATCAAATTACACTTACCGAATGAAACTAATGAAACGTAAAAAAGAAACGCAATATGTGACTCATAAAACAAAGTCAAATCAAGTTAACTCGTCGTAGTATGTAATATTCCTTGTATTTCATAAAAAATGCAACTACGGATAGGTGCATTAAAGTATTCATGAAAGATTAACAAAATCCATGGTAAAAGAAATACGTATTAAAAGACATTAAACAACAATAGATCTCGCAGAGATTTTTGCTTCCCTAATAACCTTTAATGCTATGGAGTTTTGATCCTCAAACCTTGTCAACACACTCGAAGCCTAATTTCATTAAATCTCGTCATAATGATAACTAAAATCACTCTAATCAATCACAATGGAACATACGATCTACTGTTTAAACCGAATGCAACGCGAACACGAAACAATACAAATGATCATTGAAAATTGATACACTCCTTCCCAAAACTAAACAAGAACTCTCCATAACCATCTTTGAACACTCTTGCCTCAAGAATCCACTTAAATCAATCAAAATGATAATTTAGGATTCACGGAATCCTTTATTGAGCATAAACACTAGGATAAGAGTTGTAAAGGACAAACTAACTACTCGTATTCACTCAATAAAAATCTAGAATCAAATTAAAACATACTGAATGAAACTAATGAAACGTCAAAGAGGACACGCATTGTGTGATCGATAAAAAAGAAGTCAAATCAAGTTAACTCGTCCTAGTATGTAAATTTCCTTGTATTTTAATAAAAATGCAACTAAGGATAGTGCATAAAGTATTTATGAAAGATTAACAAAACATGGGAAAAGAAATACTACAAAAACACAATAAACACAATAGTTCTCGCAGAGATAGTTATTTGCTTCCCTAATAACCTCAATGCTATGGAGTTTTGATCCTCAAACCTTGTCAACACACTCGAAGCCTAATTTCATCATATCCCATTATAATGATGACTAAAATCACACTAATCATCACAAGGGAACATAGGATCTACTGTTTCAACCGAATGCAAACGTGAACGAAACCATACAAATGACCGTTGAAAATCAATACATTCCTTCCCAAAACTAAAGAACTCTCCATAACCATCTTTGAACACTCTTGCCTCAAGAATCCATTTAAATCAATCAAAATGACAATTGTCGATTCACGAAATCCTTTATTGAGCAAAAACGCAAGGATAAGAGTTGTAAAGGACAAACTAACTACTTGTATTCACTCAATAAGAATCTAGAATCAAATTACACTTGCCGAATGAATTTAATGAAACGTCAATTGGAACGCAATGTGTGATCATAAAAAAAAGTCAAATCAAGTTAACTCGTCCTAGTATGTAAAATTTCCTTGTATTTAAATAAAAAATGCAACTACGGATAGTGCATTAAAGTATTTAAGAAAGATTAACAAAATACATGGAAAAAGAAATACATACAAAAACACAATAAACAACAATAGTTCTCGTGAAGATAGTTATTTGCTTTCCCTAATAAACTTCAATGCTATGGAGTTTTGATCCTCAAACCTTGTCATCCCGTTATAATAGTCACTAAAATCACACTAATCAATCACAAATGGAAGATATGATCTACTTATTAAACCAATGCAATAGGAACACGAAACAATACAAATAACCGTTGAAAATCATACATTCCTTCCCAAAACTAAAAAGAACTCTCCATAACCATCTTTGAACACTCTTGCCTCAAGAATCCACTTAAATCAATCAAAATGACAATCGATTCACGAAATCCTTTATTGAGCATAAACGCAAGGATAAGAGTTGTAAAGGACAAACTAACTACTAGTATTCACTCGATAAGAATCAAGAATCAAATTACACTTACCGAATGAAACTAATGAAACGTAAAACAAGAAACGCAATATGTGACTCATAAAAACAAAGTCAAATCAAGTTAACTCGTCGTAGTATGTAATATTTCCTTGTATTTCAATAAAAAATGCAACTACGGATAGGTGCATTAAAGTATTCATGAAAGATTAACAAAATCCATGGTAAAAGAAATACGTATTAAAAGACATTAAACAACAATAGATCTCGCAGAGATAGTTATTTGCTTCCCTAATAACCTTTAATGCTATGGAGTTTTGATCCTCAAACCTTGTCAACACACTCGAAGCCTAATTTCATTAAATCTCGTCATAATGATAACTAAAATCACTCTAATCAATCACAATGGAACATAGGATCTACTGTTTAAACCGAATGCAACGCGAACACGAAACCATACAATGATCATTGAAATCGATACACTCCTTCCCAAAACTAAACAAGAACTCTCCATAACCATCTTTGAACACCCTTGCCTCAAGAATCCACTTAAATCAATCAAAATGATAATTTAGGATTCACGGAATCCTTTATTGAGCATAAACGCTAGGATAAGAGTTGTAAAGGACAAACTAACTACTCGTATTCACTCAATAAAAATCTAGAATCAAATTAAACTTACTGAATGAAACTAAGAAACGTCAAAGAGGACACGCATTGTGTGATCGATAAAAAAGAAGTCAAATCAAGTTAACTCGTCCAAGTATGTAAAATTTCCTTGTATTTTAATAAAAAATGCAACTAAGGATAGGTGCATTAAAGTATTTATGAAAGATTAACAAAATACATGGGAAAAGAAATACGTACAAAACACAATAAACACAATAGTTCTCGCAGAGATAGTTATTTGCTTTCCCTAATAACCTTCAATGCTATGGAGTTTTGATCCTCAAACCTTGTCAACACACTCGAAGCCTAATTTCATCATATCCCATTATAATGATGACTAAAATCACACTAATCAATCACAAAGGGAACATAGGATCTACTGTTTCAACCGAATGCAACACGTGTACGAAACCATACAAATAACCGTTGAAAATCAATACATTCCTTCCCAAAACTAAAGAACTCTCCATAACCATCTTTGAACACTATTGCCTCAAGAATCCATTTAAATCAATCAAAATGACAATTGTCGATTCACGAAATCCTTTATTGAGCATAAACGCAAGGATAAGAGTTGTAAAGGACAAACTAACTACTTGTATTCACTCAATAAGAATCTAGAATCAAATTACACTTACCGAATGAATTTAATGAAACGTCAAATTGGAAACGCAATGTGTGATCAATAAAAAGAAGTCAAATCAAGTTAACTCGTCCTAGTATGTAAAATTTCCTTGTATTTAATAAAAAATGCAACTACGGATAGGTGCATTAAAGTATTTAAGAAAGATTAACAAATACATGGGAAAAGAAATACATACAAAAACACAATAAACAACAATAGTTCTCGTGGAGATAGTTATTTGCTTTCCTAATAACCTTCAATGCTATGGAGTTTTGATCCTCAAACCTTGTCATCCCGTTATAATAGTCACTAAAATCACACTAATCAATCACAAATGGAAGATATGATCTACTTAAACCAATGCATAGGAACACGAAACAATACAAATGACCGTAAAAAATCGATACACTTCTTCCAAAACCAACAAGAACTCTCCATAACCATCTTTGAACACTCTTGCCTCAAGAATCCACTTAAATCAATCAAATGACAATCGATTCACGAAATCCTTTATTGAGCATAAACGCAAGGATAAGAGTTGTAAAGGACACACTAACTACTAGTATTCACTCAATAAGAATCAAGAATCAAATTACACTTACAGAATGAAACTAATGAAACGTAAAACAAGAAACGCAATATGTGACTGATAAAAAGGAAGTCAAATCAAGTTAACTCGTCGTAGTATGTATATTTCCTTGTATTTCAATAAAAAATGCAACTACGGATACGTGCATTAAAGTATTCATGAAAGATTAACAAAATCCATGGTAAAAGAAATACGTATTACAACACATTAAAGAACAATAGATCTCGCAGAGATAGTTATTTGCTTCCCTAATAACCTTTAATGCTATGGAGTTTTGATCCTCAAACCTTGTCAACACACTCGACGCCTAATTTCATCAAATCCCGTCATAATGATGACCAAAATGATACTAATCAATCACAATGGAACATAGGATCTACTGTTTAAACCGAATGCAACGTGAACACGAAACCATACAAATGATCATTGAAAATCGATACACTCCTTCTCAAAACTAAACAAGAACTCTCCATAACCATCTTTGAACACTCTTGCCTCAAGAATCCACTTAAATCAATCAAAATGACAATCGATTCACGAAATCCTTTATTGAGCATAAACGCAAGGATAAGAGTTGTAAAGGACAAACTAACTACTAGTATTCACTCGATAAGAATCAAGAATCAAATTACACTTACCGAATGAAACTAATGAAACGTAAAACAAGAAACGCAATATGTGACTCATAAAAACAAGTCAAATCAAGTTAACTCGTCGTAGTATGTAATATTTCCTTGTATTTCAATAAAAAATGCAACTACGGATAGGTGCATTAAAGTATTCATGAAAGATTAACAAAATCCATGGTAAAAGAAATACGTATTAAAAGACATTAAACAACAATAGATCTCGCAGAGATAGTTATTTGCTTCCCTAATAACCTTTAATGCTATGGAGTTTTGATCCTCAAACCTTGTCAACACACTCGAAGCCTAATTTCATTAAATCTCGTCATAATGATAACTAAAATCACTCTAATCAATCACAATGGAACATAGGATCTACTGTTTAAACCGAATGCAACGCGAACACGAAACCATACAAATGATCATTGAAAATCGATACACTCCTTCCCAAAACTAAACAAGAACTCTCCATAACCATCTTTGAACACCCTTGCCTCAAGAATCCACTTAAATCAATCAAAATGATAATTTAGGATTCACGGAATCCTTTATTGAGCATAAACGCTAGATAAGAGTTGTAAAGGACAAACTAACTACTCGTATTCACTCAATAAAAATCTAGAATCAAATTAAACTTACTGAATGAAACTAATGAAACGTCAAAGAGGACACGCATTGTGTGATCGATAAAAAAGAAGTCAAATCAAGTTAACTCGTCCTAGTATGTAAAATTTCCTTGTATTTTAATAAAAATGCAACTAAGGATAGGTGCATTAAAGTATTATGAAAGATTAACAAAATACATGGAAAAGAAATACGTACAAAAACACAATAAACAACAATAGTTCTCGCAGAGATAGTTATTTGCTTTCCCTAATAACCTTCAATGCTATGGAGTTTTGATCCTCAAACCTTGTCAACACACTCGAAGCCTAATTTCATCATATCCCATTATAATGATGACTAAAATCACACTAATCAATCACAAGGGAACATAGGATCTACTGTTTCAACCGAATGCAACACGTGTACGAAACCATACAAATAACCGTTGAAAATCAATACATTCCTTCCCAAAACTAAAGAACTCTCCATAACCATCTTTGAACACTATTGCCTCAAGAATCCATTTAAATCAATCAAAATGACAATTGTCGATTCACGAAATCCTTTATTGAGCATAAACGCAAGGATAAGAGTTGTAAAGGACAAACTAACTACTTGTATTCACTCAATAAGAATCTAGAATCAAATTACACTTACCGAATGAATTTAATGAAACGTCAAATTGGAAACGCAATGTGTGATCAATAAAAAAGAAGTCAAATCAAGTTAACTCGTCCTAGTATGTAAAATTTCCTTGTATTTAAATAAAAAATGCAACTACGGATAGGTGCATTAAAGTATTTAAGAAAGATTAACAAAATACATGGGAAAATAAATACATACAAAAACACAATAAACAACAATAGTTCTCGTGGAGATAGTTATTTGCTTTCCCTAATAACCTTCAATGCTATGGAGTTTTGATCCTCAAACCTTGTCATCCCGTTATAATAGTCACTAAAATCACACTAATCAATCACAAATGGAAGATATGATCTACTTATTAAACCAAATGCAATAGGAACACGAAACAATACAAATGACCGTAAAAAATCGATACACTTCTTCCAAATCCAATCAAGAACTCTCCATAACCATCTTTGAACACTCTTGCCTCAAGAATCCACTTAAATCAATCAAAATGACAATCGATTCACGAAATCCTTTATTGAGCATAAACGCAAGGATAAGAGTTGTAAAGGACACACTAACTACTAGTATTCACTCGATAAGAATCAAGAATCAAATTACACTTACAGAATGAAACTAATGAAACGTAAAACAAGAAACGCAATATGTGACTGATAAAAAGGAAGTCAAATCATGTTAACTCGTCGTAGTATGTAATATTTCCTTGTATTTCAATAAAAAATGCAACTACGGATACGTGCATTAAAGTATTCATGAAAGATTAACAAAATCCATGGTAAAAGAAATACGTATTACAACACATTAAAGAACAATAGATCTCGCAGAGATAGTTATTTGCTTCCCTAATAACCTTTAATGCTATGGAGTTTTGATCCTCAAACCTTGTCAACACACTCGACGCCTAATTTCATCAGATCCCGTCATAATGATGACCAAAATGATACTAATCAATCACAATGGAACATAGGATCTACTGTTTAAACCGAATGCAACGTGAACACGAAACCATACAAATGATCATTGAAAATCGATACACTCCTTCTCAAAACTAAACAAGAACTCTCCATAACCATCTTTGAACACTCTTGCCTCAAGAATCCACTTAAATCAATCAAAATGATAACTTAGGATTCACGAAATCCTTTATTGAGCATAAACGCTAGGATAATAGTTGTAAAGGACAAACTAACTACTCGTATTCACTCAAAAAATCTAGAATCAATTTAAACTAACCGAATGAAACCAATGAAACGTCAAAGAGGACACGCATTGTGTGATCGATAAAAAAGAAGTCAAATCAAGTTAACTCGTCCTAGTATGTAATATTTCCTTGTATTTCAAAAAAAATGCAAATACGGATAGGTACATTAAATTATTCATGAAAGATTAACAAAATAAATGGGAAAAGAAATACGTAGAAAAAGACATTAAACAACAATAGTTCTCGCATAAATAGTTATTTGCTTTCTCTAATGACCTTCAATGCTATGGAGTTTTGATCCTCAAACCTTGTCAACACACTCGAAACCAAATTTCATCAAATCCCGTCATAATGATGGCTAAAATCACACTAATCAATCAAAATAGAATATAGGATATACTGTTTAAACCGAATGCAACGCGAACACAAAACCATACAAATGACCATTGAAAATCGATACACTCCTTCCTAAAACTAAACAAGAACTCTCCATAACCATCTTTGAATAATCTTGCCTCAAGAATCCACTTAAATCAATCAAAATGACAATTTTGGATTCACGGAATCCTTTATTGAGCATAAACGCAAGGATAAGAGTTGTAAAGGACAAACTAACTACTCGTATTCACTCAATAAAATCTAGAATCAAATTACACTTACCGAATGAAACTAATAAACGTCAAATAGGACAGGCATTGTGTGATCGATAAAAAAGAGGTCAAATCAAGTTAACTCGTCCTAGTATGTAATATTTCATTGTATTTCAATAAAAAGATGCAAATACGGATAGGTACATTAAATTATTCATGAAAGATTAACAAAATAAATGGGAAAAGAAATACGTACAAAAAGACATTAAACAACAATAGTTCTCACATAAATAGTTATTTGCTTTCTCTAATAACCTTCAATGCTATGGAGTTTTGATCCTCAAACCTTGTCAACACACTCGAAACCTAATTTCATCAAATTCCGTCATAATGATGGCTAAAATCACACTAATCAATCAAAATGGAATATAGGATCTACTGTTTAAACCGAATTCAACGCGAACACAAAACCCTACAAATGAGCATTGAAAATCGATACACTCCTTCCCAAAACTAAACAAGAACTCTCCATAACCATCTTTGAACACTCTTGCCTCAAGAATCCACTTAAATCAATCAAAATGACAATTTTGGATTAACGGAATCCTTTATTGAGCATAAACGCAAGGATAAGAGTTGTAAAGGACAAACTAACTTCTCGTATTCACTCAATAAAAACGTGGAAGCAAATTACACTTACCGAATCAAACTAATGAAATGTCAATGAGGACACGCATTGTGTGATTGATAAAAAAGAAGTCAAATCAAGTTAACTCGTCCTAGTATGTAAAATTTCCTTATATTTTAATAAAAAATGCAACTATAGATTGGTGCATTAAAGTATTTATGAAAGATTAACAAAATACATGGGAAAAGAAATACGTACAAACACACAATAAACAACAATAGTACTCGCAGAGATGGTTATTTGCTTTCCCTAATAACCTTCAATGCTATGGAGTTTTGATCCTCAAACCTTGTCAACACACTCGAAGCCTAATTTCATCAAATCCTGTTATGATGATGACTAAAATCACACTAATCAATCACAAACGGAACATAGGATCTAATGTTTAAACCGAATGCAACACGAGCACGAAACCATACAAATGACCGTTGAAAATCGATACACTCCTTCCCAAACCAAAAGAAGAACTCTCCATAACCATCTTTGAACACTCTTGCCTCAAGATTCCATTTAAATCAATGAAAATTACAATTGTCGATTCACAGAATCCTTTATTGAGCATAAACGCAAGGATAAGAGTTGTAAAGGACAAACTAACTACTCGTATTCACTCAATAAGAATCTAGAAGAAATTTACACTTGCCGAATGAAACTAATGAAACGTCAAACAAGAAACGCAATGTGTGATCGATAAAAATGAAGTCAAATCAAGTTAACTCGTCCTAGTATGTAATATTTCCTTGTATTTTAATAAAAAATGCAACTAAGGATAGGTGCATTAAAGTATTTATGAAAGATTAACAAAATACATGAGAAAAGAAATACATACAAAAACACAATAAACAACACTAGTTCTCGCAGAGATAGTTATTTGCTTCCCCTAATAACCTTCAATGCTATGGAGTTTTGATCCTCAAACCTTGTCAACACACTCGAAGCCTAATTTCATCATATCCCATTATAATGATGACTAAAATCACACTAATCAATCACAAAGGGAACATAGGATCTACTGTTTCAACCGAATGCAACACGTGTACGAAACCATACAAATAACCGTTGAAAATCAATACATTCCTTCCCAAAACTAAAGAACTCTCCATAACCATCTTTGAACACTATTGCCTCAAGAATCCATTTAAATCAATCAAAATGACAATTGTCGATTCACGAAATCCTTTATTGAGCAAAAACGCAAGGATAAGAGTTGTAAAGGACAAACTAACTACTTGTATTCACTCAATAAGAATCTAGAATCAAATTACACTTACCGAATGTATTTAATGAAACGTCAAATTGGAAACGCAATGTGTGATCAATGAAAAAGAAGTCAAATCAAGTTAACTCGTCCTAGTATGTAAAATTTCCTTGTATTTAAATAAAAAATGCAACTACGAATAGGTGCATTAAAGTATTTAAGAAAGATTAACAAAATACATGGAAAAAGAAATACATACAAAAACACAATAAACAACAATAGTTCTCGTGAAGATAGTTATTTGCTTTCCCTAATAAACTTCAATGCTATGGAGTTTTGATCCTCAAACCTTGTCATCCCGTTATAATAGTCACTAAAATCACACTAATCAATCACAAATGGAAGATATGATCTACTTATTAAACCAAATGCAATAGGAACACGAAACAATACAAATAACCGTTGAAAATCAATACATTCCTTCCCAAAACTAAAAAAGAACTCTCCATAACCATCTTTGAACACTCTTGCCTCAAGAATCCACTTAAATCAATCAAAATGACAATCGATTCACGAAATCCTTTATTGAGCATAAACGCAAGGATAAGAGTTGTAAAGGACAAACTAACTACTAGTATTCACTCGATAAGAATCAAGAATCAAATTACACTTACCGAATGAAACTAATGAAACGTAAAACAAGAAACGCAATATGTGACTCATAAAAACAAAGTCAAATCAAGTTAACTCGTCGTAGTATGTAATATTTCCTTGTATTTCAATAAAAAAATGCAACTACGGATAGGTGCATTAAAGTATTCATGAAAGATTAACAAAATCCATGGTAAAAGAAATACGTATTAAAAGACATTAAACAACAATAGATCTCGCAGAGATAGTTATTTGCTTCCCTAATAACCTTTAATGCTATGGAGTTTTGATCCTCAAACCTTGTCAACACACTCGAAGCCTAATTTCATTAAATCTCGTCTTAATGATAACTAAAATCACTCTAATCAATCACAATGGAACATAGGATCTACTGTTTAAACCGAATGCAACGCGAACACAAAACCATACAAATGATCATTGAAAATCGATACACTCCTTCCCAAAACTAAACAAGAACTCTCCATAACCATCTTTGAACACCCTGGCCTCAAGAATCCACTTAAATCAATCAAAATGATAATTTAGGATTCACGGAATCCTTTATTGAGCATAAACGCTAGGATAAGAGTTGTAAAGGACAAACTAACTACTCGTATTCACTCAATAAAAATCTAGAATCAAATTAAACTTACTGAATGAAACTAATGAAACGTCAAAGAGGACACGCATTGTGTGATCGATAAAAAAGAAGTCAAATCAAGTTAACTCGTCCAAGTATGTAAATTTCCTTGTATTTTAATAAAAATTGCAACTAAGGATAGGTGCATTAAAGTATTTATGAAAGATTAACAAAATACATGGGAAAAGAAATACGTACAAAAACACAATAAACAACAATAGTTCTCGCAGAGATAGTTATTTGCTTTCCCTAATAACCTTCAATGCTATGGAGTTTTGATCCTCAAACCTTGTCAACACACTCGAAGCCTAATTTCATCATATCCCATTATAATGATGACTAAAATCACACTAATCCATCACAAAGGGAACATAGGATCTACTGTTTCAACCGAATGCAACACGTGTACGAAACCATACAAATAACCGTTGAAAATCAATACATTCCTTCCCAAAACTAAAGAACTCTCCATAACCATCTTTGAACACTATTGCCTCAAGAATCCATTTAAATCAATCAAAATGACAATTGTCGATTCACGAAATCCTTTATTGAGCAAAAACGCAAGGATAAGAGTTGTAAAGGACAAACTAACTACTTGTATTCACTCAATAAGAATCTAGAATCAAATTACACTTACCGAATGTATTTAATGAAACGTCAAATTGGAAACGCAATGTGTGATCAATGAAAAAGAAGTCAAATCAAGTTAACTCGTCCTAGTATGTAAAATTTCCTTGTATTTAAATAAAAAATGCAACTACGAATAGGTGCATTAAAGTATTTAAGAAAGATTAACAAAATACATGGAAAAAGAAATACATACAAAAACACAATAAACAACAATAGTTCTCGTGAAGATAGTTATTTGCTTTCCCTAATAAACTTCAATGCTATGGAGTTTTGATCCTCAAACCTTGTCATCCCGTTATAATAGTCACTAAAATCACACTAATCAATCACAAATGGAAGATATGATCTACTTATTAAACCAAATGCAATAGGAACACGAAACAATACAAATAACCGTTGAAAATCAATACATTCCTTCCCAAAACTAAAAAAGAACTCTCCATAACCATCTTTGAACACTCTTGCCTCAAGAATCCACTTAAATCAATCAAAATGACAATCGATTCACGAAATCCTTTATTGAGCATAAACGCAAGGATAAGAGTTGTAAAGGACAAACTAACTACTAGTATTCACTCGATAAGAATCAAGAATCAAATTACACTTACCGAATGAAACTAATGAAACGTAAAACAAGAAACGCAATATGTGACTCATAAAAACAAAGTCAAATCAAGTTAACTCGTCGTAGTATGTAATATTTCCTTGTATTTCAATAAAAAAATGCAACTACGGATAGGTGCATTAAAGTATTCATGAAAGATTAACAAAATCCATGGTAAAAGAAATACGTATTAAAAGACATTAAACAACAATAGATCTCGCAGAGATAGTTATTTGCTTCCCTAATAACCTTTAATGCTATGGAGTTTTGATCCTCAAACCTTGTCAACACACTCGAAGCCTAATTTCATTAAATCTCGTCATAATGATAACTAAAATCACTCTAATCAATCACAATGGAACATAGGATCTACTGTTTAAACCGAATGCAACGCGAACACGAAACCATACAAATGATCATTGAAAATCGATACACTCCTTCCCAAAACTAAACAAGAACTCTCTATAACCATCTTTGAACACCCTTGCCTCAAGAATCCACTTAAATCAATCAAAATGATAATTTAGGATTCACGGAATCCTTTATTGAGCATAAACGCTAGGATAAGAGTTGTAAAGGACAAACTAACTACTCGTATTCACTCAATAAAAATCTAGAATCAAATTAAACTTACTGAATGAAACTAATGAAACGTCAAAGAGGACACGCATTGTGTGATCGATAAAAAAGAAGTCAAATCAAGTTAACTCGTCCAAGTATGTAAAATTTCCTTGTATTTTAATAAAAAATGCAACTAAGGATAGGTGCATTAAAGTATTTATGAAAGATTAACAAAATACATGGGAAAAGAAATACGTACAAAAACACAATAAACAACAATAGTTCTCGCAGAGATAGTTATTTGCTTTCCCTAATAACCTTCAATGCTATGGAGTTTTGATCCTCAAACCTTGTCAACACACTCGAAACCTAATTTCATCATATCCCATTATAATGATGACTAAAATCACACTAATCAATCACAAAGGGAACATAGGATCTACTGTTTCAACCGAATGCAACACGTGTACGAAACCACACAAATAACCGTTGAAAATCAATACATTCCTTCCCAAAACTAAAGAACTCTCCATAACCATCTTTGAACACTATTGCCTCAAGAATCCATTTAAATCAATCAAAATGACAATTGTCGATTCACGAAATCCTTTATTGAGCATAAACGCAAGGATAAGAGTTGTAAAGGACAAACTAACTACTTGTATTCACTCAATAAGAATCTAGAATCAAATTACACTTACCGAATGTATTTAATGAAACGTCAAATTGGAAACGCAATGTGTGATCAATAAAAAAGAAGTCAAATCAAGTTAACTCGTCCTAGTATGTAAAATTTCCTTGTATTTAAATAAAAAATGCAACTACGGATAGGTGCATTAAAGTATTTAAGAAAGATTAACAAAATACATGGGAAAAGAAATACATACAAAAACACAATAAACAACAATAGTTCTCGTGGAGATAGTTATTTGCTTTCCCTAATAACCTTCAATGCTATGGAGTTTTGATCCTCAAACCTTGTCATCCCGTTATAATAGTCACTAAAATCACACTAATCAATCACAAATGGAAGATATGATCTACTTCTTAAACCAAATGCAATAGGAACACGAAACAATACAAATGACCGTAAAAAAATGATACACTTCTTCCAAATCCAATCAAGAACTCTCCATAACCATCTTTGAACACTCTTGCCTCAAGAATCCACTTAAATCAATCAAAATGACAATCGATTCACGAAATCCTTTATTGAGCATAAACGCAAGGATAAGAGTTGTAAAGGACACACTAACTACTAGTATTCACTCGATAAGAATCAAGAATCAAATTACACTTACCGAATGAAACTAATGAAACGTAAAACAAGAAACGCAATATGTGACTGATAAAAAGGAAGTCAAATCATGTTAACTCGTCGTAGTATGTAATATTTCCTTGTATTTCAATAAAAAATGCAACTACGGATAGGTGCATTAAAGTATTCATGAAAGATTAACAAAATCCATGGTAAAAGAAATACGTATTACAAGACATTAAAGAACAATAGATCTCGCAGAGATAGTTATTTGCTTCCCTAATAACCTTTAATGCTATGGAGTTTTGATCCTCAAACCTTGTCAACACACTCGACGCCTAATTTCATCAGATCCCGTCATAATGATGACCAAAATGATACTAATCAATCACAATGGAACATAGGATCTACTGTTTAAACCGAATGCAACGTGAACACGAAACCATACAAATGATCATTGAAAATCGATACACTCCTTCTCAAAACTAAACAAGAACTCTCCATAACCATCTTTGAACACTCTTGCCTCAAGAATCCACTTAAATCAATCAAAATGATAACTTAGGATTCACGAAATCCTTTATTGAGCATAAACGCTAGGATAATAGTTGTAAAGGACAAACTAACTACTCGTATTCACTCAACAAAAATCTAGAATCAATTTAAACTAACCGAATGAAACCAATGAAACGTCAAAGAGGACACGCATTGTGTGATCGATAAAAAAGAAGTCAAATCAAGTTAACTCGTCCTAGTATGTAATATTTCCTTGTATTTCAAAAAAAAAATGCAAATACGGATAGGTACATTAAATTATTCATGAAAGATTAACAAAATAAATGGGAAAAGAAATACGTAGAAAAAGACATTAAACAACAATAGTTCTCGCATAAATAGTTATTTGCTTTCTCTAATGACCTTCAATGCTATGGAGTTTTGATCCTCAAACCTTGTCAACACACTCGAAACCAAATTTCATCAAATCCCGTCATAATGATGGCTAAAATCACACTAATCAATCAAAATAGAATATAGGATATACTGTTTAAACCGAATGCAACGCGAACACAAAACCATACAAATGACCATTGAAAATCGATACACTCCTTCCTAAAACTAAACAAGAACTCTCCATAACCATCTTTGAACAATCTTGCCTCAAGAATCCACTTAAATCAATCAAAATGACAATTTTGGATTAACGGAATCCTTTATTGAGCATAAACGCAAGGATAAGAGTTGTAAAGGACAAACTAACTACTCGTATTCACTCAATAAATATCTAGAATCAAATTACACTTACCGAATGAAACTAATAAACGTCAAATAGGACAGGCATTGTGTGATCGATAAAAAAGAGGTCAAATCAAGTTAACTCGTCCTAGTATGTAATATTTCATTGTATTTCAATAAAAAGATGCAAATACGGATAGGTACATTAAATTATTCATGAAAGATTAACAAAATAAATGGGAAAAGAAATACGTAGAAAAAGACATTAAACAACAATAGTTCTCGTATAAATAGTTATTTGCTTTCTCTAATGACCTTCAATGCTATGGAGTTTTGATCCTCAAACCTTGTCAACACACTCGAAACCAAATTTCATCAAATCCCGTCATAATGATGGCTAAAATCACACTAATCAATCAAAATGGAATATAGGATCTACTGTTTAAACCGAATTCAACGCGAACACAAAACCCTACAAATGAGCATTGAAAATCAATACACTCCTTCCCAAAACTAAACAAGAACTCTCCATAACCATCTTTGAACACTCTTGCCTCAAGAATCCACTTAAATCAATCAAAATGACAATTTTGGATTAACGGAATCCTTTATTGAGCATAAACGCAAGGATAAGAGTTGTAAAGGACAAACTAACTTCTCGTATTCACTCAATAAAAACATGGAAGCAAATTACACTTACCGAATCAAACTAATGAAATGTCAATGAGGACACGCATTGTGTGATTGATAAAAAAGAAGTCAAATCAAGTTAACTCGTCCTAGTATGTAAAATTTCCTTATATTTTAATAAAAAATGCAACTATAGATTGGTGCATTAAAGTATTTATGAAAGATTAACAAAATACATGGGAAAAGAAATACGTACAAACACACAATAAACAACAATAGTACTCGCAGAGATGGTTATTTGCTTTCCCTAATAACCTTCAATGCTATGGAGTTTTGATCCTCAAACCTTGTCAACACACTCGAAGCCTAATTTCATCAAATCCTGTTATGATGATGACTAAAATCACACTAATCAATCACAAACGGAACATAGGATCTAATGTTTAAACCGAATGCAACACGAGCACGAAACCATACAAATGACCGTTGAAAATCGATACACTCCTTCCCAAACCAAAAGAAGAACTCTCCATAACCATCTTTGAACACTCTTGCCTCAAGATTCCATTTAAATCAATGAAAATTACAATTGTCGATTCACAGAATCCTTTATTGAGCATAAACGCAAGGATAAGAGTTGTAAAGGACAAACTAACTACTCGTATTCACTCAATAAGAATCTAGAAGCAATTTACACTTGCCGAATGAAACTAATGAAACGTCAAACAAGAAACGCAATGTGTGATCGATAAAAATGAAGTCAAATCAAGTTAACTCGTCCTAGTATGTAATATTTCCTTGTATTTTAATAAAAAATGCAACTATAGATTGGTACATTAAAGTATTCATGAAAGATTAACAAAATACATGGGAAAAATATACGTGCAAAAAGTCATTAAACAACAATAGTTTTCGCATAGATAGTTATTTGCTTTCTCTAAAAACCTTCAATGCTATGGAGTTTTGATCCTCAAACCTTGTCAACACACTCGAAGCCTAATTTCATCTAATCCCATCATAATGATGACTAAAATCACACTAATCAATCATAATGGAACATAGGATCTACTGTTTAAACCGAATGCAACGCGAACACAAAACCATACAAATGACCATTGAAAATTGATACACGCCTTCCCAAAACTAAACAAGAACTCTCCATAACCATCTTTGAACACTCTTGCCTCAAGAATCCACTTAAATTAATCAAAATGTCAATTTTCGATTCACGGAATCCTTTATTGAGCACAAACGCAAGGATAAGACTTGCAAAGGACAAACTAACTACTCGTATTTACTCAATAAGAATATAGAAGCAAATTACACTTACAGAATGAAAATAATGAAACGTCAAACAAGAAACGCAATGTGTGATCTATAAAAAAAAAGTCAAATCAAGTTAACTCATCCTAGTATGTAGTATTTCCTAGTATTTCAATAAAAAATGCAACTACAGATAGGTGCATTAAACTATTCATGAAAGATTAACAAAATACATGGGAAAAGATACGTACTGAAAGACATTAAACAAAAATAGTTCTCGTAGAGATAGTTATTTACTTTCCCTATGTGTTCCCGGAAGCCTCACAGTTGGTCAATCACTATCACACCCTCAAATTCCACGTGCGGAGTTTTACCGCGAGGCGTGTGAACAAACCAGGATCACAGTCAATAGTTACTCAGAACGACACTATATGCCACATTTAAAATAAAACCAACCAAAGTTCAAACTTTAAAACCATGCGGAAGCGTTTTGTAAATAAGACAAACCCAAAATATAAAAATGCATATTTGGCAAAACATACGCCAACCCAAACATTTAAACACTCGTAAATAGACACCAACAAACATGTCTTTAAAATAGAGTCTTAGAATGCATGCTGGACCCGTGTGGTGCTCCTAACGGCAAGCAGCGTTAACAACCTGAGAATAGCATACTAAAATGTCAACACAATGGTTGGTGAGTTCAAGAGTTTGCGTTTATCATAAACAATAACATTTGCATAACATAAGAAGTGCATTGAAATAGATAGCTAGTCTATATTCACAAGTAATAACCATAGTGATTTCGCGATCGAAGCTGACTGTGTTGCATTTGTTGCCTCCCGTCACGACTTACCAGGTCGTGACGATATTTGTGTCTAGGACAATATTGCACCCGTTTGACCTCGAGTCGCACAGGTGGGGCTCGTCAGATCCAGTAGTACTACCCAAGATTTCCCGCTAGTTACCATTATTAATGATCCGAAAGTGTGAGCACTTTCAAGGTATTCAGCACTATGTTAAAACATACATAGCTTATAATAATAAAATAGTGTTTGAGTAAAAGTATGCTACCTTCCCCAAGAAGAAGGTTTATAAAAATAGAGGGGCATGAACTCACCTGGTGTGTAACGATAATGACTAAAGAGAACTGGTGATAGGTGCAAAGACAACCCTTCAAAGGTTACCTAGAACACGAGAGTACATAAGTACGTGTGCACAGAATCATATTGAAACCCTAAGTGCTTTACAAACCAAAGAACTCAAAGTTTTAGAAGGCAAGACACATTTGACCCAGTTGACCCGTTTGACCCGTTGGTGACATTATAGGTGAGATTCCATTCAAATAATCATAACAGCCTATAACACATGATTAACATACAAACTGATTACATATAACACTTCATTAACCACATGTACTAATTAGATCATCATACAGCCAGATATCATACAAGTCATGCGAATCTCAAACTATTATCATGCTCATAACAACTATAACACAAATAATACACCATACAAGGGTCAAATCATGCATCACATGCCATGTGAAGCCACTCACGAATTCACACCCTAAACCCTGCCAATCCTACTAAGTAGGGGCCTCAGATTCGCACGTGTGTATGATGATCATTAACATACCAATTTTCCATAGCTCATATCATCCAAAATGTTCATTCTTAATCAACCATCAATCAACGAAAGTCTTAGCTTACCTATATGACTCATACCATGATTTTTCCACAAACAGACCAAAACAGATAATTACCCAAACCAACATCCATTGAATCCACCCAATACATTCTATCACCATAGAACTCATCTATGAACTTACTAGCATGATCCAAATGCTCCTGACATACTCATATCATCATATTTAAGAGATTTCACAATTAAAGTTTCCCTTTTGGGAAAGTTCATCCCAAATCCATCAAACACCTAAAACATTCATGAATCCATCAATCACTTACTAATTCAAGTTCATAACAACATCTAGCATGATCAAAACACCAAATCATCATGATTCATCACATTCAACATCAAAGAGTTACTATTTTAAGCAATGTATGAACTACCACGCATCTTCTTGATTTCCTAACGTTCATATCAACCATCTAGCATCTAATCATCATCATAAGCATATCCATAACACCAATTCATCATCAATTCAACATTTCATGCAAAATAAAGTTACTATTCTTAGTAACCTATGAACAACACATCAAAATCCTAACTTTCTTGCACAATCAACGTTAACTAACATGTATTCAATCTAACTAACATAGTAACATCCACAAACAACCAACAATCAACATCCAATTTTAGATTTTCGAATTAGGGTTTCGGCCCTAACATAGATCCCATAAGAACTTGTAAAAATCCAACCTTTATTGCATACTTGACGTTAATTAACATGTAATCTACTTAACAAACACATTAACAACAACAAACAAGCATCAATCGGCCACCAAATCATCAAAATCGACTAAAACTTTCGGCTATACACCAAACCCATCAAAGAACTCGAATTCTAACCTTTAAATCGCAAAAAGAACAAGATTTGATGTTGTTAACTTGTTGAATTGCTTGGAACTCGATCAAATCCGAGCTTTGTGGGTGTTCTTGACTGAATTCGAATTGTGTGTGTGTGAAGAAGGTGTCGCGGCCGTGAATGGGGTATTAGGGTTTTCTTTTGATTTTTTTTAATTGAATTAATTAGTGCTAATTACCCTTTAAGCCCTTGTAACTTGTATTTTATAAAAACTAGGCTTTTAATTAGTTTTTAAAAGGTTTTTAACTACTAAACATTATTATTATTAGCCACAAATAATAATTAGGTAGAATTTTCATTTGACACACAACGCACGAAACAAATGTAACACGTCACGTTAAGCGATAAAATTACAGTTAATACTTAAGTCACATAAACACATAAGCATAACTTAATGATCATATAACCAGTTAAACTATCATTAGTTTAACATTATTAATTATTATCAAGTCATCAACGTTCAACGACAACTAGTGTGTGCTCACGACACGTGTATGCAAGACTTAACGGAACTAACGGAGTTTGGTAACGGAAGATTACCGGATGTCACAATCACAGCATAATTAAAATAAATATTTCATAATTCATTAAAGCAATGTAGCGGAATTAAACATCAAAAGCCATTGATTAATTCATAAGCCATGTTGCTAAGCAATACAGGTTTGTTAATAGTTACAAAAGATCTTTAATTTGCATTACAAAACAACAATGTTATAGATCATGAATCGATGTCAGCCTAGCCCCGACGAGTAGCCTCCCCGAGTGCCATCCTCAGTAATATTACCTGCCAACTAAAAATACATAAAAGTCAGCTTTGCTGAGTGAGTTCTAGTTCTAAAATCATTAAAATACCTTATAAGGGTTATATACGAAAATACTCTTTAAAAACATCATAACTTTCTTTCGAATGTGATCACACATCATACATACAGATCATTATACTTTTGGTTCATTTCGTATGTTTCGTACTTTCATTATTATCATTCACTGTAATCTAGATCCTGTCATATGCTATGCCCCATCGTTGTGCATAAAGCGACTTCAGTCTTGGGGTCAAGCGACAAGGATCCCGTTTCGTACATATTAGTCAATCTCAAAGATTGACTCCTGCGTGCATCCTCATTGGTTAGCTAAACCGCACACAGTTGAGCTAACAACCCTTGGCTGTGAACCTCCTTTTCATTTGCTTGCAAGTCTTTCTTTCGTTCTTTATGTTCCACTTTTCGTTAATATTAATCTTTCACTTGATTAATAATAATACTTATGATCATAATCAATCCACATAAAGTCACATTATAGTAATATGGAACATAAGAACAAACATAAATCATGAATAAAATAATCAAATAACATAAACAGGTCAACCCAAGTTCAAGCCCTATAATTCTGTTTTCTCCAAAATTCCAGAAAATAGCCTAAGTATTTTAGGCGCATGAGAACTATGCAGGCTCATGAGCCCTACATAGGCGTATTAACACTGTTCGAGCGCATCAGTTCTACACTTAGTCCTTTCAACAATGTTTCTGGGCGCATGAGCCTTTCAGGTGCATGGGCTATCACTTAGACTCCTGGGAAAAGTTTTGAGCGCATGACACTATTCAGGCGCATCATCCGACACTTAGAACACTAAGGCAATATTTTGGGCGCATGAGCACTATTGGGGCGCATGAGTCCCCTACTTAGAATTTCTAAGGCAAATTTCCAGGAGCATGAACCCTGTTTGGGCGCATGGCCTGTACTTAGGCATATTTACTCAAAAATTTCGGGCGCATGGGCCCTGTTTGGGCGCATGGCCATCAGTTATGCATTCCTACTTTTCAGAATCATTCCAAACCTGTTTCAGCACTTGTTCTAAACATAAACACCCTAATCTAAGCATACCTAACTCAGAAACAAGCATAGAGCATGCACATACACATACATATACATACGGTTACATAGAGAAGTCTTTGAAACCCTTTTTAATGCATTTTCATCCCCAAAGAAAGATTTAAACACATATAAACGGGATCTAGAACTCACCTAGAGAAGCAAACAAGTAAAACTCCACTAAACCTACTTGCACACGAGTTCAAGCACCTAAACAAGCAAAAACAAGCACCAAAACACATAGAACACATATAAATCGGTTTTAAAGTTGAAAACCCAACAAAAACCGAGCCAAATATACAAACAACACTTACCCTGAAGATTTTCAGCGTTTCTTCTCCTTCACAGCCGAGAGAACTAAAAATTCGAATTCTTTCTTCTTCTTTTCGGTCGAACAACAGCAACAGCAGGATGATATGGGCGACCATGCCCATATAAAGTGTATTTTTTACATTTTTGTACTATTTACACAAAGCACCCCTCAACTTTGCCTTCTTTTTATTTTCTTCAAAATACTTTTATTTTCTTTTTATTTTGACCGAGGTTTCAGGTGTTACACCCTAATAACCTTCAATGTTATGGAGTTTTGATCCTCAAACCTTGTCAACACACTCAAAGCCTAATTTCATCAAATCCCGTTATAATGATGACTAAAATCACACTAATCAATCACAAATGGAACATAGGATCTACTGTCTAAACCGAATGCAACACGAGCTAGAAACCATACAAATGACCGTTGAAAATCGACACTACTTTCCAAAACTAAAGAAGAACTCTCCATAACCATCATTGAACACTCTTGCCTCAAGAATCCATTTAAATCAATCAAAATGACAATTGTCGATTCACGAAATCCTTTATTGAGCATAAACATAAGGATAAGAGTTGTAACGGACAAACTAACTACTCGTATTCACTCAATAAGAATCCAGAATCAAATTACACTAACCGAATGAAATTAATGAAATGTCAAACAGGAAACACAATGTGTGATCGATAAAAAAGAAATCAAATCAAGTTAACTCGTCCTAGTATGTAATATTTTTTTGTATTTCAATAATAAAAATGCAGCTACAGATAGATGAATTAAAGTATTCATGAAAGCTTAACAAAATACATGGGAAAAGAAATACGTGCAAGAAAACATTAAACAACAATAGTTCTCGTATGGATAGTTTTTTTCTTTCGCTAACTACCTTCAATGCGATTGAGTTTTGATCCTCATACCTTTTCAACAAACTTGAAGCCTAATTTCATCAAATACCGTTATAATAGTCACTAAAATCACACTTATCAATCCCAAATGGAACATATGATCTACTTGTTAAACCAAATGCAATAGGAACACGAAACCATACAAACGACCATAAAAAATCGATACACTTCTTCCCAAAACTAAACAATAACTCTCCATAACCATCTTTGAACACTCTTGCCTCAAGATTCCACTTAAATTAATCAAAATGACAATTGTCGATTCACGAAATCCTTTATTGAGCATAAACGCAAGGATAAGAGTTGTAAAGGACAAACCAACTACTCGTATTCACTCAATAAAAATCTAGAATCAAATTACACTTACCGAATGAAATTACAGAAACGTCAAATAGGAAACGCAATGTGTGATCGATAAAAAAGAAGTCAAATCAAGTTAACTCGTCCTAGTATGTAATATTTCCTTGTATTTCAATAATAAAAATGTAGCTACTGATAGGTGCATTAAAGTATTCATGAAAGCTTAACAAAATACATGGGAAAAGAAATACGTGCAAGAAAACATTAAACAACAACAGTTCTCGCATGGATATTTTTTTTTCTTTCGCTAACTACCTTTAATGCTATTGAGTTTTGATCCTCATACCTTTTTAACAAAATCAAAGCCTAATTTCATCAAATCCCGTTATAATAGTCACTAAAATCACACTTATCACTCACAAATTGAACATATGATCTACTTGTTAAACCAAATGCAATAGGAACATGAAACAATACCATTGACCGTAAAAAATCGATACACTTCTTCCTAAAACTAAACAAGAACTCTCCATAACCATCTTTGAACACTCTTGTCTCAAGAATCCACTTAAATCAATCTAAATGAAAATTGTCGATTCACGAGATCCTTTATTGATCATAAACACAAGGATAAGAGTTGTAAAGGACAAACTAACTACTCGTATTCACTCAATAAAAATCTAGAATCAAATTACACTTACCGAATGAAACTAATGAAACGTCAAAGAGGCACGCATTGTGTGTGTAAGGCCCCGTTACTAGAGACCTCACAGTTGGTCAATCATAGCATAATATATATAAAACAACTTGATTTCATAAATAACACAGCAGAAATAATACCAATAACCATTCATTTCATTAATAATTACTGTTGTTAAGCAATACATCATTGTTTCTTAAGTTACAACAGACCCCTTTTTAATTACATTACAAATCAACAATATCATTAAGCATGAATGGATGCCAGTCTTGCCCCGACGAGTAGCTTCCCTAGCGTGCCACCCTCAGCAACATTTACCTGCCAACTAAAAATGCATAAAAGTCAGCGTTGCTGAGTGAATTCTAGTTTTAAAACATTAAAATACCTTGTGTAGATGCTTCTTAAAAGATTAACATTAGTCTTTATGCGTCTTTTATATTTTTGTCATAGTATAGGGAGTTTTGTGTAAATATATTCCTTAGTTTTCTTGATTAGTATATATAGCATAGACATGTTTTGTGTAGGTAAGTTTTAAAAGTTTTAAGTTTTAGAGTGATTAAGACGCTTTGTAACTATTTACTACACTTTATATTCTTCTATATGCTAATCAATGAAAACTCTTTGAATTTTTGTTGATTTGCTTGTGTTGAATTGAATACTTGTGTGTTTTAGATTGAATTGTATTCATAAATCATCACAGATCGATCCATTTGGAGCTCTTCAAATGGTTTCAGAGCTCTCGGTTCAGTGATTGAAGTTCTTCAACAGTCGAACTCTCAAAATCACTTGAATCTATGATTGATAAACAATTCAGCCGTATAATTGTTGAATTCAGTTGTGTTTCATCATCAGGAACATGATTTGATTCACAATTAGCAGTACAATTCGTTAAAATCAGTGAATTTGAGGAAAAAGCTCTTCGAACCTGTTCTTCATTTGTCGAACCTGTTCTTGAATCAAAAGATCAATTTTGGTTGTTATTTGAAGAAATTGAAGTTGAAGGATTGATTATTGATCAATTTCATACATAATTTGAGGATTTCAGATCAATTAATAAAGTTTTGAAGGATTTCAGAAAATTTAAGTTCATATGACACTGATGAATGTGGTGCATTAGGTCAAAAACACTGCTGAAAATTGCCTAAGTGTTAGGCGCATAACAAATGTTTAGGCGCTTTTCCACTGTTTGGGCATTTTTTCAGTTAGGCGTTTGTCAACTGTGTGGACACTGAAGATTTGCTGAAACTAAGGAATTCCAGGCGTTTTACAACTGTTGAGGCGTTTTTGAACTATTTGGGTGTTTTACCAACCAAGCGTCTGACAACTGTTCAGGCGTTTTGATACTATTAAGACGCTTTTCAACTTGGGCGTTTTGGAATTTTTCTAAGGTAATCCCTTAGACATTTCAAAGTCAAAGTCAAAGGAAGTACCACAACTGTTTGGGCGTTTTACCACTACTTGGACGCATCAGCTTTAACACTTAGAAAATTTTTGAAATTTTCAGAAACTTAAAAAATCCAAAAATATTTTCAATTCACTGTTTTAATTCAAAACATTAAAAACAACAAAAACAATTTTTTTTAAAAAATCAAAAACTAAAAATGGTAAAATCAAAAGACTCAGAGAACAGAGTTCCTAAGCTGAAGAATAGAGCAGATTTCAAGAATTGGTCACTGAGATTAAAACATCACTTGAATTCTATTGATACTGATCTATGGAAATCAATAGAAAAAGGACCTTATATTCCTATAACTTCAGATGGTCCTGATAGAGGTTTTGTTTACACCAAAGAATCTCAGGAACTATATCCTGAAGATGGATTACAGGGTGATGATCTCAGGATAGTTAAAAATGATATAAAAGCTTATTCTTTGATGTGCAAAGGACTGCCACTTGAAGTCCTTACAAGGCTTGATGGTTATTAGATGGGATACACCATGTATAAAGCCTTGAAAATAATATGTGAAGGTGGAAAGGAGATCTAGGATCTAAAAAAGCAAAAGTTAAAGAGACAATTAGAACTTTTTGAACATTTATCTAGTGAAACAATAAATCAGATGATGAACAGAATTGTTCAACTAACTACTAAGATGTTGACTGCAGTCATCAAGAATGATTTAAAAGATCTTAACTTCAAGCTTCTCAATGCTCTTCCATCTTCATGGAAGCAAACAGTCACTCTATTAAAGCATACTGAGAAATTCCTAATGGATCTTGATCTCTTGATTGCTAAAATAGAATCTGTTGAAATTGATGAAAGTTCTAGAAATAATGACAGAGCAGCTTCGATGTCACAATATAAATATTTTGCTTCTCCAGCAAGTACTGTGGAGAATGCATTCATGGCTAAGAATGAAACTTCACCAGAAGATGAGGGTGATCTATTTGTTGGCACAGGGTTCTTCACTGATTATACTTACACAAGTGCTCCTGCCTATACAACTCAGAATCAACCTCAATGTCCTCCTATGCCTAAAAGTTCTAAATCTCAATCAGAGACTCCATCTGCTAACTCTGCTAAAACTAGCAAAGTTAACGATGTAATAAACATCCTATTACAGGATGAAGAGTCTAAAACTACTTTCACTGCGTTTATGGCAAACTTTCAAGCTTATCAAGGTAGTCATCTAACTCAACTTGATCTTGTTTTGCAGGATTTGTTTGAAATGGATCCAGACGATGTTGAAGAAATGGATCTCAACTGGCAAATGGTTATGATAGCATACAGGACTCAGAAACACTCGTATGTCAACAAAAACTACAAGCCGAGTGCAAACAAGTCTGTTGGATTTGATAAGTCCAAATCTAGGTGTTTTAACTATAACAGCTATGGTCACTTCTCTAAAGAGTGCAAAGCTCCAAGTAATAAAGGAGGAAATGGCCAATCAAGCTCAAGTAATTTAAGGTTTCAGCAATCTTCACAGAAAACATTTCAGAAACCTTATCAAAGCCTACCAATGCCAGAATTGAAAGATGATTCTAAATCATCAGAGGAGCCCAAGAAAGCTCTTGTTGTTAATATTAAAGATGGTTATGATTGGAGTGCATACGCTGAGCAATTTACTGCTGATTTAACCTCCAATTTATCTCTTGTTACAGAAATATAAAAATGGTCTGAATTTAATGATCCAAAAGATGATGGAAACTCTGAGAACGAGGAAGAGGATTATGACTGGAGTGACAAGTCTGATCCCAAGGAATATTCAGAGGAAGTTGCATTGATGGCGAAATCTGATCATCCAAAGGTTGAAAGCTATAACTCTAAAACTTCATCTCCTAAATATTTTGAAATTCCATCAGAAGTCAAAGAAAAAATATGCACAAAGTCTTGCTTCGAACATGTCAAATACTACAGAAATTATTCTTATAAGATTTGTGAAAAACTTAAGCAGGACGAAGTAATGCATAACAAACTCAAAAACGATCATAAAGTATCTGATGAAAAGATTATCTATATTCAAAATTCATGAAACAAAACTCTAAGAGAACTTGAAATTGTATCAAAACAACTTGAAGAGAAGACAAAAAATCTTGAACTGGAGAAGATAGCTCATGCAGCTACTCAAGTTGATCTCGCCAAAGTTAAACGTCCTAAAACCATTGTGGAAAAGCTGGTAAATGAACGAAAAGATAAACAAAAGGCAGGATTGGGTTTCACTCATGAACCGATGCCTGAATCAATAACAAATACCTTACTAGAAAATTTTAACACTCATGATCACTCTCCAGAGAACAAGGCAAAATTAAAAGCTTTTCAAAACAAGACCAAGATGTCTGATGCCGAAGAAGAGAAAACAAATGTGGAAATTTTTGAAGAAGAAGATAACGAAAAGATAAAAATGGTCATCCTGTTAAAGTAAAATCTTATGAACCGAAGTCTAAAACAAAGAAAGTTTTTATTCCTAAAAAGTCAGTTTTGGAGGAAGTGAATATTATAACTAATAACCAAAACTCAGATTTTCAAAACAAAAATGATGAAGAAACATCAGAAGATTCAAATTCATTTGGTCTAAATAATCCAGAATTCATTAAATGGCAAAAAGACAAGAAAAAGAAAGAATATGAAAAAGAATCTTCAACCGAGGATGTTCAATCTAAACCAAAAATTGGTTTTACAAAATCAAGGAACCAGAGAAGAAGAAGAAAGATAAATAAAGCTAAAAATGAACAAATAAAAATTCAGGAAAATCAGACAAAAGAAACAAATCAAGTAACAAAATTAAAGCCAATTAAATTTGTATATGCTGGTTTGTTGAATGTGAACTCCATTCAAGATGTTAAAGAAAATCCTAAGAACAAATCAACCTCTAATCTGAAAACAGATTCAGATTTTAAGACTTCCACTATAGCAAAAAGATTTGTGTCTAAGGAAAACAAGAATGAAATTCATGTTCAAAAACAAAAACAAATTGTGCAAAAGAAAAGTTGTTTAAATCAAAAGCATAATTCTTTAAATCAAAAACAACAAATTAACTCTTTGACACCTAAAAGTAAACAAGTTTCTAATGTTGCGTCAACGTCAAAGGTAAATAAGCAATTATTCAAGACACCACAGAGGTATTGTGTGACATCCGGTAATTTTCCGTTACCAAACTCCGTTAGTTCCGTTAAGTCTTGCATACACGTGTCGTGAGCACACACTAGTTGTCATTGAACGTTGGTGACTTAATAATAATTAATAATGTGAAAAAAATAATTACTATGTTGATTATTAGATGTGCTTACACGATTTAAATGTTTATTGTAAATTTTATCGCGTAACGTGGAAACGTGTGTGTTTAATCCGTATGTTTTGTATTTGGTAAAGATAAAACATATAATTGTTATTATTAGTTCATATGTTATTATCTTAGTTAAAAACATTTTAAAAGAGTATTTAAAAGCTTAATTTTTATAAAATACAAATTAAAAGGCTAAAAGGGTAATTATCACAAAATAATTAAACATAATCAAAACTCCTAACCCTAAAGCCTCACTCGGCCGCGACTTCACCTTCAAACACACACACATTTCGGTTTTCATCAAGAACAAGCAATTCCATTCAATTTTGGACATGTTTGAAGCATCACAACAAGTTAGAATCATCAAATACAAGCCAATACATGTATAAAGGTTAGATTTTTACATGTTTTTCAAGGTTTTTGTGTTTGGCCAAAAACCCTAGTTCGATTTGGATGAATTGGATGTCGATTTTGGGTTATTTCATGATTATGTCATGTTAGTTAGATTGTATATATGCTAGTTTACGTGAATTGTGCAAGAAAGCTTCGATGCGTTGTTCATAGGTTACTAATAATAGTAACTTTATTTGCATGAATGCTATGATTTGATGATGAATTGATATTGTTAATGTGTTTATGATGATAATTGGGTGTTAGATTGATGATATTGATGCTAGAAACCTAAGAACGAATGTTGTAGTTCGTAGGTTACCAAAAGTAGAAACTTTTGTTCATGAGGATTGATAAATTATGATGATTGGATGTTGTTGATCATGTCTAGATATTAACATGAGTTTGAATTGGTATATTGTTAATGAATTCATGAATGTATTGGGTGCTTTGATAGATTTTGGGATGTGCTTTCCCAAAAGGGAAACTTTATTTGCACAAAATCCTGAATATGATGATTTGAGCATGTTTGGGATATTAGGATCATGCTAGTATGTTCATGGATGGTTTCTAAGGTGGAAGAATGTATTGTTTGGGTTGTATGAATGCTAAATCGGTTAGTTGACACATTTGGTCTTTTTGTGGGATTACATGGTAATGGGTCATATGGGTATTGATAGGACTATTGGTTGGGTTGTAATAGATCATGGTTTCACATTTTGGTTGATGTGGACTCTATGGAATAATGTGATGATTGTTATACCCGCGTGCGAATCTGAGGCCCCTACTTAGTAGGATTGGCAGGGTTTAGGGTGTGAAGTTGTGAGTGACTTCACATGGCATGTTGTGCATGATTTGATTCTATGTATGGTGCATTGGTTGTGTTGTAGCTATGTTGAGCATGATAATTGTATGAGATTCACATGACTTGTATGATATCTGGTTGTATGATGATCTAGGTAGTACATGCGGGTAATGAAGTGTCATATGTGATCAGTTTGTATGTTAATCATGTGTGATGTACTGTTATGCTTGTTTGAATGGAATTTTACCTATAATGTCACCAACGGGTCAAACGGGTCAAATGGGTCAAATGTGTCTAGCCTTCTAAAACCTTGAGTTCTTTGATTTGTAGAGCACTTAGGGTTTCATTATGATTCTGTGTACACGTACTTATGTACTCATGTGTTCTAGGTGACCTTTGAGGGTTGTCTATCCACTCTTTCTTGTCAAGTTAAGCCTTAAGTAATTTCTTACGCGCATCAGGTGAGTTCATGCCCCACTCTTTTACATACCCTCTTTTGGGGTAGATAGCATACTGGTTTTACAAACACTTACTTTATATGAGTTGTGTATAGTATGATATAGTGCTAAATACCATGAAAGTCCTCACACTTTTGGATTGTTAATAATGATGGTTAGCTGGAAATCTTGGGTAGTACTACTGGGTCTGACGAGCCCCACCTGTGCGACTCGAGGTCAAACGGGTGCAATTTTGTCCTAACGAACATTGTCACAACCTGGTATGTCATGGCAGGAGGCAACAAACGTAACACAGTCAGCTTCAATCGCGAAATCGCTATGATTATTACTATTTGTTTATAGACTGGCTATCTATTACAATACACTGCTTATATTGTGCAACTGTTATTGATTTATGTTTAACGCAAACTCTTGAACTCACCAACCGTTGTGTTGACTCTTTAGTATGCTATTCTCAAGTTAAGGTTGCTATTGCCTAGGAGCATATTACAAAGGTCAGCATCATTGGATTGTCTACATATGTGAAAACAATGTCTTTGGTTGAGTTGTTTAAACATTTATGATTTGGTTTTGCATAATATTTGGGCGCTTGTGTTTGCGCGTTTTATGTCATGTTACATTGCTTTGGATTTTTCTGGTTATTAAAACGCTTCCGCATATTTTAAAGTTAAACTCTGATTTTGATTGTTTGTACATATAGAGTCGTTCTGAGTAACTAATGACTGAGATCTTGGTATGTCACGCGCCTCGCGGTAAAACCCCGCACGCAGATTTTGAGGGTGTGACAGATTGGTATCAGAGCCATTGGTTATAGGGAACTAGGTTGCATACACACTAGACTATAACCGCACAGTTGCTAGTTACTTGTCGCTTACTTCCTTACTATATACTCATTGGCATACACATCACGTACTTCGCAGCATGGCATCGTCATCCAAAAATTTAGGCAAGAGACCTGCACGATCTGAGTCACCTCCTACTTCTCCCGTACCTGATAGGCGATTTAACTGGCCCCGACATCCTTATCCTCCTAGCGAGAAAGACTGGGATCAGCCTTTCATACCTCCTGAGCTCGATCCTCCGCGGAACTGGGATTTCTACCCCACCTACGTAAACCATATGGCTTATAGAGAGCGGTACCACCAGTAGCCCCTACTCGACCTAGGACTAGGTCATCGACAGCCTCTGCATTGCCTACTCTTCCTACCTTGTACATCCCTCTCGAGCAGGCGTTTGCAGCTTTGGTAGCCATTCTAGACATGGAGCGACAGCGTATCCGAGGACTCACTGATAAGAACTCTGCCTTACGATCTGAGATGCGTCAGTTGCGCTACCAGGTAGAGACACTTCAGGAGCGACTCTCGATGGCCATTGGTGGACATCATACCCTGGCAGGCAACGTTGTAGCACTTACTGGGTGCATGGACGCGCAGGATCACCATAACATAGTGATCGATGATAGGTTTGCTGATTTAGAGGCACAGCTAGCAGCATTTCAGATTGCTGAAGCCCTTACACCTTTGGGGAAGACCCTAATGAGGAAGAACCAGAAGAAGATCCGGTGGAAGAACTGGATGAAGTCCAAAAGTTGGAGGCTTTCTGGCAATTAAAGATGGAAGGAATCTGAGATCGAGGTTTACACCACGAGTTGGCAACGCTTTGCCCAGGCATGATCGATCCGCCGATCAAACGAATTGAGCTTTTTCAGCGTGGCTTGGTTCCAGAGATACAAAGCATGGTGACTGTTGTGAACCTCACCACTATCCAGCAGGTTATTCGATTGGCTCACAAGCTTATTGACCAAGCAGTGGAGAAGGGAAAGCTACCCAAACGGGGCGCTGTGGCAAGCGTGCCTGACAATAAATGCAAGTAGAACAACTCCGGTAACAAGGGATCTTCGTCAAATAGCCAATCTCAGCAACATCAGCGGCAACAACAGCACGCTCAGCAGCATCAGCATCCCCAGTAACAAAGGAGGTTTTATAACAACCGAAATTTTAATCAGTCATCCTCGGCATCAAAGGAACAAGGAGGCTATGTGGGGAAAAGTCCCAGGTGCAATCGATGCAAGTACCATTACACCGGCAGGTGTGACAACTTCTGATGCCAACACTGTGGTAAAGTTGGGCATGCAGTGAAGGACAGCCGGGGTGAACTGATGAAGAAGCCTCAACAATCACAAGAAACTTCGAAAGGTTGTTTCGAGTGCGGAAAAGAAGGTCATTACAGGCGCAATTGTCCACAGCTTAGGAGAAATGGAAATGGTGGGAACAACACTGGCAATAACAACAACGGCAACAACAATAACAACAACAATGGTAATGGCAACAACAATGGTGGAAATAATAATGGAGCCAAAGGGAGAGCCTTCGTCATTGGCTCAGGTGAGGCTCTAAACGATCCTACAACAGTAACTGGTAAATTTTGGGTTAATGGTCGCTTTGCTACCGTATTATTCGATACTGGAGCTGATAGAAGCTTTATTTCCACTAAGTTTAGTAGTCTTTTAAGTGATATTCCATCAACATTAGAATCTAAGTACACCGTAGAGTTAGCTGATGGTCAACAGATTCACGTGACACATATCCTTAGAGGCTGCAAGATAGAACTCGCTAGTCATACCTTTGACATAGATCTCATGCCTATCACACTTAAGAGCTTCGATGTAGTAGTCGGCATGGATTGGCTTTCTGACAAGCAAGCAGAAGTCATATGTCATGAGAAGGTTATACAGATTCCTAACGGCGAAGAAATTCTCTCGGTCAGAGGTGATAGTAGTGGTGCGGTGATAGGCATCGTCTCGTTCATGAAGGCACAGAAGTTGTTATGAAAGGGTCGACTGGCCATATTGGCACTCGTCACAGATAAACAGACTGAGGAAAAGAAGATAGAGGATATCCCCGTAGTTTGCGAGTTTCCCGAGGTGTTTCCGGAAGACCTACCTGGATTACCGCCTCATCGTCAAGTTGAATTCCAAATTGAGTTGAATCCAGGAGCCACTCCGATTGCGAGAGCACCTTACCGGTTAGCTCCGAACGAACTACAAGAATTATCCGCTCAACAGCAAGAGTTGTTGGATAAAGGGTTTATCCGACCGAGCTCGTCGCCCTGGGGAGCGCCAGTTCCATTTGTCAAGAAGAAGGATGGTACATTTCGAATGTCCATTGACTATAGGGAACTGAATAAAGTCACGATCAAGAATAGATATCCCTTACCTCGTATAGATGATTTGTTTGATCAACTGCAAGGATCAAGCTATTACTCTAAGACTGATCTGAGGTCTGGGTATCATCAGCTGAGAGTTCGAGAGGAGGACATCTCGAAGACCGCCTTTTGTACACGTTACGGTCACTACGAGTTCTTAGTCATGCCATTTGGGTTGATGAATGCACCAGCAGTATTCATGGACCTCATGAATCGCGTGTGCAAACCCCATCTTGATCATTTTGTTAACGTCTTTATTGATGACATACAAATATACTCAAGGACTGAGGAAGAACATGAGAAGCACTTACGTTTAATCTTGGAATTACTTAGAAAGGAACAACTGTACGCAAAGTTTTCTAAGTGTGATTTATGGGTACGTGAGGTGCAATTCTTGGGTCATATTGTCAACAAGAAGGGAATACATGTCGATCCTGCAAAGATTGAAGCGATAAAGAATTGGTCTGTTCCTAAGACACCAAGTGAGATACGACAATTCCTTGGATTAGTGGGATATTATCGACGGTTCATCGAAGGATTCTCTAAGATTGCACAACCTCTCAAGCCTTGACTCACAAGGGAACGACGTACAAATGGGGCGAGAGTCAGGAATCTGCTTTCCAATTACTGAAACAGAAATTGTGTAGCGCACCGATATTGGCGTTACCAGAGGGAAGTGATGACTTCGTAGTCTACTGCGATGCTTCTATTCAAGGACTTGGGTGTGTATTGATGCAGCAGGATAATGTAATAGCTTACGACTCTAGGCAACTAAAGGTTCATGAGAAGAAATATACCACCCATGACTTGGAACTGGGTGCGGTAGTTTTTGCCTTAAAGATCTGGAGACACTAATTGTACGGTACCAAATGCACTATTTACACCGATCACAAGAGTCTTTAGCACATCTTTGAGCAAAAAGAATTGAACATGAGGCAAAGGCGCTGGGTAGAATTACTGAATGACTATGACTGTGCTATCAAGTACCACCCAGGGAAAGAAAATGTAGTTGCTGACACGCTGAGTAGGAAAGAAACTGCAAAACCTTGACGTGTGCGAGCTTTGCAACTTACTATCAGCACATGGTTACCGGAACAAATCCGAGAGGCTCAGACAGAAGCCTTGATAGGAGAAAACATTGGGTCTGAATCATTAAGGGGAATGGAAAAACAATTGGAAGTAAAGGCGGATGGAATTCGTTACTTCATGGACAGAATTTTGGGTACCTCTGCATGGAAATCTGAGAGATCTGGTGATGAGTGAGGCACATAAGTCTAAGTACTCTATATATCCTGGATCTGACAAGATGTACCATGATTTGAAGGCGCACTACTGGTGGCCTAACATGAAGGCGGATGTAGCTACATATGTGAGCAAGTGTCTGACCTGCTCAATGGTAAAAGTGGAGTATCAGAAACCGTCTGGACTATTACAACAACCCGAGATCCCTATGTGGAAGTGGGATCAGATATCAATGGATTTTATTACTAAGTTACCTTGAACTTCTACTGGTTGCGACACAATATGGGTTATCATGGATAGATTAACAAAGTCTGCTCATTTCCTAGCGATAAAGGAAACAGACAAGATGGAGAAATTACCTGACTCTATTTGAAGGAGATCGTTTCGAGGCATGGAGTACCAATCTCAATTATTTCTGACCGCGATTCTCGTTTCACATCGCACTTCTGCAATCACTGCAGAAATCTTTGGGTACGCGATTGGATATGAGTACAGCTTATCATCCACAGACTGATGGTCAAAGCGAGCGTACTATACAGACTTTGGAGGACATGTTACGTGCTTGTGTGATTGACTTCGGGAATAACTGGGAAGTTCACCTACCATTAGTGGATTTTTTTTACAATAACAGTTATCACACTAGTATAAAGGCAGCACCTTTTGAAGCTTTGTATGGGCAAAAAATGTAGATCACCAGTTTTTTGGGCTAAAATTGGTGACAGCCAGCTAACGGGTCCTGAGTTAGTACACGAGACTACTGAGAAGATTGTACAAATAAGGAATCGTATGGCTGCAGCGCGCGACAGACAGAAAAGCTTTGCAGATAAGTGACGGAAACCTCTAGAGCTCCAGATTGATGACAAGGTCTTATTGAAAGTCTCACCGTGGAAAGGCGTGATTCGGTTTGGTAAAAGAGAAAAACTAAATCCGAGATATGTTGGACCATTTGAGATCATAGAATGAATAGGTCCAGTGGCCTATCGACTAGGCTTACCTGATTCATTGAGTGGAATCCATGATGTATTCCGTGTTCCAAATCTGAAGAAGTGCCTAACGGATGAAACGATGATCGTACCACTTGAGGAAGTTCAAGTAGATAAACAATTACGCTTCATTGAGGAACCAGTCGAAGTGATGGATCGTGAGGTGAAGACAATTAAGCAAAGCATGATACCCATTGTCAAAGTTCGATGGAACTCGAGATGTGGACCAGAATTCACGTGGGAGTGTGAGGGCCAAATGAAGCTTAGGTATCCTCAGCTATTCGAAAAAACGATGTCAGCCGGCGTAGGTACTGATTTAAATTTCGGGATGAAATTTCTTTCAACATGGGGATGATGTGACAACTCACCCAAAACTCACTCGATTTCGATTACTTTATGCCAATGCAGTAGACCAGTGATGGAACACTCACCATGTAATGCAATTTTCGGGACGAAAATTCTTTCAACATGGGGATAATGTGACATCCGGTAATTTTCTGTTACCAAACACCGTTAGTTCCGTTAAGTCATGCATACACGTGTCGTGAGCACACACTAGTTGTCTTTGAACATTGACGACTTAATAATAATTAATAATGTGAATCAAATAATTACTATGTTGATTATTAGATGTGCTTACACGATTTAAATGTTTATTGTAAATTTTATCGCGTAACGTGGAAATGTGTGTGTTTAATACGTATGTTTTGTATTTAGTAAAGATAAAACATATAATTGTTATTATTAGTTCATATGTTATTATCTTAGTTGAAAACATTTTAAAAGGGTATTTAAAAGCTTATTTTTTATAAAATACAAATTACAAGGGCTAAAAGGGTAATTATCACAAAATAATTAAACAAAATCAAAACTCCTAACCCTAAAGCCACATTCTGCAGCGACTTCATCTTCAAACACACACACACTTCGGTTTTCATAAAGAACAAGCAATTCCATTCGATTTTGGACCTATTTCAAGCATCACAACAAGTTAGAATCATCAAATACAAGCCAATACACGTATAAAGGTTAGATTTCTACATGTTTTTCAAGGTTTTTGTGTTTGGCCAAAAACCCTAGTTCGATTCGGATGAATTGGACGTTGATTTTGGGTTATTTGATGATTATGTGATGTTAGTTAGATTGTATATATGCTAGTTTACGTGAATTATGCAAGAAAGCTTTGATTTTGATGCGTTGTTCATAGGTTACTAATAATAGTAAATTTATTTGCATGAATGCTATGATTTAACGATGAATTGATGTTGTTAATGTGTTTATGATGATAATTGGGTGTTAGATTGATGATATTGATGCTAGAAACCTAAGAACGAATGTTGTAGTTCATAGGTTACCAAAAGTAGAAACTTTTGTTCATGAGGATTGATAAATTATGATGATTGGATGTTGTTGATCATATCTAGATATTAACATGAGTTTGAATTGGTATATTGTTAATGAATTCATGAATGTATTGGGTGCTTTGATAGATTTTGGGATGTGCTTTCCCAAAAGGGAAACTTTATTTGCACAAAATCCTGACTATGATGATTTGAGCATGTTTGGGACATTAGGATCATGCTAGTATGTTCATGGATGGTTTCTAAAGTGGAATAATATATTGTTTGGGTTGTATGAATGCTAAATTGGTTAGTTGACAGATTTGGTCTGTTTGTGGGATTACATGGTAATGGGTCATATGGGTATTGATAGGACTAATGGTTGGGTTGTAATAGATCATGGTTGCACATTTTGGTTTATCTGGACTCTATGGAATAATGTGATGATTGTTATACATGCGTGCGAATCTGAGGCCCTTACTTAGTAGGATTGGCAGGGTTTAGGGTGTGAAGTTATGAGTGACTTCACATGGCATGTTGTGCATGATTTGATTCTATGTATGATGCATTGGTTGTGTTGTAGCTATGTTTAGCATGAAAATTGTTTGAGGTTCGCATGACTTAAATGATATCTGGCTGTATGATGATCTAGGTAGTACATGTGGGTAATGAAGTGTCATATGTGATCAGTTTGTATGTTAATAATGTGTGATGTACTGTTATGCTTGTTTGAATAGATCATGGTTGCACATTTTGGTTTATCTGGACTCTATGGAATAATGTGATGATTGTTATACATGCATGCGAATCTGAGGCCCCTACTTAGTAGGATTGGTAGGGTTTAGGGTGTGAAGTTATGAGTGACTTCACATGGCATGCTGTGCATGATTTGATTCAATGTATGATGCATTGGTTGTGTTGTAGCTATGTTGAGCATGATAATTGTTAGAGATTCGCATGACTTGTATGATATCTGGCTGTATGATGATCTAGGTAGTACATGTGGGTTATGAAGTGTCATATGTGATCAGTTTGTATGTTAAAAATGTGTGATGTACTGTTATGCTTGTTTGAATGGAATTTCACCTATAATATCACCAACGGGTCAAACGGGTCAATTGGGTCAAATATGTCTTGCCTTCTAAAATCTTGAGTTCTTTGGTTTGTAGAGCACTTAGGGTTTCATTATGATTCTGTGTACACGTACTTATGTACTCATGTCTTCTAGGTGACCTTTGAGGGTTGTCTATCCACTCTTTCTTGTCAAGTTAAGCCTTAAGTAATTTCTTACGCACATCAGGTGAGTTCATGCCCCACTCTTTTACATACTCTCTTTTGGGGTAGATAGCATACTGGTTTTACAAACACTTACTTTATATGAGTTGTGTATAGTATGATATAGTGCTGAATACCATGAAAGTCCTCACACTTTTAAATTGTTAATAATGATGATTAGCAGGAAATATTGGGTAGTACTACTGGGTCTGACGAGCCCCACCTGTGCGACTCGAGGTCAAACGGGTGCAATTTTGTCCTAACGAACATTGTCACGACCTGGTATGTCGTGGCAGGAGGCAACAAACATAACACAGTCAGCTTCAATCGTGAAATCGCTATGATTATTACTATTTGTTTATAGACTAGCTATCTATTACAATACACTTCTTATATTGTGCAACTGTTATTGATTTATGTTTAACGCAAACTCTTGAACTCACCAACCGTTGTGTTGACTCTTTAGTATGTTATTCTCAGGTTAAGGTTGCTATTGCCTAGGAGCACATTACACGGGTCAGCATCATTGGATTGTCTGGATGTGTGAAAACAATGTCTTAGTTTGAGTTGTTTAAACATTTACGATTTGGTTTTGCATAATATTTGGGCGCTTGTGTTTGCGCGTTTTATGTCATGTTACATTGCTTTGGATTTTTCTGGTTATTAAAACGCTTCCGCATATTTTAAAGTTAAACTCTGATTTTGATTTTTTGTACATATAGAGTCGTTCTGAGTAACTAATGACTGAGATCCTGGTATGTCACGTGCCTCGCGGTAAAACCCCGTACCCGGATTTTGAGGGTGTGACATATTGTAACATATGTGACATGTATAATCACAAAATGTCTGAATGTTTTTTTAACAAATACTGTCACATTTGCGATATGAGAAATCACACAACTTCAGAATGTTATTTTAACAAACACTGTACCTACTGTGATGAGCAAACTCACAACACTAAAGATTGTTACTTTAGAAAGAATTCACAGAGGAGAAGATTTGCCACTTCAACAGTAAGCAAAGGTTATATTAAGCCGCAATATAAAAGAAACCAAAATGTTGTTTTTCAAAGATTAATACACCAACCCTCCTTAGGTTTGAACACTTTCAAAAGAAATAATTCAGTGAGACCTAAACAATACTTCAATGATAATTTCATTCCAAGGTCTGTGTAACGCCCGAAACTTCGGTCAAATAAAAAGAAGATAAAAGTGTCAAGAAGAAAGCAAAAAGAAGCCAAAGATGAGGGGTGTTTTGTGTAAAAGTACACAAAAGTCAAAAGTTCACTTTATATGGGCATGGCTGCCCATATCACTCATGTTGCTACTGTGTTCAACCGAATCAAAAGTAGAAGCTGAATTTGATTTCTCTCAGTTTCAAGGGGAAGAGGAGGCTGATTCTCGCTTCTAGTTAGTGTTCTTTGTATTTCATGGTTCGGTTTGTTGGGTTTTGACCATGAAACCAATTTATATGTGTTTTGTTGTCTGCTTCTGCTTGTTTTAGGCGTTTGAACTCTTGTGCACACAAGTTTGGAAGAGTTTTGCTTGTTTGCTGCACTAGGTGAGTTCTAGACCCCGGTTTTATGTGTTTTAAACTTCTTTGGGGCTGAGAATGCACGTTTAAAAGGTTTTACTGCTATTTTATGCTTCATCGTATGTATGTGGGTGTTTGTGTTTGTGCTTTATGGTGGTTTATGTGCGGTTGATGCTTGTGATGTTGAGTTTAAGCTTCGAACAGAGGGATAAGCATGATTGGTTAGGACTGTTGGTGTTTTCCGTGGTTGTATGCCTGCTCTAGATGTTAAGCATGTTAGATCCATGATAAGTATGTGTTAGATTGAGGATTGGGGACTGAATAATTGCATAAGTGCATTTGCTGGTTGGTTAGTTCATTCGCATTTAAGTACTTTGTTCATGCGCATTGTTGTTTGTTCATCCGCATTTGTAGATGCTTATGCGCCTAAGTGTTCTTCCGCATTTCTTTTGTTCATGCGCATTTGTTGTTTGTTCATCCGCATTTGTAGATTCTTATGCGCCTAAGTGTTCTTCCGCATTTCTTTTATTCATGCGCATTTGCTACAGTGTTCATGCACATTTGTTTCAGTCATTCGCATTTGTTCTACCAGCTTTTAGTTGGACACTTGGAATAATCCGCATTAGTTTCAGTCATTCGCATTTGTTCTACCAGCATTCATCCGCATTAGTATTGTTCAGCCGCATTAGTATTGTTCATCCGCATTAGTATTGTTCATCCGCATTAGTTGTTCATCCGCATTGGTTACTGTTCATCCGCATTTGTCTAAGGACTTAGGATTTTTCCGAAACCTAGGAAGTAGAACGTAGCGGGTAAGTTCTGGGATGTTTTGTTGGTTCATGTCTGTCGTGGTGATGCATGTTGCGGGCTGTTGTTGATGCTTTACACTATGTATAATGTGACTTTACGTGGTGTGTTTATATTCGTATGCGTAAAGTATTATCGTAAAGAAAGTGAAAGATTAATGTTAACAAAGAAGTGGAACATAAGAAAAGAATGAAAAGTCTTGCAAGCAAAGGTTGAGGTGAGTGACTGTGTTGTCACAAAAGACTTGTATGCCAAAAATTGAGGTGAGTGACTGTGTTGTCATAAAAGACTCGTAAGCCATAGTTGAGGTGAGTGACTAAGTTGTCACAAAGGACTCGTAAGGGATTCAATCCATGAGATTGACCCGAGTCCTTGTCGCGTACCCCGGTACTGTCGATCTTCGGATATGAGTCGGGTATTGCATGAGACAGGATCTAGAGTATAGTGAAAGATAATGAATAAATATGTGAGTTAATGAACGATAATCAAGTCTATACCTTGATGTATATATGATGAATGCTTACGTGTTAAAGTAAAGGAAGTATTTTTTTGAATAGAACTCACTCAGCGACACTGGCTTTTATGCATTTTCAGTTGGCAGGTAATTGTTGCTGAGGGTGGCACGCGGGGAAGCTACTCGGCAGGGCAAGATTGGCATCCATTCATCTTTAATGATATTGTTGTTTTGTAATGCAACGAAACAGAGTCTTTTGTAATCCAAGAAAACAATGATGTATTGCTTAACAACATTAATTATTAATAGAATGAGTGGTTTTTATTAACTTAATTCCGCTGCAATATTTTATGAAATGTGTGATGTTTAATGTTTTATGCTATGATTAACCAACTGTGAGGTCTCCGGGAACGGGGCCTTACAAGTTGGTATCAGAGCCAAAGTTTAAGAGAAATAGGTAAATATTTTCAAAACCTAAACTTAAACTGAGAATGGGACGAACGGAGGGATGCCAGCCAGAAGTAGCTACGTGCCATCAGGTATTCTTTTCTTAATGTTAACAGGTACTATGTGCGTGTGCTATTTGATTTATGTGCTTTTAGTAGATTTGAATACTGATGTAGTCAGGATAGGAAATGCTTGGGGGATGAAGAGTAAAGTAAGTGGCTAATCACAACTGGCCACTGTAATTAGGGACTTACTAGACTTGACATAAACAGAGCTATTACCTTGAATGACCGTGTTGGTGTTTGAATTTTATAGTGTTAGAGGATGGCTGGAGGTAGATCATCTAAGGCTTCTAGAGGTGGAGTACGGGGTGGTCGTGCTGGTAGACCACGGGCCGCAAGGAACAAGACCAAGACCGTAGAGACGGCTCCTACTGAGCCTGAGCTTCATCACCCGGAGGGCGGAGATGAGAGTGACAACCTAACGGCCTCAGTGAATGAGGCAGTGTTGGAGGAGGTTCACCAAGTCATGTAGACTATCCTACCGTCTGTCATGACTGAGGTGATCCGGGCCGTAAGGGAGGATGAGAGGAAAGAAAACGAGGAAGAGAGAAGGGCTGCTACTGGGAGAAGGGAGAATGAGAGAGATCATGATGATGAGGTGGAGATGAATGTTGAAAGGAGAGCCTCCAGTGATGAAGAAGATGTAGAGGTGCGGGAAACCGTGAGGAGATGCAGCTACGGGGCATTCCAACTGTGTAAACCCCCTACTTTTAACGGCAATGGTAACGTTGCTACTGCCCACCGCTGGGTTAGAGAGATGGAGGCAGTGTTGGATATTAGTAAGTGCAGGGAGGATCAGAAGGTGAAATTTGCCACTCACTCATTTGTTGACTCGGCTCTGTGTTGGTAGGACAATATTGTCCAAGCCGAGGGCTGCAGGGCCATTGGGAGGATGAGATGGGGAGATTTGAAGAAGTTGGTTGTTGAGGAATTATGTCCTCACAGGGAACTAGAAAAGATAGAGAGAGAGTTCCTACAGTTTGAGGAGGGAACCATGATCCACCAACAATACACCACCAAGTTTAACGAAATGGCGAGGCTGGTGCCGGATCAGGTGAAGCCGGTGTTGAGGAAGATTAAGAGGTATGTGTAGGGATTGCCGGCTGATATCCGCAGGCACTTGATTATTGCCCGATCAAGCACTTTTAGGTCGGCAATGGATCTGGCTGGGAGGCTTTACGATGAGAGAGAGGTGTCGGTGGTTGAGGTGAAGAAGTCAGGTGGTGGGGACAAGAACTGGAGTAGGAAGAGATTTGGGCATGGTGGTTTCACCCCAAACAGCAAGAGGAAGAAAATGGATGACCGAAGAGTGGGGTCATCAAGCTCCAGAGCGAAGAGGTGTGGTAAGTGTGGAAGGGAGCATAGCGGGGAATGCCGGTTGGGACTGAATGTTTGCTTTAGATGCGGGAAGCCTAGTCATATCGCTAAGGATTGTAGATCGTTGAGGTGTCATATCTGTGGGGAAGGGGGACACATGAGCAGGGATTGCAAGAAGCAAAAGGAAGAGAGTTCCGGGGTGGAGAAAAGGACAAAGAGTGAAGGGCAGAGGACAAGCGCTAGAGCATTTACAATGACCCAGGAGGAGGCCAGGGTGGATCCCGATGTCGTGTCGGGTATGTTTCTAGTAAACCAAACTCGTGCCTCTGTATTGTTTGATTCTGGTGCTAGTAGGAGTTTCATTTCTGCTGCTTTCTATGCTAAGCTGCCTGTTAGTAGTAGAAGAATTGATGAGTCATTTGATGTAGAAACTGCTATTGGTAAGTCTTCCAGAATTTCTGATGTGATTGAGGATTGTGGCATAGAGTTAGAAGGCCATAGGTTCTCTGCTAAATTATTTGTGATGCCCCTAGGCAGATTTGATGTAGTTCTGGGGATGGATTGGTTGGCAGCCTATGAGGCAAACATCGTGTGTGGTAAAAAGATGGTTCGACTAACAGGCCCGATGGAAGTTTGGTTACGGTTTACGGTGACCGAGTTACTACAGTTCCGAAGGTGATTTCGATGGTGGTGGCCGAGAAGTGCATGAAACGCGGATGTAGTGCCTACCTGGCTTATGTAAAGGATGTGGACGCGTCAGTACCACAATTGTCCAACGTACCAGTTGTGTGTGATTTTCCAGACGTGTTCCCAGGAGACTTACCAGGCGTGCCACCAGACCGCGAGATCGAGTTTCAGATTGATTTGATACCCGGTGCTCAACCCGTTGCCAAGGCACCGTATCGATTAGCTCCAACCGAGATGAAGGAGCTGATGGTTCAAGTGCAGGAGTTATTGGACAAGGGTTTCATTCGACCGAGTATCTCTCCTTGGGGTGCTCCGATTTTGTTTGTTAAGAAGAAAGACGGTAGTATGAGGATGTGCATAGACTACCAGGAGCTAAACAAGTTTACAGTGAAGAATCGATATCCCTTACCGAGAATAGATGACTTGTTTGACCAACTCGAAGGTGCTAGCTGGTTCTTAAGAATAGATCTCCGATCTGGTTACCATCAGTTGAAGGTTAAGGAGCAAGACATTTCTGACTAATGCGCCAGCTGCCTTTATGGATTTGATGAATCGAGTGTGTCGGCCGATGTTAGATAAATCAGTGATTGTATTTATTGATGATATCCTGATTTATTCGAAGAGTGAAGAAGAACATGCCGGTCACATACGCGAGGTATTGGAGACACTTAGAAGGGAGAAGCTTTATGCTAAATTCTCTAAGTGTGCTTTCTGGTTACGTGAAGTTCAATTTTTGGGTCACATGGTTAATGCTAAAGGGATCATGGTGGACCCAGCGAAGGTTGAGGCGGTGATGCAATGGAAGTCTCCAAAGACGCCATCTGAGATTCGAAGTTTCTTAGGATTGGCGGGCTACTACAGGAGGTTCATTCAAGACTTTTCCTAGGTAGCCTCACCTTTGACTAAATTGACTCGCAAGGAGGTGAAGTTTGTGTGGGGACGAGAACAGGAGGATGCTTTTGAGGATTTAAAGGCAAGATTAACTCAAGCTCCTTTTTTGACATTACCTGAAGGGAGTGAAGACTTAGTGGTGTATTTGGATGCCTCCTATTCCGGAATGGGTTGTGTGTTAATGTAACATGGGAGAGTAATAGCCTACGCGTCCCGACAGTTGAAAACCCACGAGGTCAATTATCCCATGCATGATTTGGAGCTCGCAGCTATGGTCTTTGCATTAAAGATTTGGCGGCATTACCTGTACGGGGTGAAATGCACAATCTTCACGGACCATAAGAGCCTAAAGTATTTCTTTGAGCAGAAAGATCTCAACATGAGGCAGAGGAGGTGGTTAGAGCAGATTAAGGATTATGATTATGAAATCCACTACCATCCGGGTAAAGCCAATGTAGTGGCTGATGCCCTCAGCCAAAAAGAGAGACCCGAGCTAATCCGGGTGAAGGCTTATCAGTTGGTGATGACCTCTGATGTGATGACACAGGTCAAAGAATTTCAGGATGAGGCATTGAAGGAAGATCGCCTTAACTCTGAAAGGATGAGAGGTCTAGTCACGGAGTTGGGAGAAAATACCCACGGAGTTAGAACCCGCTTCGGGCGGATGTGGATTCCCCGCTACGGTGATCTATGGGGACGAATTATGGACGAAGCTCATAAGACCCGATACTCCATTCATCCCGATGCCACTAAGATGTATCAAGATATGAAGAAATACTATTGGTAGCCGGGTATGAAGGGCGATGTAGTGGAGTATATGAGTAAGTGCCTTACTTGCTTACAAGTTGGGATGATCATCTACCATTGGCAGAGTTCTCATACAACAACAGTTATCATGCCAGCATTGGCATGGCACCTTACGAGATGCTATATGGTAGGAGATGTAGAATGCCCGTGTGTTGGGGAGACATTGGGCATAAAGAGTTGGGAAGCGTGGAGGTAATCGAGGCTACGACTGAGAAGCTAGAAAAGATCAAAGCCTTTATGAAGGCAGCCAAGGATAGACAGGAATAGCATGCCGATAAGAGGCGTAGACCAATCGAGTTCAACGTGGGTGATAAAGTCATGTTAAAGGTCTCGCCCTGGAAGGGAATCATCCAGTTTCGAAAGAGGGGCAAGCTGAGTCCGAGGTACATAGGGCCTTTTGGAATCGTTGCACGAGTAGGGGAGGTGGCCTATCGACTAGAATTGCCTGATGAGCTAAGTGGAATTCACCCGACGTTCCATGTATCTCATCTGAGAAAATGCTTGGCCGATGAATATATGATTGTGCCACTGGAGGATATCGAAGTGGATGAAAGACTCAATTATGTGGAGCAACCGGTAGCCAACAGGAAGGAAAAGAGATTGAGAAATAAAGTGGTTCCACTCGTACGTGTGCAATGGAAACACCGGAATGGTTCCGAGTCTACGTGGGAGACGGAGGATGAAATAAGACAGCATTACCCACAGTTATTCGAAGAGTGACAGGTTTCGGGGATGAAACCTCTTTAAGGGGGGTAGACTTGTAAAGCCCCGAAACTTCGGTCAAATAAAATGAAAATAAAAGTGTCAAGAAGAAAGCAAAAAGAAGCCAAAGATGAGGGGTGTTTTGTGTAAAAGTACACAAAAGTCAAAAGTTCACTTTATATAGGCATGGCTGCCCATATCATTCCTGCTGCTACTGTGTTCAACCGAATCAGAAGAAGAAGCTGAATTCCATTTCTCTCAGTTTCAAGGGGAAGAGGAGGCTGATTCTCGCTTGTGGTTAGTGTTCTTTGTATTTTATGGTTCGGTTTGTTGGGTTTTGACCATGAAACCGATTTATATGTGTTTTTTTGTCTGTTTCTGCTTGTTTTAGGCATTTGAACTCTTGTGCACATGAGTTTGGAGGAGTTTTGCTTGTTTGCTGCACTAGGTGTGTTTTAGACCCCGGTTTTATGCGTTTTAAACTTCTTTGGGGCTGAGAATGCACGTTTAAAAGGTTTTACTGCTGTTTTATGCTTCACCGTATGCATGTGGGTGTTTGTGTTTGTGCTTTATGGTGGTTTATGTGGGGTTGATGCTTGTGATATTGAGTTTAAGCTTCGAATAGAGGGATAAGCATGATTGGTTAGGACTGTTGGTGTTTTTCGTGGTTGTATGCCTGCTCTAGATGTTAAGCATGTTAGATCCTTGATAAGTATGTATTAGATCGAGGATTGGGGACTGAATAATTGCATAAGTGCATTTGCTGGTTGGTTAGTTCATCCGTATTTAAGTACTTTGTTCATGCACATTGTTGTTTGTTCAACCGCATTTGTAGATGCTTATGCGCCTAAGTGTTCTTCCGCATTTCTTTTGTTCATGCGCATTTGTTGTTTGTTCAGCCGCATTAGTATTGTTCATCCGCATTAGTATTGTTCATCCGCATTAGTTGTTCATCCGTATTGGTTACTGTTCATCCGCATTTGTCTAAGGACTTAGGATTTTTCCGAAGCTTGGGAAGTAGAATGTAGCTGGTAAGTTCTGGGATGTTTTGCTGGTTTATGTCTGTTGTGGTGATGCATGTTGTGGGATGTTGTTGATGCTTTATAGTATGTATAATGTGACTTTATGTGGTGTGTTTATATTCGTATGCGTAAAGTATTATTGTAAAGAAAGTGAAAGATTAATGTTAATAAAGAAGTGGAACATAAGAAAAGTATGAAAAGTCTTACAAGCAAAGGTTGAGGTGAGTGACTGTGTTGTCACAAAAGACTTGTATGCCAAAAATTGAGGTGAGTGACTGTGTTGTCACAAAAGACTCGTAATCCATAGTTGAGGTGAGTGACTGTGTTGTCACAAAAGACTCATAAGGGATTCAATCCATGAGATTGACCCGAATACTTGTCGCGTACCCCGGTACTGTCGATCTTCGGATATGAGTCGGGTATTGCATGAGACAGGATCCAGAGTATATTGAAAGATAATGAATAAATACTTGAGTTAATGAAAGATTATCATGTCTAGACCTTGATGTATGTATGATGAATGCTCACGTGTAAAAGTGAAGGAAGTATTTTATTGAAAAAGATATTTTCATATACAACTCCTACAAGGTATTTTAAACGTTTTAAAACTAGAACTCACTCAGCGACGCTGACTTTTATGCATTTTCAGTTGGCAGGTAATTGTTACTGAGGGTGGCACGCAGGGGAAGCTACTCGACAGGGCAATATTGGCATCAATTCATCTTTAATGTTATTGTTGTTTTGTAATGCAACGAAACAGAGTCTTTTGTAATCCAAGAAAACAATGATGTATTGCTTAACAACGTTAATTATTAATAGAATGAGTGGCTTTTATTAACTTAATTCCGCTGCAATATTTTATGAAATGTGTGATGTTTAATGTTTTATGCTATGATTAACCAACTTTGAGGTCTCCGGAAATGAGGCCTTACAGTCTGTGAGAAGTAATAACAAAAGTTTTGAAAACAAAATTTTGTCAAACAATGGTCAGTCAAAAAGCATGAATTTTCCAAACAAGCATAATTTTGTTACAAATAACAGAATTGGTAAATTCATAAAGAATAAACCTGATGTCAACAAACTTCACTTTATACAATTTACTATTGTTGACAAGTTTGGAAAACCCAAGACCATTTTGGCTTGGGTAGATAATTCAACTTAAATTGTTTTGTTTTACAGGTACGCTCGAGAAGACCAATCAATACTTGGTATGTGGATAGCGGGTGTAGCCGGCATATGACAGGCAATCAGGCCTTATTACAAGATTTTAAGTTAAAAGATGGAACGCATGTCGCCTTTGGTGGTGATGCGGGAGGAAAAATAACCGGAGAAGGAACAGTATCCAACGGGATTATATCTTTGATAAAGTCAACTTCTGTTCATAGTTGAACTTTAATTTGTTAAGCGTATCCCAAATTTGTGATAAATCCTACTCTGTACTTTTTGATGATTCTTTCTGTTATATCTTGAAGTCAGGATTTCAGATAAGCAAGGATTGCGTGGTTGTTAAAGCTGTCAGAGACCGAGACGTATACAAACTGGATATGTCTCAAGTGGACTCTTCTACAGAAACAACTTGTCTCTTTGCTAAAGCATCAAATGATGAAAGCCATCTTTGGCATAGACGTTTGGGGCATTCAAATTTCAAGAATATGAACAAGGTTGTAGCAGGAAATCATGTTATTGGCCTTCCATCAAAGAAGTTTGCCACAATTGATTTATGCTCAGCATGTTTAAAAGGGAACAGCACAGATCGTCTTATAAGTCCAAGCTGATAAACTCAAATTCCAAACCCCTTCAGTTGTTGCATACGAACCTTTTTGGACCAACCAACGTGAAGAGTATTGGAAGAAAATCTTACTATTTAGTTATTATTGATGACTATACAAGATTTTCATGGGTTTTCTTTCTAAATGCTAAATCTGAAATGGCTGAATTAATAAAAGAATTCATCATTAAAGTAGAAAATCTACTTGATCAAAAAGTAAAAATAATTAGAAGTGATAATGGGAAGGAATTCAAAAATCTAACTCTTGACATGTTTTGTGAAGAGAAAGGAATATCTCATCAGTTCAGTGCTCCCAGAACTCCTCAACAAAATGGAGTTGCTAAAAGGATGAACCGAACATTGATTGAAGCTGCACGATCCATGTTAGCCGATGCTAAAATTCCGATCACATTCTGGGATGAAGGAATATCAACTGCATGTTTTGTTCAGAACCATTCATTAATTGTTAAAGACAAACTAAAAACTCCATATGAGTTAATGTTTGGCAGGAAACCAAACATAGATTTTCTTAAATCTTTTGGTTGTCCGGTTATGATTCAGAATTCAAGTGATCATTTAGGAAAATTTGAATCAAAATCTGATGATGGATTTTTCGTTGGATATTCATCTGTTTCAAAGGCCTATCGAGTTTTTAACTCTAGGACTAATGTTATAGTTGAAACATTCAATGTTAAATTTCTTGAAAGCTCTTTTCCAACAGTGTCAAATGGTCCTGCATGGTTGGATTTAGATTCATTGTCAAACTCTTTTCAATCCAACTTGTTTAATCAAACTAACTTGCTTGATTCTACAGGTGAAAGAAAATTCAAGGAGATCTCGGTTCATTCGGTGACGATTCGGATTCTGACGATGCAGATGATTCAAACCCAAACTGTCCCTTCTTTTCTTTTGTTAGAGATTCTATTATTCAGTCTAATAATGAAGATCATTCTCATCAAGATAATGCTCATTCAGTTTCAGAAAACCAAGTTGTCTCACAATCAGTTCCTAATGACGGTATAGAAATTGTACAACCTGAGTCTGGAACATCATCTATCTCTGGTGATGTAGTTGATTCTGGTAATCTTGATTATTTTATCAACTCACCGACTCAAGTTCCTAATTTCAATCAACATAGGCTGCATCAGCTTTCCAACTTGAATCAAACCAATCTAGATGTTCATGTTCAAGGAGATGAGATTCCGACATCTCGTATTCACAAGAACCATCCAACATCTCAGATTATTGGTCCTTTGAGTGAGAGAACGACGAGAAGTAAATCAGAACAAGCAAACATATGCTTATACTCTTGCTTTCTTTCTCAAATTGTTCCTAAAAAGTTTCTGAAGCGTTAAAGGACAATGGTTGGATCGGGGCTATGCAAGAAGAATTATTACAGTTCCACAAACAAGAAGTGTGGAATCTTATGGATTTACCTGAAGGAGAAAATGCTATAGGCACAAAATGGTTATTCAGAAATAAAACTGATGATCGAGGAATTGTTATCCGAAATAAAGCGAGATTAGTTCCATAAGGATACACTCAAGAAGAAGGTATTGATTATGATGAAGTATTTGCTCCAGTTGCAAGACTTGAATCTATTCATGTCTTCCTGGCTTATGCCTCATTCATGAAATTTAAAGTGTATCAAATGGACGTAAAGGGTGCATTTTTGTATGGTTCTATCACCGATGATGTGTACGTGAAGCAACCTCCAGGTTTTGAAGATGCTACATATCCATATCATGGGTACAAGTTGAGCAAAGCCTTATATGGTCTACATCAAGCCCCTAGAATCTGGTATGAAACATTATCATAGCACTTAATCCAACATGGATACACGTGAGGGAAAACCGATCCAACTCTGTTTATCAAGAAGGATGCTGATGATCTTTTATGTGTACAAGTGTATGTTGATGATATCATATTTGGTTCTACAAGTTCAAAACTGTGCAATGAATTCGAAGAAATCATGAAATCTCGACTTCAGATGAGTTCTATGGGAGAGATATGTTTCTTTCTTGGACTACAAGTTAAGCAATTTGCATGTAAGGCCCCGTTCCTGGAGACCTCACAGTTGGACATTCATAGCACTATTCATAAAACATTTCATAAATTCATTATCACGATGCAGAGGAATTTAAACATTTAAAAGCCATTCATTAATTTGTAAACGCTGTTGCTAAGTAATACATGTTTGGTACATTTACAAAAGATCATTAGTTTGCTTTACAAAACAACAATGTTATAATCATGAATGGATGTCAGCATTATCCCGACGAGTAGCCTCCCCGAGTGCCATCCTCAGCAATATTACCTGCCAACTGAAAACGCATAAAAGTCAGCCTTGCTGAGTGAGTTCTAGTTTTAAAATCATAAAAATATCTTGATAGCTTTGTATACAAAATACTTTTTAAAGAAAATATCTTACAATTCCTTCGGATGTGATCACACATTATACATACAAATCATATCCATTACATTATCACCATTCTCTTTCTTGCTTATTATTATTATCTTTCACTGTTGATATGGACCAAAGTGCTATACCCCCCGTAAAATGCGCATAAACCTGGTACTGGGCCTTGAAGTCTATAAATAGACTCCATCCGTGGTGCACATATGCTGGCACCAGTATCGGGGCAACAACAGTGGTCCCCTATACACAGTTGAGCTTACGACAACATGGTCGTGCACCTCGTGTAAAATTATTTTTTACTTGCAAGTATTTCATTCTTTAAGTTCCACTTTTCGTTAATATTAATCTTTCACTTGATTAATAATACTTCATAATTACGAACAAACCACATAAGGCCACATAAGAGTATCATAATAGGCACATAAGGGCAGTCATGCATAAGATAACCAAATAAAAGCATCAAGTCAACCGTGGTCAAATCCTAATTTCTGATATTCCAAAATTCCAGAAAATTTCTTAAGTCCTTAAGAAATGCGGATGAACAGAACCAATGCGGATGAACAACTTGCAAATGCGGATGAACAAAAACTAATGTGGATGAACAACTTGCAAGTGCAGATGAACAAAACTAATGCGGATGAACAACTTGCAAATGCGGATGAACAAAAACTAATGCGGATGAACACTTGCAAAATGTGGATGAACAACTTGCAATGCGGATGAACAACTTGCAATTGCGGATGAACACTTGGTAATTATTCTGTTGTAAAAGAAATGCTGGACACTGTAGCAAATGCGCATGTATAAAAAGAAATGCTGATGAACACTTAGGCTGAATTTAGGCAAATGCGGCTGAACAAAGGTGAATGCGGGTGAACAAAACACTTAGGCAATTATCACGGTGTAAATGCGGATGAACCATCAGATCAGTAAATGAAACTTATGCTATAACCAGTTCTAAAACCTCATTTTCATACATTCTTAACATTGATCTATCATGCTAAACTCTTAGAACAAGCTTACAACCTCATAAAACACAGAAATTCATACACATACATAAGCAGTCAACATACACGACGGTTGTAAAACATTTTAAATGCATTTTCAGCCCCAAAGAAGTTTAAAAACAGAGAATCGGGGTCTTAGAACTCACCTATTGCAACAAACAAGTGAATCTACTCCCAACTTGCGTGCGTGCACAACAGTTCAAACACCTAGAACATGCCAAAACAAACACCAAACACCAAGAACACATAGAAATCAGTTTCTAAGGTTGAAACCTCACAAAAACCGAACCAATTAATCACAAAAACCTACTAACCTTGAGGATTCTTCTTCTTCACAATTCGACCGAGAGAAAACACAAAACCCAGCTTTCATTCTTTCTTTTCTTCTTCGGAAAGCAGCAGCAGAAAGAGCATGGGTGACCATGCTCTTTATACACCCACTTTTGACTTTTGTACTATTTTACACTTTTCACCCTTCAACTTTGGCCCTTATAAAAATTCGGGTGTTACACTGCAGATGGTATTTTTATCAACCAAGACCTTGCATATATATATATATGAAAATAACCTTTTCTTTAAAATACTTCTTTTACTTTCACGCGTGAGCATTCATCATACATACATCAAGGTATAAACTTGATTATCTTTCATTATCTCATGTATTCGTTCGTTTCATACTTTTTCATTATTTTTCACTATTTCTAGATCCTGTCATAACTTTACCCCATCGTTGGGCACAAAGCCATCTCATTCTCGGGTTTAAGTAACAAGGACACCATTTCATACGTATGGATCAATCACCAAGACTGATCGCCCTATGTGTGAACCCTCAAGGTTTAGCCAAAATCGTACGTTATATTACACACACTTGAGCTAGCAACTCCCAATGAGTTGTGAACCTCTTTAATCATTTTGCTTGCAAGACTTTCATTCCTTTCTTATGTTCCAGTTTTCATTATCATTAATCTTTCACTTCATTTATGATGATACTTTACGTATACGAGCATAATCACACCACATAAAGTCACATAATAATACGTAATATGGAACATAAGAACAGGCCATAATCATACATAACATAAACAAATACAGCCATCAAATTAATCCAGGGTCAAACCCTAAAATTTTTAATTTCCCAAATTTCAGAAATTTTTCTAAGTCTTTTAGGCGTATGAGCACTAAGTGGGCGCATCAGTACTATGCGGGCGTATCAACACTTAGGCGCATGAGCAAAACCAGGCACATTAGCACTACGCAGGCGCATGAACCTTCCTTAGGCGCATGAGCACTTAGGCGCATGGATACTATTTGGGCGCATGAGCTAACACTTAGGTTATTTTGGCAAAAATTCCAGGCGCATGGGAACTATTGGGGCGCATGAGCTTCACTTAAGTTTTCTAAGTCAAAATTTCAGGCGCATGAACCCTATTTGGGCGCATGACCAACAGTTATGCATATTTCAGACTTATTTTCAAACCCAATCTGCCTACTAACCTGTTCAAAGCTTATTCCTATCATTCTAAGCATCAACGACACATATACAACCATAAAACACAAGCATACATACACAAATACATACGGGCATATATATAACAGTTGTCAAAACATTTTTAAACATGCATTTTCAGCCCCAAGAAGTTTAAAACACATAAACACCAGGGTCTAGAACTCACCTATGCAGCCAACAAGTAAAACTCCTCCAAACTTGAGTGCACAAGAGTTCAAACACCTAAAAACACACCAAAATAAACAACCAAAGACATAGAACACATAAAAACCGGTTTTAAGGATGAAAACCCAACAAAACCGAACCAAGAACACATAAAACACTCACCAATTTGCTAATTTCAGCCTTTTCTTCTTGAAAAACCGAGAGAAACAAGCTTCTTCTTCTTCTTCCTTCTTTTTCAGTCGAAAAGCAGGTTGTGGAAACAAGTAGAGGGCGGCCATGCCTAAAATATAATAAAATATTGGGTTTTTGTTCTTTTTACACTTAGCCCCCCTTTACTTTTGTACCTTTTCTTTCTTTCAAGATACTTTTCTTCTTCTTTTATTTTTAACAAAATTTCGAGTGTTACAAGTCTACCCCCCTTAAAGAGGTTTCATCCCCGAAACCCGTCACTCTTCGAACAACTGTGGGTAGTGCTGTCTCATTTCTTCCTCAGTCTCCCACGTAGACTCAGAACCCTTTCGGTGTTTCCACTGCACACGCACAAGTGGAACCACTTTATTCCGTAGCCTCTTCTCTTTCCGGTCGATGATTGCCACTGGTTGCTCTACATAATTGAGCCGCTTATCCACTTCAATGTCCTCCAGTGGTACAATCGTATCTTCATCAGCTAGGCACTTTCTCAGATGAGATACATGGAATGTCGGATGAATTCCACTTAACTCATCGGGTACTTCCAATCGATAGGCCACTTTTCCTACTCGTGTAATAATTCGGAAAGGCCCTATGTATCTCGGGCTCAGCTTACCACTTTTTGTAAACCGAATGACTCCCTTCCAAGGTGAAACTTTTAGCATAACTTTATCACCCACCTTGAATTCAATCGGTCTACGCCTCTTGTCAGCATACGACTTTTGCCTGTCTTTCGCCGCCTTCATAAAGGCTTTGATCTTCTCTAACTTCTCGGTCGTAGCCTCAATCACTTCCATGCTTCCCAATTCTTTCTGTCCCATGTCACCCCAACACACAGGCGTCCTACACCTCCTACCGTATAGCATCTCATACGAGGGCATGCCAATGCTGGCATGATAACTGTTGTTGTATGAGAATTCCGCTAACGGTAGGTGATCATCCCAAATTCCTCCAAAGTCGATCATGCATGCTCGAAGCATATCCTCGAGCGTCTGAATCGTCCTTTCAGACTAACCATCTGTCTGAGGATGGTAAGCTGTGCTAATGTGTAGCCTCATCCCCATCGCATCATGAAATCTCTTCCAAAATTTCGATGTGAACCGGGTGTCACGGTCCGACATGATAGACACCGGCACACCATGACGAGCTACAATCTCTTTAATGAATAGATCCGCCAACCTCTCAGATGAATATGTCTCATGGATCGGTAGGAAGTGAGCACTCTTTGTCAGACGATCAACTATTACCCATATGGTATCGTACCCCCTTGCCGTATGAGGTAACTTTGTAATGAAGTCCATGGTGATGTGCTCCCACTTCCACTTGGGTATATCCAAAGGTTGGATTTTCCCGTATGTCTTCTGATGTTCTGCCTTCACTTGCAAGCAAGTAAGGCACTCACTACATCGTGCTTCATACCCGCCCACCAGTAATCCTTCTTCATATCTTGATACATCTTGGTAGCACCAGGATGAATGGAGTATCGATTCTTATGAGCTTCATCCATAATTCGTCCCCGTAGGTCCCCGTAACGAGGGATCCACATCCGCTCGGAGCGGGTTCTAACTCCGTGAGTGTTTTCTCCCAACTCCACGACTAGACCTCTCATCCTTTCAGAGTTAAGGCGATCTTTTTTCAACGCCTCATTTTGAAATTCTTTGACCTGGGTCATCACGTCAGAGGTCATCACCAGTTGATAAGCTTTCACCCGGATCGGCTCAGGTCTCTCCTTTCGACTGAGGGCATCAGCCACTACATTGGCTTTGCCCGGGTGGTAATGGATCTCACAAGCATAATCTTTGATCAACTCTAACCACCTCCCCTGCCTCATATTCAGGTCCTTTTGCTCAAAGAAGTATTTTAAGCTCTTATGGTCCGTGGAGATTGTGCACTTCGTCCCATACGGGTAGTGCCTCCAAATCTTTAATGCAAAGACCACAGCCGCAAGCTCCAAATCATGCGTGGGATAATTGACCTTGTGGATTTTCAACTATCGGGACGCGTAGGCTATTACTCTTCCACGTTGCATTAGCACGCAACCCAACCCTGAATAAGAAGCATCCAAATAGACTACCAAGTCTTCATTCCCTTCAGGCAATGTCAAGACAGGAGCTTGAGTCAATCTCGCCTTAAATTCCTCGAAAGTATCCTCTTGTTCTTGACCCCACACAAACCTTACATCCTAGCGAGTCAGTTTAGTCAAAGGTGGGGCTATCTTGGAAAAGTCTTGGATAAATCTTCTGTAGTAGCCCGCCAGACCCAAGAAACTATGGATCTCGGTTGGTGTCTTCGGAGTTTTCCATTGCATCACTGCCTCGACCTTCGCCGGGTCCACCATGATTCCTTCAGAATTTACAACGTGACCCAAAAAGTGAACTTCGCGCAACCAGAGAGCGCACTTGGAGAACTTAGCGTACAACTTCTCTCTCCTAAGCATCCCCAATACTTCACGTATATGGCCGGCATATTCTTCCTTATTTTTCGAATAAATCAGGATGTCGTCAATAAACACAATCACTGATTTATCTAACGTTGGCCGACACACTCAGTTCATCAAATCCATAAAGGCAGCTGGCGAGTTAGTTAGACCAAAAGACATAACAAGAAACTTGTAGTGTCCATAAAGCGTGTGAAAAGCTGTCTTAGGAATATCCTGTTCCTTCACCTTCAATTGATGATAGCCAGATCGGAGATCTATTCTCGAGAACCAACTGGCACCTTGGAGCTGGTCAAACAAGTCATCAGTTTTCGGTAGTGGATATCGGTTCTTCATTGTTAACTTGTTTAACTCCCGGTAGTCTATACACATTCTCATACTACCGTCTTTCTTCTTAACAAACAAGATCAGAGCACCCCAAGGAGAGATGCTTGGTCAGATGAACCCTTTGTCCATCAACTCCTGTAGTTGAACCATTAGTTCCTTCATCTCAGTCGGAGATAATCGGTACGATGCCTTGGCAACGGGTTGAGCACTGGGTATCAAATCAATCTGAAACTCGATCTCACGGCCGGTGGCACACCCGACAAGTCTTCTGGGAACACGTCCGGAAAGTCACACACAACTGGTACATCAGAAAATTGTGGTACTAATGCATCCACATCCTTCACATAAGCCAGGTAGGCACTACATCCGCGTTTCATGCACTTTTCTGCCACCGCCATCGAGATCACCTTAGGAACCGTTGTCACACGATCACCGTAGACCATCACCGAACTTCCATCGGGCGTAATTAATCTAATCATCTTTTTTGCGACACACAATATTTGCCTCATAGGCTGCTAACCAATCCATCCCTAGAACTACATCAAATCCACCTAGGGGCATCACAAATAGTTTAGCAGAGAACCTATGGCCTTCTAGTTCAATGTCACAATCTTTTATCATCTCAGAAATTCTGGTGGACATACCAATAGCAGTTTCTACTTTGAAGGGCTCATCAATACTCCTACTACTAACAGGCAACTTAGCATAGAAAGCAGCAGAAATAAAACTCCTACTAGCACCAAAATCAAATAATACAGTGGCACAAATTTGGTTTACTAGAAATATACCTGACATGACATCGGGGTCCACTCTCCTCTCGGGTCATCGTGAATGCTCTAGCGCTTGCCCTCTGCCCTTCGTCCTCCATCTGCCTCATCGCCCCAGAACTCTCTGCCCTCTGCTTCTTGTAATCCCTGCTTACATGACCCTATTCACCATAGTTATAACATCTTATAACCCCACATACTTTTCCCACATGGATGGGCTTGCCGCATTTGAAGCAGACATTCAATCGCCACTTACACTCTCCAGTATGCTCCCTTCCACACTTACCACACTTTTTCATCCCCGAACTTGATGACCCCACTCTTCAGTCATCCATCCTCATTCTCTTGTTGTATGGAGTTAAACCACCACCTCCAAACCGCTTCCCATTCCAGTTCTTACCACCACCACCCTTCTTGTTTACTTTCACCACGGTCTCGTCCCTCTCGTAATACAACCTACCCGCCAGGTCTACCACCGATCGAAAGGTACCAGGCCAGGCAGCAATCAGATGCCTACGGATGTCAGCCAACAATCCTTGGATATACCTCTTGATTTTTCTCGATACCGACGTCACTTGATCCTGCACTAGCCTCGCCATTTCGTTGAACTTGGTGGTGTATTGCTGGTGGGTCATGGTTCCCTCCTTAAGCTGAAGTAACTCTCTTTCTATCTTGTCGAGCTCTTGGTGAGGACAGAACTCCTTGATTACCATCTTCTTCAACTCTCCCCATCTCATCTTCCCGATGGCTCTGCTACCCTAGGCTTGGACAATGTTGTCCCACCAACACAAAGCCGAGTCAACGAATGAGTGAGTGGTGAACTTTACCATTTGGTCCTCCCTACACTCACTAATCTCTAACACCACCTCCATCTCTCTTACCCAGCGGTGAGCAGCGGCAGCATTACCGTTGCCATCGAAAGTTGGGGGTTTGCATCGTTGGAATGCCATGTAGCTGCATCCCCTCATGGTTTCCCGCACTACTACATCCTCCTCATCGCTGGAGGCCACCTTCTCAGCATCCAGTTCCTCCTCCTCACTATGATCTCTCTCATTCCCCTTTCTCCCAGTTGTCTTTCTTCTCTCCTCCTCCATCTCCTTCTTCTCGTCCTCTGTCACTGAGCGGATGACCTTGGTCACCACAGATGGTAGAATCGTCTGCATGACCTGATGTACTTCCTCCACAACTGCCTCCTTTACTGAGGCTCTTAAGTTAGCACTCTCATCCACACCCTCCGGATGATGAAGCCCAGGCTTAGTAAGAACCGCCTCGGCAATCCTTGTCTTGTGCCTTGTGGTACATGGCCTAGCACCACAACCACCTTGTACTCCTCCTCTAGAAGCCTTTAACGATCTTCCTCCAGCCATCCTCTAAACACTATAAGATTCAAACACTAACACGGTTATTCAAGGTAATAACTCAGTTTATGTCAAGTATAGTAAGTCCCTAATTACAGTGGCCAGTTATGATTAGCCACTTACTTTACTCTTCATCCCCCAAGCATTTCCTATCCTGACTACATCAGTATTCAAATCTACTAAAAGCACAAAAATCAGATAGCACACGCACATAATACCGGTTAACATTAAGAAAAGAATTACCTGATGGCACATAGCTACTCGGGCTGGCATCCCTCCATTCAGTCCCATTCTCAGTTTAAGTTTAGGTTTTTGAAAATATTTACCCATTTCTCTTAAACTTTGGCTCTGATACCAACTTGTAAGGCCCCATTCCTGGAGACCTCACAGTTGGTCAATCATAGCATAATATATATAAAACAACTTACATTTCATAAATAACACAACGGAAATAATACCAAAAACCATTCATTTCATTAATAATTACTATTGCTAATCAATGCATCATTGTTTCTTAAGTTACAAGAGACCCCTTTTTAATTGCATTACAACTCAACAATATCATTAAGCATGAATGGATGCCAGTCTTGCCCCGACGAGTAGCTTCCCCCGCGTGCCACCCTCAGCAACATTTACCTGCCAACTGAAAATGCATAAAAGTCACTGTTGCTGAGTGAGTTTTAGTTTTAAAACATTAAAATACCTTGCGTATATATATATATATATATATATATATATATATATATATATATATATATATATATATATATATAAAATAACCTTTTCTTTAAAATACTTCTTTTACTTTCGCGCGTGAGCATTCATCATACATACATCAAGGTATTAACTTTATTATCTTTCATTATCTCACGTATTCGTTCGTTTTGTACTTTTTCATTATCTTTCACTATTTCTAGATCCTGTCATAACTTTACCCCATCATTGGGCACAAAGCTACCTCATTCACGGGGTTAAGTGACAAGGACCTCGTTTCATATGTATGAATCAATCACCAAGACTGACCCCCTATGTGTGAACCCTCAAGGGTTAGCCAAAATGACACGCTATATTACACACAGTTGAGCTAGCAACTCTTAATGAGTTGTGAACCTCCTTAATCATTTTGCTTGCAAGACTTTCATTCCAGTCTTATGTTCCGCTTTTCGTTATCATTAATCTTTCACTTCATTTATGATAATACTTTACGAATACGAGCATAATCACACCACGTAAAGTCACATAATAATACGTAATATGGAACACAAGAACAGACCATAATCATACATAACATAAATAAATATAGACATCAAATCAATCCAGGGTCAAACCCAAAAATTTCTAATTTCCTAAATTTCAGAAATTTTTCTAAGTCTTTTAGGCGCATGAGCACTATGTGGGCGCATCAGTACTATGCGGGCGTATCAACACTTAGGAACATGAGCAAAACCAGGCGCATGAACCTTCCTTAGGTGCATGCGCACTTAGGCGTATGGATAATATTTAGGCGCATGAGCTAACACTTAGGCTATTTTGGCAAAAATTCCAGGTGCATGGGAACTATTGGGGCGCATGAGCTTCACTTAAGTTTTCTAAGTCAAAATTTCGGGCGCATGAGCCCTATTTGGGCGCATGACCAATAGTTATGCATATTTCAGGCTTATTTTTAAACCAAATCTGCATATTAACCTGTTCAAAGCTTATTCCTATCATTCTAAGCATCAACGACACATATACAATCATAAAACACAAGCATACATACACAAATACATACGAGCACATATATAATAGTTGTAAAACATTTTTAAACATGCATTTTCAACCCCAAGAAGTTTAAAACACATAAAAACCAGGGTCTAGAACTCACCTATGCAGCCAACAAGTAAAACACCTCCAAACTTGAGTGAATAAGAGTTCAAACACCTAAAAACACACCAAAATAAACAACCAAACACATAAAACACATAAAAACCAGTTTTAAGGATAAAACCCCAACAAAACCGAACCACTAACACATAAAACACTCACCAATTTGCGAATTTCAGCCTTTTCATCTTGAAAAACCAAAAGAGACAAGCTTCTTCTTCTTCTTTCTTCTTTTCAGTCGAAAAACAAGTTGTGGAAACAAGTAGTGGGTGGCCATGCCCAAAATATAATAAAATATTGGGTTTTTGTACTTTTTACACTTAGCCCCCCTCCACTTTTGTCCCCTTTCTTTCTTTCAAGATACTTTTCTTCTTCTTTTATTTTTAACAAAATTTCGGGTGTTACAGTGTGATTAATAAAAAAGAAGTCAAATCAAGTTAACTCGTCCTAGTATGTAATATTTCCTTGTATTTTAATAAAAAATGCAACTACGGATAGGTGCATTCAAGTATTTAAGAAAGATTAACAAAATACATGGGAAAAGAAATACGTACAAAAATACAATAAACAACAATAGTTCTCGCAGAGATAGTTATTTGCTTTCCCTAATAAACTTCAATGCTATGGAGTTTTGATCCTCAAACCTTGTCAACACACTCGAAGCCTAATTTCATCAAATCCCATTATAATGATGACTAAAATCACACTAATCAATCACTATGTAACTCCCAAAACTTCAGTCAAAATAAAAAGAAAAGAAAAGTATTTTGAAGAAAATAAAAAGAAGGCAAAGTTGAGGGGTGCTTTGTGTAAATAGTACAAAAAAGTCAAAAATGCACTTTATATGGGCATGGCCACCCATATCATCCTGCTGTTGCTGTTGTTCGACCGAAAAGAAGAAGGAAGAAGTCGAATTTTTGGTTCTCTCGGCTGTGAAGGAGAAGAAAGGCTGAAAATCTTCAGGGTAAGTGTTGTTTGTATATTTGGCTCGGTTTTTGTTGGGTTTTCAACTTTAAAACCGATTTATATGTGTTCTATGTGTTTTGGTTCTTGTTTTTGCTTGTTTGGGTGCTTGAACTCGTGTGCAAGCAGGTTCGGTGGAGTTTTACTTGTTTGCTGCTCTAGGTGAGTTCTAGACCCCGTCTATATGTGTTTAAATCTTTCTTTGGGGCTGAAAATGCATTAAAAAGGGTTTCAAAGACTTCTCTATGTAACCGTATGTATATGTATGTGTATGTGCATGCTCTATGCTTGTTTCTGTGTTGGGTTTGCTTAGATTAGGGTGTTTAAGTTTAGAACAAGTGCTGAAATAGGTTTGGAATGATTCTGAAAAGTAGGAATGCATAACTGATGGCCATGCACCCAAACAGGGCCCATGCGCTCGAAATTTTGAGTAAATATACCTAAGTACAGGTCATGCACCCAAATAAGGGTCATGCGCCTGGAAATTTGCCTTAGAAATTCTAAGTAGGGGACTCATGCGCCCCAATAGTACCCATGCACCCAAAACGTTGCCTTAGTGTTCTAAGTGCAGGATGATGCTCCTAAATAGTGTCATGCGCTCAAAACTTTCCCCAGGAGTCTAAGTGATAGCCCATGCGCCTGAAAGGCTCATGCGCCCAGAAACATTGCTGAAAGGACTAAGTGTGGATTCCTCGATACGGGGATCTACGTGGGCAAATTATGGACGAAGCTCAAAAGACTCGATACTCCATTCATCCCAGTGCCACCAAGATGTATCAAGATATGAGGAAGGACTACTGGTGGTCAGATATGAAACACGATGTAGTGGAGTATGTGAGTAAGTGCCTCACTTGCTTGCAAGTGAAGGCAGAACACCAGAAACCATACGGGAAGATCCAACCGTTGGATATAACCGAGTGGAAGTGGGCGCACATCACCATGGACTTCATCACGAAGCTACCCCGTACTGCAAGGGGTTACGATACCATTTGGGTGATAGTCGACCGCTTGACAAAGAGTGCTCACTTCCTACCGATCCGCGAGACGTATTCATTTGAGAGATTGGTGGATGTGTTCATCAAAGAGATTGTAGCCCATCATGGAGTGCCGGTGTCTATTGTGTCAGATCACGACACCCGGTTTACGTCTAAGTTCTGCAAGAGGTTTCATGATGCCATGGGGACGAGGCTACACATCAGCACAGCTTATCATCCTCAGACAGATGGTCAGTCTGAGAGGACAATTCAGACACTGGAGGATATGCTTCGTGCATGTGTGATCGACTTCGGAGGGAGTTGGGACGATCACCTACCGTTAGCAGAGTTCTCGTACAACAAAAGTTATCATACCAGCATTAGCATGCCACTATACGAGATGCTATATGGTAGGAGGTGTAAGATGCCCGTATGTTGGGGAGACATTGGGCAGAAAGAATTGGGAAGCATTGAGGTGATCGAGGCTACGACTGAGAAGCTAGAAAAGATCAAAGCCTTTATGAAGGCAGCCAAAGACAGGAAAAAGTCGTATGCCGATAAGAGGCGTAGACCAATTGAGTTCAACGTGGGTGATAAAGTCATGTTAAAGGTCTTGCCTTGGAAGGGAATCATTCGATTCAGGAAGAGGGGCAAGCTGAGCCCGAGATACATAGGGCCTTTCCGAATCGTTGCACGAGTAGGGGAGGTAGCCTATCGATTAGAATTGCCTGAGGAGTTAAGTGGAATTCATCCGACATTCCATGTATCTCATCTGAGAAAGTGCCTAGCCGATAAAGATATGATTGTACCACTGGAAGATATCGAAGTGGATGAACGACTTAACTATGTAGAGCAACAAGTGGCAATCATCGATCGAAAGGAGAAGAGGTTGAGGAATAAAGTGGTTCCACTTGTGCGGGTGCAGTGGAAACACCGGAAGGGTTCCGAGTCTACGTGGGAGACTGAAGAAGAGATGAGACAGCATTCCCAACAGTTATTCGAAGAGTGACAGGTTTCGGGGACGAAACCTCTTTAAGGGGGGTAGACTTGTAACACCCGAAACCTCGGTTAAAATAAAAAGAAAAGAAAAGTATTTTGAAGAAAATAAAAATAAGGCAAAGTTGAGGGGTGCTTTGTGTAAATAGTACCAAAAAGTCAAAAATGCACTTTATATGGGCATGGCCGCCCATATCATCCTGCTGTTGCTGTTGTTCGACCAAAAAGAAGAAGAAAGAAGTCGAATTTTTGGTTCTCTCGGCTGTGAAGGAGAAGTGAGGCTGAAAATCTTCAGGGTCAGTGTTGTTTGTATATTTGGGTTCGGTTTTTGTTGGGTTTTCAACTTTAAAACCGATTTATATGTGTTCTATGTGTTTTGGTGCTTGTTTTTGCTTGTGTAGGTGTTTGAACTCGTGTGCAAGCAGGTTCGATGGATTTTTACTTGTTTGCTTCTCTAAGTGAGTTCTAGACCCCGTCTATATGTGTTTAAATCTTTGTTTGGGGCTTAAAATGCATTAAAAAGGGTTTCAAAGACTTCTCTATGTAACCGTATGTATATGTATGTGTATCTACATGCTCTATGCTTGTTTCTGTGTTGGGTATGCTTAGATTAGGCTGTTTAAGTTTAGAACAAGTGCTGAAACATGTTTGGAATGATTCTGAAAAGTAGGAATGCATAACTGATGGCCATGCGCCCAAACAGGGCCCATGCGCTCGAAAGTTTGAGTAAATATGCCTAAGTACAGGCCATGCGCCCAAATAGGGTTCATGTGCCTGGAAATTTTCCTTAGAAATTCTAAGTAGGGGACTGATGCGCCCCAATAGTGCTCACGCGCCCAAAACGTTGCCTTAGTGTTCTAAGTGCAGGATGATGCGCCTGAATAGTGTCATGTGCTCAAAACTTTTCCCAGGAGTCTAAGTGATAGCCCATGTGCCTGAAAGGCTCATGCGCCCAGAAACATTGCTGAATGGACTAAGTGTAGAAATGATGCGCCCGAACAGTGTTAATGCGCCTATGCAGGGCTCATTCGCCTGCATAGTTCTCATGCGCCTAAAATACTTAGGCTATTTTCTGGAATTTTGGAGAAAACAGAATTATAGGATTTGACCTTGGGTTGACCTGTTTATGTTATTTGATTATTTTATTCATGATTTATGTTTGTTCTTATGTTCCCTATTACTATAATGTGACTTTATGCGGATTGCTTATGATCATAAAGTATTATTATTAATCAAGTGGAAGATTAATATTAACGAAAAGTGAAACATATAGAACAAAAGAAAGACTTGCAAGCAAATGAAAAGGAGGTTCACAGCCAAGGGTTGTTAGCTCAACTGTGTGCGGTTTAGCTAACCCATGAGGATGCACGCAGGAGTCAATCTTTGAGATTGACTAATATGTACGAAATGGGATCCTTGTCGCTTGACCCCAAGACTGAATTCGCTTTATGCACAATGATGGGGCATAGCATATGACAGGATCTAGATTACAGTGAATGATAATAATGAAAGTACGAAACATACGAAATGAACCAAAAGTATAATGATCTGTATGTATGATGTGTGATCACATTCGAAAGAAAGTTATGATGTTTTTTTAAAGAGTATTTTCGAATATAACCCTTATAAGGTATTTTAATGATTTTAGAACTAGAACTCACTCAGCAAAGCTGACTTTTATGTATTTTCAGTTGGCAGGTAATATTGCTGAGGATGGCACTCGGGGAGGCTACTCGTCGGGGCTAGGCTGACATCCATTCATGATCTGTAACATTGTTGTTTTGTAATGCAAATTAAGGATCTTTTGTAACTGTTAACAAACCTGTATTGCTTAGCAACAGGGCTTATAAATTAATGAATGGCTTTTGATGTTTAATTCCGCTGCATTGTTTTAATGAATTATGAAATATTTATTTTAAATATGCTGTGATTGACCAACTATGAGGCTTCCGGGAACGGGGCCTTACACACTAATGGAACATAGGATCTACTGTTTAAACCAAATGCAACACGAACACAAAAGCATACAAATGACCGTTGAAAATCGATACACTCCTTCCCAAATCTAAACAAGAACTCTCCATAACCATCTTTGAACATTCTTGCCTCAAGAATCCATTTAAATCAATCAAAATGACTATTGTCGATTCACGGAATCCTATATTGCGCAATAACACAAGTATAAGAGTTGTAAAGGACAAACTAACTACTCGTATTCACTCAATAAGAATCTAGAAACAAATTACACTTGCCGAATGAAACTAATGAAATGTCATACAAGAAAAGCAATGTGTGATCGATAAAAATGAAGTCAAATCAAGTTAACTCATCCTAGTATGTAATATTTCCATGTATTTCAAAAAAAATTATACTACGGATAGGTGCATTAAAGTATTTATGAAAGATTAACAAAATAAATGGGAAAAAAATACGTACTAAAGACATTAAACAACAATAGTTCACGCAGAGATAGTTGTTTGCTTTCCCTAATAACCTTTAATGCTATGGACTTTTGATCCTCAAACCTTGTCAACACACTCGAAGCCCAATTTCATCAAATCCCGTTATAATGATGACAAAAATCACACTAATCAATCACAAATGGAACATAGTATCTACTGTTTAAACCGAATAACATGAGCACGAAACCATACAAATGACCGTTGAAAATCGATACACTCCTTCCCAAAACTAAAGAAGAAATCTACATAACCATCTTTGAACACTCTTGCCTCAAGAATCCATTTAAATCAATCAAAATGACAATTGTCGATTCACGGAATCCTTTATTGAGCATAAACACAAGGATAAGAGTTGTAAAGGACAAACTAACTACTTGTAATCACTCAATAAGAATCTAGAAACAAATTAGACTTACCGAATGAAATTAATGAAATGTCAAACAGGAAACGCAATGTGTAATCGATAAAAAAGAAGTCAAATCAAGTTAACTCGTCCTACTATATAGTATTTCCTTGTATTTCAATAATAAACTGCAGCTACGGATAGGTGCATTAAAGTATTCATGAAAGCTTAACAAAATACATGGGAAAAGAAATACATGCAAGAAAACATTAAACAATAATAGTTCTCGCATGGATAGTTTTTTTCTTTCGCTAACTACCTTCAATGCTCTTGAGTTTTGATCGTCATACCTTTTCAACAAACTCGAAGCCTAATTTCATTAAATACCGTTATAATAGTCACTAAAATCACACTTATCAATCACAAATGGAACATATGATCTACTTGTTAAACCAAATGCAATAGGAACACGAAACAATACAAATGATAGTAAAAAATCGATACACTTCTTCCCAAAACTAAACAAGAACTCTCCATAACCATCTTTGAACACTCTTGCCTCAAGAATCCATTTAAATCAATCAAAATGACAATTGTCGATTCACGGAATCCTTTATTGAGCATAAACGCAAGGATAAGAGTTGTAAAGGACAAACTAACTACTCGTATTCTCTCAATAAGAATCTAGAATCAAATTACAGTTACCGAATGAAATTAATGAAACGTCAAACATGAAACGCAATGTGTGATCGATAAAAAAGAAGTTAAATCAAGTTAACTCGTCCTAATATGTAATATTTCCCTGTATTTCAATCATAAAAATGCAACTACGGATAAGTGCATTAAAGTATTCATGAAAGCTTAACAAAATACATGGGAAAAGAAATACGTGCAAGAAAACATTAAACAACAATAGTTCTCGCATGGATAGTTTTTTTCTTTTGCTAACTACCTTCAATGCTATTGAGTTTTGATCCTCATACCTGTTCAACAAACTCTAAGCCAACTTCATCAAATCCCGTTATAATTGTCACTAAAATCACACTTATCAATCACAAATGGAACATATGATCTACTTGATAAACCAAATGCAATAGGAACACAAAACAATACAAATGATCGTAAAAAATCGATACACTTCTTCCCAAAACTAAACAAGAACTCTCCATAACCATCTTTGAACACTCTTGCCTCAAAAATCCACTTAAATCAATCAAAATGACAATTGTTGATTCACGAAATCCTTTATTGAGCATAAACGCATTGTAAAGAGTTGTTTAGGACAAACTAACTACTCGTATTCACTCAATAAAAATCTAGAATCAAATTACACTTACCGAATGAAATTAATGAAACGTCAAACAGGAAACGCAGTGTATGATCGATAAAAAAGAAATCAAATCAAGTTAACTCGTCCAAGTATGTAATATTTTCTTGTATTTCAATAATAAAAATGCAGCTACGGATAGGTGCATTAAAGTATTCATGAAAGCTTAACAAAATACATGGGATAAGAAATACGTGCAAGAAAACATTAAACAACAATAGTTCTTGCAACGATAGTTTTTTTCTTTCGCTAACTACCTTCAATGCTATTGAATTTTGATCCTCATACCTTTTCAAAAACTCGAAGCCTAGTTTCATCAAATCCCGTTATAATAGTCACTAAAATCACACTTATCAATCACAAATGGAACAGATGATCTACTTGTTAAACCAAATGCAATAGGAACACGAAACAATACAAATGACCGTAAAAAATCCGTACACTTCTTCCCAAAACTAAAGAAGAACTCTCCATAACCATCTTTGAACACTCTTGCCTCAAGAATCCATTTAAATCAATCAAAATGACAATTGTCGATTCACGGAATCCTTTATTGAGCATAAACGCAAGGATAAACTAACTTCTCATATTCTTTTAATAAGAATCTAGAATCAAATTACAGTTACGGAATGAAATTAATGAAACGTCAAACATGAAACGCAATGTGTGATCGATAAAAAAAAAGTTAAATCAAGTTAACTCGTCCTAGTATGTAATATTTCCTTGTATTTCAATAATAAAAATGCAGCTTTGGATACGTGCATTAAAGTATTCATGAAAGCTTAACAAAATACATGGGAAAAGAAATACGTGCAAGAAAACATTAAACAATAATAGTTCTCGCATGGATAGTTTTTTTATTTCCCTAACTACCTTCAATGCTATTGAGTTTTGATCCTCATACCTATTCAACAAACTCTAAGCCAATTTCATCAAATCCCATTATAATTGTCACTAAAATCACACTTATCAATCACAAATGGAACATATGTCTAATTGTTAAACCAAATGCAATAGGAACACGAAACAATACAAATGATAGTAAAAAATTGATACACTTCTTCCCAAAACTAAACAAGAACTCTCCATAACCATCTTTGAACACTCTTGCCTCAAGAATCCATTTAAATCAATCAAAATGACAATTGTCGATTCACGGAATCCTTTATTGAGCATAAACGCAAGGATAAGAGTTGTAAAGGACAAACTAACTACTCGTATTCTCTCAATAAGAATCTAGAATCAAATTACAGTTACCGAATGAAATTAATGAAACGTCAAACATGAAACGCAATGTGTGATCGATAAAAAAGAAGTTAAATCAAGTTAACTCGTCCTAATATGTAATATTTCCCTGTATTTCAATCATAAAAATGCAACTACGGATAAGTGCATTAAAGTATTCATGAAAGCTTAACAAAATACATGGGAAAAGAAATACGTGCAAGAAAACATTAAACAACAATAGTTCTCGCATGGATAGTTTTTTTCTTTTGCTAACTACCTTCAATGCTATTGAGTTTTGATCCTCATACCTGTTCAACAAACTCTAAGCCAACTTCATCAAATCCCGTTATAATTGTCACTAAAATCACACTTATCAATCACAAATGGAACATATGATCTACTTGATAAACCAAATGCAATAGGAACACAAAACAATACAAATGATCGTAAAAAATCGATACACTTCTTCCCAAAACTAAACAAGAACTCTCCATAACCATCTTTGAACACTCTTGCCTCAAAAATCCACTTAAATCAATCAAAATGACAATTGTTGATTCACGAAATCCTTTATTGAGCATAAACGCATTGTAAAGAGTTGTTTAGGACAAACTAACTACTCGTATTCACTCAATAAAAATCTAGAATCAAATTACACTTACCGAATGAAATTAATGAAACGTCAAACAGGAAACGCAGTGTATGATCGATAAAAAAGAAATCAAATCAAGTTAACTCGTCCAAGTATGTAATATTTTCTTGTATTTCAATAATAAAAATGCAGCTACGGATAGGTGCATTAAAGTATTCATGAAAGCTTAACAAAATACATGGGATAAGAAATACGTGCAAGAAAACATTAAACAACAATAGTTCTTGCAACGATAGTTTTTTTCTTTCGCTAACTACCTTCAATGCTATTGAATTTTGATCCTCATACCTTTTCAAAAACTCGAAGCCTAGTTTCATCAAATCCCGTTATAATAGTCACTAAAATCACACTTATCAATCACAAATGGAACAGATGATCTACTTGTTAAACCAAATGCAATAGGAACACGAAACAATACAAATGACCGTAAAAAATCCGTACACTTCTTCCCAAAACTAAAGAAGAACTCTCCATAACCATCTTTGAACACTCTTGCCTCAAGAATCCATTTAAATCAATCAAAATGACAATTGTCGATTCACGGAATCCTTTATTGAGCATAAACGCAAGGATAAACTAACTTCTCATATTCTTTTAATAAGAATCTAGAATCAAATTACAGTTACGGAATGAAATTAATGAAACGTCAAACATGAAACGCAATGTGTGATAGATAAAAAAAAAGTTAAATCAAGTTAACTCGTCCTAGTATGTAATATTTCCTTGTATTTCAATAATAAAAATGCAGCTTTGGATACGTGCATTAAAGTATTCATGAAAGCTTAACAAAATACATGGGAAAAGAAATACGTGCAAGAAAACATTAAACAATAATAGTTCTCGCATGGATAGTTTTTTTATTTCCCTAACTACCTTCAATGCTATTGAGTTTTGATCCTCATACCTATTCAACAAACTCTAAGCCAATTTCATCAAATCCCATTATAATTGTCACTAAAATCACACTTATCAATCACAAATGGAACATATGTCTAATTGTTAAACCAAATGCAATAGGAACACGAAACAATACAAATGATAGTAAAAAATTGATACACTTCTTCCCAAAACTAAACAAGAACTCTCCATAACCATCTTTGAACACTCTTGCCTGAAAAATCCACTTAAATCAATCAAAATGACAATTTTCGATTCACGAAATCCTTTATTGAGCATAAACGCAAGGATAAGATTTGTAAAGGACAAACTAACTACTCGTATTCACTCAATAAAAATCTAGAATCAAATTACACTTACCGAATGAAATTAATGAAACGTCAAACAGGAAACGCAATGTGTGATCGATAAAAAACAAGTCAAATCAAGTGAACTCGTCCTAGTATGTAATATTTCCTTGTATTTCAATAAAAAAAATACAGCTACGGATAGGTGCATTAAAGTATTCATGAAAGCTTAACAAAATACATGGGAAAAGAAATACGTGTAAGAAAACATTAAACAACAATAGTTCTTGCATGGATAGTTTTTTTCTTTCACTAACCTTCAATGCTATTGAGTTTTCATCCTCATTCCTTTTCAACAAACTCGAAGCCTAATTTCATCAAATCCCTTTATAATAGTCACTAAAATCACACTTATCAATCACAAATGGAACATATGATCCACTTGTTAAACCATATGCAATAGGAACACGAAACAATACAAATGACCGAAAAAAAACGATACACTTCTTCCCAAAACTAAACAAGAACTCTCCATAACCATCTTTGAACACTCTTGTCGCAAGAATCCACTTAAATCAATCAAAATGACAATTGTCGATTCACGAGAGCCTTTATTGAGCATAAACGCAAGAATAAGAGTTGTAAAGGACAAACTAACTACTTGTATTCACTCAATAAAAATCTAGAATCAAATTACACTTACCGAATGAAATTAATGAAACGTCAAACAGGAAACGCAATGTGTGATCGATAAAAAAGAAGTCAAATCAAGTTAACTCGTCCCAGTATGTAATATTTCCTTGTATTTCAATAATAAAAATGCAGCTTTGGATACGTGAATTAAAGTATTCATGAAAGCTTAACAAAATACATGGGAAAAGAAATACGTGCAAGAAAACATTAAACAATAATAGTTCTCGCATGGATAGTTTTTTTATTTCCCTAACTACCTTCAATGCTATTGAGTTTTGATCCTCATACCTGTTCAACAAACTCTAAGCCAACTTCATCAAATCCCGTTATAATAGTCACTAAAATCACACTTATCAATCACAAATGGAACATATGATCTACTTGTTAAACCAAATGCAATAGAAACATGAAAGAATACAAATGACCGTAAAAAATCGATACACTTTTTCTCAAAACTAAACAAGAACTCTCCATAACCATCTTTGAACACTCTTGCCTCAAGAACCCATTTAAATCAATCAAAATGACAATTGTCGATTCACGGAATCCTTTATTGAGCAAAAACGCAATGATAAGAGTTGTAAAGGAGAAACTAACTACTCGTATTCACTCAATAAAAATCTAGAATCAAATTACACTTACCGAATGAAACTAATGAAACGTCAAATAGGACACGCATTGTGTGATCGATAAAAATGAAGTCAAATCAAGTTAACTCGTCCTAGTATGTAATATTTCCTTGTATTTCAATAAAAAATGCAACTACGAATAGGTGCATTAAAGTATTCATGAAAGATTAACAAAATACATGGGAAAAGAAATACGTACTAAAAGACATTAAACAACAATAGTTCTTGCAGAGATAGTTATTTGCTTTCCCTAATAACCTTCAATGCTATGCAGTTTTGATCCTCAAACTTTGTCAACACACTCGAAAGCCTAATTTTATCAAATCCTGTTATAATGATGACTAAAATCACACTAATCAATCATAAATGGAGCATAGGATCTACTGTTTAAACCGAATGCAACACGAACACGAAACCATACAAATGACTATTGAAAATCGATACACTCCTTCCCAAAACTAAACAAGAACTCTCCTAAACCATCTTTGAACACTCTTGCCTCAAGAATCAACTTAAATCAATCAAAATGACAATTGTCGATTCACGAAATCCTTTATCGAGCATAAACGCAAGGATTAGAGTTGTAATGGAAAAACTAACTACTCGTATTCACTGAATAAAAATCTAGAATCAAATTACACTTATCGAATGAAACGAATGAAATGTCAAAAAGGACACGCATTGTGTAATCGATAAAAAAGAAGTCAAATCAAGTTAACTCGTCCTAGTATGTAAAATCTCCTTGTATATTAATAAAAAATGCAACTACGGATAGGTGCATTAAAGTATTTATGAAAGATTAACAAAATACATGGGAAAAGAAATACGCACAAAAACACAATAAACAACAATAGTTCTCGCAAAGATAGTTATTTGCTTTCCCTAATAACCTTCAATGCTATGGAGTTTTGATCCTCAAACCTTGTCAACACACTCGAAGCCTAATTTCATCAAATCCCGTTATAATGATGACTAAAATCACACTAATCAATTACAAATGGAACATAGGATCTACTGTTTAAACCGAATGCAACACTAACACGAAACCATACAAATGACCGTTGAAAATCGATACACTCCTTCCCAAAACTAAACAAGAACTCTCCATAACCATCTTTCAACACTCTTGCCAAAAGAATCCACTTAAACCAATCAAAATGACAGTTGTCGATTCACGAAACCCATTATTGAACATAAACGCAAGGATAAAAGTTGTAAGAACAAACTAACTACTCGTATTCACTTGTTAAAAATCTAGAATCAAATTACACTTACCGAATAAAACTAATGAATCGTCAAATAGGACACGCATTGTGTGATCGATAAAAAAGAAGTCAAATCAAGTTAACTCGTCCTTCTATGTAATATTTCCTTGTATTTCATTAAAAAAATGCAACTACGGATAGGTACATCAAGTATTCAAGGAAGATTAACAAAATACATGGGAAAAGAAATACGTACAAAAAGACATTAAACAATAATAGTTCTCGCAGAGATAGTTATTTGCTTTCTCTAATAACCTTCAATGCTACGGAGTTTTGATCCTCAAACCTTGTCAACACACTCGAAGCCTAATTTTATCAAATCCCGTCATAATGATGACTAAAATCACACTAATCAATCACAATGGAACATAAGATCTACTATTTAAACCGAATGCAACACGAACACTAAACCATACAAATGACCATTGAAAATCGATACACTCCTTCCCAAAACTAAACAAGAACTCTCCATGATCATCTTTGAACACTCTTTGTAAGGCCCCGTTTCGGGAACGCTTACAAACTGGACCGTCATCACATAAAATATTCAAAGCACACATTACTTTTGCAGCGGAATTTAAAAACTTTCATTAATAATCAAAAACATATCATTTCAATACATTACATTAGTTTAAAATATAATGATACGTCAAAATATGGATGCCAATCTTCAAAACACTCCCAGTAGCGTATGCATCCATGCCTGCAACTCCTCAGCATCAACAAAATACCTGCCAACTATTATGCATACAAAAACTCAGCGACGCTGAGTGAGTTCTAGTTTTAATATAAAAATACTTTACTTTCTTTGGAACCAAAACTTTACCCTCGATTGTGGTCATACATCATACGTACACATTGATAAAAATTATTCATTTATCTTTCTCAACATACATCATCGTTTATTTCTCATTCGTTCATTTCGTACCTTTCGAACTTCATTATTATTATCTTTCACTTCTATCTAGATCCTGTCTCATGCAATACCCCCGACTCATGTCCGAAGACTGATACTGTGCCGAGGCCTGTAAACAAACCCCAGACTCATGTCCGAAGACTGACATAGTACCGGAGTACGCGACAAGGATCCCGTTTCATTTTACAACACCCCCGACTCATGTCCGTAGACTGATACTGTGCCGGGGCCTGTAAACAAACCCCCGCGTCATGTCCGAAGACCAAGACTGTACCGGGGTGAGCATCACGACATCATTCGGGTCAAACTCAAGGATTAGACCCCCATCAAGTTTATCTCAAAGATAGACTCCCCGTGTGCATCCTTCGGGTTAGCTAAACCGCACACAGTTGAGCTGACGACAACATGGTCGTGCACCTCCATTCATCGCTTGCAAGACTTTCATTCGTTCTTTACGTTCCACTTTTCATTATCGTTATCTTTCACTTCATTACATGATAATTTATGTACATAATCATACATCATACCACGTAAAGTCACAACATAAACATAGCTTGGAACAACATCATCAATATGGCAGCACACAAAGCAAACGCAACATAAAAGAACATAAACCGCCCCGAAACATCATTTCTTAGCACTTAAATTCTACTTCCCAAAATTCCAGAAAAAGAAACCTAAGTCCCAAAGAAATGCGGCTGAGCAAGAACAAATACGGGCGAACAAAACTAATGCGGGTGAACAACTGCAAATGCGGACGAACAACTTGCAAATGCGGGTGAACACTTGCAAATGCGGATGAACAATGCGGATGAAAGTCTTCAGAAAATATCCAAGTGTCCAAAGAAATGCTGATAGAACAAATGCGGACACTGTAGCAAATGCGCATATACAAAAGAAATGCGGATGAACACTTAGGCTGAATTAAGGCAAATGCGGGTGAACAAAAGCGAATGCGGGTGAACAAAAGCGAATGCGAGTGAACAAAAGCAAATGCGGATGACACTGTAGCAAATGCGGATGAACAAAAGAAATGTGGATGAACAAAATACTTAGCTGCTGAATGTTCAGCAAATGCGGATGAACAGATTAACCTGCAATGTAACTTATGCTATAACCAGTTCTAAAACCTCATTCCCATACATTCTTAACATAGATCTATCATGCTAAACTCTTAGAACAAGCTTACAACCTCATAAAACACAGAAATTCATACACATAAACACACGGTTACCCTTCATGACGGTTGTAAAACATTTAAAAATATACATCAATAGAACACAATCGAACATCATGCTGAAACTCACGGTTTGGTTGAGAAACCTTTTGCCCGGTATGCATAACAGCCCCAAACACTTAGAAAACCAGTAAAAAAAAGGGGATCTAGAACTCACCTTGAAGCAGCTCTTCAAACCAAACACCTCCACTTGCGATTTCAGCCTCAAAATCCCGAGAACAACCTTCTAAAACACCGAGAACTTCTGTTACAAGCTGCAAACTAAGCTAAATCCGAACATAAACACAAGAAACTAACCTTTGCATCTTCCTCTTCCTTTCTTCTTCTCCAAACCCCGATTTCTCCCATTTCTTTCTGCTTTGGCCGAGGGCCAAAACGCAGATCTCCCTTTAAGGGGGCGGCCATACCCATTTTATTAATATAATATTAAAGTTTTGTACTTTGTACAATTTACCCCCTTCAACTTGTATCCTTTATCTTTTCCTTCTAGATACTTTTCCTTTCATTTTCTTTTAAATAGAACTTCGGGGTGTTACAAGTCCACCCCCCTTATATAGGTTTCTTCCCCGAAACCTGTCGCTTCTCAAACAGTTACGGGTAATGTTGTCTCTCCTTTTCCTTGATCTTACACTTAGGCTTGGATCCCTTATGGGCTCCACTGCACTCGTATAAGTGAAACAACCATTCTCCTTAATCCATCACTTCCTTCCATCAGAAACGACCATCAGTTGCTTAACGTAGTTGAATCTTTCATCCATCACAGTGTCCTTTAGTGGCACAATCATCTCCTCATCGATTGAGCTCTTTCATAGATGAGATACATGGAACATCGGATGAGTCCCACTTAACATGTTGGGTAGCTCCATTTGGTATGCCACTTCTCCTTTCTAAGTAGCAATGTACAATGACCCTATATGCCTCGGTATCCACTTTCCTTGCTTACTGATTCGAATGATCCCTTTCCAAGGCGAGGTCTTTATCCTTACTCCGTTGCTGAAGGTCGGCACCGAATTCTTGTCGGGCACTATTGATCAATCCATCTTTTTGCAACACTCGGTGTTTGTCTCATAAACTCTAGCCAGTTCATCCGAAGGGATAGGTTTATCCACCCAAGTCTGTCCTGAACAGTCTAGCAGGAACAAGCGCACTCGTGATTCTATCGCGCAATTCTCTAGGGCATAGGTAACCTAGTGGACTCACCCATAGCAATCTCTACATCGATGGCTCTTCAATATTCCTACTCCTAACGTGTAACTTAACACAGGGCAGCAGGAACGAACTACAACTAGCACCACAATCAAAGCATAGATGCACAATTTAAATTACCAGAAACATACCTAACGTCAAGTCGAAGTCCGCTCCAGCCTCCCCTCGGTCAGGGCACCTGCTTCAGCCTTCATCCTCTGCCATCCTTCCTTGCGCCGGAGCTTTCTGCCCTCATCTTCTTGCAGTCTCGGCTCATGTGTCCAACCTCACCACAGTCGTAACATTTAGCCATAAGGCAATCCCTTGCCCTATGGCCCTCCTTCCCGCATTGGAAACAGACATTTAGTCCCCACTTGCACTCTCCCTCGTGGCCTTTTCCACACTTCTTGCAAGCCCTTACTTCCTCGGTTACCATCCTCCGATCGTCTATCCTCACCTTCTTACCACCAGACTCAAATCCATCTTCATTACCCCTTCTTCAACTTCCATTCCCATCATAGCCTCGCTCCTCCTCTTCGTCCATCATCACCACCGTCTCTCGCTCGTCGTACAACCTTCCCGCTAAATCGACCGCTGACCTGAACGTGCTTGGTTGGGCAGCGACCGGATGTCTGTGGACATCTATTGGCAGACCTTGGATGTACCTCTTGATCTTCCGTGACACAGGCGTCACTTGATCTGGCACCAGTCTTGCCATCTCATTAAACTTCGTGGTGTACTGCTGGTGTGTCATCGTTCCCGCTTCCAGCTGCAGGAACTCTCTCTCGACTTTGTCCAGCTCTCTATGAGGACAAAACACCTCAATCGCCAACCTCTTTAGTTCCTTCCACCTCATCCTCCTGACTGCCCTAGTACCCTCAGCGTGGACAATATTGTCCCACCAGCATAAGGCTAAATCCACAAAAGAGTGGGTAGCAAACTTCACCTTTTGATCCTCACGACACTCGCTGATGTCAAGCACCGCCTCCATTTCTCTCACCCAACGCTGAGCAGCCGCAGTACGTCCATTTCCATTAACTTCGGGGGCCTGCATCTTTGGAATTCCCCATAATTGCATCCCCTCGCAGTTCCCGGCACTAACTCCTCGTCATCATTGGAGACAACCATATCCGCATCGGGTTGCTCCATATCCCCGGAACCTCCAGCTTCACCCCCTCGCCGGGCGGTTCTCCTATTCTCCTCCTTCTCCTTCTGCTCGTCATCCCTCATAGCACGAATAACTTCGGTCACTACAGACGGTAAGATTGTCTGCATGACCTGATGAACCTCCTCAACCACCGCCTCTTTCACTGAGGCCCTCAAATTTGCGCTCTCATCAACGCCCTCGTGCTGATGAACCTCGGGACCTATAGGAGTCGTCTCCGCATCCCTAACCCCTCTCCTTGTGGCACGTGTTTAAGCACCACGTCCACCACGTACTCCACCTCGGGAAGCCTTAGAAGATCTACCACCAGCTATCTATGAACACTACAAGATTGAAACACCAACACGGTCAATCAAGGTAATAGCCTAGTTAATGTTAAGTATAGTAAGTCCCTAAATACAGTGGCTAGTTATGATTAGCCACTTACTTTACTCTTCATCCCCCAAGCATTCCCTATCGTGACTACATCAGTATCTAAATCCACACAAAACCACACAAGCCACATAACATGCGCACATAATACCGGTTAACATTAATTTACAAAAAGCTTACATAAAACCTTTACCTGCAGGCATGTAGCTACTAGGACCGGCATCCCTTTCCTTTCATCCCATTCTCAGTTTAAGATTAGGTTCTTTTTGAAAATATTTACCCAATTCACTTAAACTTTAGCTCTGATACCAACTTGTAAGGCCCCGTTTCCGGAACGCTTACAAACTGGACCGTCATTGAATAAAACATTCAAAGCACACATTACTTTTGCAGCGGAATTTAAAAACTTTCATTAAAAATTAAAAACATATCATTTCAATACATTACATTAGTTTAAAATACAATGATACGTCAAAATATGGATGCCAATCTTCAAAACACTCCCAGTAGCGTATGCATCCATGCCTGCAACTCCTCAGCATCAACAAAATACCTGCCAACTATTATGCATAAGAAAAAGTCAGCGATGTTGAGTGAGTTCTAGTTTTAATATAAAAATACTTTACTTTCTTTGGAAGCAAAACTTTACCCTCGATCATGGTCATACATCATACGTACACATTGATAATAATTATTCATTTATGTTTCTCAACGTACATCATTGTTCATTTCTCATTCGTTCATTTCGTACGTTTCGAACGTCATTATTATTATCTTTCACTTCTATCTAGATCCTGTCTCATGCAATACCCCCGACTCATGTCCGAAGACTAATACTGTGCCGGGGCCTGTAAACAAACCCCCGACTCATGTTCGAAGACTGACACAGTGCTGGAGTACGCGACAAGGATCCCGTTTCGTTTTGCAACAACCCCGACTCATGTCCGTAGACTAATACTATGCCCGGCCTGTAAACAAACCCCCGCATCATGTCAGAAGACCGACATAGTACCGGGGTGAGCATCACGACATTATTCGGTTAAACCTCAAGGATTAGACCCCCATCGAGTTTATCTCAAGGATAGACTCCCCGTGTGCATCCTTCGGGTTAGCTAAACCGCACACAGTCGAGCTGACGACAACATGGTCGTGCACCTCCATTCATCGCTTGCAAGACTTTCATTCATTCTTTACGTTCCACTTTTCATTATCGTTATCTTTCACTTCATTACATAATACTTTTCATATAGATAATCATACATCATACCACGTAAAGTCACAACATAAACATAGCATGGAACAACATCATCATCATGGCAGCACACAAAGCAAATGCAACATAAAAGAGCATAAACCGCCCCGAAACATCATTTCTTAGCACTTAAATTCTACTTCCCAAAATTGCAGAAAAAGAAACCTAAGTCCCCAAAGAAATGCGGCTTAGCAAGAACAAATGCTGGCGAAGAAAACTAATGCAGGTGAACAACTGCAAATGCGGATGAACAACTTGCAAATGTAGGTGAACACTTGCAAATGCGGATGAAAGTCTTCAGAAAATATCCAAGTGTCCAAAGAAATGCTGATAGAAAAAATGCGAACAATGTATCAAATGCGCATATACAAAAGAAATGTGGATGAACACTTGGGCTGAATTAAGGCAAATGCGGGTGAACAACTGCAAATGCGGGTGAACAAAAGCGAATGCGGGTGAATAAAAGAAAATGCGGATGACACTGTAGCAAGTGTGGATGAACAAAAGAAACGTGGATGAACAAAAGACTTAGCTGCTGAATGTTTAGCAAATGTGGATGAACAGATTAACCTGCAACGTAACTTATGTTATAACCAGTTCTATAACCTCATTCCCATACATTCTTAACATATATCTATCATGCTAAACTCTTAGAACAAGCTTACAACCTCATAAAACACAGAAATTCATACACATAAACACACGGTTACCCTTCATGACGGTTGTAAAACATTTAAAGACATACATCAATAGAACACAATCGAACATCATGCTGAAACTCACGGTTTGGTTTAGAAACCTTCTGCCTGGTATGCATAACAGCCCCAAACACTTAGAAAACCAGTAAAAAAAGGGGATCTAGAACTCACCTTGAAGCAGCTCTTCAAACCAAACACCTCCACTTGCGATTTCAGCCTCAAAATCCCGAGAACAATCTTCTAAAACACCGTGAACTTCGGTTACAAGCTGCAAACTAAGCTAAATCCGAACATAAACCCAAGAAACTAACCTTTGCAGCTTCCTCTTCCCTTCTTCTTCTCCAAAACCCGATTTCTCCCCTTTCTTTCTGCTTTGGCCGAAGGCCAAAAAGCAGATCTCCCTTTAAGGGGGCGGCCATACCTATTTTATTAATATAATATTAAAGTTTTGTACTTTGTACACTTTAACCCCTTCAACTTGTATCCTTTATCTTTTCCTTCTAGATACTTTTCCTTTCATTTTCTTTTAAATAAAATTTCGGGGTGTTACACTCTTGCCTCAAGAATCCACTTAAATCAATCAAAATGACAATTGTCGATTCACGGATCCTTTATTGAGCATAAACAGGATAAGAGTTATAAAGGACAAACTAACTACTCGTATTCACTCAATAAGAATCTAGAAGCAAATTACACTTGCCGAATGAAACTAATGAAACGTCAAACAAGAAACGTAATGTGTGATCGATAAAAATGAAGTCAAATCAAGTTAACTCATCCTAGTATGTAATATTTCCTTATATTTCAATAAAAAATGCAACTACGGATAAGTGCATTAAAGTATTCCTGAAAGATTAACAAAATACATGGGAAAAGAAATACGTACTAAAAGACATTAAACAACAATAGTTCTCGCAGAGATAGTTATACGCTTTCCCTAATAACCTTCAATGCTATGGAGTTTTGATCCTCAAACCTTGTCAACACACTCAAAGCCTAATTTTCATCAAATCCCATTATAACGATGACTAAATCACACTAATCAATCACAAATGGAACATAAGATCTACTGTTTAAACCGAATGCAACACGAACACGAAACCATACAAATGATCATTGAAAATCGATACACTCCTTCCCAAAACTAAACAAGAACTCTCTATAACAATCTTTGAACCCTCTTGCCTCAAGAATCCACTTAAATCAATCAAAATGACAATTTTCGATTCATGAAATCTTTTATTGAGCATAAACGCAAGGATAAGAGTTGTAAAGGACAAACTAACTACTCATATTCACTCAATAAAAATCTAGAATCAAATTACACTTACCGAATGATACTAATGAAACGTCAATTAGGACACACATTGTGTGATCTATAAAAAAGAAGTCAAATCAAGTTAACTCGTCCTAGTACATAATATTTCCTTGTATTTCAATAAACAATGCAACTACATATAGGTATATTAAAGTATTCATGAAAGATTAACAAAATAGTTGGGAAAAGAAATACATACAAAAAGACAGTAAACAACAATAGTTCTTGCAGAGATAGTTATTTGCTTTCTATAATAACCTTCAATGCTATGGATTTTTGATCCTCAAAACTTGTCAACACACTCGAAGCCTAATTTCATCAAATCCAGTCATAATGATGACTAAAATCACACTAATCTATCAAAATGGAACGTAGCATCTATTGTTTAAACGGAATGCAACGCGAACATGAAACCATACAAATGACCATTGAAAATCGATACACTCCTTCCCAAAACTAAACAGGAACTCTCCATAACCATCTTTAAATACTCTTGCCTCAAGAATCCACTTAAATCAATCAAAATGACAATTGTCGATTCACGGAATCCTTTATTGAGCATAAACGCAAGGATAAGAGTTGTAAAGGATAAACTAACTACTCGTATTCACTCAATAAGAATGTAGAAGCAAATTACACTTGCCAAATGAAAGTAATGAAACTTCAAACAAGAAACACAATGTGTGATCAATAAAAATGAAGTCTAATCAAGTTAACTCATCCTAGTATGTAATATTTCCTTGTATTTTAATTAAAAATGCAACTACTGATAGGTGCATTAAAGTATTTATGCAAGATTAACAACATACATGGGAAAAGAAAGACGTACAAAAAGACATTAAGCAACAACAGTTCTCGCAGAGATAGTTATTTGCTTTCCCTAACCACCTTCAATGCTGTGGAGTTTTAAGCCTCAAACCTTGTGAACACACTCGAAGCCTAATTTAATCAAATCATGTTATAATAGTCACTAAACTCATACTAATCAATCACAAATGGAACATATGATCTACTTGTTAAACCGAATGCAAGAGGAACACGAAACAATACAAATGACCTTAAAAAATCGATACACTTCTTCCCAAAACTAAACAAGAACTCTCCATAACCATCTTTGAACACTTTTTCCTCAAGAATCCACTTAAATCAATCAAAATGAAAATTGTCGATTCACGAAATCATTTATTGAGCATAAACACTAGGATAAGAGTTGTAAAGGACAAACTAACTACTCGTATTTGCTCAATAAGAATCTAGAATCAAATTACACTTATCGAATGAAACTAATGAAACATCAAACAAGAAACGCAATGTGTGATCGATAAAAAAGAAGTCAAATCAAGTTAACTCATCCTAGTATGTTATATTTCCTTGTATTTCAATAAAAAATGCCACTACGGCTAGGTGCATTAAAGCATTCATGAAAGATTAACAAAATACTAGGGAAAAGAAATACGTACAAAAAGACATTAAACAACAATAGTTCCACAAATATAGTTATTTTCTTTCCCTAATAACTTCAATGCTATGGAGTTTCGATCCTCAAACCTAATCAACACACTCGAAGCCTAATTTCACCAAATCCCATTATAATGATGACTAAAACCACACTAATCAATCACAAATGGAACATAGGATATACTTTTTATACTGAATGCAGCACGACCACGAAACCATACAAATGACCATTGAAAATCAATACACTCTTTCCCAAAACTAAACAAGAACTCTTCATAACCATCTTTGAACACTCTTGCATCAAGAATCCACTTAAATCAATCAAAATGACAATTGTCAATTCATGAAATCCTTTATTGAGCATAAACATAAGGGTAAGAGTTGTAAAGGACAAACTAACTAATCGTATTCACTCAATAAGAATCTAGAATCAAATTACACTTACCAAATGAAACTAATGAAACGTCAAACAGGAAACGCAATGTGTGATCGATAAAAAAGAAGTCAAATCAAGGTAACTCGTCCTAGAATGTAATATTTCCTTGTATTTTAAGAATAAAAATGCAGCTACAGATAGTGAGTGTTTCCACAATCTGCTCTTCGACTGGAAAAGAAGAAAGAAGAAGATTGAGCTTGTTTCTCTTGGTTATTCAAGAAGAAAAGGCTAAAATTCGCAAATTGGTGAGTGTTTTATGTGTTCTTGGTTCGGTTTTGTTGGGTTTTCATCCTTAAAACCGATTTTTATGTGTTCTATGTGTTTGGTTGTTTATTTTGGTGTGTTTTTAGGTGTTTGAACTCTTGTGCACTCAAGTTTGGAGGAGTTTTACTTGTTGGCTGCATAGGTGAGTTCTAGACCACGATTTTTATGTGTTTTAAACTTCTTGGGGATGAAAATGCATGTTTAAAAATGTTTTACAACTATTATATATGTACCCGTATTTATTTATGTATGTATGCTTGTGTTTTGTGGTTGTATATGTGTTGTTGATGCTTAGAATGAAAGATATATATTAAGAACTGGTTAGAATGCAGATTGGGTTTGGAAATAAGTCTGAAATATGCATAAATATTGGTCATGCGCCCAATAGTTCCCATGCGCCTGAAATTTTGACTTAGAAAACTTAAGTGAAGCTCATGCGCCTTAATAGTTCCCATGCGCCTGAAATTTTTGCCAAGTAGCCTAAGTGCCAGCCCATGCGCCCAAACAGTGCCTCATGCGCCTACTGATCAAATGACTAAGTGTTGTTCATGCACCCAAATAGTCTTCATGCGCCTAAGTTTCTCATGCGCCTAAGTGTTTGTACGCCCGCATAGTGCTCATGCGCCTACATAGTGCTCATGCGCCTAGAACACTTAGAAAATTTTCTGAAAATTTGGGAATTAGAAATTTTAAGACTTAACCCTGGGATGTTTTAGTGGTTATGTTTATTGATATTATGCACGTTAGTGGCCTGTTCTTATGTTCCATATTATGTATTCATTAAGTGGCTTTACGTGGAGTGTTTATGCTCGTATACGTAAAGTATTATCGTAAACAGTTAAAGATTAATGATAATGAAAAGTGGAACATAACGAATGAATGAAAGTCTTGCAAGCAAATTGAATGGAGGTGCACGACCATGTTGTCGTTAGCTTAACTTTGTGCGGTTTAGCTAACCCGAAGGATGCACACAAGGTCAATCTTTGAGATTGACGGGACCCTTGTGGCATGCCCTGGTACTGGGTCAGGCTTCGTGCACAATGTTAGGGGTCTATTTATAGACTCCGACCCAGTACCCGCTTCGTGCACAATGTTTAGGGTATTACACATTGGTCTGGTAGAAAGTGAAAGATAATGTTAAAAGTACGAAATGAAAGAGATGAATGATGAAAGATAATAATGAATATTATTTTGATGTACGTATGATGTGTGATCACGAACGAAAGTAATGAATTTTATGAAAAGAAAGTAATTCAAAGAAAAGATATTTTCATATATATACACGCAAGGTATTTTAATGTCTTAAAACTAGAACTCACTCAGCAACGCTGACTTTTATGCATTTCAGTTGACAGGTAAATGTTGCTGAGGGTGGCATGCAGGGGAAGCTACTCGTCGGGGCAAGACTGGCATCCCTTCATGCTTAATGATATTGTTGTTTTGTAATACAATTAAAAGGGTCTTTTGTAACTTAAGAAAAAAAAATGATGTATTTCTTAGCAACAGTAAACATTAATGAAATGAATGGTTTTTGGTATTATATCCGTTGTGTTGTTTTATATATATTATGTTATGATTGACCAACTATGAGGTCTCCGGGAACGGGGCCTTACAAATCAAGTTAACTCGTTCTAGTATGTAATATTTCCTTGTATTTCAATAAAAAATGCAACTACGGATAGGTGCATTAAAGTATTCATGAAAGATTAAAAAAATACATGGGAAAAAAAATACGTACTAAAAGACATTAAACAACAATAGTTCTCGTAGAGATAGTTATTTGCTTTCCCTAATAACCTTCAATGCTATGGAGTTTTGATCCTCAAACCTTGTCAACACACTCAAAGCCTAATTTCATCAAATCCCATTGAACACTCTTGCCTCAAGAATCCACTTAAATCAATCAAAATGACAATTGTCGATTTACGAAATCCTTTATTGAGCATAAACGCAAGGATAAGAGTTGTAAAGGACAAACTAACTACTCGTATTCACTCAATAAAAATCTAGAATCAAATTACACTTACCGAATGAAACTAATGAAACGTAAAATAGGACACGCATTGTGTGATTGATAAAAAAGAAGTCAAATCAAGTTAACTCGTCCTAGTATATAATATTTCCATGTATTTTAATAAAAATGGCAACTACAGAGAGGTGCATTGAAGTATTTATGAAAGATTAACAAAATACATCGGTAAAGAAATACGTACAAAAAGACATTAAGCAACAATAGTTCTTGCAGAGATAGTTATTTGCTTTCTCTAATAACCTTCAATGCTATGGAGTTTGATCCTCAAACCTTGTCAACACACCCGAAGCCTAATTTCATCAAATCCCATCATAATGATGACTAAAATCACACTAATCAATCACAAGGGAACATAGGATCTACTGTTTAAACCGAATGCAACGCGAACACGAAACCATACAAATGACGATTGAAATACACTCCTTCCCAAAACTAAACAAGAATTCTTCATAACGATCTTCGAACACACTTGCCTTAAGAATCCACTTAAATCAATCAAAATGACAATTGTCGATTCATTAAATCCTTTATTGAGCATAAACGCAAGGATAAGAGTTCTAAAGGACAATCTAACTACTCGTATTCACTCAATAAGAATCTAGAATCAAATTACACTTACCGCGTGAAACTAATGAAACGTAAAATAGGACACGCATTGTGTGATCGATAAAAAAGAAGTCAAATCAAGTTAACTCGTCCTAGTATGTTATATTTCCTTGTATTTCAATAAAAAATGCCACTACGGCTAGGTGCATTAAAGCATTCATGAAAGATTAACAAAATACTAGGGAAAAGAAATACATACAAAAAGACATTAAACAAAAGAAGTTCTCGCAAAGATAGTTATTTGCTTTCCCTAATAACCTTCAATGCTACGGAGTTTTGATCCTCAAACCTAATCAACACACTCGAACCCTAATTTCACCAAATCCCATTATATTGATGACTAAAATCACACTAATCAATAACAAATGGAACATAGGATATACCGTTTAAACTAAATGCAGCACGAACACGAAACCATACAAATGACCATTGAAAATCGATACACTCTTTCCCAAAACAAAACAAGAACTCTTCAAAACCATCTTTGAACACTCTTGCCTCAAGAATCCACTTAAATCAATCAAAATGACAATTGTCAATTCATAGAATCCTTTATTGAGCATAAACATAACGGTAAGAGTTGTAAAGGACAAACTAACTAATCGTATTCACTCAATAAGAATTTAGAATCAAATTACACTTGCCGAATGAAACTAATGAAATATCAAACATGAAACGCAATGTGTGATCGATAAAAAAGAAGTCAAATCAAGTTAACTCGTCCTAGTTTGTAATATTTCCTTGTATTTTAAGAATAAAAATGCAGCTACAGATAGGTTCATTAAAGTATTCATGAAAGCTTTTAACAAAATACATGGGAAAAGAAATACGTGCAAGAAAACATTAAACAACAATAGGTCTCGCATGGATAGTTTTTTTCTTACGCTAACTACCTTCAATGCTATTGAGTTTTGATCCTCATACCTTTTCAACAAACTCGAAGCCTAATTTCATCAAATCCCGCTATAAAAGTCACTAAAATCACACTAATCAATCACAAATGGAACATATGATCTACTTGTTAAACCAAATGCAACAGGAACACGAAAAATACAAATGACAGTATAAAATCGATACACTTCTTCCGAAAACTAAACAAGAACTCTCCATAAACATCTTTGAACACTCTTGCCTCAAGAATCCTCTTAAATCAATCAAAATGACAATTGTCAATTCACGGAATCCTTTATTGAGCATAAACATAAGGGTAAGAGTTGTAAAGGACAAACTAACTAATCATATTCACTCAATATGAATCTAGAATCCAATTACACTTGCCGAATGAAACTAATGAAACGTCAAACAGGAAACGCAATGTGTGATCGATAAAAAAGAAGTTAAATCAAGTTAACTCGTCCTAGTATGTAATATTTCCTTGTATTTTAAGAATAAAAATGCAGCTACAGATAGGTGCATTAAAGTATTCATGAAAGCTTTTAACAAAATACATGGGAAAAGAAATACGTGCAAGAAAACATTAAACAACAATAGGTCTCACATGGATAGTTTTTTTCTTTTGCTAACTACCTTCAATGCTATTGAGTTTTGATCCTCATACCTTTTCAACAAACTCAAAGCCTAATTTCATCAAATCCCGCTATAAAAGTCACTAAAATCACACTAATCAATCACAAATGGAACATATGATCTACTTGTTAAACCAAATGCAACAGGAACACGAAAAATACAAATGACCGTAAAAAATCGATACACTTCTTCCGAAAACTAAACAAGAACTCTCCATAAACATCTTTGTACACTCTTGCCTCAAGAATCCTCTTAAATCAATCAAAATGACAATTGTCGATTCATGGAATTCTTTATTGAGCATAAACGCAAGGATAAGAGTTGTAAAGGACAAACTAACTACTTGTATTCACTAAATAAGAATCGAGAATCAAATTACACTTACCAAATGAAACTAATGAAACGTCAAACAAGAAACACAATATGTGACCGATAAAAATGTAGTCAAATCAAGTTAACTCGTCCTAGTATGTAATATTTCCTTGCATTTCAATAAAAAATGCAACTACGGATAGGTGCATTAAAGTATTCATGAAAGATTAACAAAATACATAGGAAAAGAAATACGTACTAAAAGACATTAAACAACAATAGTCTTCGCAGAGATAGTTATTTGCTTTCCCTAATAACCTTCAATGCTATGAAGTTTTGATCCTCAAACCTTGTCAACACACTCTGTAACACCCCGAATTTTATTAAAAAGAAGAGAAAATAAAAGTATAAAGAAAGAAATGAGGAATAACACAAGTTGAAGGACTGAAGTTATGCAAGGTGCAAACTTTAAAATAATTGTGTTTAAAAGAGAGGGCATGGCCGCCCATGCCCCCACTACCCACCTATGTTTTCAGCTAAAAAAGGAAGAAAGAAGAAGAGTTCATGGTTTTAGAGAGAGAAGAAGTTGAAATCTCCTTGAAGGTGAGTTTTCTTTGGTTAATGTTTAGTTTCAACTGAATTATCAGCTTCTAGGCCAAAATTTGTGCTGCTAAGTGACTGTTTTCATGGGTTTTAGGAGCTGAATTTGCAGGTGGAAGTGTGTTGCTTGAAGATTGCTTCAGGTGAGTTCTTGAACCCCTCTTTTTACTGGTTTTTAAGTGTTTGGGGCTATTATGCATACCAAGCAAAATATTTTTAAAGTACCCGTGGGTTTTCAGCTTTGTTGTTCGACCGTTGTTCTGTGGTTGTATGTTTTTAAGGCTATTTTGATGTTATTTTTTATGTTTAGCATGGTTTAGTGTTGGTAGCATGTTAGATCTATGTTAGGATGTGCTAGGTCAATGTTTGGGTGTTGTTTGTAGTATCGGTTATATTTTTAGATTGTTGGTCATGCGCCCAAAATGTTCCCATGCGCCTGAATTGTTGTCATGCACCCAAGTGACCTCATGCGCCCAAGATCATGCGCCCAAATAGGTCATCCGCCCAGAGTTGCCCATGCGCCCAGAGTTTCCCATGCGCCTAAGTGTAGGCCATGCGCCCAAACACTTGTCCATGGGCCCGGAGTTGCCCATGCACCTAAGTGTTGGCCATGCGCCCCAGCAGTGCCCATACGCCCAGAATTGTCATGTTCCTAAGTGTTAATGCGCCTAAGCAGGGCTGATGTGCCTGCATAGTGGTAATGCGCCTAAGAAGGGCTGATGCGCCTGCATAGTGGTAATGCGCCTAGGCTGTTTTCCTTAGAATTTTTATGCTTATGCGCCTGAGATGTCCAACTGCTCTCTATTTTGGACTTAGGGATGTCTGAGGATTTTATGAGGTTGTTGGTTGAGATAGGTTCTGTTGTGATATGATGGTTTGTGCTTGATATGCTATGCATGATGTGATGATTATGAGGTATGTGATGTGTTATCATTCCATGTTTAACGGTTTTCAAAATATATGTATTATGTTATGTAATATGTTATTTATAATGTTATGACTTTACGTGGTATGATGTATGAATGTACGTAAAGTATTATGTAATGAAAGTGGAAGATAACGAACGATGAGAATGGAAGTAACATACGATGAGATCCTCATTGCTTACACCAATACTGTGTCAGTCTTCGGACATGAGTCGGTGTCACACCCCAGGCCCAAAAGAGGCTGGGACATCGCAGACTGGTAATATACATGGCAGCGGAAACTAACCACTCAAGAGCACACATGGAAGGATAAATCACATGGCATCACGTTACACTAAAATTGTTCGGGCCAACACAGTCAGACCCGAACATAAAATTAACCCATTACAAAATTTTCCAAGTGAATACATAACAAAGCCAATTGTTTCAAATGTTTCAAAAAGTTCAAGTAATGCCAGGGGGTAGTCATGGTACTAAGCCAGCTTTAGAGTCTTTCATAAAATCCAAGCTCATCAAGGATTACCTGAAACATGCTCAAAAAGAAATTGTGTCAACTAAAAAGTTGGTGAGTTCAAGCGCTTAAAGTTTAAAAACAAAAGGACTCATTTGAATCCTTAAGTTTCTTTAAAATCATAGTATCACTATTGTGGGATCACAATCAACCCTGCACTCAGCCCTGGCTAGCCTCTTCTAAACTTGTGTTTACCGGAAATCCCATAAGGGAAACTGAGCCTCAAAACAGTATACCATACCTGCCGATTGGTACACCATAGTATCTTATAAAACCTGTTACATGCCACAATGACCCCGCAGGATCTCAGTATGGTACCCTTCCTATATCGGAAGGCACTGTGCATGGGGGATTCCCCAAGTAGATCTACCCATAAACAAGCGGTTCATATAGAATTAATGACTGTGATACACATAGATGCAGGTTCTAACAATAGCCACAACATAAAATAGTGTCGCATAATAGTATTCAATAAGGTTTAGTTCAAACAGAGCGTGCTTCACCCTAAAATAGTAATTAAAAGGGGACACAAGAAACTCACCTCAAGTAATGTCAAAGATTCCACAACACAGATAGATTCAGGTCCTAGCACCCTATGAGCAAGACATATGCATAAGCTATGGGTTCTTAGACTATCGGGAGGGTAGTCAAAGGTAATATATGTTTAAAAACACATATGACCACATCCCTTAGAAAATTTGTGTCGGAAAGTTTCCTTTTTAGGAAAGTTGGGGTTTTTGGCGTAAAACGTGGTTTCCCACAGACTCTTACATGAAAATCAAGTATAATAATAGATTCTGGTCATAAAGTTACTGAAATATGGTCGACTTTACAGAATTTACACTTTAGTCCCACAAGTTTCCAAAATTACACTTTTTACCCCGAAGTTTGTTCTTTCCATGTTTTTTTTGAATCTTTTCATCGAAATATGAGTTTGAGGCCCTCTAACTTACTGAAATATTATTGTTTCCATAGTTTTTAGGCTTGTTACATTATTTTTAGAATCTCATCCAAAAATCCCCCGGTTAAGCCCGTTTAAGCTAAATAAGTTTATAGAATTAACATTTTAACCCAAAATTTCACCAAGTTTGGTCTTTGTCACTGATTTATTTGTCTTAGGGACTTAAAAGTTTGTTTCTAACAAGTTTTTAAGGATTTGGCCATTTTTAGGTACCTCCATCACCTATTTGGGTCCTTAAACATGTTTCTAAAGTCCATAACACCATACCAAATCATCCATCCCACAATGATATTAGTTTAGCATCATCCAACATTCTGGAAATTCAGATTAATCCAACAAATATAACAATATAAGGCAACAAGGTCAAGGTTGGGCACATAAGATATTATTTACACATCTGTAACATGAAATTTCGGGTTTAAACACCCAAATCCCTTCTGAAATCGATAAGTCCAGGTTATAAAAATGTTTATAAGGTGTTTTAAATAGGTTTTTAAGTGTGGAATGGGGGTTAGATATGGGACAGATGGTTGGATGGTCCTGCAAACCCATGAAAAGGGGTTTTCGGTTAGATTCAAATGCACAAACCCGAGGTATACGGGTGTGAAGAAGTGTGTACCTTTAGTGGAGCTGTAAACTTCAAGAAAGTAGTAACTGGGTCATGGTTTTTCTACCTTTGAACAATAAAAATAGGATTCAAAGGAGTGTAAAGTAGAGAAACAACAATAATAGTTGTTTGGGTACAGGAAAACTTACACGAAGGAGAACCCATGTTTAGGGTGATTCGGAGAGTGCAAGAGTGGTTGATCAGAGAGTCCTGAAACTTGGGAGTTCTTGTTTCTACTCGGTTGAAGTTGGAAAAAGTTCTTGGGTTCGGTTGTGATAGTTGCTGAGAGAGAGACCGAGTGTAGAAAGAGAGTTTGAGAGAGTGTGAAAGGGTGAAAGGGAGTAGGAACTTCGGTTTATGAAAGGAAGAGGTGGAGTGTGGGTTTGGGTTATGGAGAACTGAGGTGTGGTGTGGTTGGGTGGTAAAATGGCCGAATGCATGGCAACAACCCATGCATTGGCTGGTTTGGAGGTGTGCAGACCGGGGTCAAAGGTTTCTAGAAGGGTTCAAAATTTTCAAAAATGCTAAGTGTTGCCTGGGGCGCCTGAATAGTGCCCATGCGCCCACTGTCATGCGCCTGAACAGTTGTCATGCGCCTAAGTGAAAAATCAAAGAAATGCGGATGAACACAGAGAAATGCGAATGAAGACCAAAGAAATGCGGATGAAGCCCAAAGAAATGCGGATGAACACAGAGAAATGCAGATGAAGACCAAAGAATGCGGATGAACACAGAGAAATGGGGATGAAGAATCCAAAATTTTATTTTTATTATAAGTAATTTTGTTAAGGAGGTTGGCCATTAGCATTTTCTATCATTGGAAATTAGTTTATAGGCCAAGGCAAGTCATGCAAGAATCATTCAGGTATGATAAAATTACAAGAATTTATTAATTACAAAGAAGAGGGTACATAAAAATACATGGAACACTGAAAATGAACAAATCTTAAATTACATTAGAGTTTTGGAGCTGGACCTAGGAGTCGGTTGTTACAGTCGGGGGTTTGTTTACAGGCCCCGGCACAGTATCAGTCTTCGGACATGAGTCGGGGGTATTGCATGAGACAGGATGGCATGTGAAGGAGATGAGATCCTTGTCGCGTACCCCAGTACTATGTCAGTCTACGGACATGAGTTGGGGGTTTGTTTATAGGCCCTGGCACAGTATCAGTCTTCGGACATGAGTCGGGGGTATTGCATGAGATAGGATGGCATGTGAAGGAGATAAGATCCTTGTCGCGTACCCAGGTATTGTGTCAAGTCTTCGGACATGAGTCGGGGGTTTGTTTACAGGCCCCGGCACAGTATCAGTCTTCGGACATGAGTCGGGGGTGTTGCATACGAGATGGGATCCTTGTCGCGTACCCTGGTACTGTGTCAGTCTTCGGACATGAATCGGGGGTTTGTTTACAGGCCCCGGCACAGTATCAGTCTTCGAACATGAGTCGGGGGTATTGCATGAGGTAGGATTCAGATGATAGTAAGTATGTATTGTTTGATGATAAACGTTGACGAAGATAATTAATTATAATCAATGAGTACGTATGATGTGTGATCGCGATTGAAAGTAAAAAGGTTGTTTTAATGAAAGTAAAGTATTTTATTTATAAAACTAGAACTCACTCAGCATCGCTGACTTTTTGTATGCATAATAGTTGGCAGGTATTTTATTGATGCTGAGGAGTTGCAGGCATGGATCCATAAGCTACTGGGGATGTTTTGAGGCTGGCATCCAAATTTTCAATATGATATTGTATTTTGAAATTCATATGAATGATGTAATGTAATGATTTGTTTTAATTTATTAATGAAAAGTTTTAAATTCCGTTGCAAAAGTAATGTATGTTTTAAATATTTTATGCGATAACGGTCCAGCTGTAAGCGTCCTGGGAACGGGGCCTTACACACTCGAACCTAATTTCATCAAATCCCGTTATAATGATGACTAAAGTCACACTAATCAATCAAAAATGGAACATAGGATCTACTTGTTAAACCGAATGCAACAGGAACACGAAACAGTATAAATGACAGTAAAAAATCAATACACTTCTTCCCAAAACTAAACAAACTCTCCATAACCATCTTTGAACACTCTTGCCTCAATAATCCACTTAAATCAATCAAAATGACAATTGTCAATTCACGAAATCCTTTATTGAGCATAAACGCAAGGATAGGAGTTGTAAAGGACAAACTAACTACTCGAATTCACTCAATAAGAATTGAGAATCAAATTACACTTACCGAATGAAAATAATGAGACGTCAAACAAGAAACGCAATATGTGACCGGTAAAAATGAAGTCAAACCAAGTTAACTCATCTTAGTTTGTAATATTTCTTTGTATTTCAATAAAAAATGCAACGACGGTTAGGTTCGTTAACAAAATACATGGGAAAAGAAATACATACAAAAAGACATTAGACAACAACAGTTCTCGCAGAGATAGTTATTTGCTTTCCCTAACTACCTTCAATGCTATGGGGTTTTGAGCCGCAAACCTTGTCACACTAATCAATCACAAATGGAACATATCATCTACTTGTTAAACCGAATGCAACAGGAACACGAAACAATACAAATGACCATAAAAAATCGATACACTTCTTCCCAAAACTAAACAAGAACTCTCCATAACCATCTTTGAACACTCTTACCTAAAGAATCCACTTAAATCAATCAAAATGATAATTTTCGATTCTTGAAATCCTTTATTGAGCATAAACGCAAGGATAAGAGTTGTAAAGGACAAACTAACAACTCGTATTCACTCAATAAGAATGGAGAATCAAATTTCACTCACCGAATGAAACTAATGGAACGTCAAACAAGAAACGCAATGTCTCATCGATAAAAAAGAGGTGAAATCAAGTGAACTCGTCCTAGTATGTAATATTTCCTTGTATTTCAATAATTAAAATGCAGCTACGGATAGGTGCATTAAAGTATTCCTGAAAGATTAACAACATACATGGGAAAAGAAATACGTACAAGAAAACATTAAACAACAATAGTTCTCGCGTGGATAGTTTTTTTCTTTCGCTAACTACCTTCAATACTATTGAGTTTTGATCCTTATACATTTTCAACAAACTCGAAGCCTAATTTCATCAAATCCCATTATAATAATCACTAAATTCACACTAATCAATAACAAATAGAACATATGATCTACTTGTTAAACCAAATGCAACAGGAACACGAAACAATACAAATGACCGTAAAAAAATCGATAAACTTCTCCCCAAAACTAAACAAACTCTCCATAACCATCTTTGAACACTCTTGCCTCAAGAATCCACTTAAATCAATCAAAATGACAATTGTCGCTTCACGAAATCCTTTATTGAGCATAAACGCAAGGATAAGAGTTGTAAAGGTCAAACTAACTACTCGTATTCACTCAATAAGATTCGAGATTCAAATTACACTTCCCGAATGAAATTAATGAAACGTCAAATAAGAAACGCAATGTGTGATCGATAAAATGATGTCAAATCAAGTTAACTCATCCTAGTTTATAATATTTTATTGTATTTCATTAAAAAATGCAACTACGAATAGCCGCATTAAAGTATTTAAGAAAGATTAACAAAATCCATGGAAAAAGAAATACGTACAAAAAGATATTAAACAACAATAGTTCTCACAGAGATAGTTATTTGCTTTCCCTAACTACCTTCAATGCTATGGTTTTGAGCCTCAAAACTTGTCAACACACTCGAAGCCTAATTTCATCAAATCCCATTATAATAGTCACTAAACTCACACTAATCAATCACAAATCGAACATATTGTCACATCCCGGCGGAAGCGTGAAATGCTTAGATGTGACTATCGGTACGGAACACATTGATTACAGATAAAATAATCATAATAAGTAACTTCACATAACAGCACATCATTCGTTTATATATATATTCGGGTTACATACATAATTCATATACAAAAGTTGTCTACATAAAGACTTTTACATATTTTAATGTAACCCTAATACAAAAGTTGCTAGTAACCACTTCTCAGTCTTCAGTAGTAGTAGTGAATATGAGCGTCCACTGATATGCTGAGATCGGTCAAATTCAGGGTTACTTTAACACACATCTTTCCAATTACTTCATACCACCCATTGTACACATCAAAAGAAAGCACAACACTATAAGTCATTTTATTTTCCTGAAAAAGCATACTCAAAACAGTTAACGTAATGTTGGTGAGAACATAGGTTTAATGACTAAACAAAATATATTGATCCAACATAAATAAGATTACAACCAAACCTACTTATGTGTCAGGTGATTTATAACTGTCACACATACAAATCACAAAATCAGATAATATAGCATCATAACACTCATCCTGTTGGTGCAGGAAATATTTTCCTAAGTAGCGCTACCTACATTATCAGACGGTTCCTCATCCGAATTAATGGTTGCAACTTATGGCACAATGACAGTATTTATCAAAAAGTCTTATTTATATTTGCATCAACCAAAATCAGTATGTTTTTTCCCCTAAAACTCATAAATGTAAAATGAGGCTATGAAACTCACCTTATATTCCAGCAATATACTATAAAAATTAATTTATAAGTTAGAAATAAAATTTCTTTAAAATTTTCAGCATCTTAATTCAAATAGAAATTCCAAAATAGTAACTATAGTTATCCAAAAAGTGCCAAATTTTATATACTGTAATATCTCAAAATCCAAATTAACATATAAAATTTTCTGTTAATATCTATTTATAATTAATTTACAATATTTACACTAAAGAGCAGAAATAGCTATAGGTCTCTAAAAATTCTGAAATTTATACAGATGGTTCTATATAATATTTAAAGTCTTACATAAAATTTTCGTGATTTTTTCACACTGTTTTGGTATTTAATTTGATTTTCTTCAGATTATAACTTCTAAAATATGTAACTTTATTATTTTAATGAATTAATTCATGAAATTTATCATAAAATTTTTCTAGATTTTTAGCATCATTAAATCTTTTGTTAGGCATTTTTCTCTAATTTCCTTGAATAAATCATATAAATTAATATAACAAATAACAATTTCCAAAAATTTCAAGACTATTATTTTCAGTACTTTCTGATAAATTTCTAATTTTTATTCCCACAATCATAGACATTTAATTATTTAACCTATTTCACTTAGTAATTCATAAAATTTCACATGTTTTAATCCTTTAATTTCTATTAAATTCATGGTTTATAATTTATCCTTAAATTTTAAACTTTTCCATTACTGATTTTTTATTGAAAAATCAAGTGTTCATTTAAACTTTGATGTTTTCATATATAAAGTTGGTATATGTATATTAAACACATATATATAATTTGAGTATTTTACCTTGATTTAGAAATGCAATGAGGATTTAAAGGATTGTTCTTTGAGTTCTTAATGATGAACTTAGTTGTGCTTGAGCTTTATGGTGCCTGGTTGATGTGAAAACCGAGAGAAAGAAAGGTGAGAGTGATGGTTATGAGTTGTTAGAAACCGAGAAGAAGAAGAAGGATTTTGAAGAAGGTGTGGTTGTGTTGTTCGGCCAAGAGAAAGACACAATGTGTCTACTTACATTATAGCTTGGATGAGTGTCATTGTATGTGGTAGTTTCTAAAGATTTAGTAATGATATCTAATAGATGAAGTGGCAATACAAGAAGTATGCTTAGTGTCTAATGCATGCAAGTTGACTGAGGGTTTGAGAAATGATTTAGTGGATGTTGAGGCGGTTACATGCCTTGGTTTAGCCAAGAAATTGACACTTATTTTCCTTAGTAATAATACCCATTAGATGAAGTGTCAATACTAGAAGTAGGCTTAGTGTTCAAAACAATAATGGTGTCTTGCATGCCGGCCGAAGACTATGACACTAAGAGTGTTGGGGATTTGCCACCTTAACACAAGTAATTATGACTTAGGATTAGGTGTTAAAGTTGGGTGGTTAAGTGGCACACTTAGAAGGTTGATTAGTGTTTTAAGGTTTGGTGACTATGCATGGTAACCGAGAGGGGATGAGGTGTGTTTCTAGATTGTGTTAGTGTGGTGTTAACTTTTTAATTTATGTTAGTTCTTGTCTTAATAAATGATTAAGATGTTAAGTTTGATATTTTGGTTAAATGTTTAAATTTTAAAGTTACTTTATTATACGTTACATGAGAAATATATAATTCAAATAACTAATCATATAACTAATATTCTTAATATCTCACATAGATTATCAATGCATACCCACATGCACACGTAAAGAATCATGCATTCATGCAAACTTATATAGTATACCCATATATTAATACATGTTAAAACACATATAAATACAAAAATTTATTCATGTAGGGTTATCTTAGAAATATGAATAATTATATATATAAGATTTAATCTAAATAGAATCTTAGTATGAATTTTCTAACCTTAATTTTTCAAGGTCGTCACATTCTCCCCCCGTAAAAAGAATTTCGTCCCGAAATTCATCTGTTGTCAGAATCTGATGACATGGGAAGTTTATCTTTTTAACTGTCCTTTTCATTCAGTTTAACCTTAAATAAGTATGGGCATATTCTTTTGATTTCATCAACCTTTCCCACATGAATTCAGGTCCTCATTTTAAATTCCATTTGACCTTTACTATTAGGATCTTACTTCTCCTTAATTTCTTCACCTCCCTATCCATGATTTCCACTGGTTCTTCTACAAAATGAAGTTTCTCATCTATTTTGACTCCCCTTATTGGTACTTTCAGTGTCTCATCATTTAGACAATTCTTCAGATTAGATACATGGAAGGTGTTATGTATTCCACTTAATTCCTGAGGTAAGTCTAACTTATATGCTACAAGACCAATCCTATCAATTATCTCAAAAGGTCCAACATACCGAGGATTTAACTTATTTCTTTTCCCAAATCGGATAATTCCCTTTGAGGGTGATACCTTCAAATACAATTTATCCATGATCTGAAATTCTAACGGCTTTCTTCTATTGTCAGCATAACTTCTCTATCTATCACGTGCTGCCTTCAATTTGTCTTTGATTTCAAAGATCTTATCAGATGTTTCTTGTATAAATTCTGGGCCTGTAAGTTATCTATCTCCCACTTCATTCCAACATAAAGGTGACCTACACTTTCTTCAATATAAAGCTTCAAATGGAGCTACTCCTATACTAGCATGATAGCTATTGTTATATGAAATTTCTATCAATGGTAAGTGTGTATCCCAACTACCACCAAAATCTAATGCATAAGCTCGCAACATATCTTCTAATGTTTGGATGGTTTTCTCACTCTGTCCATCTGTTTGTGGATGATATGTTGTACTCATATTTATTTTTGTTCCTAATGCTTTTTGCAAGGTCTACCAAAATCTTGAAGTAAATTGGCTGTCTCTGTCTGATATAATTGAAATTGGTATTCCATGTCTAGACATGATCTCCTTCATATAAATCTTAGCTAATTTCTCCATTTTAAAATCTTCTCTGATTGGTATGAAATGAGCTGATTTAGTCAGTCTATCAATTATAACCCATATCGTGTCATACCCATTTGGGGTTCTAGGTAGTTTGGTCATAAAATCCATGGTAATCTGGTCCCATTTCCACTCAGGGATTTCTGATTGTTGTAAATGTACAGAGGGTTTTTGATATTTAGCTTTAACCCTTGAATAAATATCACATCTTTCTACAAATTTTGCAATTGATTTCTTCATTCCTGGCCACCAATACTGGTTTCTCAGGTCCTTGTACATCTTATTATTCCCTGGATGTATTGAATATCTTGACCTGTGTGCCTCACTCAGAATGTTTTCTCTAAGTATGTCCTTGTCAGGAATCCAAATTCTTCCTTTAAATCTCAAGATTCCATCTGACATAACTTCTATTTGTTCATTTTGTTCCACTACACTTCTCAATTCATCTTTCTGTTGAGCATCTCGAATTCGAATTATTAGTTCTGTATGTAACTCCATTCTCATAGCACGAACTCGTAATGGCTTGGTTCTTTCCTTCCTACTTCAAGCATCTGCCACTGATACTTGATTTCACAATCATAATCACTCAGTAGCTCTACCCATCTTCTCTATCTCATATTCAACATCTTCTGGTCGAATATACGTTATAGACTTCTATGATCCGTATAAATTATGCATTTGGTTCCATATAGATAGTGTCTCCAAATCTTAAGTGCAAATACTACTGCTCCTAATTCTAAATCATGAGTAGTATAATTCTTTTCACTTCCTCTGAGTTGTCAAGATGCATATGCAATTACTTTATTCCATTACATTAAAACACATCCGTAACCTTGATATGATGCATCACAGTATACTACAAAATCATTAGTACCTTCTGGAAGAGCAAAAATAGGAGCACTACATAATTTATGTTTCAGAATCTCAAATGCAGTGTTCTGCTTTTCTCCCCAAACATATGGCTTAACCTTCTGAGTCAATTCTATCAATGGTTGAGCTACTCGGGAGAAATTTTCTATAAATCTCCTATATTAACCGGCTAAACCTAAGAATTGGCGTATCTCAGTTGGTGTCTTCGGAGTTTCCGACTTCTTAATTGCATCAATCTTTGCTGGGTCGACCTGAATTCCATCTTGATTAACCACATGTCCTAAGAATTGTACTTCTAGCTTCTAGAATTTACAATTTGAAAATTTAGCATACAGTTCTTCTTTTTAAAGTAACTCCAAGGTTAGCCTTAAATGCTCTTCATGATCTTACTTACTTTTAGAATAGATTAAAATGTCATCTATAAGGACTATGATAAATTTATCCAAGTAAGGTTTGCATACCCTGTTTATTAGATCCATGAATATAGCTGGAGCATTAGTTAACCCAAATGGCATCACAAGGAACTCATAATGACCATATTGGGTTCTAAATGCAGTTTTAGGTATATCCTGTTCTTGTACTCTTAACTGATGATAACCTGATCTCAGGTCAATTTTTAAGAAATAGCTTGATCCTTGTAATTGATCAAATAGATCATCTATTCGAGGAAGTGGATATCTATTCTTAATAGTCACTTTATTAAGATCTCTATAGTCGATGCACATTCTAAAGGTCCCGTCTTTCTTCTTGACGAACAGGACTGGAGCTCCCCATGGTGAAACGCTAGGGCGTATAAATCCTTTATCCAACAGCTCCTGTAATTGCATCATCAATTCCTTCATTTCTGATGGCGCTAATTGATACGAAGATTTGGCAATTGGTGCTGTTCCTGGAACTAATCCTATTTTGAATTCTACTTGACGCGGGGGCGGCAATCCTTGTAATTCATTAGGAAATACCTTTGGATATTCTCTAACAATAGGAACATCTTCCAAGTTTTGTTTAACTCATTTGATATCAGCTATGTGAGCCAAAAATGCTAGACATTTCTTTTTCAAATATTTTTGAGCCTTCATACAAGAAATCATTCTAAGAGGACCTTTAGGTTTCTCACCATTTATGACAAGAATTTGGCTATCTGGAGTTAGAGGTATTTTGATCATTCGTTTTCCACAAATAATTTTTGCCTGATTCTTACTTAACCAATCCATACCTACTATAATATCAAAACCTTCTAATTCAACAGGGATCAGATCTATCTCAAAGCAATGATTTTCTATGTTTAGAATACAGTTAGGAATAAATTCATTAGCTTCTATCATGTTTCCATCAGCTAATTCTATCGTATACATATTTTTTAGTTTCTCTGATGTTAATCCAAGTAGGGGTTTGAAATGATTTGAAACAAAACTTCGGGTTGCTCCCATATCAAATAATATAGTTACGTATTGGTCATTAATAAGGAATGTAGCCATCACCACTTTTGGTTCTTATCTTGCTTCTTCAGCTTGAAGTACAAATGCTCTACCATGCACATTATTGAGATTCTTTGGAGCTTTTCCTATCAGTTCTGGGCATCTATTGCATAGATGATCTTCTTTTCCACACTGGTAACACACTGGCTTAGGATTTGTGAGTCCTTTACATTCTCTTGATGTATATCCCCTCTTCTTACAATTATAACAAATTACCAGCATACATCTCCCAACATGATGCCTTTTGTAGGTATTGCACCAAGGTTGACTTTCTGTCCATGGTCTTTCTTCTTGCATGATTCCCATATAATTTCTTTATGGGTTTCTATTTACCTTCTTGTTCCAGTTTCCTCCAAAATTCCTTCATGTGTTATTGCTCCATTTCCTTTTCTCTCCTACCTTGGTTGTAGTTAATGATTCGTTCCTAAAAATTTCGTCTGTTAAACTTCCTGCTAGAATCACTACATCCTGAAAAGTTTTTGGCATTGCAGACTTGACCATTCCTCTTATCTGTGGTACTAAACCCCAAATATATCTCCTTATTCTCTTTGTTTCAGGAGTCACTAAATATGGCACTAATCTAGAAAATTCATTGTATTTATCAGTATATTCCTGAATAGCAGCACCCTTCATTTCTAATGCTAAAAATTCTACTTCTATCCTTTCTAATTCATTATAGGGACAGTACTTTTCAATCATTAGTTTCCTAAATTCTTCCCAACTTAATTCATTTATAACATTCCTTCCCTTTGTTTGAATTTCCATTTTCCACCAGCACTATGCTTCTCCTTTAAGTGAATGCGAAGCAAACCTGGTTTTACATTTATCAACACAATCACTGATGTCTAAAACTGACTCTATTTCTTCTAAACAGCGTAAGGCTTGCACTGCTCAACCCTTTCCGTCAAAGTGTCAGGGTTTACAAGACATAAAAGTCTTATAAGAACAACCTTTTCTAGCTTCATATATAGCCTCCCCTTCATGGTTCTCCACTTCGTTAGCGTGTTCTGGTCCATTATCTCCAGACGGCACTCTTTCAGAATTAAGAGCTTGCTGAAGCTGAGTCACTAATGTAGGCATTACAGCTTCCAGTTGTCGAGTTACTATCCAAGAAATCCTTTCATCCTCATTTGTGACAGTGTTTACTGGTGGGGCTTCTTCTACAAACCTAGTTCTTGGTTGCCCAACATGTGGAGTTCTTTATACTGGTTGGGTATCTTTTCTTGGCGGCATTTTTCACTACACACCAATTATATTAATATTACATAAGTTTATTCACATTACATCATAATATTAAATAGCCATAAACAAGATATTCCATTATATTCTTATTTTATATATTAAAATAGTCACACATAACAAATAAAGTTTCCTATGTTTCTAATTTCCCCAAATCTAGTTCCATATCTTAGCAAATATACTCATGCTTTCTTTCTTCACTTCCTTGACATCTGCTTGTAGCACCCGAATTTCTCATTGTATCTTTTTAACCTTCTTAAGAATTTGTCTAGTAGTCTTCATTTGACATCCCTCCAACCTTTGTCTTTTAATTCCTCTCTCTTCAATTTTGGAATTATCAAGTTGGATTACAGGTTGCAGGATCGTTAAAGGGTACTTAAGCTTGCACTTAGTTAACACACTCCGGAAGATCTTAAGATCACTTAACAATTCAAATAGGGAACTGTGAACCTTTACCAAAGATACAAGATAAACACAAGTAAAACAAGAACAAGAGAACAAGATAAAGTTTTCAAGGAAGTTGTATATTGCTTCTCTAGTTCTATTACAAGTGTTGTATAAGTATATGTTTGAATACAAGAACCGGAGACTACTTATACTACATCCTACAACCGTCAATATACAAAAAGACAGTTGGAAGTGATTAATCTAGACAACAAGATCAGCCTAAAGTCAAAAGGCAGATTGCCTTTTGACTAGTGACTATGACATGCCATAGCTCACTGACTTTCCTATTACAAAATGCCAAGAAGGAACAAAAACAGAAACTAGCAGGTGAAGACCTTATCTACTTTATCATAAAGTATGGAAGTTTCACCAACTAGTGATAGCAGGTGAACTATCAGAGCATGCAGCGGAAAGTAGGTTGCTTTATGATAAAGTTGATGGAAAAGGTATCTTTTCTCTCTCTTCAGAAGAAATCAGTCTTGTCTTTAAACAGCTTCAGAAGACTTTATCTTGAAAGCTTCGGAAGACTTCATCTTTTACCTTCGGAAGAGTTGAGTCTTTGGCTTAGGAAGACTTTACACATAGAATATTTTCCAAGTTAGGTGTAAAGCTTCCGTAGCAGTTTCTTCTGAACTTTGGCTTCGGAAGATTTTACACTTAGCATTTTTCTTGAGTGTGTAAAACTTTCGAAGCTAGTTCACCTTTGTTCTGAAGTGCATGTTGGAAGACTTGGTTGTTTTAGTATCCTTTGGTTGCATCAGCCTCTTAACTTCAGAGGTTCCTACAAACTCCCCCTAGGCTAATGTTACCAAAACAGAGAGGTTCTTTAGACTGGGATAGTCCACATGAGGATCTTCGGAATTCCTTTCTCTATCAGTAGATCTAGATTCTTCAGACTTATGAAGTACTTTCTCATGTCATAGAGATCACGCAGTGGGAGTTCAAGCATGTCACTTGTGAATAGACATGTTGTTTTCCTGATCTCTAATGACATACCATCTGTCTGGATCTTCAGCAAATGTCCAGGATAGAATTTGTCTTCCAACAGAGAGAGGCTCTACTATGATAGGAGTTGGTTGAGAGTCCTATTCATGCACTTCCTCCGGATGTTCTGACTCACCCTGAGGTTAGGAAGAGGATGCCTTTCTTCTTTTCTTCTTTGAAGATGATCTTCTTCTGGCCATCCTTTTTCTCCTCCCTGATGATTTTAACTAAGAGGGTTGGTTTTCAGTACCAAGTTCTTCAGTGGATTCCCTCTCAGTTGGGATCTCCTCTCTCCTAGTTTTAGAAGGAGAGGGAGGAGAACCCTGCTGTGGGTTAGAAGATGAATTTGGCTGTTGTGCAGCTTCAAGTGCAGGTGGTGTTGTCTTTGTAGGTTCCACCTTTACCTCAACTTCAGGTTGAGCTTGACTTGATGATGAATGAAGGTCCACAAGCTCTCCCCTTTTTATCTTCTGCTTGATCACCCTTATGTGCTCATCCATTGTGGATAGAGACATGGGACAAAGCCTCCTTCCGGAGAACCCATATAGCTTCAAGAAGCTCATCATCCTCTGCCTATCTGCAGACTTTTTCTGACATTTCTGGATGATGGCTCTTGATTTTACAGCTTCTTCCCTTTGCCTCTTCTTTGTAGCTTGCCTTTCTTTCTTGGCTTGCTCTTCTAGCTGCTTATTGTATTCAAATAATATATAATCATAAGGCAAGGGAAGGAGTTCAGGTGCCTGATAGAGACTTGTGGCACTCAGGTAGTTGATCATTTTTAATCTTTCTTCTTCATCAACTACCTGAGGTTGTTCAGCAGCCACAGTCTCTGACTCAGGACTTTCTTGAACTGGGGAGAGGATAGGATTGTTCTTGTAAAGCCTTTTTCTCCTCATTTCTTCCTTGTGTTTGAGGGTCAAGGCTGCATCCTTTGCTTCCTTCCTTTCCTTTGACAATTCAATATCAACCAGTTCATTTAACTCCTCTAAGGGGAGAGAGATGAGTTCATCTATGTTGAAGTTCATGGTCCCCAGATAGTTGAGCCTGGCTACCCTTAATTCATCTTCTTGAGTGTTTGGTACAGGGGCAGCCAGAATTGTAGCTTGCATGAATCCTGGGGAACCACTTGAACTCTCTCCCCTCAGCTTCCTCTTCCTCTCTCCCTTTTCTTCTTCAATCTCTTCAGGAGTCATCTTCCTTTTGCCTTTATCAATTGCAGATCTTGATGACTCAGCCTGAGGAGAGCTTTGGCCTTCATTGCTTGATTCAACAGTCAAGCTCTAGCTAGAGAGAGGCTGTGAAGCACCATCACCAGCTGGTGCCTCGCTGTGGGTATGGGGTGCTGGAGGAGATCTTGTCTCAAGGTTCACAGTCTCAGCCTCCGGGCCTTCAGTCAAGGCTTTTCCTTTGAAGCTAATCTTGGGGTCTACCTCAACATCCAGTTGACCAAAGGCTTTAACTGCTAGCCTATGTCTATATGATGTTGTTCTCCTTTTGAATTCTGCTAGCACCCATTCTTGAATTTGATTGGCTAGTCTGACAGCTTGTCTGTTATTGCATGGGTTGACAAGTGCCAGATCTACTAGATTTATACTCTCATAGAAACTTAGGGTAGAGATGTTGAGAATTTCTTATTGACCCTGACCTCTAGAGATCACAAGAGCTTTCCTATCACTGTCATACCCCCAACCCCAGATTGGGTTCTCAGATGGGGTAGACAATGCTCTTGGTACTCCCTCCTCAAACAGTTGTTAAATGAGCAGTTCCAGATCACTGTCTAGAGGAGGTTCCTGAGCATGGACAACTGCAAGATAGGATGGTGAGTCCTGTATGTCCATACTTGAGGAAGAACTCCTAAGTTCCGTGGTTGTCAGAACTTCCTCCCCCTTTTTGGTAGCATCATCCTCATGCATAGGTGAGATGGGGAAGTGATCCATAACATCCACAGGTTCTTGTGGACCTGGATGAGTTTGTCCTATGGGTCTCTCAGCTAACTGGCCCTTGAGATCGGTGATCTCAAGTTGCTGGTCATGGACCCTCCTTTGCAAGATAGTCACCTGTGATTCAAGGTGAGCTATCTGTGAAACCAGTTGGGTGTAGATGTCTTCGAGTTGATGCACCCTGAGTTTCAGACTCCCCTCATCTTCAGTTGAAGAATCATTAGGGGATGAAGGAGGTGAACCGAGGTATGCTCCTTCACCACCGGCATGGGGTTCTTGGTTGCTGGATTTCCCCTGCCCAATGATAGTGTCAAGAGGCTGGGTTGCCATGGTCGGGGTCTTAAAGATGTAATCACTAGCAATAGTGAGAGCCTCTTCCACATGGGTCTCCTGGACAATCATAGGAAGATCCACCTCAGTTTGGGGTGTCTGATGTGGGCTAGACATGGGTGAAGCAGGAGTACTCATCTCCCCTTGAGTGTGGGTAGAGAGGAGATTCATGGTACTCACTGAATCCCAAATCTTCATCAGAGTAGAAGTCAAGGCTGGGAATGGGATGGTTAAGATCAAGAGGCTAGGGATGGTAGCTTTCCCCTGAAGGTTGATCACTTGAGTGTTAAGACTCAGAGTGATGGCTTAAGGCTATTTGTGGAGCTGTGAGCTCATTAGGTTGAGCATAAGGAAACTCAGCACTGGTTGTTTGAAAGATGTGAGTAGTCTGCTCCTCAGGGAAAGTGGGAGCTCTAGAATCCACTACATCCTATATGGGTTGTGATATGGGGGCCTGCACATGCTCAGTAGCAAGTGCAGGGGTTTGTTTGTGTTTTCTTTTGTAGGTGATGGTGATGGTAGGCTGTGTTTAAGGTGGTTGAGAAGTAGAGTGTGTTGGTTCATCACTAGCTGGGGCTGCTAGGATGTCACCCTAAGCAATGAGCTCAAACATTTTCGGGACAAGGGCTGTTTCTACCCCTGAGAACCAAATAGTTGGCTTTTTCAATATCTTAAAAATGCCAGGCCTCGTATGTGCAAGTTTAAGAACATTACCTGTTCCCCTCAACTGTGGTCCGAATTCACAGTTGAGAATGTATTGAACATACCGAGGGAACATGTAATATTCTAAGGAATCCAAATTCGGTAGTAAATTTATAAATACAAACTGAGAGTACCTGAATTTGACCCCTTGAACCATCCCATGGACAATGAAGGAGAGGTCTTCTGGAATCTGGTCCCATCCTCCATGTTTGTTGGATAATGTGGATGAGACATGGAGGAGGTATTTCCATTGGAATGAGACCTTCCCCTTCCTGAAGGTCTTGACTGAAAAGTCACCTTCATATCCCATCTGCTCAAAGGATTGGTTGACAGCAGCTTTTGGAAAGACAGTTCACCTGCTTCATCATCCAGCTGTAGATGGGTTTGATGATGGCTGGAGTGATGAAACCATCCTCCCCTGCACTGTGGCAGACAGTGCCTTCTCCCGTCCATGGTGACCTCTTGACAGGTCCGCCAGAACTCAAGCAACTGATCCTCATAGAGAGGAGGATCGATTGTAAGGGAGGTGAAGTAGTGAGACAAAGAAAGATACCTACACACGTCTGAGAAGCTTGGATCCTTCTCAGAGTTTAACAGGGCAACTTGATTGGTTGCCTGTGTAGTGCATGGTGAAATCAGGGTCGTTACGACGATCAAGATTAGCCATTTGAAGAAGCTTTGTAGTGAAGGAAGGAAGAAGAAGATGAAATTTAGGGGTAATTTTAGGTTAAGGAACAATGAGAGAAGTGAGATGAAATAGAACCGTTTGAAAAGATATATCTGGATTTGAGACAAAGTTATGACAAAAAGATAAACTTTGAAATCCGCAAGTGGGTCCTACTTCTGAAAAAGGCGCCCAAAAAGTTAGTTTTCTTGGAAGTAGAAAAAGCTTCCGAAGGCAATTTTGGTTTCGGAAGCTTTGCAATCAAAGCTTCTGAAGGCAATTTTGCTTTGGAAGATATTTCAAAGAGTTTTTGAAAATTTTGGCTTCGGAAGAAATAAATGAGTCTTCCGAGACTAAATTGCTTTCGGAAGAAATTTGTTCCTAAAATGCATTTAAGTACTTATACTAAAATTTAAGCTTCGGAAGATACTTCAAGAATTTCTTCCGAAGGTAAATCTCAGATAAGCTGTTTAAATGATTTAAGACATAAATTTTCTTCCGAAGGCAACTTTTGCTTCTTCCGAAGGTAAATTTTCATCATTCTAAGAGATATCATTTTAAAAGTTCGTTTTTCTTCCAAAGAGAACTGGGCTTATGAAGTGATCTAATAGACAACCTAGGACACACAGTTTTAAGAAATAATATTGATTAAGTTATTAAGAAAAATCTATTCAAAGTTAATCATCCCAATAGCTGATACAAGATACTTAAATCTTTGTTCATCAAAAGCTTTTGTGAACAAATCAGCATATTGTTCATTTGTGTTAACTTTGATTAGTTTTATCAACCCCTTTTCAAAATTATCTCTAATCAGATGATACCTGATATTGATGTGTTTGGTCCTTGAGTGCTGCACAGGATTCTCTGTAATAGAGATGGCACTGTTGTTGTCTATGTGGATGGGAGTCTCTTTGAAATTAAACCCATAGTCTAGCATCTGATTCAGAATCCAAAGCACTTGAGAACAGCAGCTGGCAGTAGCAATGTATTCGGCTTTAGCGGTTGATGCAGACACAAAGGATTGCTTCTTGCAGTGCTAAGAGACTATCCTTCCACCCAGGAGCTGACACTCCCCAGATGTGGACTTTGCAGTCATGTTCCAACCACCATTCACTATCTATATAAGCATACAGATTGTAGTCTGAATTCTTTGGATACCAAAGGCCTAGATTTGGAGCACCTTTGAGATATCTAAGGATCCTTTTGATAGCGATTAGGTGTGACATCTTGGGGTTGGCTTGATATCTTACACATATGCATGTGGCAAACATGATATCAGGCCTGCTAGAAGTAAGATACATAACTGACCCAATCATAGCCCTGTAGAGATGTTCATCAACACACTCCCCCTCAAGATCAGGACCAAGGGAATGGTTTCTGGCTATGGGTGTCTTTGCAACCTTACAGTCAGACATCTTGAATCTTGTAAGTATGTCCCGTACATACTTTGACTGACTGATGAAGATGCCATCTTCAACCTGGTTCACTTGAATTCCTAGAAAGAAAATGAGTTCCCCCATGGCACTCATTTCAAATCTATTCTTCATCAGTATCTCAAAGTTTTTGTAGAGCTTTGGATTAGTTGAACCGAAGATGATGTCATCTACATATATCTAAACTAGCAATGTGTCATTTCCTATTTCTTTGATGAATAGAGTCCCATCAATAGTACCTAATTTGTGTCCATGTTGATAGAGGTATGTTGATAGTGTCTCATACCATTTTCTTGGAGCTTGATGCAGTCCATAAAGGGCTTTATCAAGCTTGCAGACATAATCAGGATGATCTGGGTCTGTAAAGCCAGGTGGTTGTTTAATATAAACTTCTTCATCAATCACCCCATAGAGAAAGGCACACTTCACATCAAGCTGGTAGACCTTGAAATCCTTGGATGCAGCATAAGCCAGAAATATTCTTACAGCTTCAAGTCTTGCAACTGGAGCAAAGACATCAGTGTAATCAATCCCTTCTTCTTGAGTGTATCCTTGGACAACCAGTCTAGCCTTGTTCTTGATGATGATCCCTCTATCATCTTTCTTGTTCCTGAATACCTATTTGGTTCCTATGACACTCTTCGCTTGAGGAAGAGGGCATAAGTTCCAAACCTTCTGTCTTCTGATTTGAAGCAGCTCATCTTGCATAGCTTCAATCCAGCTTCCATCCTTCAAAGCCTCATCAACCTTCTTTGGCTCTATCTGGGATAAGAAACAAGAATGTAGACAAACATGGCTGTCATGAGCTTGTCCTCTTGTTCTTACCCCTGAGTCAACATTTCCAATGATGTTTGTGGTGGGATGTGACTTGTGGATCCGAAGTTGAGGGATCACACAAGTTGGTTAGACAGATCTAAATTTGAGAAATTCTGATCTGGCAATGAGGTGTCTCCCACCACATCAGCACACTTATCAAGAGAGACTTGATCCAATGAGTGTGTGACATCATTCATGTTGTCTTCAATGGAGTGGTTATCAGCATCAAGAAATTCTTGATCACTGTCACCACCTCCAGTTCCTCCTCCTGCATTTGAAGTTCCTTCTCCTGAATTCTGAGCCTCTGAGCTGGAATTTGAAGGCAATTCATTTGAATCAGCAGTATTTGTCATGCTAGTGCTGATGGGAGCTTCAATTGCAGGGTTAGTCACCACTGGAGCTGAAGTAGTCTTCTTTTTGGTCTTCTCAGCTCAAATCTTGGATCAGGATCTTCTGTTGACCTGTTATCTGTAGATCCTAAAACATTCTCACAAGATTTGTTAAAACAGTTGGTAACTAAGTCAAGATCAAACAGCCAATCCAGACCAGAACCTTTTACACAGGGTGTGTGTTCATTGAAAGTCACATTGGCTGACTCCTCAATGATTCTAGTTCTGAGATTGTATACTCTATAAGCCTTAGCTTGAGAAGAGTACCCAACAAAGTGTCCATCATCTGATTTCTCAGCAAACTTGGCTATTTGATCTTTGGTATTCAAGATGGTGCAAGGACATCCAAATGTTCTGAGAAAACCAATGAATGGTCTCCTTTTGTGCCACAGTTCATAAGGAGTCTTACCATGTGTCTTAACTACCAAAACTCTGTTTTACACATAGCAGGCTGTGTTGACAGCCTCTGCCCAGAAGGTGATGGGCAGTTTAGAGTCAGACAACATGGTTCATGCAGCTTCAATAAGTGTCCTATTTCTCCTCTCAGCAACACCATTTTGCTGAGGAGTCCTGGGAGCACTGTATTGTCTTGAAATACCTTTTCATCACAAAATGTATCAAGGATTTGGTTTTTGAATTCGGTTCCTTGATCACATCTTATGATTTTGACCTTGTGATCAGATTGATTCTCAATTTTTAGAATGAAATTCTTTAAGATTTCAGGAGTTTCATCCTTAGTTATAAGGAAAAACACCTAAGTGAATCTTGTGAAATCATCTGTGATCACCAAATAGTATGTGGTCCTTCCTAAACTCATTACACTGGTGGGGCCAAACAGATCCATATGTAACAAGTGTAGGGGAGTAGTAATAGAGTTCATTTCCTTTGGCTTGTGAGACACTTTGTGTTGCTTCCCTTTCAGGCATGCAACACTGTGGTCATCACTTGTAAACTCTTTCTTTGTTATTCTAGTTACCAAATCATTCTTAATCAGTTTATTCATGTTCTTAAAGTTTACATGGCACATTCTTTTATGCCAAAGGAAAGACTCATCACTATTTGCTTTAGATAGAATGCAAGAAATCTCTCCAGAGAGAGATGTTTTCTACAAGTCCATCTTGTACATGTTCCCTTTCTTGGGGGCTCTAAGCAGAATATGCTCTTGAGGAATGTCAACCCTGGGCTTGAGAACAATGCACTCATGCTCAGTAAAGAGCATGTGATGTTTTTGGTCACAAAATTGGGACACACTCAAAAGATTGTATCCAAGCTCCTTGACAAAATTTACCTTCTCAATGCTAAGCTTACCATTTGAGACCATGCCCCTACCAGTGATGTAACCTCCTGCATCTCCTCCAAAAGCAACTGGTCTTCCATCAATTCTTTCAAAGTTTTGAAGTAGGGACTCATTGCCTGTCATGTGCCTAGAGCAACCACTATCAATGATCCACACATTTTTGTTTGCCTTTGGCTGTTCCTGCACAAAAGAGATTATTTAGTTACATTTGGAAACCCAAGCCTCATTGGTCTTGGGCTTGTAAAATTCAGATGAAGGCAATGAAACAGTAAGTGATCCTATGTTCAGGCTTTGAGGATCATTTGTTGTTGCTGAAGAGGAGCTTTCAATCTTAAGGTCTTCCTTCATCTTCCACACCACCTTTGGAAGATTAGGCTTGACCTTCAATACTTCAGAAGCTTTTGTAGCTTTAGAAGCTTTGGAGATGGATCCTTCGGAAGATCTTGCTTTCACTGTAGCAAGCTTTAGTGCTTCGGAAGCATTCCTTTCTTCTGAGACCAACTTTTCTTCCGAAAGCAATTTCCTACTTGCCTTCTTCTTCATTTTGGAGCTTCTGAAGGAAATAGAATTTCCTTCTGATGCTGTTTATTTCTTCTTCTTCTTAGAAGTTTTCTTATTAATCATGTGGATAGTACTCTTAGGATTGTATTGACAATCCTTAGCCATATGTGAAGTACTACCACACAAAACACAACCTAAATCTTTCCTTCTAAGAGTCTTCTTTCCCAAAGAAGACTGAGCTTGAACACTTTCCTTTTCTTTCTCCACCTTTTCAGATGATGCAGCAGGCTTCTTAGGGTGAAGCTTGCTCTTTGAAATGGATGGTTTAGGCTGTGCAGCAGTGACACACAGCTGATCAGTCTTCTTGTTGTTGCTGGAGTGAGTTGAAGCTGAAGTAGAACTCTTGGTACTAGAATTCTTGACAGGATCTTCAACTTTTATCACCTTGAACACTGCAAAGATAAATACTTGTTTTTGTTTGGGATCAAAGGTGGTCTTGATTTCTTAAGCTTTTTTGGATCTTCTCTTTGCTCTTCTGATCAAGTTCTTTCTTTTAGTTTTGCTCAAACCAGCTTCTTTTTCCTCCTTAGGAGCATGGTGACCCTTTTTGGATTGACTCTCTTCACTCATCTCAGAGTCATCCCTCACCTTCTCCTCTTCATCCTCTTCATCACTGGGGACTATGGATGGTAGCTCATCTTGACCAGTTCCACACCTAGGAGATCTAACTGATAGTAGAGTGTGTGGAGGAGCTATCTCACTAGATCCTAGTCCCTGCTTTATGATAACACACTTTTGCATGCAGAGATGAGGATATCATGTTCCCGAAGGTCTCTTCTTCAAGAGCACATTTTTCTGCCCTGGCTTTGCTGATCACAAGCTCAGCGTGGCATTCAGTCAATTTGGTAATGAGATCCTTAATTTGAGTCCTGTAGTTTGTCTGCTCATGTTTAAGAGTTGAAACTGTTTTCTCTAGATCTTCTATCTTAAGTTTATAGTCATTTTTAGCTCTTTTAAAATCAGCTTTTAAAATATTTAAAGACTCAATATCAGATCTTATTTCCAAGTTGTAGGACCTGTATCTATTTACTTTAGCAATACATTTAGGAGAGCAAAGATGTTCAAGTACCTTGGCTTCATCATGATCAGCCATGAGTACTTGGTTTGGAGATGCATCTTTAACTTGAAAGCTCCAGTCAAAGCCTTCTTCTTCAACAGCAACTGCAGCTTGCTGTCTTGGCTTCTCATTCTGCTACCCTCCTTCAGTGTAGTTTGGCCTGGATGAAGCTTGGGAACCATTTGACATAGATGCCTTGCATTCTCTAGCAAAGTGTCCCATCTGGTTACAGTTGTAACACTTGACTTTGCTTTGTCCAGCCAAACTTGCCACTGGCAGCATTGCTAGGAAACCTTCTCCCAGTCCTCTTGTAGAACTTCTGGGCTCTGTGAGTGAGAAGAGCCATTTGCTGGACTATCTCCATGTACTCTAGATCATCTGGATGGATACAGTCCAGGTCTTCAAGAGTGAAAAGAAAGTTGCCTAAACTTTCATCAGTGGAGACAAAAGCTTGAGAAGAACTTGTCTCTTGGAAGGGACTTCCTTGGATGTAGCTTTCTTTGGGTGTCTCTGGGAAGGTGATGAAAGGACCCTTTTATGATGTTTCAGGGTAGCACATGAGATGATACTGTGGTTCTCTGCTATCCCTTTTAACCACATGAAGGGTTGAACTCTGGTGAGTGTTGGAGCTACCAGATGAATTTTGCATATTCATCTTCATCTAGTATCCACTGAGTATCCCATACAACTCAGTGAGAGTAAGGGTCTTGAGGTTTTCAGTCCTCTTAATGACCACACAGTAGTATGTCCATTGTCTTGGAAGAGAGGACATGAACTTTCTAACAATATCCCTGTTCTCAACAGTTACCCCAACATCAGCCATAGTATCCACAATCTCAACATACCTGAAGTATTGTTAAGTCATGGTTTCACCTGTTTTGAAGGTGAAGTTTTCAAACTGCTGCTTCAGGAGATCCTTCTTATTCTCATTGGCTTCATTTGAACCCTCATACATCAGTTTCAGTGCATTCCATAGCTGTTTAGCGGTCTTGCACTTCTTGAAACCTCTGTAGATGGAGTTTGGAAGAGCGGTTTGGAGGGCTGTCATGGCTTTCTGATCAATGTCAATTCTTTTCCAGTCTTCATCAGAAAAGTCAGCCCTCTCCTTTGGTATCATGCCACCACCAGCAGCAGCTGAAGAGGTGCATGGTACATGAGGTCTATTGACAACAGACTCCCACATCCTGGAATCTTGAGACTTGATAAAGCCTTCCATTCTCTGACACCAAGTGTCAAAATCCTCAGGAGTGATCAGTGGGGACTTTGTAACAGTTCCAGTTTCCATATCAGCTTTAAAGATAGCTGCCATTTGAAGAGTTAAGTGATGTGTGTAACTTAGAGGATTTGAATATGGTGAGATCTTACAATCAAGAGCCTGGAATGCTCTAATACCAATTGCAGGATCGTTAAAGGGTACTTAAGCTTGCACATAGTTAACACACTTAGGAGGATCTTAAGATCACTTAACAATTCAAATAGGGAACTGTGAACCTTTACTGAAGATACAAGATAATCACAAGTAAAACAAGAACAAGAGCACAAGATAAAGTTTTCAAGGAAGTTGTATATTGCTTCTCTAGTTCTATTACAAGTGTTGTAGAAGTATATGTTTGAATACAAGAACCGGAGACTACTTATACTACATCCTACAACCGTTAATATGCAAAAATACATTTGGAAGTGACTAATCTAGACAACATGATCAGCCTAAAGTCAAAAGACAGATTGCCTTTTGACTAGTGACTATGACATGCCATAGCTCACTGACTTTCCTATTATAAAAAGCCAAGAAGGAACAAAAACAAAAACTTGCAGGCGAAGACCTTATCTACTTTATCATAAAGTATGGAAGTTTCACCAACTAGTGATAGCAGGTGAACTATCAGAGCATGCAGCGGAAAGTAGGTTGCTTTATGATAAAGTTGATGGAAAAGGTATCTTTTCTCTCTCGTAAGAAGAAATCAGTCTTGTCTTTAAACAGCTTCGGAAGACTTTGTCTTGAGAGCTTCGAAAGAATTCATCTTTTACCTTCGAAAGAGTTGAGTCTTTGGCTTCGAAAGACTTTACACTTAGAATATTTTCCAAGTTAAGTGTAAAGCTTCCGCAGCAGTTTGTTCTGAACTTCGGCTTCGGAAGATTTTACACTTAGCATTTTTCTTGAGTGTGTAAAACTTCCGAAGCTAGTTCACCTTTATTTCGAAGTGCATGTTGGAAGACTTGGTTGTTTTGGTATCCTTTGGTTGCATCAGCCTCTTAACTTCAGAGGTTCCTACATAGGTGTTATATCAAATGTCGGGGAAAGGGTTTCTGGATCTCTGTTTTCTTGCTCCTTGATTTCATTTATTGAAAACTTCTTACCATGCCATACCCTTTTTCTTGGTGTCATGATTGTATAACCTCCCATGGTTACTAGTACACATCAGACGTAAAACTTTAGAGCTGTGTTGATCTGGGTCTCAGGTTGAGGTGTTTCTTCTTTGTTCTAAGGCTCTATCTTAGGTGTTGTTTCTCTATGGTTGCTATGATCTGAATGATCAGTTTCATTATAGTAGCTATCACATTTTTCAAAATTCATGCTGCAAAAATTCTTACAAATTAACTTATGTAAATAACATAAAATTCATAAAATTTTCACACATGAATCATATATATCTCAAGTTTCATTCTTATCTAAGCATCAATATGATCACATAAAATCATAGAGAGGAAACAACATCACATTGATTTCTTATTATATAAGAGCTTATGGTTATAATCTAGGTATTTACTAATAATACCTAATTCTCTATAACCAATGGCTCTGATACCAAGCTGTCACATCCCGACGGAAGCGTGAAATGCTTTGATGTGACTATCGATACGGAACACATTAATTACAGATAAAATAATCATAATAAGTAACTTAACATAACAGCACATCATTCATTTATATATATATATATATATATATATATATATATATATATATATATATATATATATATTCGGGTTACATACATAATTCGTATACAAAATTTGTCTACATAAAGGCTTTTACATATTTTAATGTAACCCTAATACAAAAGTTTCTAGTAACCACTTCTTAGTCTTCCGTAGTAGTAGTGGATATGAGCGTCCACTGATATGCTGAGATCGGTCAAATTCAGGGTTACTTTAACACACATCTTTCCAATTACTTCATACCACCCATTGTACACATCAAAGGAAAGCACAACACTATAAGTCATTTTATTTACCTGAAAAAGCATACTCAAAACAGTCAACGTAATGTTGGTGAGAACATAGGTTTAATGACTAAACAAAACATATTGATGCAACGTAAATAAGATTACAACCAAACCTACTTATATGCCAGGTGATTTATAACTGTCACCCATACAAATCACAAAATCAGATAATATAGCACCACAACGCTCATCCTGTTGGTGTAGGAAATATTTTCCTAAGTAGCGCTACCTACATTATCAGATGGTTCCTCATCCGAATTAATAGTTGCAGCTTATGACACAATGACAGTATTTATCAAAAAGTCTTATTTATATTTGCAATAACCAAAATCAGTATGCTTTTTCACCCAAAACTCATAAATGTAAAATGGGGCTATGAAACTCACCTTATATACCAGCAATATCCTATAAAAATTAATTTATAAGTTAGAAATAATTTTTTTTTTAAATTTTCAGCATCTTAATTTAAATAGAAATTCCAAAATAGTAACTATAGTTAACCAAAAATTTCCAAATTTTATATACTGTAATATCTCAAAATCCAGATTAACATATAAAGTTTTCAGTAAATATCTATTTATAATTAATTTACAATATTTACACTAAATAGTAAAAATAGCTACAGGTCTTTAAAAATTCTAAAATTTTTAAAGAAGGTTCTATATAATATTTAAAGTCTTACATAAAATTTTCGTGATTTTTTCACACTGTTTGGGTATTTAATTTGATTTTCTTAGATTATAAATTCTAAAATATGTAACTTTATTATTTTAGTGAATTAATTCACGAAATTTATTCTGAAAATCCAAATTACTGTACAGATCATCATAAAATTTTTCTAGATTTTCAGCATCATTAAATCTTTTGTTAGGCATTTTTCTCTAATTTCCTTGAATAAATCATATAAATTAATATAACAAAAAACAATTTCCCAAAATTTCCAGAATATTATTTTTAGTAATTTCTAATAAATTTCTAATTTTTATTCCCACAATCACAGTCATTTAATTATTTAACCTATTTCACTTAGTAATTCATAAAATTTCACATGTTTTAATCCTTTAATTTCTATTAAATTCATGGTTTATAAAAAACCCTTAAATTTTAAACTTTTCCATTACTGATTTTTGATTGAAAAATCAAGTGTTCATTTAAACTTTGATGGTTTTCATATATAAAGTTGGTATATGTATATTAAACACATATATATAATTCTAGTATTTTACCTTGATTTAGAAATGCAATGAGGATTTAAAGGATTGTTCTTTGAGTTCTTGATGATCAACTTAGTTGTGCTTGAGCTTGATGGTGCCTGGTTGATGTGAAACCGAGAGAAAGAAAGGTGAGAGTGATGGTTATGTGTTGTTAGAAACCGAGAAGAAGAAGAAGGATTTTGAAGAAGGTGTGGTTGTGTTGTTCGGCCAAGAGGAAGACACAAGGTGTCTACTTACATTATAGGTTTGATGAGTGTCATTGTATGTGGCGGTTTCTAAAGATTTAGTAATGATATCTAATAGATGAAGTGGCAATACAAGAAGTATGCTTAGTGTCTAATGCATGCAAGTTGACTCAGGGTTTGAGAAATGATTTAGACGATGTTGAGGCGGTTACATGCCTTGGTTTAGCTAAGAAATTGACACTTATTTTCCTTAGTTATAATACCCATTAGATGAAGTGTCAATACTAGAAGTAGGCTGTAACGCCCGAAATTTTGTCCCATAAAATAAAAGAAAAGAAAAGTATTTTGAAGATAACTAAACGAAACCAAAGTTAAGGGGTGCTTTGTGTAAATAGTACAAAAAAGGTCAAAAAGGTTACCTTTAAGGGCATAGCCGCTCATGCCATGCCCACTTTGCTGCTGCTGTTCGACTAGAAGGAGAAAGGAAGCTGAAATTTTGGTTCTCTCAGCTGTGAAGAAGGAGAAAGGCTGATTTTTGAAATTTGGTGAGTGTTGTTTATTTGGCTCGGTTTTTGTTGGGTTTTCAACTTTAAAACCGATTTATATGTGTTCTATGTGTTTTGGTGCTTGTTTTTGCTTGTTTAGGTGCTTGAACTCGTGTGCAAGCAGGTTCGGTGGAGTTTTACTTGTTTGCTGCACTAGGTGAGTTCTAGACCCAGGTTTCTATGTGTTTTAAACTGTTTTGGGGCTGAAAATGCATGATTAAAATGTTTTACAACTGGTTTATGTATAACCGTATGTTGTGTATGTTTATGCTTATGTTTATGCTTGTTTATGTGTTGTGGGTGCTTAGAATGTTAAGTTTATGCTTAGAACAGGTGCAAAGGCAGATCTGGGATAGTTGTGATTCTGAAAAATGAATAATAAAGTGGTCATGCGCCCAAACAGGGCCCATGAGCCTGGAAAATTTGCTTTGGAAAAATTAGGAAGGGCTCATGCGCCCCAATAGTGCCCATGCGCCGAAGATGTTTGCCTGAAATTACTAAGTATAATCTCATGTGCCTAAATAATCTCATGCGCCTAAATAATCTCATGCGCCTAACCAATTGTTCAGGCGCCTAGGTGCTAGTCCATAAGCCTGAACAGTTCATGCGCCCAGAATGTAAGCTACAATGCCCAAGTGTAGGATTCATACGCTAGAATACTGTTGATGCGCCTAAGAAGGGCTCATGCGTCTGCATAGTTGCCATGCACCTAAATACTTGGAAAATTTTCTGGAATTTTGGGAAATCAGAATTTTAGGGTTTGATCCTGGTTTGACTTGATGGTATTATCTGATTATTTTATTTATGTTTTGGGCTGTTCTTGTGTTCAAGGAGCGAAGAAGAACATGCCGGTCACATACGTGAAGTGTTGGAGACACTTAGAAGGGAGAAGCTTTATGCTAAATTCTCTAAGTGTGCCTTCTGGTTACGTGAAGTTCAATTTTTGGGTCACGTGGTGAATCCTGAAGGAATCATGATGGACCCGGGAAATGTTGAGGCGGTGATGCAATGGAAGTCTCCAAAGACGCCATCCGAGATTCGTAGTTTCTTGGGTTTGGTGGGCTACTACAGAAGGTTTATCCAAGACTTTTCCAATATAGCCTCACCTTTGACTAAATTGACGCACAAGGAGGTGAAGTTTATGTGTGGTCGAGAACAGGAAGATGCTTTTGAGGAGTTAAAGGCAAGATTAATTCAAGCTCCTATTTTGACATTACCCGAAGGGAGTGAAGACTTAGTGGTGTATTCGGATGCCTCCTATTCGGGACTGGGTTGTGTGTTAATGCAACATGGGAGAGTAATAGCCTACGCGTCCCGACAACTAAAAACCCGCGAGGTCAATTATCCCATGCATGATTTGGAGCTCGCAGTTATGGTCTTCACCTTAACGATTTGGAGGCACTACCTATACGGGGTGAAATGCATAATATTCACGGACCACAAGAGCCTAAAGTATTTCTTTGAGCAAAAGGATCTCAACATGAGGCAGAGAAGGTGGTTGGAATTGATCAAGGATTATGATTGTGAGATCCACTACCATCCGGGTAAAGCCAATATGGTGGCCGATGCCCTAAGCCGAAAGGAGAGACCCGTGCTAATCCGGGTGAAGGCTTATCAATTGGTGATGACCTCGGACGTGATGACACAGGTCAAAGAATTTCAAAATGAGGCATTGAAAGAAGATCGCCTTAACTCTGAAAGGATGAAAGGTCTGCTCATAGAGTTGGGAGAGAATACCCATGGAGTTAGAACCCGCTTCAGGCGGATGTGGATTCCCCGATATGGAGATCTACGGGAGCGAATTCTGGATGAAGCTTGTAAGACTCGATACTCCATTCATCCCGGTGCTACCAAGATGTATGAAGACATAAAGAAAGATTTCTGGTGGCCGGGAATGAAGCGCGATGTAGTGGAGTATGTGAGTAAGTGCCTAACTTGCTTGCAAGTGAAGGCAGAACACCAGAAGCCATACGAGAAGATCCAGCCATTTGATATACCCGAGTGGAAGTGGGAGCATATCACCATGGACTTCATCAAAGTTACCCCTTACCGCGAGGGGGTATGATACCATATGGGTGATAGTTGATCGTCAGACAAAGAGTGCTCACTTCCTACCGATCCGCGAGATGTATTCCTCCGAGAGACTGGCAGATCTGTTCATCAAGGAGATTGTGGCTCGTCATGGTGTGCTGGTGTCTATTGTGTAGGACCGTGACACCCGGTTCACATCGAAGTTTTGGAAGAGATTCCACGATGCGATGGGGACGAGGCTACACATCAGTACGGCTTATCATCCTCAGATAGATGGTCAGTCTGAGAGGACAATTCAGACGCTCGAGGATATGCTCCGAGCATGCGTGATCGACTTTGGAGGAAGTTGGGATGATCACCTACCGTTAGAAGAGTTCTCGTACAACAACAGTTATCATGCCAGCATAGGCATGCCGCCATATGAGATTTCATACGCTAGAAGATGTAGGACGCCCTTATGTTGGGGAGACATCAGGCAGAAGGAGTTAGGAAGTACTGAGGTGATCGAGGCTACGATGGAGAAATTGGAAAAGATCAAAGCCTTTATGAAGGCGGCGAAGGATAGACAAAAATCGTATGCCGACAAAAGGCATAGACCGATTGAATTCAACGTAGGTGATAAAGTTATGTTGAAGGTCTCACCTTTGAAGGGAATTATTCGGTTCAGAAAGACAGGCAAGCTAAGCCCAAGATGCATAGGGCCTTTCCGAATCATCGCACGAGTAGGAGAGGTAGCCTATCGCTTAGATTTGCCTGATGAGTTAAGTGGAATTCATCCAACCTTCCATGTATCTCATCTGAGAAAGTGCTTAGCCGATGAAGACATGATTGTACCACTGAAAGATATCGAAGTGGATGAACGGCTTAACTATGTGGAGCAACCAGTGGCAATCATCGACTGGAAGGAGAAGAGACTGAGAAATAAAGTGGTTGCGCTTGTGTGCGTGTAGTGGAAACACCGAAAAGGTTCTGAGTCTACGTGGGAGGCCGAAGATGAGATGAGATAGCATTACTCATAGTTATTTGAAGAGTGACGGGTTTCAGGGATGAAACCCCTTTAAGGGGGGTAGACTTCTAACGCCTGAAATTTTGTCACATGAAATAAAAGAAAAGAAAAGTATTTTGAAGAGAACTAAAAGAAGCCAAAGTTGAGGGGTGCTTTGTGTAAATAGTACAAAAAATGTCAAAAAGGTTACTTTTAAGGGCATGGCCACCCATGCCTTGCCCACTTTGTTGCTGTTGTTCGAGTAGAAGGAGAAAGGAAGCTGAAATTTTGGTTCTCTCGGCTGTGAAGGAGAAGAAAGGCTGATTTTTCAAATTTGGTGAGTGTTGTTTATTTGGCTCGGTTTTTGTTGGGTTTTCAACTTTAAAACGGATTTATATGTGTTCTATGTGTTTTGGTGCTTGTTTTTGCTTGTTTAGGTGCTTGAACTCGTGTGCAAGCAGGTTCGGTGGAGTTTTACTTGTTTGCTGCACTAGGTGGGTTCTAGACCCCGGTTTCTATGTGTTTTAAACTGTTTTGGTGCTGAAAATTCATGATTAAAATGTTTTACAACTGGTTTATGTATACCCGTATGTTGTGTATGTTTATGCTTATGTTTATGCTTGTTTATGTGTTGTGGGTGCTTAGAATGTTAAGTTTATGCTTAGAACAGGTGCAAAGGCAGATCTGGGATAGTTGTGATTCTGAAAAATGAATAACAGGTGGTCATGCGCCCAAACAGGGCCCATGGGCCTAGAAAATTTGCCTTAGAAAAATTAGGAGGGGCTCATGCGCCCCAATAGTGCCCATGCGCCTAAGATGTTTGCTTGAAATTACTAAGTATAATCTCATGCGCCTAAATAGTGTCATGTGTCCAACCAATTGTTCAGACGCCTAAGTGCTAGTCCATGCGCCTGAACAGTTCATGCGCCCCAAATGTAAGCTACAATGCCCGTGTAGGATTCATACGCCCGAATACTGTTGATGCACCTAAGCAGGGCTCATGCGCCTGCATAGTTGCCTTGCGCCTAAATACTTGGAAAATTTTCTGGAATTTTGGGAAATCAGAATTTTAGGGTTTGACCCTGGTTTGACTTGATGTTATTATCTGATTATTTTATTTATGTTTTGGGCTGTTCTTGTGTTCCTATTTATTATATTATTATGTGACTTTACGTGGTGTGATTCATCCATATACGTAAAGTATTATCATTACTGAAAGTGGAAGGATTAATGATAATGAGAAGTGGAACATAAAGAACGGAAGAAAGTCTTGAAAGCAAATTCACTCGAGGTCTACAACCATTAGGTTGTTAGCTCAACTGTGTGCGGTTTAGCTAACACGTTGGATGCACACAGGATCAATCTTTGAGATTGAGGGGACCCTTATTGCTGCCCCGGTACTGGAGTCAGCTTCGTGCACCAGTTTGGGGTCTATTTGTAGACCTCGGCCCAATACCAGTTTTGTGCGCAATATCGGGGGCATAACACCTTGGTCCGGATTAAGTGAAAGATTAAAATAAAGGTTCGAATGAACGATGATGGAAATGGTAAAGAAGATAATGGATATTATCTTAACTGTACGTATGATGTGTGATCGCGTACGAAAGAAAAGTATATTATTTTAAAAAGGGTATTTTCATATACAAATCTTTCAAGGTATTTTAACGTTCTTAAACTAGAACTCACTCAGCAATGCTGACTTTTATGTGTTTTCAGTTGGCAGGTAAATTGCTGAGGATGGCACTCGGGGAGGCTACTCGTTGGGGCTAGACTGGCATCCGTTCACGCGTACTAATATTGTTGTTTTGTATTGCAATTAATATGATCTTTTGTAACTATTAAGAATTAACAATGTATTGCTTAGCAACTATATTTATTAATGAAGTGAATGGCTTTTGATATTAATTCCGCTGCACTGGTTTATGAACTATAAAATGTTTTATTTATATTGTGCTATGATTGACCAACTGTGAGGTCTTCAGGAACAGGGCCTTACATAGGCTTAGTGTTCAAAACAATAATGGTGTCTTGCATGTCGGCCGAAGACTAAGACACTAAGAGTGTTGAGGATTCGCCACCTTAAAACAAGTAATTATGACTTAGGATGTGGTGTTAAAGTAGGGATGTTAAGTGGCACACTTAGAAGGTTGATTAGTGTTTTAAGGTTTGGTGACTATGCATGGTAACCGAGAGGGGATGAGGTGTGTTTCTAGGTTGTGTTAGTGTGGTGTTAACTTTTTAATTTATGTTAGTTCTTGTCTTAATAAATGATTAAGATGTTAAGTTTGATATTTTGGTTAAACGTTTATATTGTAAACTTACTTTATTATACGTTACATGAGAAATATATAATTCAAATAACTAATCATATAATTAATATTCTTAATATCTCACATAGATTACCAATGCATACCCACATGAACACATAAAGAAACATGCATGCATGCAAACTTATATAGCATACCCATATATTAATACATGTTAAAACACATATAAATACAAAAATTTATTCATGTAGGGTTATCTTAGAAATATGCATAATTATATATATATAAGATATAATCTAAATAGAATCTTAGTAAGAATTTTTTAACCTTAATTTTTCAGGGTCGTCACATATATGATCTACTTGTTAAACCGAATACAACAGGAACACCAAACAATACAAATGACCGTAAAAAATCGATACACTTCTTCCCAAAACTAAACAAGAACTTTCCATAACCATCTTTGAACACTCTTGCCTAAAGAATCCACTTAAATCAATAAAAATGACAATTGTCGATTCTTGAAATCATTTATTGAGCGTAAACACAAGGATAAGAGTTGTAAAGGACAAACTAACTACTCGTATTCACTCAATAAGAATCAAGAATCAAATTACAGTTTTCCGAATGAAACTATTGAAACATCAAACAAGAATCGCAATGTGTCATTGATAAAAAGAAGTCAAATCAAGTTAACTCGTCCAAGTATGTAATATTTCCTTTTCAATAAAAAATGCAACTATGGATAGGTGCATTAAAGTATTCATGAAAGATTAACAAAATACATGGGAAAAGATGTACGTACAAAAAGACATTAAACAACAATACTTCTCTCAGAGATAGTTATTTGCTTTCCCTAATAACCTTCAATGCTATGGAGTTTTGGTCCTCAAACCTTGTCAACACACTCGAAGCCTAATTTCATCAAATCCCGTTATAATGATAACTAAAATCACACTAATCAATCACAAATGGAACATAGGATCTACTGTTTAAACCGAATGCAACACGAACACAAAACCATACAAACGATCGTTGAAAATCGATACACTCCTTCCCAAAACTAAACAAGAACTCTCCATAACCATCTCTAAACACTCTTGCCTCAAGAATCCATATAAATCAATCAAAATGACAACTGTCGATTCAGGGAATTCTTTATTGTGCACAAACACAAGGATAAGAGTTGTAAAGGACAAACTAACTATTCGTATTCAATCAATAAGAATCTAGAATCAAATTACACTTACGAATGAAACTAATGAAACATCAATCAGGAAATGTAATATGTGATCGATGAAAAAGAAGTCAAATCAAGTTAACTCGTCCTAGTATATAAGATTTCCTTGCATTTCAATTAAAAAAATGCAACTATGGATAGATGCATTAAAGTATTCATGAAAGATTTAAAAAATACATGGGAAAAGAAATACGTACAAAAAGACATTAAACAACAATAGTTCTCGTAGAGATAGTTATTTGCTTTCCATAATAACCTTTAATGCTATGGAGTTTTGATCCTCAAACCTTGTCAACACACTCGAAGCCTAATTTCATCAAATCTTGTTATAATGATGACTAAAATCAAACTAATCAATCACAAATGGAACATAGCATCTACTCTTTAAACCGAATGCAACACGAACACGAAACCATACAAATGACTGTTGAAAATCGATACACTCCTTTCCAAAACTAAACAAGAACTCTCCATAACGATCTTTGAACACTCTTGCCGCAAGATTCCACTTAAATCAATCAAAATGACAAGTGTCGATTCACGGAATCCTTTATTGAGCATAAACGCAAGGATAAGAGTTCTAAAGGACAAACTAACTACTCGCAGTCACTCAATAAAAATCTAGAATCTAATTACACTTATCAAATGAAACTAATGAAACGTCAAACAGGAAACACAATATGTGATCGATAAAAAAGAAGTCAAATCAAGTTAACTCATCCTAGTATGTAATATTTCCATGTATTTTAATAAAAAAATGCAACTACGGATAGGTACATTAAAGTATTCTTGAAAGATTAACAAAATACATGGGAAAAGAAATACGTACAAAAAGACATTAAACAACAATAGTTCTCGCAGAGATAGTTATTTGCTTTCCCTAATAACCTTAAATACAATGGAGTTTTGATCCTCAAACCTTGTCAACACACTCGAAGCCTAATTTCATCAAATCCCGTTATAACGATGTAACACCCCGAAATTCTATTTAAAAGAAAACGAAAGGAAAAGTATCTAGAAGGAAAAGATAAAGGATACAAGTTGAAGGGGGTAAAGTGTACAAAGTACAAAACTTTAATATTATATTAATAAAATGGGTATGGCCGCCCCCTTAAAGGGAGATCTGGTTTTTGGCCCTCGGCCAAAGCAGAAATAAAGGGGAGAAATCGGTTTGCAGCTTGTAACCGAAGTTCTCGGTGTTTTAGAAGGTTGTTCTCGGGATTTTGAGGCTGAAATGGAAAGTGGAGGTGTTTGGTTTGAAGAGCTGCTACAAGGTGAGTTATAGATCCTCTTTTTTTTACTGGTTTTCTAAGTGATTGGGGCTGTTATGCATACCGGGCAGAAGGTTTCTAAACCAAACCATGAGTTTCAGCATGATTTTTGATTGTGTTCTATTGGAGTAGTTTTTTAAATGTTTTACAACCGTCATGAAGGGTAACCGTGTGTTTATGTGTATGAACTTCTATGTTCTATGAGGTTGTAAGCTTGTTCTAAGAGTTTAGCATGATAGATGTATGTTAAGAATGTATGAAAATGAGGTTTTAAATCTGGTTATAGCATAAGTCTCATTTACAGGTCTGATGGTTCATCCGCATTTACACTGTGATAATTGCCTAAGTGATTTGTTCACCCGCATTCACTTTTGTTCAAGCATATTCACTTTTGTTCACCCGCATTTTCCTTAATTCAGCCTATGTGTTCATCAGCATTTCTTTTATATATCCGCATTTGCTATAGTGTCCGCATTTGTTCTATCAGCATTTCTTTGGACACTTGGATATTTTCTAAAGATTTTCATCCGCATTGTTCATCCGCATTTGCAAGTGTTCACCCGCATTTGCAAGTTGTTCATCTGCATTTGTAGTTGTTCACCCGCATTAGTTTTGTTCGCCCGCATTTGTTCTTGCTCATCCGCATTTCTTTGGGGACTTAGGTTTCTTTTTCTAGAATTTTGGGAAGTAGAATTTAAGTGCTAAGAAATGATATTTCGGGGTAGTTTATGCTCTTTTATGTTGCGTTTGCTTTGTGTTCTGCCATGATGATGTTGTTCCATGCTATGTTTATGTGTGTGACTTTACGTGGTATGATGTATGATTATGTACGTAAAGTCTTATGTTATGAAGTGAAAGATAGCGATAATGAAAAGTGGAACGTAAAGAACGAATGAAAGTCTTGCAAGCGATGAATGGAGGTTCACGACCATGTTGTTGTCAACTCAACTATGTGCGGCTTAGCTAACCCGAAGGATGCACACGGGGAGTCTATTCTTGAGATAAACTCTATGGGGGTTCCTTGAGGTTGACCCGAAGATGTCGTGATGCTCACCCCGGTACTGTGTTGGTCTTCGGACATGACGCGGGGGTTTGTTTACAGGCCCCGGCACAGTATCAGTCTTCGGACATGAGTCGGGGGTGTTGCAAAATGAAACGGGATCCTTGTCGCGTACTCCGGTACTGTGTCAGTCTTCGGACATGAGTCGGGTGTTTGTTTATAGGCCCCGGCATAGTATCAGTCTTCGGACATGAGTTGGGGGTATTGAATGAGATAGGATCTAGATAGAAGTGAAAGATAATAATAATAAAAGTTCGAAACGTACGAAATGAACGATGATGTACGTTGAGAAAGATAAATGAATAAATATCAATGTGTACGTATGATGTATGACCACGATCGAGGGTAAAGTTTTGGTTCCAAAGAAAGTAAAGTATTTTTATATTAAAACTAGAACTCACTCAACGTCGCTGACTTTTTTGTATGCATAGTAGTTGGCAGGTATTTTGTTGATGCTAAGGAGTTGCAGGCATGGATGGATATGCTACTGGGAGTGTTTTGAAGATTGGCATCCATATTTTGACGTATCATTGTATTTTAAACTAATGTAATGTATTGAAATGATATGTTTTTTTATTATTAGTGAAAGTTTTTAAATTCCGCTACAAAAGTAATATGTGCTTTGAATGTTTTATGAGATGACGGTCCAGTTTGTAAGCGTTTAGGAAATGGGGCCTTACAAACGATGACTAAAATCACACTAATCAATCACAAATAGAACATAGGATCTACTGTTTAAACCGAATGTAACACGAACATGAAACCATACAAATGACCGTTGAAAATTGATACACTCCTTCCCAAAACTAAACAAGAACTCTCCATAACCATCTTTAAACACTCTTGCCTCAAGAATCCACTTAAATCAATCAAAATGACAATTGTCGATTCAAGGATCTCTTTATTGTGCATAAACGCAAGGATAAGAGTTGTAAAGGACAAACTAACTACTCGTATAGAATCAATAAGAATCTAGAATCAAATTATACTTACCGAATGAAACTAATGAAACATCAAATAGGAAACGCAACGTGTGATCGACAAAAAAGAAGTCAAATCATGTTAACTCATCCTAGTATGTATTATTTCCTTGTATTTCAATTAAAAAAAATGCACCTATGGATAGGTGCATTAAAGTATTCATGAAAGATTAACGAAATACATGGGAAAATAAATACGTACAAAAAGACATTAAACAACAATAGTTCTCGTAGAGATAGTTATTTGCTTTCCTTAATAACCTTCAATGCTATGTAGTTTTTGTAAGGCCCTGTTCCTGGAGAACTCACAGTTGGTCAATCATAGCATAATATATAAAAACATTATATAGTTTATAAATCAATGCAGAAGAATTAATATCAAAAGGCACCCATTCATTAATAAATATTGTTGCTAAGCAATACATAGTTGGTTGTTATTAGTTACAAAAGCCCACATTAATTGCATTACAAAACAACAAGTTATTAAGGGTGAACGAATGCCAGTCTAGCCCTGACGAGTAGCCTCCCCATGTGCCATCCTCAGCAAAATTACCTGCCAACTGAAAATGCATAAAAGTCAGCGTTGCTGAGTGAGCTCTAGTTTTAAAACATTAAAATACCTGGTATGATTTGTATATGAAAATACCCTTTTTAAAATAATATACATTTTTTTTCGTACGTGATCACACATCATACGTACAGTTAGATAACATCCATTATCTTCTTTTACCATTTCCATCATCATTCATTTCGAACTTTTATTTTAATCTTTCACTTAATCCAGACCAATGTGCTATGCACCCAAATAATGCGCATAAAACTGGTACTGGGCCGAGGTCTACAAATAGACCCCAAACTGGTGCACAAAGCCGACTCCAGTACTGGGGCAGCAACAAAGGTCCCCTCAATCTCAAAGATTGACCCTGTGTGCATCCAACGGGTTAGCTAAACCGCACACAGTTGAGCTACTAATGGTTGTGGACCTCATGTGAATTTGCTTGCAAGACTTTCTTTTGTTCTTTATGTTCCACTTTTCATTATCATTTATCTTTCCAATTTCTTTAATGATAATACTTTACGGATACGGATAAAATCACACCACGTAAAGTCACGTAATAGTATAATAATAAGGAACACAAGAACGGCCCAAAACATAAATAAAATAATCAAATAATAACACCAAGTCAAACCAGGGTCAAACACTAAAATTCTGATTCCAGAAAATTTTCTAAGTGTTTAAGCGCATTGACACTATGTAGGCCCATGAGCCCTGCTTATGCTCATGAACACTATGCAGGCCCATGAGTCTTGCTTATGCGCATGAACACTATGCAGGAGCATGGTCTTATACTTAGGCATTTTAATCTAAACTTCTGGGTGCATGAACTATTCAAGCGCATGGATTTACACTTAGGCATCAGAGAAAAAATGTTGGGCGCATGGTACTGCTTAGGCGTATGAGTCTACACTTAGTGTTTTCAGGCAAACATCTAGGGCGCACGGGCACTATTGGGGCGCACAACCCCTTCTTAAAAGTTTTTCTAAGGCAAATTCTAGGCGCATGGGCCCTGTTTGGGCGCATGGCCTGTACTTGGGTATTCCTAAGTCAAAATCTCAGGTGCATGGGCCCTGTTTGGGTGCATGACCACCTGTTGTGCATTTTTCAGAATCAAAACTATCCCAGACCTACATTAGTACCTGTTCTAAGCATAAACATAACATTCTAAGCAACCACGACACATAAACAAGCATAGAACAAAAGCATATGCATACATAAACATACGGTTACAACGAAATAATTGTGACAAAAAACCCTTTAAATGCATTTTCAGCCCCAAACTTGTTTAAAACACATATAAAACGGGGTCTAGAACTCACCTATTACAGCAAACAAGCAAAACACCACCAAACTTGTTTGCACAAGAGTTCGAGCACCTAAATCAAGCAAAACAAACACCCAAACACAAAGAGCACTTAAATATCGGTTATAAGGATGAAAATCCCATAAAAACCGAACCATTTAACATGAAAACACTTACCAATGAAGATTTCAGCCTTCTTCTTCTTCAAACTGAGAGAACAAAGTTTCAGTCTTCTTTTCGTCTTTCTTTAGTCGAACAACAGCAACAGCAGGGAAGATATGGGCGGCCATGCCCATATAAGCTCACCCTTTTGACTTTTTGTACTATTTACACAAAGCACCCCTCAACTTTGGCTTCTTTTAGTTTTCTTCAAAATACTTTTCTTTTCTTTCTTTTACGTGGCAAAATTTCGGGTGTTACAGTTTTGATCCTCAAACTTGTCAACACACTCGAAGCCTAATTTCATCAAATCCTGTTATAATGATAACTAAAATCACACTAATTAATCACAAATGGAACATAGGATCTACTGTTTAAAACGAATGCAACACGAACACGAAACCATACAAATGACCGTTGAAAATCGATACACTCTTTTCCAAAACTAAAAAGGAACTCTCCATAACCATCTTTAAACACTCTTGCCTCAAGAATCCACTTAAAACAATCAAAATGACAATTGTCGACTCACTGAATCCTTTATTGAGTATAAACGCAAGTATAAGAGTTGTAAAGGACAAACTAACTACTCGTATTCGCTCAATAAGAATCAAGAATAAAATTACACTTACCGAATGAAACTAATGAAACGTCAAACAGGAAACGCAATGTGTGATCGATAAAAATGAAGTCAAATCAAGTTTACTCGTCCTAGTATGTAATATTTCCTTGTATTTCAATAAAAAATGCAACTACGGATAGGTGCATTAAAGTATTCATGAAAGTTTAACAAAATACACGGGAAAAGAAATACGTACAAAAAGACATTAAACAATAATAGTTCTCGCAAATGCTATGGAGTTTTGATCGTCAAACCTTGTCAACTCACTTGAAGCCTAGTTTCATCAAATCCCGTAATAATGATGACTAAAATCACACTAATCAATCAGAAATGGAACATAGGATCTACTGTTTAAAACGAATGCAACACGAACATGAAACCATACAAATGACCATTGAAAACCGATACACACCTTCCCAAAACTAAACAAGAACTCTCCATAACCATCTTTGAACACTCTTGCCTCAAGAATCCACTTAAATCAATCAAAACAACAATTGTCGATTCACAGAATCCTTTATTGAGGATATACGCAAGGATAAGAGTTGTAAAGTACAAACTAACTCTCGTATTCACTCAATAAGTATCTAAAATTAAATTACACTTACCGAAAGAAACTAATGAAACGTCAAACAGGAAACGCAATGTGTGATTGAAAAAAAAGAAGTTAAATCAAGTTAACTCGTCCTAGTATGTAATATTTCCTTGTATTCCAATAAAAAAATGCAACCACGGTTAGGTGCATGAAAGTATTCATGAAAGATTAACAAAACACATGGGGAAAGAAATACGTACAAAAAGACATTAAACAATAATAGTTATCGCAGAGATAGTTATTTGCTTTCCCTAATAACCTTCAATGCTATGGAGTTTTGATCCTCAAACCTTGTCAACACACTCGAAGCCTAGTTTCATCAAATCCTGTCATCATGATGACTAAAATCACACTATTCAATCACAAATGAAACATAGGATCTAGTGTTTAAAACAAACACAACACAAACACGAAACCACACAAATGACCATTGAAAATCGATACACACCTTCCCAAAACTATGCAAGAACTCTCCATAACCATCTTTGAACACTCTTGCTTCAAGAATCCACTTAAATCAATCAAAATGACAATTGTCGATTCACGGAATCCATTAATGAGTATAAACACAAGGATTAGATTTGTAAAGTACAAACTAACTCTCGTATTCACTCAATAAGAATCTATAATCAAATTACAATTACCGAATGAAACTAATGAAATGTCAAATAGGAAACGCAATGTGTGATCGATAAAAAAGAAGTCAAATCAAGTTAACTCGTCCTAGTATGTAATATATCCTTGTATTTCAATAAAAAATGCAACTACGGAGGTGCATTAAAGTATTCATTAAAGATTAACAAAATGCATGGGAAAAGAAATACGTACAAAATGACATTAAACAACAATAGTTCTCGCAGAGATAGTTATTTTCTTTCCCTTATAACCTTGAATGCTATGGAGTTTTGATCCTCAAACGTTGTCAACACACTCGAAGCCTAATTTAACAAATCCCGTCATAATGACCACTAAAATCACAAAATCAATCATAAACGGAACATAGGATCTACTGTTTAAACCGAATGCAACACGAACACGAAACCATACAAGTGACCATTGAAAATCAATACACACCTTCGCAAAACTAAACAAGAACTCTCCATAACCATCTTTCAACACTCTTGCCTCAAGAATCCACTTAAATCAATTAAAATGACAATTGTCGATTCAGGGAATTCTTTATTGTGCGTAAACGCAAGGATAAGAGTTGTAAAGGACAAACTAACTACTCGTATTCAATCAATAAGAATCTAGAATCAAATTACACTTACCGATTGAAACTAATGAAACATCAAACAGGAAACGCAATGTGTGATCGAAGAAAAAGAAGTCAAATCAAGTTAACTCGTCCTAGTATGTAATATTTCCTTGTATTCCAATAAAAAAATGCAACCACGGTTAGGTGCATTAAAGTATTCATGAAAGATTAACAAAACACTTGGGCAAAGAAATATGTACAAAAATACATTAAACAATAATAGTTATCGCAGAGATAGTTATTTGCTTTCCCTAATAACCTTCAATGCTATGGAGTTTTGATCCTCAAACCTTGTCAACACACTCGAAGCCTAGTTTCATCAAATCCTGTCATCATGAAGACTAAAATCACACTAATCAATCACAAATGAAACATAGGTTCTACTGTTTAAAACAAACACAACACAAACACGAAACCAGACAAATGACCATTGAAAATCCATACACACCTTCCCAAAACTATGCAAGAACTCTCCATAACCATCTTTGAACACTCTTGCTTCAAGAATCCACTTAAATCAATCAAAATGACATTTGTCGATTCACGGAATCCATTAATGAGTATAAACACAAGGATTAGATTTGTAAAGTACAAACTAACTCTCGTATTCACTCAATAAGAATCTATAATCAAATTACAATTACCGAATGAAACTAATGAAACGTCAAATAGGAAACGCAATGTGTGATCGATAAAAAAGAAGTCAAATCAAGTTAACTCGTCCTAGTATGTAATATATCCTTGTATTTTAATAAAAAAATGCAACCACGGATAGGTGCATTAAAGTATTCATGAAAGATTAATAAAATACTTGGGAAAAGAAATACGTATAAAAAGACATTAAACAACAATAGTTCTCGCAGAGATAGTTATTTGCTTTCCCGAATAACCTTCAATGCTATGGAGTTTTGATCCTCAAAACTTGTCAACACACTCGAAGCATAATTTCATCAAGACCCGTCATAATGATGACTAAAATCCCACTAATAAATCACAAATGGGACATAGGATCTACTGTTTAAGCCGAATGTAACACAAACACGAAACCATACAATTGACCATTGAAAATTGATACACACCTTCCCAAAACTAAACAAGAACTCTCCATAACCATCTTTGAACACTCTTGCCTCAAGAATCCACTTAAATCAATCAAAATGACAACTGTCAACTCACGGAATCCTTTATTGAGTATAAACACAAGGATAAGAATTGTAAAGGACATACTAACTACTCGTATTCACTCAATAAGAATCTATAATGAAATTACACTTACCGAATGAAACTAATGAAACTTCAAACAAGAAACGCATTGTGTGATCGATAAAAAAGAAGTCAAATTAAGTTAACTCGTCCAAGTATGTAATATTTCCTTGTATTTCAATAAAAAATGCAACTACGGATAGGTGCATTAAAGTATTCATGAAAGATTAACAAAATACATGGGAAAAGAAATACGTACAAAATGACATTAAACAACAATAGTTCTCGCAGAGATAGTTTTTTGCTTTCCCTTATAACCTGGAATGCTATGGAGTTTTGATCCTCAAACCTTGTCAACACACTCGAAGCCTAATTTCACAAATCCTGTCATAATGACCACTAAAATCACAAAATCAATCATAAATGGAACATAGGATCTACTGTTTAAACCGAATGCAACACGAACACGAAACCATACAAGTGACCATTGAAAATCGATACACACCTTCGCAAAACTAAACAAGAACTCTCCATAACCATCTTTCAACACTCTTGCCTCAAGAATCCACTTAAATCAATTAAAATGACAATTGTCGATTCAGGGAATTCTTTATTGTGCATAAACGCAAGGATAAGAGTTGTAAAGGACAAACTAACTACTCGTATTCAATCAATAAGAATCTAGAATCAAATTACACTTACCGATTGAAACTAATGAAACATCAAACAGGAAACGCAATGTGTGATCGACAAAAAAGAAGTCAAATCAAGTTAACTCGTCCTAGTATGTAATATTTCCTTGTATTTCAATTAAAAAAATCAACTATGGATAGGTGCATTAAAGTATTCATGAAAGATTAACAAAATACATGGGAAAAGAAATACATACAAAAAGACATTAAACAACAATAGTTCTCGAAGAGATAGTTATTTGCTTTCCCTAATAACCTTGAATGCTATGGAGTTTTGATCCTCAAAACTTGTCAACACACTCGAAGCCTAATTTCATCAAATCCCGTTATAATGATAACTAAAATCATACTAATCAATCACAAATGGAACATAGGATCTACTGTTTAAACCGAATGCAACCCGAACACGAAACCATAGAAACGACCGTTGAAAATCGATTCACACTTTTCCAAAACTAAACAAGAACTCTCCATAACCATCTTTAAACACTCTTGCCTCAAGAATCCACTTAAATCAATCAAAATGACAATTGTCGACTCACGTAATCCTTTATTGAGTATAAACGCAAGGATAAGAGTTGTAAATGACAAACTAAATACTCGTATTCACTCAATTAGAATCTATAATCAAATTACACTTACCGAATGAAACTAATAAAACTTCAAACAGGAAACGCAATGTGTGATCGATAAAAAAGAAGTCAAATCAGGTTAACTCGTCCTAGTATGTATTATTTCCTTGTATTTCAATAAAAAATGCAACTACGAAAAGGTGCATTAAAGTATTCATGAAAGTTTAACAAAATACACGGGAAAAGAAATACGTACAAAAAGACATTAAACAACAATAGTTCTTGCAGAGATAGTTATTTGCTTTCCCTAATAACCTTCAATGCTATGAAGTTTTGATCCACAAAACTTGTCAAGACACACGAAGCCTAATTTCATCAAATCCCGTCATAATGATGACTAAAATCACACTAATCAAACACAAATGGAACATAGGATTTGCTGTTCAAAACGAATGCAACACAAACACGAAACCATACAAATGACCATTGAAAATCAATACACACCTTCCCAAAACTAAACAAGAACTCTCCATAACCATCTTTGAACACTCTTGCCTCAAGAATCCACTCAAATCAATCAAAACAACAATTGTCGATTCACGGAATCCTTTATTGAGTATAAACGCAAGGATAAGAGTTGTAAAGGACATACTAACTACTCGTATTCACTCAATAAGAATCTATAATGAAATTACACTTACCGAATGAAACTAATGAAACTTCAAACAAGAAACGCATTGTGTGATCGATAAAAAAGAAGTCAAATTAAGTTAACTCGTCCAAGTATGTAATATTTCCTTGTATTTCAATAAAAAACGCAACTACGGATAGGTGCATTAAAGTATTCATGACAGATTAACAAAATACATGGGAAAAGAAATACGTACAAAATGACATTAAACAACAGTAGTTCTCGTAGAAATAGTTATTTGCTTTCCCTAATAACCTTAAATGCTATGGAGTTTTGATCCTCAAACCTTGTCAGCACACTCGAAGCCTAATTTCATCAAATCCCGTCATAATGACCACTAAAATCACAAAATCAATCATAAATGGAACATAGGATCTACTGTTTAAACCGAATGCAACACGAACACGAAACCATACAAGTGACCATTGAAAATCGATACACACCTTCGCAAATCTAAACAATAACTCTCCATAACCATCTTTCAACACTCTTGCCTCAAGAATCCACTTAAATCAATTAAAATGACAATTGTCGATTCAGGGAATTCTTTATTGTGCATAAACGCAAGGATAAGAGTTGTAAAGGACAAACTAACTACTCGTATTCAATCAATAAGAATCTAGAATCAAATTACACTTACCGATTGAAAATAATGAAACTTCAAACAGGAAACGCAATGTGTGATCGACAAAAAAGAAGTCAAATCAAGTTAACTCGTCCTAGTATGTAATATTTCCTTGTATTTCAATTAAAAAAATCACCTATTGATAAGTGCATTAAAGTATTCATGAAAGATTAACAAAATACATGGGAAAAGAAATACATACAAAAAGACATTAAATAACAATAGTTCTCGAAGAGATAGTTATTTGCTTTCCCTAATAACCTTGAATGCTATGGAGTTTTGATCCTCAAAACTTGTCAACACACTCGAAGCCTAATTTCATGAAATCCTGTTATAATGATAACTAAAATTATACTAATCAATCACAAATGGAACATAGGATCTACTGTTTAAACCGAATGCAACACAAACACGAAACCATCGAAATGACCGTTGAAAATCGATACACACTTTTCCAAAACTAAACAAGAACTCTCCATAATCATAGTGTTTACCTCAAGAATCCACTTAAATCAATCAAAATGACAATTGTCGACTCACGGAATCCTTTATTGAGTATAAACGCAAGGATAAGGGTTGTAAAGGACAAACTAACTACTCGTATTCCCTCAATTAGAATCTAGAATCAAATTACACTTACCGAATGAAACTAATAAAACTTCAAACAGGAAACGCAATGTGTGATCGATAAAAAAGAAGTCAAATCAGGTTAACTCGTCCTAGTATGTATTATTTCTTTGTATTTCAATAAAAAATGCAACTACGAATAGGTGCATTAAAGTATTCATGAAAGTTTAACAAAATACATGAGAAAAGAAATACATACAAAAAGACATTAAACAACAATAGTTCTTGTAGAGATGGTTATTTGCTTTCCCTAATAACCTTCGATGCAATGGAGTTTTGATCCTCAAACCTTGTCAACACACTCGAAGCCTAACTTCATCAAATCCCGTCATAATGATGACTAAAATCACACTAATCAATCACAAATGGAACATAGGATTTGTTGTTTAAAACGAATGCAACACAAACACGAAACCATACAAATGACCATTGAAAATCAATACACATCTTCCCAAAACTAAACAAGAACTCTCCATAACCATCTTTGAACACTCTTGCCTCAAGAATCCACTCAAATCAATCAAAACAACAATTGTCGATTCACGGAATCCTTTATTGAGTATAAACGCAAGGATAAGAGTTGTAAAGTACAAACTAACTTTCGTATTCACTCAATAAGAATCTAGAATCAAATTACAATTACCGAATGAAACTAATGAAACGTCAAACAGGAAACGCAATGTGTGATCGATAAAAAAGATGTCAAATCAAGTTAACTCGTCTTAGTATGTAATATTTCCTTCTATTTCAATAAAAAAATGCAACCACGGATAGGTGCATTAAAGTATTCATGATAGATTAACAAAATACATGGGAAAAGAAATACGTACAAAAAGACATTAAGCAACAATAGTTCTCGCAGAGATAGTTATTTGCTTTCCCTAATAACCTTCAATGCTATGGAGTTTTGATCCTCAAACCTTGTCAACACACTCGAAGCCTAATTTCATCAAATCCCGTTATAATGATAACTAAAATCATACTAATCACTCACAAATGGAACATAGGATCTACTGTTTAAACCGAATGCAACCCGAACACGAAACCATAGAAATGACCGTTGAAAATCGATACACACTTTTCGAAAACTAAACAAGAACTCTCCATAACCATCTTTAAACACTCTTGCCTCAAGAATCCACTTAAATCAATCAAAATGACAATTGTCGACTCACGTAATCCTGTATTGAGTATAAACGCAAGGATAAGAGTTGTAAATGACAAACTAACTACTCGTATTCACTCAATTAGAATCTAGAATCAAATTACACTTACCGAATGAAACTAATAAAACTTCAAACAGGAAACGCAATGTGTGATCGATTAAAAAGAAGTCAAATCAGGTTAACTCGTCCTAGTATGTTTTATTTCCTTGTATTTCAATAAAAAATGCAACTACGAAAAGGTGCATTAAAGTATTCATGAAAGTTTAACAAAATACACGGGAAAAGAAATACGTACAAAAAGACATTAAACAACAATAGTTCTTGCAGAGATAGTTATTTGCTTTCCCTAATAACCTTCAATGCTATGAAGTTTTGATCCACAAAACTTGTCAAGACACACGAAGCCTAATTTCATCAAATCCTGTCATAATGATGACTAAAATAACACTAATCAAACACAAATGGAACAGAGGATTTGCTGTTTAAAACGAATGCAACACAAACACGAAACCATACAAATCACCATTTAAAATCAATACACACCTTCCCAAAACTAAACAAGAACTCTCCATAACCATCTTTGAACACTCTTGCCTCAAGAATCCACTCAAATCAATCAAAACAACAATTGTCGATTCACGAAATCCTTTATTGAGTATAAACGCAAGGATAAGAGTTGTAAAGGACATACTAACTACTCGTATTCACTCAATAAGAATCTATAATGAAATTACACTTACCGAATGAAACTAATGAAACTTCAAACAAGAAACGCATTGTGTGATCGATAAAAAAGAAGTCAAATTAAGTTAACTCGTCCAAGTATGTAATATTTCCTTGTATTTCAATAAAAAATGCAACTATGGATAGGTGCATTAAAGTATTCATGAAAGATTAACAAAATATATGGGAAAAGAAATACGTACAAAATGACATTAAACAACAGTAGTTCTCGTAGAGATAGTTATTTGCTTTCCCTAATAACCTTAAATGCTATGGAGTTTTGATCCTCAAACCTTGTCAACACACTCGAAGCCTAATTTCATCAAATCCCGTCATAATGACCACTAAAATCACAAAATCAATCATAAATGGAACATAGGATCTACTGTTTAAACCGAATGCAACACGAACACGAAACCATACAAGTGACCATTGAAAATCGATACACACCTTCGCAAAACTAAACAAGAACTCTCCATAACCATCTTTCAACACTCTTGCCTCAAGAATCCACTTAAATCAATTAAAATGACAATTGTCGATTCAGGGAATTCTTTATTGTGCATAAACGCAAGGATAAGAGTTGTAAAGGACAAACTAACTACTCGTATTCAATCAATAAGAATCTAGAATCAAATTACACTTACCGAATGAAACTAATAAAACTTCAAACAGGAAACGCAATGTGTGATCGATAAAAAAGAAGTCAAATCAGGTTAACTCATCCTAGTATGTATTATTTCTTTGAATTTCAATGAAAAATGCAACTACGAATAGGTGCATTAAAGTATTCATGAAAGTTTAACAAAATACATGGGAAAAGAAATACATACAAAGAGACATTAAACAACAATAGTTCTTGTAGAGATGGTTATTTGCTTTCCCTAATAACCTTCGATGCGATGGAGTTTTGATCCTTAAACCTTGTCAACACACTCGATGCCTAATTTCATCAAACCCGTCATAATGATGACTAAAATCACACTAATCAATCACAAATGGAACTTAGGATTTGTTGTTTAAAACGAATGCAACACAAACACGAAACCATACAAATGACCATTGAAAATCAATACACACCTTCCCAAAACTAAACAAGAACTCTCCATAACCATCTTTGAACACTCTTGCCTCAAGAATCCACTCAAATCAATAAAAACAACAATTGTCGATTCACGGAATCCTTTATTGAGTATAAACGCATGGATAAGAGTTGTAAATTACAAACTAACTTTCGTATTCACTCAATAAGAATCTAGAATCAAATTACAATTACCGAATGAAACTAATGAAACGTCAAACAGGAAAAATATTTCCTTCTATTTCAATAAAAAAATGTAACCACGGATAGGTGCATTAAAGTATTCATGATAGATTACCAAAATACATGGGAAGAGAAATACGTACAAAAAGACATTAAGCAACAATAGTTCTCGCAGAGATAGTTATTTGCTTTCCCTAATAACCTTCAATGCTATGGAGTTTTGATCCTCAAACCTTGTCAACACACTCGAAGCCTAATTTCATCAAATCCCGTTATAATGATAACTAAAATCATACTAATCACTCACAAATGGAACATAGGATCTACTGTTTAAACCGAATGCAACCCGAACACGAAACCATAGAAATGACCGTTGAAAATCGATACACACTTTTCCAAAACTAAACAAGAACTCTCCATAACTATCTTTAAACACTCTTGCCTCAAGAATCCACTTAAATCAATCAAAATGACAATTGTCGACTCACGTAATCCTTTTTGAGTATAAACGCAAGGATAAGAGTTGTAAATGACAAACTAACTACTCGTATTCACTCAATTAGAATCTAGAATCAAATTACACTTACCGAATGAAACTAATAAAACTTCAAACAGGAAACGCAACGTGTGATCGATTAAAAAGAAGTCAAATCAGGTTAACTCGTCCTAGTATGTTTTATTTCCTTGTATTTCAATAAAAAATGCAACTACGAAAAGGTGCATTAAAGTATTCATGAAAGTTTAACAAAATACACGGGAAAAGAAATACGTACAAAAAGACATTAAACAACAATAGTTCTTGCAGAGATAGTTATTTGCTTTCCCTAATAACCTTCAATGCTATGAAGTTTTGATCCACAAAACTTGTCAAGACACACGAAGCCTAATTTCATCAAATCCTGTCATAATGATGACTAAAATAACACTAATCAAACACAATTGGAACAGAGGATTTGCTGTTTAAAACGAATGCAACACAAACACGAAACCATACAAATGACCATTTAAAATCAATACACACCTTCCCAAAACTAAACAAGAACTCTCCATAACCATCTTTGAACACTCTTGCCTCAAGAATCCACTCAAATCAATCAAAACAACAATTGTCGATTCACGAAATCCTTTATTGAGTATAAACGCAAGGATAAGAGTTGTAAAGGACATACTAACTACTCGTATTCACTCAATAAGAATCTATAATGAAATTACACTTACCGAATGAAACTAATGAAACTTCAAACAAGAAACGCATTGTGTGATCGATAAAAAAGAAGTCAAATTAAGTTAACTCGTCCAAGTATGTAATATTTCCTTGTATTTCAATAAAAAATGCAACTATGGATAGGTGCATTAAAGTATTCATGAAAGATTAACAAAATATATGGGAAAAGAAATACGTACAAAATGACATTAAACAACAGTAGTTCTCGTAGAGATAGTTATTTGCTTTCCCTAATAACCTTAAATGCTATGGAGTTTTGATCCTCAAACCTTGTCAACACACTCGAAGCCTAATTTCATCAAATCCCGTCATAATGACCACTAAAATCACAAAATCAATCATAAATGGAACATAGGATCTACTGTTTAAACCGAATGCAACACGAACACGAAACCATACAAGTGACCATTGAAAATCGATACACACCTTCGCAAAACTAAACAAGAACTCTCCATAACCATCTTTCAACACTCTTGCCTCAAGAATCCACTTAAATCAATTAAAATGACAATTGTCGATTCAGGGAATTCTTTATTGTGCATAAACGCAAGGATAAGAGTTGTAAAGGACAAACTAACTACTCGTATTCAATCAATAAGAATCTAGAATCAAATTACACTTACCGAATGAAACTAATAAAACTTCAAACAGGAAACGCAATGTGTGATCGATAAAAAAGAAGTCAAATCAGGTTAACTCATCCTAGTATGTATTATTTCTTTGAATTTCAATGAAAAATGCAACTACGAATAGGTGCATTAAAGTATTCATGAAAGTTTAACAAAATACATGGGAAAAGAAATACATACAAAGAGACATTAAACAACAATAGTTCTTGTAGAGATGGTTATTTGCTTTCCCTAATAACCTTCGATGCGATGGAGTTTTGATCCTTAAACCTTGTCAACACACTCGATGCCTAATTTCATCAAATCCCGTCATAATGATGACTAAAATCACACTAATCAATCACAAATGGAACTTAGGATTTGTTGTTTAAAACGAATGCAACACAAACACGAAACCATACAAATGACCATTGAAAATCAATACACACCTTCCCAAAACTAAACAAGAACTCTCCATAACCATCTTTGAACACTCTTGCCTCAAGAATCCACTCAAATCAATCAAAACAACAATTGTCGATTCACGGAATCCTTTATTGAGTATAAACGCATGGATAAGAGTTGTAAATTACAAACTAACTTTCGTATTCACTCAATAAGAATCTAGAATCAAATTACAATTACCGAATGAAACTAATGAAACGTCAAACAGGAAAAATATTTCCTTCTATTTCAATAAAAAAATGTAACCACGGATAGGTGCATTAAAGTATTCATGATAGATTAACAAAATACATGGGAAGAGAAATACGTACAAAAAGACATTAAGCAACAATAGTTCTCGCAGAGATAGTTATTTGCTTTCCCTAATAACCTTCAATGCCATGGAGTTTTGATCCTCAAACCTTGTCAACACACTCGAAGCCTAATTTCATCAAATCCCGTTATAATGATAACTAAAATCATACTAATCACTCACAAATGGAACATAGGATCTACTGTTTAAACCGAATGCAACCCGAACACGAAACCATAGAAATGACCGTTGAAAATCGATACACACTTTTCCAAAACTAAACAAGAACTCTCCATAACTATCTTTAAACACTCTTACCTCAAGAATCCACTTAAATCAATCAAAATGACAATTGTCGACTCACGTAATCCTTTTTGAGTATAAACGCAAGGATAAGAGTTGTAAATGACAAACTAACTACTCGTATTCACTCAATTAGAATCTAGAATCAAATTACACTTACCGAATGAAACTAATAAAACTTCAAACAGGAAACGCAACGTGTGATCGATAAAAAAGAAGTCAAATCAGGTTAACTCGTCCTAGTATGTATTATTTCCTTGTATTTCAATAAAAAATGCAACTACGAAAAGGTGCATTAAAGTATTCATGAAAGTTTAACAAAATACAAGGGAAAAGAAATACGTACAAAAAGACTTTAAACAACAATAGTTCTTGCACAGATAGTTATTTTCTTTCCCTAATAACCTTCAATGCTATGAAGTTTTGATCCACAAAACTTGTCAAGACACACGAAGCCTAATTTCATCAAATCCCGTCATAATGATGTCTAAAATCACACTAATCAAACACAAATGGAACATAGGATTTGCTGTTTAAAACGAATGCAACACAAACACGAAACCATACAAATGACCATTGAAAATCAATACACACCTTCCCAAAACTAAACAAGAACTCTCCATAACCATCTTTGAACACTCTTGCCTCAAGAATCCACTCAAATCAATCAAAACAACAATTGTCGATTCACGGAATCCTTTATTGAGTATAAACGCAAGGATAAGAGTTGTAAAGGACATACTAACTACTCGTATTCACTCAATAAGAATCTATAATGAAATTACACTTACCGAATGAAACTAATGAAACTTCAAACAAGAAACGCATTGTGTGATCGATAAAAAAGAAGTCAAATTAAGTTAACTCGTCCAAGTATGTAATATTTCCTTGTATTTCAATAAAAAACGCAACTACGGATAGGTGCATTAAAGTATTCATGACAGATTAACAAAATACATGGGAAAAGAAATACGTACAAAATGACATTAAACAACAGTAGTTCTCGTAGAAATAGTTATTTGCTTTCCCTAATAACCTTAAATGCTATGGAGTTTTGATCCTCAAACCTTGTCAGCACACTCGAAGCCTAATTTCATCAAATCCCGTCATAATGACCACTAAAATCACAAAATCAATCATAAATGGAACATAGGATCTACTGTTTAAACCGAATGCAACACGAACACGAAACCATACAAGTGACCATTGAAAATCGATACACACCTTCGCAAAACTAAACAAGAACTCTCCATAACTATCTTTCAACACTCTTGCCTCAAGAATCCACTTAAATCAATTAAAATGACAATTGTCGATTCAGGGAATTCTTTATTGAGTATAAACGCTAGGATAAGAGTTGTAAACGACAAACTAACTACTCGTATTCAATCAATAAGAATCTAGAATCAAATTTCACTTACCGATTGAAAATAATGAAACATCAAACAGGAAACGCAATGTGTGATCGACAAAAAAGAAGTCAAATCAAGTTAACTCGTCCTAGTAGTAATATTTCCTTGTATTTCAATTAAAAAAATCAACTATTGATAGGTGCATTAAAGTATTCATGAAAGATTAACAAAATACATGTGAAAAGAAATACATACAAAAAGACATTAAATAACAATAGTTCTCGAAGAGATAGTTATTTGCTTTCCGTAATAACCTTGAATGCTATGGAGTTTTGATCCTCAAAACTTGTCAACACACTCGAAGCCTAATTTCATGAAATCCTGTTATAATGATAACTAAAATTATACTAATCAATCACAAATGGAACATAGGATCTACTGTTTAAACCGAATGCAACACAAACACAAAACCATCGAAATGACCGTTGAAAATCGATACACACTTTTCCAAAACTAAACAAGAACTCTCCATAATCATAGTGTTTACCTCAAGAATCCACTTAAATCAATCAAAATGACAATTGTCGACTCACGGAATCCTTTATTGAGTATAAACGCAAGGATAAGGTTTGTAAAGGACAAACTAACTACTCGTATTCACTCAGTTAGAATCTAGAATCAAATTACACTTACTGAATGAAACTAATAAAACTTCAAACAGGAAACGCAATGTGTGATCGATAAAAAAGAAGTCAAATCAGGTTAACTCGTCCTAGTATGTATTATTTCTTGGAATTTCAATAAAAAATGCAACTACGAATAGGTGCATTAAAGTATTCATGAAAGTTTAACAAAATACATGGGAAAAGAAATACATACAAAAAGACATTAAACAACAATAGTTCTTGTAGAGATGGTTATTTGCTTTCCCTAATAACCTTCGATGCAATGGAGTTTTGATCCTCAAACCTTGTCAACACACTCGAAGCCTAATTTCATCAAATCCCGTCATAATGATGACTAAAATCATACTAATCAATCACAAATGGAACATAGGATTTGTTGTTTAAAACGAATGCAACACAAACACGAAACCATACAAATGACCATTGAAAATCAATACACACCTTCCCAAAACTAAACAAGAACTCTCCATAACCATCTTTGAACACTCTTGCCTCAAGAATCCACTCAAATCAATCAAAACAACAATTGTCGATTCACGGAATCCTTTACTGAGTATAAACGCAAGGATAAGAGTTGTAAAGTACAAACTAACTTTCGTATTCACTCAATAAGAATCTAGAATCAAATTACAATTACCGAATGAAACTAATGAAACGTCAAATAGGAAACGCAATGTGTGATCGATAAAAAAGATGTCAAATCAAGTTAACTCGTCTTAGTATGTAATATTTCCTTCTATTTCAAAAAAAAAATGCAACCACGGATAGGTGCATTAAAGTATTCATGATAGATTAAAAAAATACATGGGAAAAGAAATACGTACAAAAAGACATTAAGCAACAATAGTTCTCGCAGAGATAGTTATTTGCTTTCCCTAATAACCTTCAATGCTATGGAGTTTTGATCCTCAAAACTTGTCAACACACTCGAAGCCTAATTTCATCAAATCCTATCATAATGATGACTAAAATCGCACTAATCAATCACAAATGGAACATAGGATCTACTGTTTAAAACGAATGCAACACGAACACAAAATCATACAAATGATCATTGAAAATCGATACACACCTTCCTAAAACTAAACAAGAACTCTCCATAACCATCTTTGAAAACTCTTGCCTCAACAATCCACTTAAATCAATCAAAATGACAATTGTTGATTCACGGAATCCTTTATTGAGTATAAATGCAAGGATAAGAGTTGTAAAGTACAAACTAACACTCGTATTCACTCAATAAGAATCTTGAATCAAATTACAGTTACCGAATGAAACTAATGAAACGTCAAAAAGGAAACGCAATGTGTGATCGATAAAAAAGAAGTCAAATCAAGTTAAATCGTCCTACTATGTAATATTTCCTTGTATTTAAATAAAAAATGCAACCACGGAAAGGTGCATTAAAGTATTAATGAAAGATTAACAAAATACATGGGAAAAGAAATACATACAAAAAGACATTAAACAACAATAGTTCTCGCAGAGATAGTTATTTGATTTCCCTAATAACCTTCATTGCTATGGAGTTTTGATCCTAAAAACTTGTCAGCACACTCGAAGCCTAATTTCATCAAATCCTGCATAATGATGAGTAAAATCGCACTAATCAATCACAAATGGAACATAGGATCTACTGTTTAAACCGAATGCAACACGAACACGAAAGCATATAAATGACCATTGAAAATCGATACCCACCTTCCCAAAACTAAACAAGAACTGTCCTTAACCATCTTTGAACACTCTTGCCTTAAGAATCCACTTAAATCAATCAAAATGACAACTGTGAACTCACGAAATCGTTTATTGAGTATAAACGCAAGGATAAGAGTTGTAAAGGACATACGAACTACTCATATTCACTCAATAAGAATATAGATTCAAATTACCCTTACCGAATAAAACTAAAGAAACGCATTGTGTGATCGATAAAAAAGAAGTCAAATCAAGTTAACTCGTCCTAGTATGTAATATTTCCTTGTATTCCAATAAAAAATGGAACTACGGATAGGTGCATTAAAATATTTATGAAAGATTAACAAAATACTTGGGAAAATAAATACGTACGAAATGACATTAAACAATAATAGTTCTCGCAGAGATAGTTATTTGCTTTCCCTAATAACCTTCAATGCTATGGAGTTTTGATCCTCAAACCTTGTCAACACACTCAAAGCCTATTTTCATCAAATCCCGTCATAATGACGGCTAAAATCACACTAATCAATCATAAATGGAACATAGGATCTACTGTGTAAACCGAATGCAACACGAACACGAAACCAACAAATGACCATTGAAAATTGATACACACCTTCCCAAAACTAAACAAGAACTCTCCATAACCATCTTTGAACACTCTTGCCTCAAGAATCCACTTAAATCAATCAAAATGACAATTGTTGATTCACGAAATCCTTTATTGAGCATAAACGCAAGGATAAGGGTTGTAAAGGACAAAATAACTACTCGTATTCACTCAATAAGAATCAAGAATCAAATGACACTTACCGAATGAAACTAATAAAACATCAAGCGGGAAATGCAATGTGTAATCGATAAAAAAGAAGTCAAATCAAGTTAACTCATTCTAGTATATAATATTTCCTTGTATTTCAGTTAAAAAAATGCATCTATGTATAGGTACATTAAAGTATTCATGAAAGATTAACAAAGTACATGGGAAAAAAATACGTACAAAAAGACATTAATTCAGCCTATGTGTTCATCAGCATTTCTTTTATATATCTGCATTTGCTACAGTGTCCGCATTTGTTCTATCAGCATTTCTTTGGACACTTGGATATTTTCTAAAGATTTTCATCCGCATTGTTCATCCGCATTTGCAAGTGTTCACCCGCATTTGCAAGTTGTTCATCTGCATTTGTAGTTGTTCACCCGCATTAGTTTTGTTCGCCCGCAGTTGTTCTTGCTCGTCCGCATTTCTTTGGGGACTTAGGTTTCTTTTTCTAGAATTTTGGGAAGTAGAATTTAAGTGCTAAGAAATGATATTTCGGGGTAGTTTATGCTCTTTTATGTTGCGTTTGCTTTGTGTTCTGCCATGATGATGTTGTTCCATGCTATGTTTATGTGTGTGACTTTACGTGGTATGATGTATGATTATGTACGTAAAGTCTTATGTTATGAAGTGAAAGATAGCGATAATGAAAAGTGGAACGTAAAGAACGAATGAAAGTCTTGCAAGCGATGAATGGAGGTTCACGACCATGTTGTTGTCAACTCAACTGTGTGCGGCTTAGCTAACCCGAAGGATGCACACGGGGAGTCTATTCTTGAGATAAACTTGATGGGGGTTCCTTGAGGTTGACCCGAATGATGTCGTGATGCTCACCCCGGTACTGTGTTGGTCTTCGGACATGACGCGGGGGTTTGTTTACAGGCCCCGGCATAGTATCAGTCTTCGGACATGAGTCGGGGGTGTTGCAAAATGAAACGGGATCCTTGTCGCGTACTCCGGTACTGTGTCAGTCTTCGGACATGAGTCGGGTGTTTGTTTATAGGCCCCGGCATAGTATCAGTCTTCGGACATGAGTTGGGGGTATTGAATGAGACAGGATCTAGATAGAAGTGAAAGATAATAATAATAAAAGTTCGAAACGTACGAAATGAACGATGATGTACGTTGAGAAAGATAAATGAATAAATATCAATGTGTACGTATGATGTATGACCACGATCGAGGGTAAAGTTTTCGTTCCAAAGAAAGTAAAGTATTTTTATATTAAAACTAGAACTCACTCAGCGTCGCTGACTTTTTTGTATGCATAGTAGTTGGCAGGTTTTTTGTTGATGCTAAGGAGTTGCAGGCATGAATGGATATGCTACTGGGAGTGTTTTGAAGATTGGCATCCATATTTTGATGTATCTGGTGGATCTTATATGCCCAAGACACATACAAGATTGATGTGGTTAGTACGTTATGATCCAAGTCGGGTCATACCCAATAACAAGCTAGGCAAACACCGTTAAACATTTATTTGTTGATCATGATCAAGCAAATAAATTATGACACCAATTTAGAAAATGGGTTTTCTGAATTATTGCATTTGAGATAGAACAAATTATATGAATATTTTGTTCATGAGATATCATTTGTAATGTTGTTTAAATAAGTTAAATAACATCAAATATAAGAGTGTTTAAGTTATAAGATTAAAATTAGTTTAATTATATAACTTAATGGGTGATTAAAATGAATTAAAAGGGTGTTATTTTAAAATGGGGGGAACCCATTTTAAACCAAAACTTTCGGCCGCCCCTTTGGTTCTTCTAGGGATTCCTTGTCTTGTTTTAAGACAAGACTTTAATCCCTTGGAACAAGAGACTCAACTACACACTCTCTCTCTCTCACATGCAAAAGAACTCTTTCTTCTCCATCTTGCTCTTCAACATTCACAGATCAAGAGCTTGAAAAGAAGGCTTTGGGTGTTAACTTCCTAACAAGTTTTGTGTTTTGCAAGAGCTGGTGGGTATACAAGCTTGAGGTCTTCTCTTTTGAAGACTAGACATTCAAGAAACATCATCTTCCTCCTCTTATCCGTATCCAATTTCTTGTTCAAGAAAGGTAGTATTCATGTACATCCTATGGTTGGTTTTGATAGCATTTCTTTTCACATATATATGATCCTTGTTCTTGGGTTTGTTTTCTTGAACATATAAATGTTTATTTTCAGAATATAACACAAGTTTTAAACTCCATACATCCGCTGTGTTTTTATGTTTAAATGGTTAAACATCCTTCTTAAAACTTGTAAAAACCCAACAATGGCATCTAGAGCCGGTTATGTGGAAAACTTGCTTCAAAAGTCCAAGAAAAGTTAGTTTTGTTGGACTTTTTCAACCCATTAGGGGCTGTTTTGATATGGATAAATGAATCCCTTATCTTTCAAAGTTTTATCTCACATGCTTTAGAATAAACCTTGAAAGATTAACATCAAGTGGTTGATTGTTTTGTTTGGACTAAACCCTAAAGTTTGGGTTCATGTTGGCCGAAACTTTAAGGGTTAAAAAGGGAGTTCATGGTTGTTCTTGGATGTTGTATTTGATACATATTTTGGTGCATAACATAGCCTTGACCTAATGTGTTTTGGTTTTGGATGAATGTGATTGTCATGTTTAGTTTTATTCATTAAAGGGTTGTAATAATAATTTTGGTGTTTGTATCTTTTGGGTTGTAATTTATTTATTCATTGGTTATGTAATAAATAGATTAGGTGCATTTCTTTTATTAGAAAAATTGTATTAGGATATGATTTTGTAAAAGAAGATGCACAAGTTGGAGACTCAAGGAAAGATACAAAGGAAGAACTCAAAAGACATGGACACTTGAAGCATTTGGATGTGGATTCGAGTGGGAGTTCTTGGACACATTTTAATGTGTCATTATTAACCCTTAGGAAAGACCTAGTGACAACACTTGTGATGGCAAACAAGTGTGGTCACCTTAGTGGCTATGGTTATGCACATATGATTGAATGGTTGTGCTTGTTTGGTTGTTTTGTTTTATGTTGGTTGTTTGATATATGGATATGCATAACTAACAAATTTATAAACATAACAAGCTGAAAATAAATGGTTCTTAATCATTAAGTGGTTAATAAAAGGTTATTAAAAGGATTAATGATTTTAAATAAAAGGGGTTTTATTAAAAGAACCATAGGGTACCATGTATTTGAAAGCATGCAAATGCAAGGTACATAGAGTTTTCTAAACTAGAATTATGAAAACTTAAAATGTCTTTTGAAAACAAGTTTATCACCATCCTTTTACACAACACTTAAGTCACTTGAAAACTCTTAATGGGATAAAGGTCACCTAACCATTTTGAGGGAACTTGTGATTTAAGGTGGGAATGCCATATTTGTGGGATAAAGATCACCTAACCACTTATATTGGTAAACTCACATGTGTGTGTAAGTAGGGTAACTTGATTTGCAAACCATGTTAAATGGATCACCTACAATATGGTTTACAAAAGGTGTTGATGGGATTAACATGCCGACTATACATATGATGTTTAAGTCGATCCCATACCCTAGAAGTTGCAAAGGGTTGCAATTGTCAAACGTTGACTACCTTGTTAATTTAAATAATGGGATAAAGATCACCTAACCACTATTTAAATGTGACGTTGGATTCTAGAATTTTATTTTGTGTATGACACATAAAAGAGATTTATAATTAAAGATGATAATATCGTAAATACTAAAATTGAACCTTGTTAAATTTTGTAGATGGCCACCAACAACAATGAAAATAATGATATTCCATCCGCTCACAACCTATCACTAAGAACCATTCTCCAAAAGGAGCGTCTAAACCATAACAATTTCATTGATTGGTTTCGAAACTTGAGAATTGTTCTCAAGCAAGAGAAACGGTCATATATCTTAGACGATCCGATTCCCGATGAACCCAATGAGGAAGATGAAGAGGCCTACTTGAATTGGGTGAAATACACTGAGGACTCGGTCCAAGTGTCTTGCCTCATGTTGGCAAGTATGACTCCGGATCTCCAAAAGGAGTACGAACATCACGGAGCATACGACATGATAACCCAGTTGAAGGAAACGTTCCAACAACAAGCAAGGGTAGAGCGCTTCGAAACGGTTCGAGCACTCCATGCATGTCGTATGGATGATACCCAATCGGTCTCATCTTATGTACTTAAGATGAAGAGCCACATAGACCGCCTCGAAAGGCTGAATTGTCCCGTCTCGAAAGAGTTGGCTACGGATTTGATCCTCAACTCTTTGTCAAAAAGGTTTGACAATTTTGTTATGAATTATAACATGAACGGTTGGGACAAGAACATAACTGAGCTTCACTCTATGCTCAAGACAGCCGAGGCGGCCATGGGTAAAAGGAGTTTACCCGTTCTCACCATCAATGAAGGTGGGAACAAGAAGAGGCCTCACCCCGCATCCAAGGCAAGTGTTGCCAAAGGTAAAGGGTACGTTGGGAGAAAGGGAAAGGGAGTGGTAAAAGTGCCACCACCAAAACCAGCGGAGAAGAAGCAAAAGGTTGCTTCGGATGACCCATGCTTTAAGTGTGGGGAGATAGGACATTGGGCAAGAAATTGTCCTGTCCATCTCAAAGAGTTGAAAGCAAAGAGGGATGCCGGGCAGACCTCAGGTACAATTTTCATGATTCATATTGATCTAAATATAATATCCTCTAACACATGGGTATTGGATACCGGATGTGGGACTCACATTTGCAATTTGTTGCAGGGGTTCAAAAGAAGTAAAAACTTCAACAAAGGGGATGTTAGCCTCTACATGGGGAATGGGGCAAAAGTTCAAGTTGAAGCCCGAGGGGACTACATCCTGAAGCTTCCAAATGGTTTGGAAGCAATTTTGAACAATGTTTTGTATGCTCCTAGTTTGACTAGGAACATTATTTCAGTTGCACAATTAAGACAATATGGTTATGTTTTGATGTTTATTGAAAATGAAATTCATGTTTCTTTAAATAACATCTTTTATTTTAAAGCTACTCCTATTAATGGTATTTATGAATTGGTTCATGAAAACACATTATATGATAGCTCGTTGTACCAAACCACCACCAAGAAGCTCAAATTAGATTTGAGTGACACCTATCTTTGGCATTGCCGTCTTGGTCATATAAACAAGAAGCGCATACAAACTCTTCAAAAGAATGGTCTTTTAAAAGCAAGTGAATATGATTCATTTGATGTATGTGAATCTTGTTTACAAGGCAAAATGACTAAGGCGCCTTTTAGTGGCAAAACCGAAAGGGCAAAAGATTTATTAGGTATCATACATTCGGATGTATGTGGTCCTTTTAAGCCAATGACTAGGTATAATGAAAGATACTTCATTACCTTTACCGACGACTATAGTAGGTATGGGTATGTGTACTTGTTAAGACACAAAGATGAAGCTTTTGAAATGTTCAAAACCTTCCAAAATGAAGTAGAAAATCAACTCAACAAATCAATAAAAATTCTTCGCACCGATAGAGGAGGTGAATACCTGAGTGATGCTTTTAGAGATCATCTTAGAAGTTGTGGGATTATCTCACAACTATCTCCACCTGGAACACCACAACACAATGGTGTGTCCGAAAGGAGAAATCGAACTCTATTAGATATGGTTCGATCTATGATGGCTGGAAGCTCATTGCCTCTATCATTTTGGGGCTTTGCTTTGCTCTCTGCGGCCCGTATTTTGAATATGGCCCCAACCAAGAAAGTGGAAAGGACACCTTTTGAAATATGGCATGGAAGGGTTCCATCTCTATCATATTTAAAGGTGTGGGGATGTGAGGCTTATGTTAAGACTCCCACCTCAAACAAGTTAGAAAACGTTCCACTAAGTGTATTTTTATTGGATATCCTAGAGATTCTATGGGATATTATTTCTATGATCCATTGGAACAAAAGGATTTGTTGCCAAGAAGGGTGAGTTCTTGGAAGCCAAGTTCCTTATGGAAGGAGCTAGCAGTAGAACAGTGGATCTTGAGGAGGATCAAGGTCCACAACCCGATACACGTTTGGTTGACACTAGCACTCAACATGAGGATGTTGAGAATGATCAAATGGTTGATCAACACACACAAAACGTTCGCAAATCTGGTAGAACTAGTAATCCACCTGAAAGATATGGATTTTTCATGGATGGGTGCTATGTGGTTGATTTCGATGAACCAATCACATACCATGATGCAGTGTCCAATTTGGATTGTGACAAATGGCTTGAAGCCATGAATGTTGAGATGCAATCCATGTATGACAACCAAGTGTGGGACTTGGTTGTACCACCTCTTAACTCCAAGGTAGTTGGAAGTAAGTGGGTTTTCAAGAAGAAAACCGATATGCATGGAAACTTGGATACTTATAAAGCTAGACTTGTAGCAAAAGGTTTCACTCAAACTCAAGGGGTTGATTATGATGAGACTTTTTCGCCTGTTGCAATGCTAAAGTCTATTAGGATATTATTTGCCATAGCTGCTCATTATGATTATGAGATTTGGCAAATGGATGTCAAAACCGCTTTTCTAAATGGATATCTTGAGGAAGATGTCTATATGGTTCAGCCTGAAGGTTTTGTCGACCCAAAACATCCTAACAAAGTATGCAAGTTAAAGAAATCAATCTATGGATTGAAGCAAGCGTCAAGAAGTTGGAATCACCGTTTTGATGAAGAGGTAATTAAATTTGGGTTCATCAAAAATGCTGATGAGGCTTGTGTGTATAAAAAGGCTAGTGGGAGCATCATCACTTTCCTAGTATTGTATGTCGATGACATCCTACTATTTGGAAATGACATTCCAACCTTGGAAGGTATAAAAACCTGGCTTGGAAGCTGTTTTTCCATTAAGGATCTTGGTGAAGCCGCCTACATTTTGGGAATAAAGATCTATAGGGATAGATCAAGGCGGTTGATAGGTTTAAATCAAAGTGCATACATTGACAAGATCTTGAAAAGGTTCAAGATGGAGAACTCTAAGAAAGGTACGGTACCTATTCAAAGAGGAACGATATTGAGTACGACTCAATGTCCAAGCTCAAAGGATGAGCAAGATAAAATGAAGGGAATCCCGTATGCATCTGCTATAGGATCCATCATGTATGCAATGATATGCACTAGGCCGGACGTGTCATGCGCCTTGAGCATGACAAGCCGATACCAGCAAAATCCTGGAAATAGTCATTGGATGGCTGTTAAGAACATACTTAAGTACCTAAGGAGGACTAAAGATATGTTCCTAATCTATGGATCTGGTGAGGAGGAACTCGTGGTAAAAGGTTACACGGATGCGAGTTTCCAAACTGATCGGGATGACTCACGATCACAATCGGGATACATTTTCATCCTAAATGGAGGAGCAGTCTCTTGGAAGAGCTCTAAACAAGATGTGGTGGCATTATCAACTACAGAGTCAGAATACATCGCCGCTTCATTAGCAGCTCAAGAAGCTGCATGGTTGAAGAAATTCATTGCCGATCTAGGGGTTGTCCCTTCCATTCAGGACCCCCTAGAAATTCTTTGTGATAATGAGGGTGCGATTGCTCAAATCAAGGAACCCCGTGCACATCAAAAGACTAGGCACATTGAGCGGAGATTCAACTACATAAGGGATGAAGTTGAAAAGGGAAAAATATGTATTCGCAAAGTTCACACGGATCAAAACATTGCGGATCCACTCACGAAGCTTCTTGAAAAGGCAAAGCATGAGGGTCATACTTGTGCCATGGGACTTCGATATTCTAGTGACTGGATTTGATTTTGTGATCTTGTATTTGGATATTGGAACCTTTTATTACTTGAATGAATTATATGGTTATAATGTTTCAACTAATGTTCCAATTTTGCATGTTTAATCCATGAGTAAATCATTTACTCTAAACGTCCGTAGTCGTTCATTCCTGTGGGAACAAGTATGAGGGTAAGACTATTATGAACTTGGATTGGTAGATATTCATTTGGATGAATATATAGCAAAGGGTTGCTGCCAAAGTTCATAGATATTTATGGGATATAAATATTGGACTGACCCGCATTTCAAATATTACTACATGGAATCTTCTTGATTGATCATAAGTAAATTTGAGTAAAGGCGAATATCATTTGGTATCCTCTGACCTGAGATACATATTGGGTCTTGATATTCACCGGGTATTATACTTTGACTTAGTTCTTCGCTGTTCTGAAACATGGCAGTACATAAGACTAAATTCAGGTATAGCACGAGGTGATTGTGAGAGACGTATGTAATCAAGATGGGATTTGTTCCTCTTATTCGTTGAGAGTAAGATGTCTAAGGCCTGCTAAAGTTAAGTCAATGGAGAATGATCATTCTGTGTCTCTAAGATTTAACATGACATCTGTGACAAAAGGATAGATGATTGTTTCACCTAAAACATTTTCGAGTAAGATACTTGAAGGGGATGATGTTATTGAATGGCACTTAGTCATACGTATTAAGGGTAGTAAACCGTTGTTAGGCGGTATTTACTGCTTGCATCAATCTTCTATGAATCTTGTGCAAGTGGGAGATTGTTGGATCTTATATGCCCAAGACACATACAAGATTGATGTGGTTAGTACGTTATGATCCAAGTCGGGTCATACCCAATAACAAGCTAGGCAAACACCGTTAAACATTTATTTGTTGATCATGATCAAGCAAATAAATTATGACACCAATTTAGAAAATGGGTTTTCTGAATTATTGCATTTGAGATAGAACAAATTATATGATATTTTGTTCATGAGATATCATTTGTAATGTTGTTTAAATAAGTTAAATAACATCAAATATAAGAGTGTTTAAGTTATAAGATTAAAATTAGTTTAATTATATAACTTAATGGGTGATTAAAATGAATTAAAAGGGTGTTATTTTAAAATGGGGGGAACCCATTTTAAACCAAAACTTTCGGCCGCCCCTTTGGTTCTTCTAGGGATTCCTTGTCTTGTTTTAAGACAAGACTTTAATCCCTTGGAACAAGAGACTCAACTACACTCTCTCTCTCACACATGCAAAAGAACTCTTTCTTCTCCATCTTGCTCTTCATCTTGCTCTTCAACATTCACGGATCAAGAGCTTGAAAAGAAGGCTTTGGGTGTTAACTTCCTAACAAGTTTGGTGTTTTGCAACAGCTTGTGGGTATACAAGCTTGAGGTCTTCTCTTTTGAAGACTAGACATTCAAGAAACATCATCTTCCTCCTCTTATCCGTATCCATATTTCTTGTTCAAGAAAGGTAGTATTCATGTACATCCTATGGTTGGTTTTGATAGCATTTCTTTTCACATATATATGATCCTTGTTCTTGGGTTTGTTTTCTTGAACATATAAATGTTTATTTTCAGAATATAACACAAGTTTTAAACTCCATACATCCGCTGCGTTTTTATGTTTAAATGGTTAAACATCCTTCTTAAAAACTTGTAAAAACCCAACAGTATCATTGTATTTTAAACTAATGTAATGTATTGAAATGATATGTTTTTTTATTATTAGTGAAAGTTTTTAAATTCCGCTGCAAAAGTAATATGTGCTTTGAATGTTTTATGAGATGACGGTCCAGTTTGTAAGCGTTTCGGAAACGGGGCCTTACAAACGATGACTAAAATCACACTAATCAATCACAAATAGAACATAGGATCTACTGTTTAAACCGAATGTAACACGAACATGAAACCATACAAATGACCGTTGAAAATTGATACACTCCTTCCCAAAACAAAACAAGAACTCTCCATAACCATCTTTAAACACTCTTGCCTCAAGAATCCACTTAAAACAATCAAAATGACAATTGTCGATTCAAGGATTTCTTTATTGTGCATAAACGCAAGGATAAGAGTTGTAAAGGACAAACTAACTACTCGTATTGAATCAATAAGAATCTAGAATCAAATTATACTTACCGAATGAAACTAATGAAACATCAAACAGGAAACGCAATGTGTGATCGACAAAAAAGAAGTCAAATCATGTTAACTCATCCTAGTATGTATTATTTCCTTGTATTTCAATTAAAAAAATGCACCTATGGATAGGTGCATTAAAGTATTCATGAAAGATTAACGAAATACATGGGAAAAGAAATATGTACAAAAAGACATTAAATAACAATAGTTCTCGCAGAGATAGTTATTTGCTTTCCTTAATAACCTTCAATGCTATGTAGTTTTTGTAAGGCCCTGTTCCTGGAGAACTCACAGTTGGTCAATCATAGCATAATATATAAAAACATTATATAGTTTATAAATCAATGCAGAAGAATTAATATCAAAAGGCACCCATTCATTAATAAATATTGTTGCTAAGCAATACATAGTTGGTTGTTATTAGTTACAAAAGCCCACATTAATTGCATTACAAAACAACAAGTTATTAAGGGTGAACGGATGCCAGTCTAGCCCTGACGAGTAGCCTCCCCATGTGCCATCCTCAGCAAAATTACCTGCCAACTGAAAATGCATAAAAGTCAGCGTTGGTGTGTGAGCTCTAGTTTTAAAACATTAAAATACCTGGTAAGATTTGTATATGAAAATACCCTTTTTAAAATAATATACATTTTTTTCATACGTGATCACACATCATACGTACAGTTAGATAACATCCATTATCTTCTTTTACCATTTCCATCATCATTCATTTCGAACTTTTATTTTAATCTTTCACTTAATCCAGACCAATGTGCTATGCACCCAAATAATGCGCATAAAACTGGTACTGGGCCGAGGTCTACAAATAGACCCCAAACTGGTGCACAAAGCCGACTCCAGTACTGGGGCAGCAACAAAGGTCCCCTCAATCTCAAAGATTGACCCTGTGTGCATCCAACGGGTTAGCTAAACCGCACACAGTTGAGCTACTAATGGTTGTGGACCTCATGTGAATTTGCTTGCAAGACTTTCTTTTGTTCTTTATGTTCCACTTTTCATTATCATTTATCTTTCCAATTTCTTTAATGATAATACTTTACGGATACGGATAAAATCACACCACGTAAAGTCACGTAATAGTATAATAATAAGGAACACAAGAACGGCCCAAAACATAAATAAAATAATCAAATAATAACACCAAGTCAAACCAGGGTCAAACACTAAAATTCTCATTCCCCAAAATTCCAGAAAATTTTCTAAGTGTTTAAGCGCATTGACACTATGTAGGCCCATGAGCCCCGCTTATGCGCATGAACACTATGCAGGCCCATGACACTATGCAGGAGCATGATCTTATACTTAGGCATTTTAATCTAAACTTCTGGGTGCATGAACTATTCAAGCGCATGGATTTACACTTAGGCATCAGAGAAAAATGTTGGGCGCATGGTACTGCTTAGGCGTATGAGTCTACACTTAGTGTTTTCAGGCAAACATCTAGGGCGCACGGGCACTATTGGGGCGCACAACCCCTTCTTAAAAGTTTTTCTAAGGCAAATTCTAGGCGCATGGGCCCTGTTTGGGCGCATAGCCTGTACTTGGGTATTCCTAAGTCAAAATCTCAGGTGCATGGGCCCTGTTTGGGTGCATGACCACCTGTTGTGCATTTTTCAGAATCAAAACTATCCCAGACCTACATTAGTACCTGTTCTAAGCATAAACATAACATTCTAAGCAACCACAACACATAAACAAGCATAGAACAAAAGCATATGCATACATAAACATACGGTTACAACGAAATAATTGTGACAAAAAACCCTTTAAATGCATTTTCAGCCCGAAACTTGTTTAAACCACATATAAAACGGGGTCTAGAACTCACCAATTACAGCAAACAAGCAAAACACCACCAAACTTGTTTGCACAAGAGTTCGAGCACCTAAATCAAGCAAAACAAACACCCAAACACAAAGAGCACTTAAATATCGGTTATAAGGATGAAAATCCCATAAAAACCGAACCATTTAACACGAAAACACTTACCAATGAAGATTTCAGCCTTCTTCTTCTTCAAACTGAGAGAACAAAGTTTCAGTCTTCTTTTCGTCTTTGTTTAGTCGAACAACAGCAACAGCAAGGAAGATATGGGCGGCCATGTCCATATAAGCTCACCCTTTTGACTTTTTGTACTATTTACACAAAGCACCCCTCAACTTTGGCTTCTTTTAGTTTTCTTCAAAATACTTTTCTTTTCTTTCTTTTACGTGGCAAAATTTTGGGTGTTACAGTTTTGATCCTCAAACTTGTCAACAAACTCGAAGCCTAATTTCATCAAATCATGTTATAATGATAACTAAAATCACACTAATTAATCACAAATGGAACATAGGATCTACTGTTTAAAACGAATGCAACACGAACACGAAACCATACAAATGACCGTTGAAAATCGATACACTCTTTTCCTAAACTAAAAAGGAACTCTCCATAACTATCTATAAACACTCTTGCCTCAAGAATCCACTTAAATCAATCAAAATGACAATTGTCGACTCACGGAATCCTTTATTGAGTATAAATGCAAGTATAAGAGTTGTAAAGGACAAACTAACTACTCGTATTCGCTCAATAAGAATCAAGAATAAAATTACACTTACCGAATGAAACTAATGAAACGTCAAACAGGAAACGCAATGTGTGATCGATAAAAATGAAGTCAAATCAAGTTTACTCGTCCTAGTATGTAATATTTCCTTGTATTTCAATAAAAAATGCAACTACGGATAGGTGCATTAAAGTATTCATGAAAGTTTAACAAAATACACGGGAAAAGAAATACGTACAAAAAGACATAAACAATAATAGTTCTCGCAAATGCTATGGAGTTTTGATCGTCAAACCTTGTCAACTCACTCGAAGCCTAGTTTCATCAAATCCCGTCATAATGATGACTAAAATCACACTAATCAATCAGAAATGGAACATAGGATCTACTGTTTAAAACGAATGCAACACGAACATGAAACCATACAAATGACCATTGAAAACCGATACACACCTTCCCAAAACTAAACAAGAACTCTCCATAACCATCTTTGAACACTCTTGCCTCAAGAATACACTTAAATCAATCAAAACAACAATTGTCGATTCACGGAATCCTTTATTGAGGATATACGCAAGGATAAGAGTTGTAAAGTACAAACTAACTCTCGTATTCACTCAATAAGTATCTAGAATTAAATTACACTTACCGAAAGAAACTAACGAAACGTCAAACGGGAAACGCAATGTGTGATCGAAAAAAAAGAAGTCAAATCAAGTTAACTCGTCCTAGTATGTAATATTTCCTTGTATTCCAATAAAAAAATGCAACCACGGTTAGGTGCATGAAAGTATTCATGAAAGATTAACAAAACACATGGGGAAAGAAATACGTACAAAAAGATATTAAACAATAATAGTTATCGCAGAGATAGTTATTTGCTTTCCCTAATAACCTTCAATGCTATGGAGTTTTGATCCTCAAAACTTGTCAACACACTCAAAGCATAATTTCATCAAGACCCGTCATAATGATGACTAAAATCCCACTAATAAATCACAAATGGGACATAGGATCTACTTTTTAAGCCGAACGTAACACAAACACGAAACCATACAATTGACCATTGAAAATTGATACACACCTTCCCAAAACTAAACAAGAACTCTCCATAACCATCTTTGAACACTCTTGCCTCAAGAATCCACTTAAATCAATCAAAATGACAACTGTCAACTCACGGAATCCTTTATTGAGTATAAACGCAAGGATAAGAGTTGTAAAGGACATACTAACTACTCGTATTCACTCAATAAGAATCTATAATGAAATTACACTTACCGAATGAAACTAATGAAACTTCAAACAAGAAACGCATTGTGTGATCGATAAAAAAGAAGTCAAATTAAGTTAACTCGTCCAAGTATGTAATATTTCCTTGTATTTCAATAAAAAATGCAACTACGGAGGTGCATTAAAGTATTCATGAAAGATTAACAAAATACATGGGAAAAGAAATACGTACAAAATGACATTAAACAACAATAGTTCTCGCAGAGATAGTTATTTGCTTTCCCTTATAACCTTGAATGCTATGGAGTTTTGATCCTCAAACCTTGTCAACACACTCGAAGCCTAATTTCACAAATCCCGTCATAATGACCACTAAAATCACAAAATCAATCATAAATGGAACATAGGATCTACTGTTTAAACCGAATGCAACACGAACAAGAAACCATACAAGTGACCATTGAAAATCGATACACACCCAAAACTAAACAAGAACTCTCCATAACCATCTTTCAACACTCTTGCCTCGAGAATCCACTTAAACCAATTAAAATGACAATTGTCGATTCAGGGAATTCTTTATTGTGCAAAAACGCAAGGATAAGAGTTGTAAAGGACAAACTAACTACTCGTATTCAATCAATAAGAATCTAGAATCAAATTACACTTACCGATTGAAACTAATGAAACATCAAACAGGAAACGCAATGTGTGATCGAAAAAAAGAAGTCAAATCAAGTTAACTCGTCCTAGTATGTAATATTTCCTTCTATTCCAATAAAAAAATGCGACCACGGTTAGGTGCATCAAAGTATTCATGAAAGATTAACAAAACACATGGGGAAAGAAATACGTACAAAAATACATTAAACAATAATAGTTATCGCAGAGATAGTTATTTGCTTTCCCTAATAACCTTCAATGCTATGGAGTTTTAATCCTCAAACCTTGTCAACACACTCGAAGCCTAGTTTCATCAAATCTTGTCATCAAGATGACTAAATCACACTAATCAATCACAAATGAAACATAGGATCTACTGTTTGAAACAAACACAACACAAACACGAAACCAGACAAATGACCATTGAAAATCGATACACACCTTCCCAAAACTATGTAAGAACTCTCCATAACCATCTTTGAACACTCTTGCTTCAAGAATCCACTTAAATCAATCAAAATGACAATTGTCGATTCACGGAATCCATTAATGAGTATAAACACAAGGATTAGATTTGTAAAGTACAAACTAACACTCGTATTCACTCACTAAGAATCTATAATCAAATTACAATTACCGAATGAAACTAATGAAACGTCAAATAGGAAACGCAATGTGTGATCGATAAAAAAGAAGTCAAATCAAGTTAACTCGTCCTAGTATGTAATATATCCTTGTATTTTAATAAAAAAATGCAACCACGGATAGGTGCATTAAAGTATTCATGAAAGACTAATAAAATACATGGGAAAAGAAATACGTATAAAAAGACATTAAACAACAATAGTTCTCGCAGAGATAGTTATTTGCTTTCCCGAATAACCTTCAATGCTATGGGTTTTGATCCTCAAAACTTGTCAACACACTCGAAGCATAATTTCATCAAGACCCGTGATAATGATGACTAAAATCCCACTAATAAATCACAAATGGGACATAGGATCTACTGTTTAAGCCGAATGTAACACAAACACGAAACCATACAATTGACCATTGAAAATTGATACACACCTTCCCAAAACTAAACAAGAACTCTCCATAACCATCTTTGAACATTCTTGCCTCAAGAATCCACTTAAATCAATCAAAATGTCAACTGTCAACTCACGGAATCCTTTATTGAGTATAAACGCAAGGATAAGAATTGTAAAGGACATACTAACTACTCGTATTCACTCAATAAGAATCTATAATGAAATTAACTTACCGAATGAAACTAATGAAACTTGAAACAAGAAACGCATTGTGTGATCGATAAAAAAGAAGTCAAATTAAGTTAACTCGTCCAAGTATGTAATATTTCCTTGTATTTCAATAAAAAATGCAACTACGGATAAATGCATTAAAGTATTCATGAAAGATTAACAAAATACATGGGAAAAGAAATACGTACAAAATGACATTAAACAACAATAGTTCTCGCAGAGATAGTTATTTGCTTTCCCTTATAACCTTGAATGCTATGGAGTTTTGATCCTCAAACCTTGTCAACACACTCGAAGCATAATTTCATCAAGACCCGTGATAATGATGACTAAAATCCCACTAATAAATCACAAATGGGACATAGGATCTACTGTTTAAGCCGAATGTAACACAAACACGAAACCATACAATTGACCATTGAAAATTGATACACACCTTCCCAAAACTAAACAAGAACTCTCCATAACCATCTTTGAACATTCTTGCCTCAAGAATCCACTTAAATCAATCAAAATGTCAACTGTCAACTCACGGAATCCTTTATTGAGTATAAACGCAAGGATAAGAATTGTAAAGGACATACTAACTACTCGTATTCACTCAATAAGAATCTATAATGAAATTAACTTACCGAATGAAACTAATGAAACTTGAAACAAGAAACGCATTGTGTGATCGATAAAAAAGAAGTCAAATTAAGTTAACTCGTCCAAGTATGTAATATTTCCTTGTATTTCAATAAAAAATGCAACTACGGATAAATGCATTAAAGTATTCATGAAAGATTAACAAAATACATGGGAAAAAAAATACGTACAAAATGACATTAAACAACAATAGTTCTCGCAGAGATAGTTATTTGCTTTCCCTTATAACCTTGAATGCTATGGAGTTTTGATCCTCAAACCTTGTCAACACACTCGAAGCCTAATTTCACAAATCCCATCATAATGACCACTAAAATCACAAAATCAATCATAAATGGAACATAGGATCTACTGTTTAAACCGAATGCAACACGAACACGAAACCATACAAGTGACCATTGAAAATCGATACACACCTTCGCAAAACTAAACAAGAACTCTCCATAACCATCTTTCAACACTCTTGCCTCAAGAATCCACTTAAATCAATTAAAATGACAATTGTCGATTCAGGGAATTCTTTATTGTGCATAAACGCTAGGATAAGAGTTGTAAAGGACAAACTAACTACTCGTATTCAATCAATAAGAAACTAGAATCAAATTACACTTACCGATTGAAACTAATGAAACATCAAACAGGAAACGCAATGTGTGATCGACAAAAAAGAAGTCAAATCAAGTTAACTCGTCCTAGTATGTAATATTTCCTTGTATTTCAATTAAAAAAATAAACTATGGATAGGTGCATTAAAGTATTCATGAAATATTAACAAAATACATGGGAGAAGAAATACATACAAAAAGACATTAAACAACAATAGTTCTCGAAGAGATAGTTATTTGCTTTCCCTAATAACCTTGAATGCTATGGAGTTTTGATCCTCAAAACTTGTCAACACACTCGAAGCCTAATTTCATCAAATCCCGTTATAATGATAACTAAAATCATACTAATCAATCACAAATGGAACATGGGATCTACTGCTTAAACCGAATGCAACCCGAACACGAAACCATAGAAATGACCGTTGAAAATCGATACACACTTTTCCAAAACTAAACAAGAACTCTCCATAACCATCTTTAAACACTCTTGCCTCAAGAATCCACTTAAATCAATCAAAATGACAATTGTCGACTCACGTAATCCTTTATTGAGTATAAACGCAAGGATAAGAGTTGTAAATGACAAACTGACTACTCGTATTCACTCAATTAGAATCTATAATCAAATTACACTTACCGAATGAAACTAATAAAACTTCAAACAGGAAACGCAATGTGTGATCGATAAAAAAGAAGTCAAATCAGGTTAACTCGTCCTAGTATGTATTATTTCCTTGTATTTCAATAAAAAATGCAACTACGAAAAGGTGCATTAAAGTATTCATGAAAGTTTAACAAAATACACGGGAAAAGAAATACGTACAAAAAGACATTAAACAACAATAGTTCTTGCAGAGATAGTTATTTGCTTTCCCTAATAACCTTCAATGCTATGAAGTTTTGATCCACAAAACTTGTCAAGACACACGAAGCCTAATTTCATCAAATCCCGTCATAATGATGACTAAAATCACACTAATCAAACACAAATGGAACATAGGATTTGCTGTTTAAAACGAATGCAACACAAACACGAAACCATACAAATGACCATTGAAAATCAATACACACCTTCCCAAAACTAAACAAGAACTCTCCATAACCATCTTTGAACACTCTTGCCTCAAGAATCCACTCAAATCAATCAAAACAACAATTGTCGATTCACGGAATCCTTTATTGAGTATAAACGCAAGGATAAGAGTTGTAAAGGACATACTAACTACTCGTATTCACTCAATAATAATCTATAATGAAATTACACTTACCGAATGAAACTAATGAAACTTCAAACAAGAGACGCATTGTGTGATGGATAAAAAAGAAGTCAAATTAAGTTAACTCGTCCAAGTATGTAATATTTCCTTGTATTTTAATAAAAAATGCAACTATGGATAGGTGTATTAAAGTATTCATGAAAGATTAACAAAATACATGGGAAAAGAAATACGTACAAAATGACATTAAACAACAGTAGTTCTCGTAGAGATAGTTATTTGCTTTCCCTAATAACCTTAAATGCTATGGAGTTTTGATCCTCAAACCTTGTCAACACACTCGAAGCCTAATTTCATCAAATCCCGTCATAATGACCACTAAAATCACAAAATCAATCATAAATGGAACATAGGATCTACTGTTTAAACCGAATGCAACACGAACACGAAACCATACAAGTGACCATTGAAAATCGATAGCACCTTCGCAAAACTAAACAAGAACTCTCCATAACCATCTTTCAACACTCTTGCCTCAAGAATCCACTTAAATCAATTAAAATGACAATTGTCGATTCAGGGAATTCTTTATTGTGCATAAACGCAAGGATAAGAGTTGTAAAGGACAAACTAACTACTCGTATTCAATCAATAAGAATCTAGAATCAAATTACAGTTACCGATTGAAATAATGAAACATCAAACAGGAAACGCAATGTGTGATCGACAAAAAAGAAGTCAAATCAAGTTAACTCGTCCTAGTATGTAATATTTCCCTGTATTTCAATTAAAAAAATCAACTATTGATAGGTGCATTAAAGTATTCATGAAAGATTAACAAAATACATGGGAAAAGAAATACATACAAAAAGACATTAAATTACAATAGTTCTCGAAGAGATAGTTATTTGCTTTCCCTAATAACCTTGAATGCTATGGAGTTTTGATCCTCAAAACTTGTCAACACACTCGAAGCCAAATTTCATGAAATCCTGTTATAAGGATAACTAAAATTATACTAATCAATCACAAATGGAACATAGGATCTACTGTTTAAACCGAATGCAACACAAACACGAAACCATCGAAATGACCGTTGAAAATCGATACACACTTTTCCAAAACTAAACAAGAACTCTCCATAATCATAGTGTTTACCTCAAGAATCCACTTAAATCAATCAAAATGACAATTGTCGACTCACGGAATCCTTTATTGAGTATAAACGCAAGGATAAGGGTTGTAAAGGACAAACTAACTACTCGTATTCCCTCAATTAGAATCTAGAATCAAATTACACTTACCGAATGAAACTAATAAAACTTCAAATAGGAAACGCAATGTGTGATCGATAAAAAAGAAGTCAAATCAGGTTAACTCGTCCTAGTATGTATTATTTCTTTGTATTTCAATAAAAAATGCAACTACGAATAGGTGCATTAAAGTATTCATGAAAGTTTAACAAAATACATGGGAAAAGAAATACATACAAAAAGACATTAAACAACAATAGTTCTCGAAGAGATAGTTATTTGCTTTCCCTAATAACGTTGAATGCTATGGAGTTTTGATCCTCAAAACTTGTCAACACACTCGAAGCCTAATTTCATCAAATCCCGTTATAATGATAACTAAAATCATACTAATCAATCACAAATGGAACATAGGATCTACTGTTTAAACCGAATGCAACCCAAATAGGAAACCATAGAAATGACCGTTGAAAATCGATACACACTTTTCCAAAACTAAACAAGAACTCTCCATAACCATCTTTAAACACTCTTGCCTCAAGAATCCACTTAAATCAATCAAAACAACAATTGTCGATTTACGGAATCCTTTATTGAGTATAAACGCAAGGATAAGAGTTGTAAATGACAAACTAACTACTCGTATTCACTCAATAAGAATCAAGAATCAAATGACACTTACCGAATTAAACTAATAAAACATCAAGCTGGAAATGCAATGTGTAATCGATAAAAAAGAAGTCAAATCAAGTTATCTCATTCTAGTATATAATATTTCCTTGTATTTCAATTAAAAAAATGCATCTATGTATAGGTACATTAAAGTATTCATGAAAGATTAACAAAGTACATGGGAAAAAAAATACGTACAAAAAGACATTAAATAACAATAGTTCTCGCAGAGACAGTTATTTTTCTTTCCCTAATAACATTCAATGCTATGGAGTTTTGATCCTCAAACCTTGTCAACACACTCAAAGCCTAATTTCATCAAATCCCATTATAATGATGACTAAAATCACCCCAATCAATCACAAATGGAACATAGAATCTACTGTTTAACCCAAATGCAACACGAACATGAAACCATACAAATGACCTTTGAAAATCGATACACTCTTTTCCAAAACTAAACAAGAACTCTCCGTAACCATGTTTAAACACTCTTGCCTCAAGAATCCACTTAAATCAATCAAAATGACAACTGTCGACTCACGGAATCCTTTATTGAATATAAACGCAAGGATAAGAGTTGTAAATGACAAACTAACTACTCGTATTCACTCAATAAGAATCTAAAATCAAATTACACTAACCGAATGAAACTAATGAAACGTCAAACAGAAAACGCAATATGTGATCGACAAAAAAGAAGTCAAATCAAGTTAATTCGTCCTAGTATGTAATATTTCCTTGTATTTCAATAAAAAAAATGCAACTACGGATAGGTGCATTAAAGTATTCATGAAAGATTAACAAAAAACATGGGAAAAGAAATACGTAAAAAAAGACATTAAACAACAATAGTTCTTGCAAAGATAATTATTTACTTTCCCTAATAACCTTCAATGCTACGGAGTTTTGATCCTCAAACTTTGTCAACACACTTGAAGTCTAGTTTCATCAAATCCCGTCATAATGATAACTAGAATCACACTAATCAATAACAAATGGAACATAGGATCTACTGTTTAAAACAAATGATACACGAACACGAAACCATACAAATGACCATTGAAAATCGATACACACCTTCCCAAAACTAAACAAGAAGTCTCCATAACCATCTTTGAACACTCTCGCCTCAAGAATCCACTTAAATCAATCAAAATGACAATTGTCGCTTCACGGAATCCTTTATTGAGTATAAATGCAAGGATAAGAGTTGTAAAGTACAAACTAACTCTCGTATTCACTAAATAAGAATCTAGAATCAAATTACACTTACCAAATGAAACTAATGAAACGTCAAATAGGAAACGCAATGTGTGATCAATAAAAAAGAAGTCAAATCAAGTTAACTCGTCCTAGTATGTAATATTTCCTTGTATTTCAATAAAAGAATGCAACCACGGATAGTTGCATTAAAGTATTCATGAAACATTAACAAAATACATGGGAAAAGAAATACGTATAAAAAGACATTAAACAACAATAGTTCTCGCAGAGATAGTAATTTGCTTTCCCTAATAACCTTCAATGCTATGGAGTTTTGATCCTCAAAACTTGTCAACACACTCGAAGCCTAATTTCATCAAATCCTGTCATAATATTGACTAAAATCGCACTAATCAATTACAAATGGAACATAGGGTCTACTGTTTAAACTGAATGCAACACGAGCATGAAACCATACAAATGACCATTGAAAATCGATACACACCTTCCCAAAACTAAACAAGAACTCTCCTTAACCATCTTTGAACACTCTTGCCTCAAGAATCCACTTAAATCAATCAAAATGACAACTGTCAACTCACGGAATCCTTTATTGAGTATAAACGCAAGGATAAGAGTTGTAAAGGACACACTAACTACTTGTATTCACTCAATAAGAATCTAGAATCAAATTAACCTTACCGAATAAAACTAAAGAAACGCATTGTGTGATCGATAAAGAAGTCAAATCAAGTTAACTCGTCCTAGTATGTAATATTTCCTTGTATTTCAATAAAAAATGCAACTACGGATAGGTGCGTTAAAGTATTTATGAAAGATTAAAAAAATACATGGGAAAAGAAATACGTACAAAATGACATTAAACAACAATATGCAACGCTCGAAACTTCAGTCAAATAAAAAGAAAATAAAAGTGTCAAGAAGAAAGCAAAAAGAAGCCAAAGATGAGGGGTGTTTTGTGTAAAAGTACACAAAAGTCAAAAGTTAACTTTATATGGGCATGGCTGCCCATATCACTCCTGTTGCTACTATGTTCAACCGAATTAGAAGAAGAAGAAGCTAAATTTGATTTCTCTCAGTTTCAAGGGGAAGAAGAGGCTGATTCTTGCTTGTGGTTAGTGTTCTTTGTATTTTATGGTTCGGTTTGTTGGGTTTAGACGATGAAACCGATTTAAATGTGTTTATGTGTTTTGTTGTCTTTTTTTGCTTGTTTTAGGCGTTTGAACTTTTGTGCACATGAGTTTGGAGGAGTTTTGCTTGTTTGCTGCACTAGGTGAGTTCTAGACCCCGGTTTTTGTGTTTTAAACTTCTTTGGGGCTGAGAATGCATGTTTAAAAGGTTTTACTGCTATTTTATGCTTCACCGTATGTATGTGGGTGTTTGTGTTTGTGCTTTATGGTGGTTTATGTGTGGTTGATGCTTGTGATGTTGAGTTTAAGCTTTGAACAGAGGGATAAGCATGATTGGTTAGGACTGTTGGTGTTTTTCATGGTTGTATGCATGCTCTAGATGTTAAGAATGTTAGATCCATGATAAGTATGTGTTAGATCGAGGATTGGGGACTCAATAATTGCATAAGTGCATTTGCTGGTTGGTTAGTTCATCCGCATTCAGGTACTTTGTTCATGCGCATTGTTGTTTGTTCATTCGTATTTGTAGGTGCTTATGCGCCTAAGTGTTCTTCCGCATTTCTTTTGTTCATGCGCATTTGTTGTTTGTTCATTCGCATTTGTAGATGCTTATGCGCCTAAGTGTTCTTCCGCATTTCTTTTATTCATGCGCATTTGATACAGTGTTCATGCGCATTTGTTTCAGTCATTCGCATTTGTTCTACCAGCATTTAGTTGGACACTTGGAATAATCTGAAAGCATTCATCCGCATTAATATTGTTCATCCGCATTAGTATTGTTCATCCGCATTAGTTGTTCATCCGCATTGGTTACTGTTCATCCGCATTTTTCTAAGGACTTAGGATTTTTCCGAAGGTTAGGAAGTAGAATGTAGCGGGTAAGTTCTGGGATGTTTTGCTGGTTCTTGTCTGTTGTGGGCTGTTGTTGACGCTTTATACTATGTATAATGTGACTTTACGTGGTGTGTTTATATTCGTATGCGTAAAGTATTATCGTAAAGAAAATGAAAGATTAATGTTAATAAAGAAGTGGAACATAAGAAAAGTATGAAAAGTCTTGCAAGCAAAGGTTGAGGTGAGTGACTATGTTGTCACAAAAGACTTGTATGCCAAAATTGAGGTGAGTGACTGTGTTGTCACAAAAGACTCGTAAGCCATATTTAAGGTGAGTGACAGTACTGTCATAAAAGACTCGTAAGGGATTCAATCCATGAGATTGACCCGGGTCCTTGTTGCGTACCCCGGTACAGTCGATCTTCGGATATGATTCGGGTATTGCATGAGACAGGATCCAGATTATAGTGAAAGATAATGAATAAACATGTGAGTTAATGAAAGATAATCAAGTCTATACCTTGATGTATGTATGATGAATGCTCACGTGTAAAAGTAAAGGAAGTATTTTATTGAAAAAGATATTTTCATATATAACTCCTACAAGGTATTTTAAATGTTTTAAAACTAGAACTCACTCAGCGACGCTGACTTTTATGCCTTTTCAATTGGCAGGTAATTGTTGCTGAGGGTGGCACGTGGGGGAAGCTACTCGGCAGGGCAAGATTGGCATCCATTCATCTTTAATGATATTGTTGTTTTGTAATGCAACGAAACAGGGTCTTTTGTAGTTCAAGAAAGCAATGATGTATTGCTTAAAAACGTTAAATATTAATAGAATGAATGGTTTTTATTTACTTAATTCCGCTGCAATATTTTATGAAATGTGTGATGTTTAATGTTTTATGCTATGATTGACCGACTGTGAGGTCTCAGGGAATGGGGCCTTACAAGTTGGTATCAGAGCCAAAGTTTAAGAGAAATAGGTAAATATTTTCAAAACCTAAACTTAAACTGAGAATAGGACGAACGGAGGGATGCCAGCCCGAGTAGTTACGTGCCATCAGGTATATTTTCTTAATGTTAACAGGTACTATGTGCGTGTGCTATTTGATTTATGTGCTTTTAGTAGATTTGAATACTGATGTAGTCAGAATAGGAAATGCTTGGGGAATGAAGAGTAAAGTAAGTGGCTAATCACAACTGGCCACTGTAATTAGGGTCTTACTATACTTGACATAAACTGAGCTATTACCTTGAATGACCATGTTGGTGTTTGAATCTTATAGTGTTAGAGGATGGCTAGAGGTAGATCGTCTAAGGCTTCTAGAGGTGGAATACGGGGTGGTCGTGCTGGTAGACCACGGGTCGCAAGGAACAAGATAAGGACTACATAGACGGCTCCTGGTGAGCCTGGGATTCATCACCCGAAGGGCGGAGATGAGAGTGCTAACCTAAGGGCCTCAGTGAAAGAGGAAGTGGTGGAGGAGGTTCACCAAGTCATGCAAACTATCCTACCGTCTGTCGTGACTGAGGTGATCCGGGCCGTAAGGGAGGATGAGAGGAAAGAAAGGAGGAAGAGAGAAGGGCTGCTACTGGGAGAAGGGAGAATGAGAGAGATCATGATGATGAGGATGAGATGAATGTTGAAAGGGGAGCCTCCAGTGACGAAGAAGATGTAGAGGTGCGGGAAACCATGAGGGGATGCAGCTACGGGGCATTCAAACGGTGTAAACCCCCTACTTTTGACGGTAATGGTAACGTTGCTACTGCCCACCGCTGGGTTAGAGAGATGGAGGCAGTGTTGGATATTAGTGAGTGCAGGGAGGATTAGAAGGTGAAATTTGCCACTCACTCATTTGTTGACTCGGCTCTATGTTGGTGGGACAATATTGTCCAAGCTGAGGGCAGCAGGGCAATCGGGAGGATGAGATGGGGAGATTTGAAAAAGTTGGTTGTTGAGGAATTCTATCCTCACAGGGAACTAGACAAGATAGAGAGAGAGTTCCTACAGCTTGAGGCGGGAACCATGATCCACCAACAATACACCACCAAGTTTAACGAAATGGAGAGGCTGGTGCCGGTTCAGGTGACGCCAGTGTCGAGGAAGATTAAGAGGTATGTACAGGGATTACCGGTTGATATCCGCAGGCACTTGATTGTTGCCTGACCAGGCACTTTTAGGTCGGCAGTAGATCTGGCTGGGAGGCTTTACGATGAGAGAGAGGTGTCGGTGGTTGAGGTGAAGAAGACAGGTGGTGGTGACAAGAACTGGAGTTGGAAGATGTTTGGGTGTGGTGGTTTCACCCCAAACAACAAGAGGGTGAAAATGGATGACCAAAGAGTGGGGTTATCAAGCTCCAGAGCGAAGAGGTATGGTAAGTGTGGAAGGGAGCATAGCGGGGAATGCCGGTTGGGACTGAATGTTTGCTTCAGATATGGCAAGCCTGGTCATATCACTAAGGATTGTAGAGCGTTTAGGTGACATATCTGTGGGGAAGGGGGACACATGAGCAGGGATTGCAAGAAGCAAAAGGCAGAAAGTTCCGGGGTGAAGAAAAGGACAAAGAGTGAAGGGCAGAGAACAAGCGCTTGAGCATTTACAATGAGCCGTGAGGATGCCAGGGTGGATCCCGATATCGTGTCGGGTATGTTTCTAGTAAACCAAACTCGTGCCTCTGTATTGTTTGATTCTGGTGCTAGTAGGAGTTTCATTTCTGCTGCTTTCTGTGCTAAGCTGCCTGTTAGTAGTAGAAGAATTGATGAGTCATTTGATGTAGAAACTGCTATTGGTAAGTCTACCAGAATTTCGGATGTGATTGAGGATTGTGGCATAGAGTTAGAAGGCCATAGGTTCTCTGCTAAACTATTTGTGATGCCCCTAGGTGGATTTGATGTAGTTCTGGGGATGGATTAGTTGGCAGCCTATGTGGCTAACATCGTGTGTCGCAAAAAGATGGTTCAACTCACAGCGCCCGATGGAAGTTTGGTTACGGTTTACGGTGACCGAGTTACTACAGTTCCGAAGGTGATTTCGATGGTGGTGGCCGAGAAGTGGATGAAACGCGGATGTAGTGCCTACTTGGCTTATGTGAAGGATGTGGACGTGTCAGTACCACAATTGTCCGACGTACCAGTTGTGTGTGATTTTCCGGACGTGTTCCAAGGAGATTTACCAGGCATGCCACCGGACCGCGAGATCGAGTTTCAGATTGATTTGATACCCGGTGCTCAACCCGTTGCCAAGGCACTATATCGATTAGCTCCAACCGAGATGAAGGAGCTGATGGTTCAACTGCAGGAGTTATTAGACAAGGGTTTCATTCGACCGGGTATCTCTCCTTGGGGTGCTCCGGTTTTGTTTGTTAAGAAGAAAGACGGTAGTATGAGGATGTGCATAGACTACCGGGAAGTAAACAAGTTAACAGTGAAGAATCGATATCCCTTACCAAGAATAGATGACTTGTTTGACCAACTCCAAGGTGCTAGCTGGTTCTCACGAATAGATCTCCTATCTGGTTACCATCAGTTGAAGGTTAAGGAGCAAGTCATTTCTAAGACAGCTTTTCGCACTTGTTATGGACACTACGAGTTCCTCGTTATGTCTTTCGGTCTGACTAACACGCCAGCTGCCTTTATGGATTTGATGAATCGAGTGTGTCAGCCGATGTTAGATAAATCAATGATTGTATTTATTGATGATATCCTGATTTATTCGAAGAGCGAAGAAGAACATGCCGGTCACATATGCGAGGTATTGGAGACACTTAGAAGGGAGAAGCTTTATGCTAAATTCTCTAAGTGTGCTTTCTGGTTACGTGAAGTTCAATTTTTGGGTCACGTGGTTAATGCTAAAGGGATCATGGTGGACCCGGCGAAGGTTGAGGTGGTGATGCAATGGAAGTCTCCAAAGACGCCATCTGAGATTCGAAGTTTCTTGGGATTGGCGGGCTACTACAGGAGGTTCATTCAAGACTTTTCCAAGGTAGCCTCACCTTTGACTAAATTGACTAGCAAGGAGGTGAAGTTTGTGTGGGGACGACAACTGGAGGATGCTTTTGAGGAGTTAAAGGCAAGATTAACTCAAGCTCCTGTTTTGATATTACCTGAAAGGAGTGAAGACTTAGTGGTGTATTCGGATGCCTCCTATTTAGGACTGGGTTGTGTGTTAATGCAACATGGGAGAGTAATAGCCTATGCGTCCCGACAGTTGAATACCCACGAGGTCAATTATCCCACGCATGATTTGGAGCTCGCAGCTGTGGTCTTTACATTAAAGATTTGGCGGAATTACCTGTACGGGGTGAAATGCACAATCTTCACGGACCACAAGAGCCTAAAGTATTTCTTTGATCAAAAAGATCTCAACATGAGGCAGAGTAGGTGGTTAGAGCTGATTAAGGATTATGATTGTGAAATCCACTACCATCCGGGTAAAGACAATCTAGTGGCTGATGCCCTCAGTCGAAAAGAGAGACCCGAGCCAATCCGAGTGAAGGTTTATCAATTGGTGATGACCTCTGACATGATGACACAGGTCAAAGAATTTCAGGATGAGGCATTGAAGGAAGATCGCCTTAACTCTGAAACGATGAGAGGTCTAGTCACGAAGTTGGGAGAAAATACCCACGGAGTTAGAACCCTCTTTGGGCGGATGTGGATTCCCCGCTACGGTGATCTACGGGGACGAATTATGGATGAAGCTCATAAGACTCGATACTCCATTCATCCCGGTGCCACTAAGATGTATCAAGATATGAAGAAAGACTATTGGTGGCCGGGTATGAAGCGCAATGTAGTGGAGTATGTGAGTAAGTGCCTTACTTGCTTACAAGTGCAGGCAGAGCATCAAAAGCCATACGGGAAGATCCAACCATTGGATGTACCTAAGTGGAAGTGGGAGCACATCACCATGGATTTCATCACGAAGTTACCATATACGGTAAGGGGGTATGATGCAATTTTGGTAATAGTTGATCGTTTGATGAAGGGTGCTCACTTCCTACCGATCTGCGAGATGTATTCATCCGAGAGGTTGGCGGATCTGTTCATCAAAGAGATTGTAGCTCGTCATGGTGTGCCGATGTCTATTGTGTCAAACCGTGACACTCGGTTCACATCAAAGTTTTGGAAGAGATTCCACGATGCGATGGGGACGAGGCTACACATCAATACGACTTACCATCCTCAAACAGATGGTCAGTCTGAAAGGATGATTCAAACGCTCGAGAACATGCTCCGAGCATGTGTGATCGACTTCGGAGGAAGTTGGGATGATCATCTACAATTGGCAGAGTTCTCATACAACAACAGCTCTCATGCCAGCATTGGCATGCCACCTTACGAGATGCTATATGGTAGGAGATGTAGAACGCCCGTGTGTTGGGTAGACATTGGGCATAAAGAGTTGGGAAGCGTGGAGGTAATCGAGGCTACGACTGAGAAGCTAGAAAAGATCAAAGCCTTTATTAAGGCAACCAAGGATAGACAGAAGTCGTATGCCGATAAGAGGCATAGACCAATCGAGTTCAATGTGGGTGATAAAGTCATGTTAAAGGTCTCGCCCTGGAAGGGAATCATCCAGTTTCGAAAGAGGGGCAAGCTGAGTCCGAGGTACATAGGGCCTTTCCGAATCGTTGCACGAGTAGGGGAGGTGGCCTATCGACTAGAATTTCCTGATGAGCTAAGTGGAATTCACCCGACGTTCCATGTATCTCATCTGAGAAAATGCTTGGCCGATGAAGATATGATTGTGCCACTGGAGGATATCGAAGTGGATTGAAGACTCAATTATGTGGAGCAAACGGTGGCCATCATAGACAGGAAGGAAAAAAGATTGAGAAATAAAGTGGTTCCACTCGTACGTGTGCAGTGGAAACACCGAAAGGGTTCCGAGTCTACGTGGGAGACGGAGGATGAAATAAGACAACATTACCCACAGTTATTCGAAGAGTGACAGGTTTCGGGGACGAAACCACTTTAAGGGGGGTAGACTTGTAACGCCTGAAACTTCGGTCAAATAAAAAGAAAATAAAAGTGTCAAGAAGAAAGCAAAAAGAAGCTAAAGATGAGGGGTGTTTTGTGTAAAAGTACACAAAATTCAAAAGTTCACTTTATATAGGCATGGCTGCCCATATCACTCCTGCTGCTACTGTGTTCAACCGAATCAGAAGAAGAAGAAGCTGAATTCGATTTCTCTCGGTTTCAAGGGAAGAAGAGGCTGATTCTCGCTTGTGGTTAGTGTTCTTTGTATTTTATGGTTCGGTTTGTTGGGTTTTGACCATGAAACCGATTTATATGTGTTTATGTGTTTTGTTGTCTGTTTTTGCTTGTTTTAGGCGTTTGAACTCTTGTGCACACGAGTTTGGAGGAGTTTTGCTTGTTTGCTGCACTAGGTGAGTTCTAGACCCCGGTTTTATGTGTTTTAAACTTCTTTGGGGCAGAGAATGCATGTTTAAAAGGTTTTACTGTTGTTTTATGCTTCACCGTATGTATGTGGGTGTTTGCGTTTGTGCTTTATGGTGGTTTATGTGCGGTTGATGCTTGTGATGTTGAGTTTAAGCTTCGAACAGAGGGATAAGCATGATTGGTTAGGACTGTTGGTGTTTTTCGTGGTTGTATGCATGCTCTAGATGTTAAGCATGTTAGATCAATGATATGTATGTGTTAGATTGAGGATTAGGGACTGAATAACTGCATAAGTGCATTTGCTGGTTGGTTATTTCATCCCCCTTTAAGTACTTTGTTCATGCGCATTGTTGTTTGTTCATCCGCATTGTAGGTGCTTATGCACCTAAGTGTTCTTCCGCATTTCTTTTGTTCATGCGCATTTGTTGTTTGTTCATCTGAATTTGTAGATGCTTATGCGCCTAAGTGTTCTTCCGCATTTCTTTTATTCATGCGCATTTGCTACAGTGTTCATGCTCATTTGTTTCAGTCATTCGCATTTGTTCTACCAGCATTTAGTTGGACACTTGGAATAATCTGAAAGCATTCATACGTATTAGTATTGTTCATCCACATTAGTATTGTTCATCCGCATTAGTATTGTTCATCCGCATTAGTTGTTCATCCGCATTGGCTACTGTTCATCCGCATTTGTCTAAGGACTTAGGATTTTTCCGAAGCTTGGGAAGTAGAATGTAGCGGGTAAGTTCTGGGATGTTTTGCTGGTTCTTGTCTATTGTGGGCTGTATTGATGCTTTATACTATGTATAATGTGAGTCTACGTGGTGTGTTTATATTCTTATGCGTAAAGTATTATCGTAAAGAAAGTGAAAGATTAATGTTAATAAAGAAGTGGAACATAAGAAAAGTATGAAAAGTCTTGCAAGCAAAGGTTGAGGTGAGTGACTGTGTTGTCACAAATTACTTGTATGCCAAAATTGAGGTGAGTGACTGTGTTGTCACAAAAGACTCGTAAGCCATAGTTGAGATGAGTGACTGTGTTGTCACAAAAGACTCGTAAGGGATTCAATCCATGAGATTGACCCGGGTCCTTGTCGCGTACCCCGGTACTATCGATCTTCGGATATGAGTCGGGTGTTGCATGAGACAGGATCCAGATTATAATGAAAGATAATGAATAAATACGTGAGTCAATGAAAGATAATCAAGTCTATACCTTGATGTATGTATGATGAATGCTCACGTGTAAAAGTAAAGGAAGTATTTTATTGAAAAAGATATTTTCATATACAACTCCTACAAGGTATTTTAAACGTTTTAAAACTAGAACTCACTCAGCGACGCTGACTTTTATGCCTTTTCAATTGGCAGGTAATTGTTGCTGAGGGTGGCACGCTGGGGAAGCTACTCGGCAGGGCAAGATTGGCATCCATTCATCTTTAATGATATTGTTGTTTTGTAATGCAACGAAACAAGGTCTTTTGTAATTCAAGAAAACAATGATGTATTGCTTAACCACGTTAAATATTAATAGAATGAATGATTTTTATTAATTTAATTCCGCTGCAATATTTTATGAAATGTGTGATGTTTAATGTTTTATGCTATGATTGACCAACTGTGAGGTCTCCGGGAACGGGGCCTTACACAATAGTTCTCGCAGAGATAGTTATTTGCTTTCCCTAATAACCTGAATGCTATGGAGTTTTGATCCTCAAACCTTGTCAACACACTCGAAGCCTAATTTCATCAAATCCCATCATAATGACGACTAAAATCACACTAATCAATCATAAATTAAACATAGGATCCACTGTCTAAACCGAACGCAACACGAACACGAAATCATACAAATGACCATTGAAAATCGATACACACCTTCCCAAAACTAAACAAGAACTCTCCATAACCATCTTTGAACACTCTTACCTCAAGAATCCACTTAAATCAATCAAAATGACAATTGTCGATTCACGAAATCCCTTATTGAGCAAAAACGCAAGGATAAGGGTTGTAAAGGACAAACTAACTACTCGTATTAACTCAATAAGAATCAAGAATCAAATGACACTTACCGAATGAAACTAATGAAACGTCAAGCAGGAAACGCAATGTGTGATCGACAAAAAAGAAGTAAAATCAAGTTAACTCGTCCTAGTATGTAATATTTCCTTGTATTTCAGTTAAAAAAATGCATCTATGGATAGGTGCATTAATGTATTCATGAAAGATTAACAAAAAACATGGGAAAAGAAATACGTAAAAAAAGACATTAAACAACAACAGTTCTTGCAGAGATAATTATTTGCTTTCCCTAATAACCTTCAATGCTACGGAGTTTTGATTCTCAAACCTTGTCAACACACTCGAAGCCTAGTTTCATCAAATCCCGTCATAATGATGACTAAAATCACACAAATCAATAAAAAATGGAACATAGGATCTACTGTTTAAAACGAATGCAACACGAACACGAAACCATGCAAATGACCATTGAAAATCGATACACACCTTCCAAAAACTAAACAAGAACTCTCCAGAACCATCTTTGAACACTCTTGCCTCAAGAATCCACTTAAATCAATCAAAATGACAATTGTCGATTCACGGAATCCTTTATTGAGTATAAATGCAAGGATAAGAGTTGTAAAGTACAAACTAACTCTCGTATTCACTCAATAAGAATCTAGAATCAAATTACACTTACCGAATGAAACTAATGAAACGTCAAACAGGAAACGCAATGTGTGATCGATAAAAAAGAAGTCAAATCAAGTTAACTCGTCCTAGTATGTAATATTTCCTTGTATTTAAAAAAAATGCAACCACGGATAGGTGCATTAAAGTATTCATGAAAGATTAACAAAATACATGGGAAAAGAAATACGTACAAAAACACATTAAACAACAATAGTTCTCGCAGAGATAGTTATTTACTTTCCCAAATAACCTTTAATGCCATGGAGTTTTTATCCTTAAGCATTTTCAACACACTCAAAGCCTAATTTCATCAAATCCCGTCAAAATGACGACTAAAATCACACTAATCAATCATAAATGCAACGTAGGATCCACTGTTTAAACCGAATGCAACACGAACAGGAAACTATACAAATGACCATTGAAAATTGACACACACCTTCCTCAAACTAAACAAGAACTCTTCGTAACCATCTTTGAACACTCTTGCCTCAAGAATCCACTTAAATCAATCAAAATGACAACTGTCAACTCACGGAATCCTTTATTGAGTATAAACGCAAGGATAAGAGTTGTAAATGACAAACTAACTACTCGTATTCACTCAATAAGAATCAAGAATCAAATTACACTTACCGAATGAAACAAATGAAATGTCAAACAGGAAACGCAATGTGTGACTGACAAAAAAGAAGTCAAATCAAGTTAACTCGTCCTAGTATGTAATATTTCCTTGTATTTCAATTAAAAAAAGGCAACTATGGATAGGTGCATTAAAGTATTCTTGAAAGATTAAAAAAATACATGGGAAAAGAAATACGTACAAAAAGACATTAAATAATAATAGTTCTCGCAGAGATAGTTATATTCTTTCCCTAATAACCTCTAATGCTATGGAGTTTCAATCCTCAAACCTTGTCAACACACTCAAAGCCTAATTTCATCAAATCCCGTTATAATGATGACTAAAATCACACTAATCAATCACAAATGGAACATAGGATCTACCGTTTAAACTGAATGCAACACGAACACAAAACCATACAAATAACCATTGAAAATCGATACATTCCATTCCAAAACTAAACAAGAACTCTCCATAACCATCTTTAAACACTCTTGCCTCAAGAATCCACATAAATCAATCAAAATGACAACTGTCGACTCGCGGAATCCTTTATTGACTATAAAAGCAAGGATAAGAGTTGTAAAGGACAAACTAGCTACTCGTATTCACTCCATTAGAATCTAGAATCAAATTACACTTACCGAATGAAACTAATGAAATGTCAACCAGGAAACGCAATGTGTGATCGATAAAAAAGAAGTCAAATCAAGTTAACTCGTCCTAGTATGTAATATTTCCTTGTATTTCAATAAAAAAATACAACTACGGATAGGTGCATTAAAGTGTTCATGAAAGATTAACAAAAAACATGGGAAAAGAAATACGTAAAAAAAGACATTAAACAACAATAGTTATTGCAGAGCTAATTATTTGCTTTCCCTAATAACGTTCAATGCTAAGGAGTTTTGATCCTAAAACCTTGTCAACACACTCGAAGCCTAGATTCATCAAATCCCGTCATAATGAGGACTAAAATCACACTAATCAATAACAAATGGAACATAGGATCTACTGTTTAAAACGATTGCAACACGAACACGAAACCATAAAAATGACCATTGAAAATCGATACACACCTTCCCAAAACTAAACAAGAACTTTCCATAACCATCTTTGAACACTCTTGCCTCAAGAATCCACTTAAATCAATCAAAATGGCAACTATCGACTCACGGAACCCTTTATTGAGTATAAACGCACGGATAAGAGTTGTAAAGGACAAACTAACTACTCTTATTCACTCAATAAGAATCTAGAATCGAATTACACTAACCGAATGAAACTAATGAAACGTCAAACAGGAAATGCAATGTGTGATTGATAAAAAGGAATTCAAATCAAGTTAACTCGTCCTAGTATGTAATATTTCCTTGTATTTCAATAAATAAATGCAACCACGGATAGGTGCATTAAAGTATTCATGATAGATTAACAAAATACATGGGAAAAGAAATACGTACAAAAAGGCATTAAACAACAATATTTCTCGCAGAGATAGTTATTTGCTTTCCCTATTAACCTTCAATGCGATGGAGTTTTGATCCTCAAACCTTGTCAACACACTCGAAGCCTAATTTTATCAAATCCTATCATAATGATGACTAAAATCACACTAATCAATCACAAATGGAACATAGGATCTACTGTTTAAACCAAATGCAACACGAACACGAAACCATACAAATGACCATTGAAAATCGAAACACACCTGTAGGAACCTCTGAAGTTAAGAGGCTGATGCAACCAAAGGATACCAAAACAACCAATTTTTGCAACATGCACTTTGGAACAAAGAAGAACCAGCTTCAAAAGTTTTACACACTCAAGAGAAATGCTAAGTGTAAAATCGTCCGAAGCCAAAGTTCAGAAGAAACTGATGCGGAAGCTTTACACTTAACTTAGAAAATACTCTAAGTGTAAAATCTCTCGAAGCCAAAGACTCAACTCTTCCCCAGGTAAAAGATGAAGTCTTCCAAAGCTCTCAAGACAAAGTCTTCTGAAGCTATTTAAAGACAAGACTCATTTTCTTCTGAAGAGAGATAAAATATACGTTTTCCATCAACTTTATCATAAAGCAACTTACTGTCCGCTGCATGCTCTGATGGTTAACCAACTATCATCATTTGGTGAAACTTCCATGCTTTATGATAAAGTAGATAAGGTCTTTGTCTGCAAGTTTCTGTTTTTGTTCCTTTTTGGCTTTTTGTGATAGGAAAGTCAATGAGCTATGGCATGTCATAGTCACTAGTCAAAAGGAAATCTGCCTTTTCACTTTAGGCTGGTCTTGTTGTCTAGATTAGTCACTTCCAACTGTCTTTTTGCATATTGACGGTTGTAGGATGTAATATAGGTAGTCTCTGGTTCTTGTATTCAAAGATATACTTGTACAACACTTGTAATAGAACTAGAGAAGGAATATACATCTTCCTTGAAAATTTATCTTGTGTTCTTGTTCTTGTTATTATCTTACTTGTGTTTGTCTTGTATCTTTAGTAAAAGTTCACAGTTCCCTATTTGAATTCTTAAGTGATCTTAAGATCCTCCTAAGTGTGTTAACTAAGTGCAAGCTTAAGTACCCTTTAACGGTCCTGCATTTGGTATCAGAGCATTCTAGGCTCTTGATTGTAAGATCTCACCATTTTCAAATCCTCTTAGTTACACACATCACTTAACTCTTCAAATGGCAGCTATCTCCAAAGCTGATATGGAAACTACAACTATGACAAAGTCCCCACTGATCACTCCTAAGGATTTTGACATTTGGTTTCAAAGAATGGAAGGCTTTATGAAGTCTCAAGATTCCAGGATGTGGGAGTCTGTTATCAATGGACCTCATGTACCATGCACCTCTTCAGCTGCTGGTGATGGTGGCATGATACCAAAGGAGAGGGCTGACTTTTCTGATGAAGACTGGAAAAGAAATGACATTGATCAGAAAGCCATGACAGCCCTCCAAACTGCTCTTCCAAACTCCATCTATAGAGGTTTCAAGAAGTGCAAGACCGCTAAACAGCTATGGGATGCACTGAAACTGATGTATGAGGGTTCAAATGAAGCCAAGGAGAACAAGAAGGATCTCCTGAAGCTACAGTTTGAAAACTTCACCTTCAAGACAGGTGAGACCATGACTCAACAATACTTCAGGTATGTTGAGATTATGGATACTCTGGCTAATGTTGGGGTAACTATTGAGAACATGGATATTGTAAGGAAGTTCATGTCCTCTGTTCCCAGACCATGGACACACTACTGTGTGGTCATTAAGAGGACTGAAAACCTCAAGACCCTTACTCTCACTAAGTTGTATGGGATACTCAGTGGATACCAAATGGAGATGAATATGCAAAATTCATCTGGTAACTCCAACACTCACCAAAGTTCAGCCCTTCATGTGGTTGAAAGGGATAGCAGAGAATCACAACATCATCTCATCTGCTACCCTGAAAACTCATAAAAGGGTCCTTTCATCACCTTCCCAGAGACACCCAGAGAGAGCTACATCCAAGGAAGTCCATTCCAAGAGACAAGTTCTTCTCAAGCTTTTGTCTCCACTGATGAAAGATTAGGAAACTTTCTTTTCACTCTTGAAGACCTGGACTGTATCCATCCAGATGATCTGGAGTACATAGAGATAGTCCAGCAGATGGATCTTCTCACTCACAGAGCCCAGAAGTTCTAGATGAGGACTGGGAGAAGGTTTCCTAGCAATGTTGCCAGTGGCATGTTTGGGCTGGACAAAAGCAAAGTCAAGTGTTACAACTGTAACAAGATGGGACACTTTGCTAGAGAATGCAAGACACCTAAGTCAAATGGTGGCCAAGCCTCATCCAGGCCAAACTACACTAAAGGAGGGCACCAAAATGAGAATCCAAGACAGCAAGCTGCAGTTGCTGTTGAAGAAGAAGGCTTTGACTGGAGCTTTCAAGCTGAAGATGCATCTCCAAACCAAGCACTCATGGCTGATCATGATGAAGCCAAGGTACTTGAACATCTTTGCTCTCCTGAATTTATTGCTAAAGTGAATAGATACAGGTCCTACAACTTGGAAATGAGATCTGATATTGAGTCTTTAAATATTTTAAAAGCTAATTTTAAAAGAGCTGAAAATGACTATAAACTTAAGATAGAAGATCTAGATAAAACAGTTTCAACTCTTAAACATGAGCAGACAACTATAGGACTCAAATTAAGGATCTCATTACCAAGTTGACTGAATTCTAGGCTGAGCTTGTGATAAGCAAAGCCAGGGCAGAAAAATGTGTTCTTGAAGAAGAGACCTTCAAGAACATGATATCCCCATCTCTGCATGCAAAAGTGTGTTATCAGAATAAGCAGGGACTGGGATCTAGTAAGATAGCTCCTCCATACACTCTACTATCAGTCAGATCTCCTAGATGTGGAACTGGTCAAGAAGAGCTGGCATCCATAGACCCCAGTGAATGAAGAGGATGAAGAGGAGAAGGTGAGGGATGACTCTAAGGTGAGTGAAGAGAGTCAATCCAAAAAGGGTCACCATGCTCCTAAGGAGGAAAAAGAAGCTGGTTTGAGCAAAACCAAGAGAAAGAACTTAATCAGAAGAGAAAAGAGAAGATCCAGAAAAGCTCAAGAGATCAAGACCACCTTTGATCCCAAACTGAAACAAGTATTTATCTCTGCAGGGTTCAAGGTGATGAAAGCTGAAGATCCTGTCAAGAATTCTAGTACCAAGAGTTCTACTTCAGCTTTAACTCATTCCTGCAACATCAAGAAGCCTGCTGCATCATCTGAAAAGGTGGAGAAAGAAAAGGAAAGTGTTCAAGCTCAGTCTTATTTGGGAAAGAAGACTCTTATAAGGAAAGATTTGAATTATGTTATGTGTGGTAGTACTTCACATCTGGCTAAGGATTGTTAATACAATCCCAATAGTACTATCCACATGATCAAGAACAAAACTTCTGAGAACAAGAAGAAACAAACAGCTTCGGAAGGAAAATCTGTTTCCCTCGGATGCTCCAAAATGAAGAAGGCAAATGAAAAGTTGCCTTCGGAAGGAAACTTGGTCTCGGAAGAAAGGAATGTTTCCGAAGCACTGAAGCTTGTTGTAGTGAAGGCAAGATCTTTTGAAGGTCCAGTCACCAAATCTTTCGAAGTTACCAAAACTTCTGAAGCTTTGAAGGTCAAGCCCAATCTTCCAAAGGTGGTGTGGAAGATTAAGGAAGACCATGTGGCTGAAAGCTCATCACCAAAAATAGCAAATGATCCTCAAAGCCTGAACATAGGATCACTTACTATTTCATTGCTTTCATCTGAATTTTATAAGCCCATGACCAATGAGGCTTGGGTTTCCAAATGTAACTAAATCATCTCTTTTGTGCAGGGACAGCCAAAGGAAAACATAAATGTGTGGATCATTGATAGTGGCTGCTCCAGGCACATGACCGGCAATGAGTCCCTACTTCAAAACTTTGAAGAGTTTAATGGAGGACCAGTTGCTTTTGGGGGAGATGCAGGAGGTTACGTCATTGGGAAGGGCAAGGTCTCAAATGGTAAGCTCAGCATTGAGAAGGTAAATTTTTTCAAGGAGCTTGGATACAATCTTTTGAGTGTGTCCCAATTTTGTGACCAAAAACATCACTTGCTCTTTACTGAGCATGAGTGCATTGTTCTCAAGCCTGGGGTTGACATTCCTCAAGAGCATATTCTGCTCAGAGCCCCCAGGAAAGGGAACATGTACAAGATGGACTTGCAGGAAACATCTCCCTCTGGAGAGATTTCTTGCTTTCTATCTAAAGCAAATAGTGATGAGTCTTTCCTTTGGCATAAAAGAATGTGCCATGTAAACTTTAAGAACATGAATAAACTGATTAAGAATGATTTGGTAACTGGAATGCCAAAGAAAGAGTTTACAAGTGATGACCACTGTGTTGCATGCCTGAAGGGGAAGCAACACAAAGTGTCTCACAAGCCAAAGAAAATGAACTCTATCACTACTCCCCTATACTTGTGTTAGATCTTGGAATAATAGGTCTAGATCATTTTGTATAGTCTTAGAACTTTAATCAATACATGTAATGAAATTTTTTAATTCATTATGTATATATATAGGTTAACCCATATGTGCGTTGATTTATGTGTATGATTATAGGTACAAACATTATACTTGGTCAATTTCTGAAATTGACTAAGTGTAAGAAACATCTACGGATGAACATTTTTGTTCTTCCGTAGATATCTTTCTTACAAGACATTCATCAGAAGATATTCTACGGATGAATATGGGTATTCACTGATGAACACCACATGAACAAAGTAACTGTGTAAGATCAAATAGCTGCGGAAGATCAAGTAGCTAAGGAAGAACAAAGTAACTACGGAAGAACCAGACAAATCATACAAGTGTTTCTAGTCAACAAGTCAACATGTCAATCACAGACTCCAAGAGATTCACTGTTTCCTTAACAGAAACTCGCGTGTCTATAAATATGAGTCCTAGGTTTCACATCAAATATACAAAAAGAAACGGCGACAAAAATACCATTACATCGTTTCACACGATCAACACAAACCCTAGCAGCCGTCACATCAACTCACAAAATATCATAAACACCATCATAGCATAGAATTTTGTTAGCAATTATTATTTAATTCTTTGTAATCATTAATAAGTTTTAATGAATTACGTTGATTCAAAACATTATTCTTTGCATATTGTTGACATCGTTTGATCATTTATTGTTTATTTTCTCTGGCATCGATATTTATTTATTAATAAATTAAACAACGATTAATGGTAATTCCGCGATTATTAATTCAAAACCAATCTAACATTGATATTTCCTGATTGCGATCCTTAGATTCACAGGTGGTATCAGAGCCTAGTGCTCATTGATCTAGATCGATTGATCTATCAGTGTTAGAATTGTTTAATTCGAAACATAGATCTATCAGTTTTCTGAGTAGATCTATATTTTTTTAAGCAAAAGTATTTGGTGTGAAGATTTGAAATTCAATAAATCAGTGATTTGTCATTCAGCGAGTATTGTTACATTGCTCGGTTAACATTGATCTATATTCAAATTAGTTGAAACATAGATCTGTGTTATTGGCTGACTCTCATTAACTGTTCATAAGAAACTTTGTTTTAGTTAAAACTTCAATATTTGACTAAAATGAGTAGCTTTGTTGGTGGATCATCGTACCAGCCTCCAAAGTTGGAAACAAAAGCAGACTTTAAATCCTGGAAGATCAAGTTCAGAAATCATGTGAACTACACTGATTCTGACTTATGGGTATCAATAACTGAAGGTCCTTATATTCCACCCACCCTTGGGCCGGATTATAATGACAAAATCAACCCATAAGTACAAAAGATTTGTCACCTGATGATGTTAAAAAGGTTAAAGTTGATAGTAGAGCATACAGTTTGCTCAGTATGGCTTTACCAGAAGAACTACTAATCAGGTGTGAGAATTATAAAACAACAAATTCCTTGTGGAAGATACTTCATACTCTTTGTGAAGGGAGTGATGAAATCAGAAGCATTGGGAAGGAGACACTTCACTCATAATATGAAACATTTCATCATATTAAGGGTGAATCAATTCCTCAACAACTCCATAGGTTTATGCGATTGGTAACCGAGATGAACATCATGGAGTTGAAGTATACAAATGAGTAACTGAACAAAAAGATGCTCCATACATTGCCTGAAAGTTGGAAGCAAACTGTGTCCATGTTCAAGAACACCATTGATCTTAAAGCAACTGGCTTAGATACATTGGTAGCTAAAGTTAAGGCTCTTGAAATGGATGAAAAATCAAGAAACAAGAGTGTGAGAACACATGTCACACCTTATCAATTTAAAGAAACCAAAAGTGCTGGAAGTGCTTTTATCTCTAACAATAATAGTGACAACTCTTGTACTTTGAGTGAAGATGAAGAAGAAGTGAGCTTTTATGCATCAAAGCCTTCAAAGAAATCTTCTCAAAGTAAATCAAGAAAAGAAAAAGGAAGACCTGATGATAGAAAAGATGCATCTACATCAGCAGCAAAGTCTTCAACAAACAACAACCAAGCAGAGCCAATACTGTGATTCTGGATTCTGAAGAACAAAAAGCAGCATTTGCAGCTTTTAGTTCAAGTTTTTAAGCCTACTTAGGAAGCACCTTAACACCTGCAAATATCTACCAACAAGACTTGGAAGAACTACATCCAGATGTAGTAGAGGAGATGGATCTTCAATGGCAATGATTGCTTATAGAGCCAAACAATACTTGAGAAGAAACAAAAGTTTGGATGCAGCAAGCAAAACATCAAAGATTGGTGTTGATAAGTCAAAGGTAAGATGTTTCAAATGTAATATCTATGGGCACTTCTCAAGAGAATGTAATCAACAATCAAATCCTGACATGAGACAACAGCAGCAACATCAGTCTCATCAGCATCAATCTTATCAAACAAAAACATCTCAGAGATCTTATAGACAACCACAACTAACCAACTCATCCCCACCAGTCACAAATGCATCAGCAGGACCTAGTAATTCTAAAGAAACTGGGATGATCATTCTCCAAGATGGAACCTGTGACTGGAGCATGTATGAGAAGGAAGTTTTTGATGAAAATCAAGCTTTAATGGCCCACATGGAGAACAAAGTTCCACCTATGGCTAGAGAGGTAAGAGATAGATTATGTTCATCAATGTGTGTTGAGGAAGTTGAAAGATATAGAGTCCATGCTCAACAACTGGCTGATAAAGTAAAAGAAATAATGTTTTTGAATGAATCTCATGTAAGAGAACATAAATTATATCAATTCAATTAACTCTTTACAAAAAGATTTAGATAAATTTTTTTCAGAAAATTACAGCTTAAAAGCCCAAGTTGAGCATCTGACCACTTCCTTAACTAAATCCATGGCTGATCATGCATCAACAGAAGTGAAACTTCAAAATTTTCAACTTTCATCTCAACAATATGAGAAATTATTGAATTCTCATATTGAATCAAAGAACAGGTATGGGTTGGGATATAATGCTGTTGCACCTCCTTGGAATGATAACTATACAACTTTACCTGAATCAATGACAAATAACTTGTCAAATCATTTTGTGCCATGCACCAAGTTTGAAACAAACTGCACTGAACAAGTTAATAACAACGAATCTGAGGTGAGTGAAACTGAGTCTTCTAAATCAGATAGAATCAAACTAAATGAATCAGAATTTGACTTTGATGGATGTGATGACTTGGATGATTCTGATAAACATAATGATAACTGTGCGGATCAACTGAACATTGGTAAGAATGTTTTAGTTGAAACAATCATTCCCAAAGTTCTTGAGCAAACAAGGTTGCCATATCCTCCTAAGCAAAGAAACATGTTGAAGACTATTTGCAAGAGAATAGCTCAGCTAAATGAAGGTCTTCAAGTACTTCATCAGCAACAAAAACCTTCAACTGAAGTGATTGAGAAGTGTACATCTACTGAAGTACACATATATTCCTTAGAAACTGAAAAGAAGCGAGTATCAGCAGAACTTATCCGAAAGAAGAAACATTCTTCAGTAGCAGATCTGTGGAAAAACAAATCTACTGAATCAGTAGATGATCTGCGGAAGGCAAAAGAAACAACCAAAAAGAAAACAACCCAAAAAGGTGTGAACTCAAAGCAACAAACTTCAGATGATAAACATGAACCTTTTGACATCATGTCAGGAAAAGGAAAGGAGTCAGCTTCAATAAAGTTTGAGAAGGAGTTGAAGTCTCAAAAACAGCAAAAGAAGAAAAAATTAATTGAGTCTGATAATGAGTCAGAAGAAAAGTATTGCAAATGGTGAGATATGAAAAATCACAACACTGAAGACTGTTACTTCAGCAGCTATTGCTCCATCTGCAATATGAACAATCACATGACTTCAGACTGTTACTTCAACAAACATTGTGCTATTTGTAACAAAAATAACCATTCCACTCAGGAATGTTATTTTTACAAACACAATAAGACAAAGAGCACAAAGAAGAAACAACCTGAGAAGGATGAATCAGAATCTCAATCAAGCGAAGATCAACAAGATTCAAGATTAAAGAAACAACAAAAACAAAAACAAAAGGTGACAAAATAACAAGAGAAACCATCAGTTGATAGTGAACCTTTGAAGATAAGACAACCTGAACAGAAATCAAAGACTCCTCAACAATCAAAGACACCTCATAAAAAGGTGGATTTGAACAATAAGAAGTCAAATGCTAAAGATACTTTCTTTGATAATTTTGAAAAAGGAACTCTTGTTTCACATTCAAAATCAAAGGATGATGAAACTTTTAACAATCAAGGATCATCATCAAAGTCAAAACAACAAACAAAGAAAGAGAAGATCCTTGAGGAAGAGTTTGAACAAAATTCCACAAGTTCATCATCAACAGAATCATCCTCACCACAAACAACACACAATGAATCAATTGAATCTAAAATTAATACTGAATCTTCAAGACTCATTCATGAGGAAGTTAAAATTTTAGACTCCACAGGATCACCCAAGATCATTAAGACTTGGGTTTCCAAATCTAATTGATTTCATTAATTGTGCAGGAACAGTCTTGGAGAGCTGACAACAAGTGGTATGTTGACAGTGGTTGTTCCAGACATATGACAGGAAATTGTTCTCTTCTCCATGACTTCACACATAAAAATGCTTCTTATGTGGCATTTGGTGGGTATAAGAAGGGAGGTAAAATAGTTGGTGAAGGAATGGTAACTGATGGTGTGCTCAAATTTGAGAAAGTGAATTATTGTGAAAATTTGCAATATAATTTATTGAGTGTGTCTCAAATTTGTGATCAAAGTTATACCACATTATTTGATAACACTAATTGTTACATTCTTAAGCCAGGTTTTGCAGTTCCAGAAGATTGGATCCTTCTTAAAGCATCAAGAAAAGGAAACACATATGTTTTGGATATGAATAATACAACACTCACAAACAATGAAACATGCCTGCTATCTAAGTCATCAGAAGATGAATCTCAGTTGTGGCATAGAAGGCTAGTTCATTCCAACTTGAAGAACATGAATAAATTAGTGAAAAATGACTTAGTCATTAGATTGCCAAAGAAAGAATTTTCTTGTTCAAACCATTATCCTTCATGTTATAAAAGAAACCAATATAGAGTGTCACATAAATCCAAAATAATAAATACAAACACTACACCACTCAAATTGCTTCACATGGATCTTTTTGGTCCAACTAATGTGATGAGCATTGGAAAAAGGCAATATTGTTTAGTGGTTGTGGATGACTTCACTAGATTCACATGGGTCTTTTTCTTAAAACAAAAGAGTGAAACATCAGAAATGTTAATGGAGTTTATCACAAAGATTGAGAATCAACTTGATTTAAAAGTTAAAATTTTTAGGAGTGACAATGGGACTGAATTTGTTAATACTGTCTTAGATTCATTTTGCAGGAATAAAGGCATAGCAAGGCAATTCAGTGCACCAAGAATTCCATAACAAAATGGAGTTGCTGAAAGAAGAAACAGAACTCTCATTGAAGCAGCAAGAACAATGCTAGCTGATTCATAATTGCCAATCACCTTTTGGGCTGAAGCAGTGAACACAACATGCAATGTTCAAAACAGGACATTAATTGTCAAAGAACACAATAAAACACCTTATGAGCTTTTATTTAAAAGAAAACCTTACATAGGATATCTTAGAGCTTTTAGGTGTCATGTATATGTTTTAAACACAAAAGAACAATTGGGAAAATTTTCAGAGAAAGCCTATGATGGTTTCTTCGTTGGATATTCTTCAATATCTAAATCATATAGGATCTACATTCCATAACAAAACATTTGGAAGAAACTCCTAATGTGTCTTTTGATGAATCCTTATTTCCTAAATCTGCAAAAGGATCATCATGGTTGTTTGATATAGATGCACTCACAAACTCATTTAACTCTGATTATTTGAATGCTGCAGGTACTGAAGATACATGCTATCCATTTGTTCCTCCAAACATGAATGAAGTGTCATTATCTGCTGATCATCCAAGAATACAAAATTCAAGTATTATGGAACAAGGAACACCAAATAATGATAATAATGCAGCACAAGACCAAGCAAATGGATCTACATCCTCAGATGCAAACACTTCATCAGCAGCTGCTAACTCTGTATCCGCAGATGAGTGTCCTACATCCGGAGATGTGATTATTGGATCAGCTGATGTTCCATTCACATAAGTAGATTTTCCACATATTGGAGATGGTCCATTGCATTCCAAAGAGTCATTGTCAGCAAGTCAACAAAATACATCCGTAGATGTTCCTGTAACTCCTGCGGAAGCGTAAAATACATCCGTAGATGTACCTGTAACTACTGCGGATAGCACTCACAATGCAGCTGATGTACAAAACGAAAATCATTCAGCTTCCAATGATGATCAATTTGATTACTTCATAAATTCATTATCTCAGCTGGATATATCTGCATCAATGCATATGACTAACTTGGAATCATCCATTCTAGTTGAGTCCATTCCAACAACAAGAATTCATAACACTCATCCAATAAACAACATCATTGGAGATCTCAATGAAAGAACCACAAGAAGCCAAGGGGGAGCTGCAAACATCTATCTTTTCACTTGTTTTCTTTCACAAGTGGTTCCTCCAAACATTACAGTTGCACTAAAAGATAATAGCTGGATTGAAGCCATGCAAGAAGAACTTCAATAATTCAAAAAGCAAAAGGTCTGGAATCTAGTTGATCTTCTTGAAGGCCAACATCCAATTGTCACAAGGTGGTTATTCAAAAATAAACTAGTTGATAGAGGTATAATTGTGAGAAACAAAGCTAGGCTGATTGGTCAAGGATATACTCAAGAATAAGGAATAGACTATGATGAAGTTTTTGAACCAATTGCAAGAATTGAAGCTATTAGAGTATTCCTAGCCTATGCATCATATAAGAAGTTGACTGTTTATCAAATGGATGTGAAGTGTGCCTTTTTATATGGGAAAATTGATGAAGAAGTCTATGTAGCTCAACCTCCAGGTTTTGAAGATCATGAATACCCATATAAAGTATACAAGCTTGACAAAGCTTTTTATGGTCTTCATCAGGCACCAAGAAAGTGGTATGAAACATTATCATCTTTCTTGTTCAAGCATGGATACAAAAGGGGAACTATTGATCAGACTCTCTTTCTTAAACATGAACATCAAGACCTCTTAGTTGTTCAAATATATGTAGATGACATTATATTTAGATCAACAAATAAGAGACTATGTGAAAGCTTTGAAGAGTTGATGAAATCTCAGTTTCAAATGAGCTCAATGGGAGAATTAACTTTCTTTCTTGGACTACAAGTTCATTAGAAAACAGATGGCATATTCATCAATCAAGAAAAGTATATTCATTAAATATTGAAGAAGTACAATCTTGCTAATACATCTTCATGCAAAACACCTGCTTCAACAATTGACAAAATTATACCTGATCCTACAGGAAAATCTATTGATCAAAGATTATATAGATCAAAGATAGGATCTATTATGTATTTAACTGCCAGCAAACCTAACATAATGTTTGTTGTATGTGTGTGTGCTAGGTACCAAGCAGATCCAAAAGAGTCCCATCTGAATGCTGTGAAAAGGATTTCCAGATATCTCAAAGGGAAACCAGCCCTTGGACTATGGTATCCTGTTGGACCAAAAGAACCAATGAGCCTGATCAGAAAAACCTTTAAGTCCCACGGACATTACAACAACTGAAGTAGTCTACAACAGCTGAAGACATCAGCTGATAACAAGGTCTGAAGACAAAGTCTAAAGCTAAAGAGCTGAAGACAAAGTCTGAAGTGAAAGAGCTGAAGACAAAGTCTGAAGACAAGAGCTGAAGACAAAGTCTGAAGCTAAAGAGCTGAAGACAAAGTCTGAAGTGAAAGAGCTGAAGACAAAGACTAAAGACCCAATTTTCAGATGATTGTCACAACAGCTGAAGAAGACCTCTTCAGTAGTTATGATGGTTTCCTTTCAGTAGTTGTATTTTCTTTTCTGTACTTGTAGTTTCAGTAGTTTTATGTTTCTTCGTGTACTTAGAATACTCTGAGATGTTCTCAGTTGTTGTGAACATTCTCAGTAGTTTGCTTACTTTCAGTAGTTTGTAATAATTCTGTTAGACGTCACTATCAAGTGACATCAGCAGACGTCACATTCCTATATATAAGGAATGCTGACCTAATTGTAATCGGTGCAGCTTAGAAAAACCTAGCAGCCGCCATACCGAAGCATGTGTGCATGAATGTTATTATCCCTTTGCAGAAAACCCTATTTCTATATAACCGTGTACTATTCCATTGAATATTTATTGTGTTCTTGCTATATTTGTTTAATTCTTGCTCTAATTCCGTTGTGATTCAACTCTAATTGATCAAACTTAGATCACTGATCCTGACATATCCAAAAGATGGAGACTTCTCTCTCTACTCTTATTCAGACACTGACTATGGAGGATGCAACAACAATAGAAAGTCCACAACTGGTGGATGTCAATTTTTAGGACCAAGACTTGTTTCATGGTAGTTCAAAAAGCAAACAAATGTATTTGTATCCACAGTTGAGGCTGAGTTCATAGTTGCTTCAGCTGGTTGCTCTCAAGTCCTTTGGTTGCAAAACCAATTACTTGATTATGGTTATAATTTCCTTCAAACTCCAATTTATATTGACAATTCAGCTGCTATGTTTATCACTGCTAATCCAGTTCAACATAATAAAACGAAGCATATTGAAATCAGATATCATTTTCTGAGAGATTGCTCAGAAAAAGGTTTAATCAAGTTAGTCAAAGTGGATACAACAAATCAACTTGCTGATCTATTCACTAAGGCCTTTGATTTAGTTAGATTTAATTTTCTAATTGAGTCTTTGGGCATGATTAACTTAGATTAATCATCATTAATAAAGAAAAGCATGTGTGTGTCCTTAAAAAAAAAAAAAAAAAAAAAAAAAAAAAAAAAAAAAAAAAAAAAAAAAAAAACACCAGAGTCTTTATTTATTTTGTCTTCTATTTCTGCTTGACATATGTTTGAGAAATGATAGTACACTATGCCTTTGCTTGCTTCCTGAGTTCTTAAATTTCTTTAAAAACTAATCAACAGTTCTTTGATATGTAAGTAGATTCAACTTGAGAGAAGATTATACTAAGAGCATGCTTTACATAAGAGCTTTTGTAGCAAAGCATTTATGAGACAACTCATATGTCTCAAGATAGAATTTATAACTTAATGTACATAGTTTCTAAGTGTGAAAAACTAATGAATTGACTCACAAACAGAGGACAAACTCTAATGTGAATTGAATGTGGAGCCCATAACAGTTTATCTCTAATAAACATGAAAACATGATAAATAGCATGTCTAGCTGATTCCATACTCTTGTTTGGATTTAAGTGGACAAACATACTTGCAATCAGGACTAGAATCAGGTCACAATTCAACAATCAACTCAATCAGGAAGAAGTTTAGTGTCATAGTATGATCCCATTATATGTGTTTATAAGCATGTACATATTTTTAATTCAATTTTGTTACTTTTAGTTTATTTATTGTGTGTAATCTTTGGACTGTCATGTGCCTTTCATGCTATTTACTTCATAAATTTATGATGAATGCAACACTTTATCATTAATCACAAATTTAGGGGGAGTAGTTAATACATGAAATACATGAAACATAAAAGCTGAATTCAATGATCCAAATTCAAATGAAGGAATTGGAACTTGAGCACTAACTTGGCTAAAGGATACATGAACTTGCACAAAATATAAATCTTCTTGTGCACAATTGTCATGAAAACAAAGTCAACAAGGTCCGATAGCAATAAATGGTTCTATCAGTTGATTAGGACCATACAATCAAAGAAGTTTGAACTTTGCATTTTCAGCATCAGCAGAAGCTACAGTACATTTTCCTGTTCAGTAGATGCTACAGTGCGAAAAAGGAATATGATCATCCATAGATTGGTAACCTACGGATGTAGTAGTATTTAAAAGTATAATAGTTTTATAGACTGGTAATCTATGGAAATTCAAATTATACTTCATCAAAATCAGTTTTTAATTCTAAGTCATCCGTAGATGATCTACGGAAGAACTAAAATCTACGGAAACAATAAAATTGGTAATAAAGATAGGGGGTCCCTCATTTAATAAATGAAATTAATATATCCGAGGTAGTATAAATGATGTTTTTGACTTGTCATTTCTATTCACTTTTTCAAAACATTTTTTTCAACCTAAAAGAAAAATGTTCGTCAAAATCTCTCCCTCCTTTGCTTTTAACATTCAAATTACCTCATCAAAACATCAAACAAACTCATAAACTTGATTTCAGATTCCTGATTTGAAGGTAAAGCATGTCACATTCTTCAATAATGAACTGTTTGTTTCATTGTCACCATTAAAACTGTTCATATTCTCATATCTATAATATTGATTCTAACCTAATCTTCTTAACTCTTATGAACAGATGGCTAATCGGTTTGCTAGAGAGCATAATGTGTGTGCCTTTCTCAATGCCGATGACCCTGTATCAGAAGGATGTCGAGATATCATCCGTTATTTAAGAAGATCTAGGTTGTTTTATGCCCTATCAGCGGAGCCTGTGATTCATCAATCACACATTGTTAATTTCTGGAACCTGGCAAGAATAGAAAAAGAAGGAGAAGATGAGGTGATACATGCAGATATTGGGAATGAACACTTAAGAATTGATGAACAGAGCATTAGGAGGAATCTCAACTTGGGAGATATAGAGATAGGTCATCCGGATGTATTTGAGAATGAATACATTGAAAAGATCTTCTACCTGATGGGCTATGATGGTGATTTTGATAAAGGTGAAATTAAGAATGGGAGATTGTGTAAGCCTTACAGATTCCTATGCCACACTTACCTCAAGTGCATCTCTAACAGGAAATCAGGATTAGACAGATTTTCAAGACACATCTCATCCGGAATCATTGGTATCTTTGAAGGGAGAACTTACAATTACTCAAAGTACATACTGGGATGTTTGTGTGACCATGTTAGTGTTCAAAAACCTGAGAAGATGTTCATGTTTCCAAGGTTTATGCAACTGATCATCAATGGTGAATTGCCTGGGATAGCAAGAGAAGGTGATGTGTTTGTTTAAGCACATCTAGGGAGATCTGTACTGAATAAGATAAGTGGAAAGTATGAAGGAGAAGATATGCCAATGTTTGCACATGTGACAGATGCTAATGCCAACATTCCATCAGAATTGATGTGGGATGATCAGCAAGATGGTCAATCTACTGATGCTGAGCAAGACTTACCTCAACATTCCTCTCCTCAATCTCCCATACGCCACCATCTTCAATCTCCACAAATCCAATCTACAGCCAGTCAACACACCCAACCAATCTCTCTAATTTACCCTCAATCACCCATTCATCAACAACCTCTAACTCCATAAAATCTCTCTCCTGAGAGTACTCATACAGAACCCATCTCAGTTACTCAATCTCAAAACTCAGTACACACTAGTGAGACTGAGTTAGTATCTCAAGCAAGTACCATTCCACTCACAATCACCAGCCCTCAAACCCCTGTCATGTCTAATCAAACTGAACCAATATCTCCAATCATTGATCCTCAACAACAACCTCATCAAGAGAAAACAGATCAAGCAATTGAGTGTATTTCAAGCTCAGCAAGTATAGCTCCTGCTGTAGGCAATGAGGTTGAGATTGCTGGTCAACATCAAGAAGGTGAAGAAGAAGCTAACTATGTTGATGTTATAGCATATCATGAAGATGACCTGGAAGATGACCTAGAAGATGATGATATAGATGTAAGCAAAAGTTATCTGGTTGCTGAGTATAACAAACTTATCATCAAATCAAACAAAAGGTTGGAAAGAATTAGAGAGCTCAAAGGAATGTTAAAAGAAAAGGAGGAGCTGATGAACAAACAAGAATCCAGACTGATCAGATTAAGAGAAGATGCTCAAACCAACAATGAAGTAATTGATGCATTGAATGAGCTGGTTAAAGAACTTAAAGACTCTGTGAAGCATGAGAAGACTAAAAAAGAGAAGCTCATATTGGAAGTTGAACAAGCAAACAACTCTCTCATTGCTCAGTCTATTTTCTTGAAAAGGAAAGATGAGCAAATTGATGAGCTCAAGATGAAAATTTGTGCGCATGAATCGAATGTTGTTCCATCAACAAAAATAAAAAAATCTACTGAAGCTTCAAAGCAAATCATTCAGTACTCAAGAAAGAGGAAGTATTTGGGGTATGTAGAAAAAGAGGTGATTAATGTTGAAGATTCACTAAAAAGATCAAGGCCTACATCTTTAGAGCTCACTCCTTCAGTGGATGTTTCCAATTTAAAGCCTTAGTCTCATCCTAAAACTGAGAGTGATGCTGAATGGGATGAGCTTACTAAAGATGAGTCTCCCAAAGAAGAAAAATAATCAAAGGCTGATGACCTACTGTCCACCAAAGACATATTGGAAGAGAGGCCTGAATCAACTATGTTTATGACCCTGATCAATCATGGGTTTCCATATGACATGGTTGAGAGAATGAACATGACAGAAATGAAGGAAGCACTAAAGGAATTTGAGCTAGCAAGCTTCATGATCCCAGATTGCAATTATGAAACATTCATAGCCTTTCAGACAATTCAAAAAACAAAGAAGGAGCTAGGTCACTCTGACACAACAACTCTGAGCAAATACAATATGACTTGTTGGTTACAAAGTCATAACTACAAGATACATGAGCTGAAAGGAAGATCAGTGGCTGAGCTTAGAAGGATGATGGAGCATGTAGTGAAGGTGGAATTTGAAACTAGAGTAAAATTCAAAACTGAAGCTCCAAATCCTTCCTATGAACATCAATTAAAAACCCCTACTGAACTAGTAACAGTTGAAAGCAAAGATCAACATAAAGGGAAAGATAAATTGATCAAAGAACCAAGAGAGGTGATCCCTGGGAAAGTATGGCCTCTGGGCACAATTGTGAGAGAGATCACTAAAGAAAAATCTTCTTTAATCCAGTTGTTTGATCATATCATTACTCCCACTACTGCTGAAGATAACAGGATTATGGCCTGAAAATATGATCTAGAGTGGGATTGCGCACTTTTCAAGAGAGTATCTAGAAGAGTTGAATACTTCCACTTACTTGAATCAATCTTGTTGTTGCCTCATACTTACATCAAAGACCTTCAAAGTTTGATCATCTCCTACTACCCAATAAGCCCAAGAGGAAGAGATTTCTCTGTATTGGTTGGACAGTTGAAAACAAAATTTAAGGATGATGTACTCAAGGAAGCAAGAAGAGAATATGGGTGTAACACCCGAAATTTCTTCAGAATAAAAAGGAAAGAAAAGTAATTTGAAGAAAATAAAAAAAGGCAAAGTTGAGGGGTGCTTTGTGTAAATAGTACCAAAAAGTCAAAAGTGGGTGTATAAAGAGCATGATCGCCCATGCTCTTTCTGCTACTGCTTTCCAAAGAAGAAAAGAAAAGAAAGAAAGCTGGGTTTTGTGTTTTCTCTCTGTCAAATCATGAAGAAGGAGAAGAATCTTCAAGGTTAGTAGGTTTTTGTGATTAATTGGTTCGGTTTCTGTGAGGTTTCAACCTTAGAAACTGATTTCTATGTGTTCTTGGTGTTTGGTGTTTGTTTTGGCTTGTTCTAGGTGTTTGAACTCTTGTGCACGCAAGTTGGGAGGAGATTCACTTGTTTGCTGCAATGGGTGAGTTCTAGGACCCTAATTCTCTGTTTTTAAACTTCTTTGGGGCTGAAAATGCATTTGAAATGTTTTACAACCGTCGTGTATGTTGACTGCTTATGTATGTGTATGAATTTCTGTGTTTTATGAGGTTGTAAGCTTGTTCTAAGAGTTTAGCATGATAGATCGATGTTAAGAATGTATGAAAATGAGGTTTTAGAACTGGTTATAGCATAAGTCTCATTTACTGATCTGATGGTTCATCCGCATTTACACCGTTATAATTACCTAAGTGTTTTGTTCACCCGCATATTCATTTGTTCAGCCGCATTTGCCTAAATTCAGCCTAAGTGTTCATCAGCATTTCTTTTTATACATGCGCATTTGCTACAGTGTCCAACATTTCTTTTACAACAGAATAATTACCAAGTGTTCATCCGCATTTGCAAGTTGTTCATCCGCATTTGCAAGCTGTTCATCCGCATTAGTTTTGTTCATCCGCATTTGCAAGTTGTTAATCAGCATTGGTTCTGTTCATCCGCATTTCTTTAGGACTTAAGAAATGTTCTGGAATTTTGGAAGATCAGAAATTAGGATTTGACCACGGTTGACTTGATGCTTTTATTTGGTTATCTTATGCATGATGTGGGCTGCCCTTATGTGTCTATTATGATACTATTATGTGACCTTATGTGGTTTGTTCATAATTATGAAGTATTATTAATCAAGTGAAAGATTAATATTAACGAAAAGTGGAACTTAAAGAATGAAAGACTTGCAAGTAAAAATTTACAGGAGGTGCACGACCATGTTGTCGTTAGCTCAACTGTGTACGGTTTAGCTAACCCAAAGGATGTACACAGGGTCAATCTTTAAGATTGAGGGGACCACTGTTGTTGCCCTGGTACTGGTTCCAGCATATGTGCCCCACGGATGGAGTCTATTTATAGATTTCAAGGCCCACTACCAGGTTTATGCGTATTTTATAGGGGTATAGCACTTTGGTCCATATCGACAGTGAAAGATAATAATAATAAGCAAGAAAGAGAATGATGATAATGTAATGGATATGATTTGTATGTATGATGTGTGATCACAACCGAAGGAAAGATAAGATATTTTCTTTAAGAAGTATTTTGTATACAAAGCCATCAAGATATTTTTATGATTTTAAAACTAGAACTCACTCAGTAAAGCTGACTTTTATGCATTTTTAGTTGGCAGGTAATATTGCTGAGGATGGCACTCGGGGAGGCTACTTGGCGGGACAAGGCTGACATCCATTCATGAATAGAACATTGTTGTTTTGTAATGCAAACTAATGATCTTTTGTAACTGTGCCAAACATGTATTACTTAGCAACAACGTTTACGAGTTAATGAATGGCTTTTAAATGTTTAAATTCCGTTGCATCATGATAATGAATTATGAAGTGCTTTATGAATAGTGCTGTGAATGTCCAACTGTGAGGTCTCCGGGAACGGGGCCTTACAAGTTGGTATCAGAGCCAAAGTTTAAGAGAAATGGGTAAATATTTTCAAAAACCTAAACTTAAACTGAAAATGAGACCGAATGGAGGGATGCCAGCCCGAGTAGCTACGTGCCATCAGGTATTTTTTTATTATGATAACCGGTATTATGTGAATGTCCAACTGTGAGGTGCTTTATGAATAGTGCTGTGAATGTCCAACTGTGAGGTCTCCGGGAACGGGGCCTTACAATGGGGAACACAAGAAAAGATACCAAGGGAAAAGAAGATCAAAATCCAACTCCTCTACACTGGTTGATGATGAATTCATAAGGAGGGTTGGATACTCTAACAGAAAAACAGTTGCCATAAAATTCATTGAAGGAAATCAATACACTCTTCCCATAACTGAGTGGGGATATGTGGAGAAGACTAAAGAACTAGTGCAGATGAGAAATGAAGAATAGAAGAAAGCAAGGAGTATAAGATTGTTTGATCCAATTGAAATTAAACTTCTGCATCCAAGCTACACTTCATACCTACATGATAAGTTCTTCCCAAAACTCAAAGATGATCAAGCTCAAAATGACCTATGCCTGTATTTGCATATCATACAAGTCATTGACAAACTGCATGCAAAAGCATACAAAAGAAGAAGATATGAGGCTGGACTGTTAAGAGGAGCTAACATCAAGGAAGTATCTGAACTGAGGATGTCAGAACAAGATTAGCTAGAAATAGTCAATAATCAGAGTGTTGTGGAAACTCTCACTACAGAAGAAGACATTTTAGGATTGAGCTTTGAGACACTACAAATGATATGCAGAATGGAGATCAAGTACAAGTACGATGATCAAAAGGATGCAGTGTCATATTTCAACAAGAAAATGGTGTCAATAGTCAAAGAGCTTTCAGTTTTGAAGACCTAATTACAAGTGTCTAAGCCTAAGGGGGAGTATTGTTAGATCTTGCAATAATAGGTCTAGATCATTTTGTATAGGCTTAGAACTTTAATCAATACATGTAATGAATATTTGTAATTCATTATGTATATATATAGGTTAACGCATATGTGCGTTGATTTATGTGTATGATTACACGTACAAACATTATTCTTGGTCAATTTCTGAAATTGACTAAGTGTAAGAAACATCTACGGATGAACATTTTTGTTCTTCTGTAGATATCTTTCTTACAAGACATTCATCAGAAGATCTTCTACGGATGAATATAGGTATTCACTGATGAACACCACATGAACAAAGTAACTGCGTAAGATCAAGTAGCTGCGGAAGCACAAAATAACTACGGAAGATCAAGTAGCTGTGGAAGAACAAAGTAACTATAGAAGAACCAGACAAATCATACAAGTGTTTCTAGTCAACAAGTTAACATGTCAATCACAGACTCCAAGAGATACACTGTTTCCTTAACAGAAACTCGCGTGTCTATAAATATGAGTCCTAGGTTTCACATCAAATATACAGAAAGAAACGGCGACAAAAATACCATCACATCATTTCACACGATCAACACAAACCCTAGCAGCCGTCACATCAACTCACCAAATATCATAAACACTATCATAGCATAGAATTTTGTTAGCAATTATTATTTAATTCTTTGTAATCATTAATCAGTTTTAATGAATTACGTTGATTCAAAACATTATTCTTTGCATATTGTTGATATCGTTTGATTATTTATTGTTTATTTTCTCTGGCATCAATATTTATTTGTTAATCAATTAAACAACGATTAATGGTAATTCCTCAATCATTAATTCGAAACCAATCTAACACTGGTAATTCTTGATTGTGATCCTTGGATTCACAACTTGTTACATATGGATCTGTTTGGCCCCACCAGTGTAATGAGTTTAGGAAGGACCTTATACTGTTTGGTGATCACAAATGATTTCACAAGATTCACTTGGGTGTTTTTCCTTGGAACTAAGGATGAAACTCTTGAAATTTTAAAGAATTTCATTCCGAAAATTGAGAATTTGTGATGAAAAGGGTATTTCAAGACAATACAGTGCTCCCAGGACTCCTTAGCAAAATGGTGTTGCTGAGAGGAGAAACACGACACTTATTGAAGCTGCAAAAACCATGTTGTCTGACTCTAAACTGCCCATCACCATCTGGGCAGAGGCTGTCAACACAAGATTTGAACTGAGAAGACCAAACAAGATGACTACTTCAGCTCCAGTGGTGACTAACCCTACAATTGAAGCTCCCATCAGTACTAGCATGACAAATACTACTGATTCAAATGAATTGCCTTCGAATTCCAGCTCAAAGGCTCAGAATTTAGGAGAAGGAACTTCAAATGCAGGAGGAGGAATTGGAGGTGGTGACAGTGACCAAGAATTTCTTGATGCTGACAACCACTCCATTGAAGACAACATGAAGGATATAACACACTCATTGGATCAAGTTTCTCTTGATAAGTGTGCTAATGTGGTTGGGGACTCTTCTTTGCCAGATCAAAATTTCTCTAATTGAGATCTATCTAACCAACTTACTGTGATTCCTCAACTTAAGATCCATAAGTCTCATCCCACCACCAACATCATTGGAAATGTTGTCTCAGGGGTGAGAACAAGAGGACAAACTCATGATAGCCATGTTTGTCTACATTCTTGTTTCTTATCCCAGTTTGAGCCTAAGAAAGTTGATGAGGCTTTAAAGGATGGAAGCTGGATTGAAGCAATGCAAGAAGAGTTTCTTCAAATCAAAAGATAGAAGGTTTGGAACTTGTGCCCTCTTCCTCAAGGGAAGTCTATCATAGGTACTAAATGGGTATTCAAGAACAAGAAAGATGATAGAGGGATTATCATCAAGAACAAGGCTAGACTGGTTGTCCAAGGATACCCACAAGAAGAAGGAATTGATTATACTGATGTCTTTGCTCCGGTAGCAAGACTTGAAGCTGTAAAGATATTCCTGGCTTATGTTGCATCAAGGATTTCAAGGTCTACCAGCTTGATGTGAAGTGTGCCTTTCTCTAAGGGGTGATTGATGAAGAAGTTTATATTAAACAACTACCTGGCTTTGTAGACCCAGATCATCCTAACTATGTCTGCAAGCTTGATAAAGCCCTTTATGCTCCAAGAAAATGGTATGAGACACTTCAACATACCTCTGTCAACATGGATAGAAAAAAGGTACTATTGATGGGACTCTCTTCATCAAAGAAACAGGAAATGACACATTGCTAGTTCAGATATATGTAGATGACATCATCTTTGGTTCAACTAATCCAAAGCTCTGTAAAGACTTTGAGATGCTAATGAAGAATAGATTTGAAATGAGTGCCACGGGGGAACTCAATTTCTTTCTAGGAATTCAAGTGAAGCAGGTTGAAGATGGCATCTTCATCAGTCAGTCAAAGTATGTACAGGACATACTTACAAGATTCAAGATGACTGACTGTAAGGTTGCAAAGACACCCATAGCCAGAAACCACTCCCTTGGTCCTGATCTTGAGGGGAGTGTGTAGATGAACATCTCTACAGGGCTATGATTGGGTCTCTTATGTATCTTACCGCTAGCAGGCCTGATATTATGTTTTCCACATGCATATGTGCAAGATATCAAGCCAACCCCAAGATTTCACACCTAAACACCGTCAAAAGGATTCTTAGATATCTCAAAGGTGCTCCAAATCTAGGCCTTTGGTATCCAAAGAATTCAGACTTTAATATGTATGCTTATACATATAGTGATTATGGTGGCTACAACATGACTGCTACAACATGACTGCAAAGTCCACATCTGGGGGGTGTCAGTTCCTGGATGGAAGGATAGTCTCTTGGCAATGCAAGAAGCAATCCTGTGTGTCTGCATCAACTGCTGAAGCTGAATATATTGCTGTTGCCAACTGCTGTGCTCAAGTGCTTTAGATTCAAAATCAGATGCTAGACTATGGGTCCAATTTCAAAGAGACTCCCATCCACATAGACAACAACAGTGCTATCTCTATTACAGAGAATCCTGTGCAGCACTCAAGGACTAAACACATCAACATCAGGTATCATCTGATTAAGGATAATTTTGAAAAGGGGTTGATAAAACTAATCAAAGTTAACACAAGTGAACAATATGCTGATTTGTTCACAAAAGCTTTTGATGAACAAAGATTTAAGTATCTTGTATCAGCTATTGGGATGATTAACTTTGAATAAATTTTTCTTAATAACTTAATCAATTTTATTTCCTAAAAATTGTGTGTCCTAGGTTGTCTATTAGATCACTTCATAAGCCCAGTTCTCTTTCGAAGAAAAACAAACTTTTAAAATGATATCTCTTAGAATGATGAAAATTTACCTTCCTAAGAAGCAAAAGTTGCCTTCGGAAGAAAATTTATGTCTTTAAATCGTTTAACAGCTTATCTGAGATTTACCTTCGGAAGAAATTCTTAAAGTATCTTCTAAAGCTTAAATTTTGGTATAAGTACTTAAATGGATTTTAGGAACAAATTTCTTCCGAAAGCAATTTAGTCTTGGAAGACTCATTTATTTCTTCCGAAGCCAAAATTTTCAAAACTCTTTGAAATATCTTCCGAAGCAAAATTGCATTCGGAAGCTTTGCTTGCAAAGCTTCCGAAACCAAAATTGCCTTCGGAAGCTTTTACTACTTCCAAGAAAATTAACTTTTTGGGCGCCTTTTTCAGAAGTAGGACCCACTTGCGACTTTCAAAGTTTATCTTTATGTCATAACTTTGTCTCAAATCTAGAGTATATCTTTCCAAACGGTTCTATTTCATCTCTCCACTCTCATTGTTCCTTACGCTAAAATTACCCCCAATTTCATCTTCTTCTTCCTTCCTTCACTACAAAGCTTCTTCAAACAGCCAATCTTGATAGTCGTAATGACCCGGATTTCACCATGCACCTACACAGGAAACATAATCAATTTGCCCTATTAAACTCTAAGAAGGACCCAAGCTTCTTAGAGGTTTGTAGATATCTTTCTTTGTCTCACTACTTCACCTCCCTTACAATCGATCCTCCTCTCTATGAGGATCAGTTACTTGAGTTCTAGGGTACCTGTCAAGAGGTCACCATGGACGGGGAGAAGGCACTGTCTGCCACAGTGCAGGGGAGGACGGTTTTCATCACTCCAGCCATTATAAACACCCACTTGCAGCTGGATGATGAAGCAGGTGAGCTGTCCTTTCCAAAAGCTGCTATCAACCAATCCTTTGAGCAGATGGGATATGAAGGTGACTTTTCAGTCAAGACCTTCAGGAAGGGGAAGGTCTCATTCTAATGGAAATACCTCCTCCATGTTGTCATCCATAGCTTATCCACCAAACATGGAGGATGGGACCAGATTCCAGAAGACCTCCCCTTCATTGTCCATTGGATGGTTCAATGGGTCAAATTCAGGTACTCTCAGTTTGTATTTACAAATTTACTAGCGAATTTGGATTCCTTAGAATACTACATGTTCCTCTGGTATGTTTAACACATTCTCAACTATGAATTGGGACCACAGTTGAGGGGAACAGGTAATGTTCTTAAACTTGCACACATTAGGCATGGCATTTTCAAGATATTGAAAAAGTCAACTGTTAGGTTCTCAGGGGTAGAAACATCCCTTGTCCCGAAAATATTTGAGCTCATTGCTCAGGGTGACATCCTAGCAGCCCCATCTAGTGATGAACCAACACCCTTCAACTCTCAACCACCATCAAGGCCAACAATTATCCTCACCTACACTAGAAAATCCAAACGAACCCCTGCACTTGCTATTGAGCATGTGTAGGCCCCCATATCACAACTCACACAGGAGGAAGTGGACACTCGAGCTCCCACTTCTCCTGAGGAGCAAACCACTCCCTTTCTTCAAAAGATTAGTGATGAGGTTCCTTATGCTCAACCTGATGAGCTCAAAACTCCACAAACATCCTTAAGCCATCACTCTGAGTCTCAACACTATAGTGATCAACCTTCAGGGGAAAGCTACCATCCCCAGCCTCTTGATCTTAACCAACCCATTCCCAGCTTTGACTTCTACTCTGATGAAGATTTAGGATTCAGTGAGTACCATGAATCTCTCCTTTCTACCCACACTCAAAGGGAGATGAGTACTCCTGCTTCACCCATGTCTAGCCCACATCAGACACCCTAAACTGAGGTGGATCTTCCTATGATTGTCCAGGAGACCCATGTGAAAGAGGCTCTCACTGTTGCCGGTGATTACATCTTTAAGTTCTCAACCACGGCAACCCAGCCTCTTGACATTATCATGGGGCAGGGGAAATCCAACAGCCAAGAACCCCATGCTGGTGGTGTGGGAGTGGACCTCGGTTCACCTCCTTCATCCCACAATGATTCTTCAACTGAAGATGAGGGGAGTCTGAAACTCAGGGTGCACCAACTCAAAGACATCTGCATCCAACTGGTTTCAAAGATTGCTCACCTTGAATCACGGTGACTATCTTACAAAGGAGGGTCCATGACCAGCAACTTGAGATCACCGATCTCAAGGGCCAGTTAGCTGAGAGACCCATAGGACAAACTCATCCAGGTCCACAAGAACCTGTGGATGTTATGGATCACTTCCCCAGCTCACCTATGCATGAGGGTGAAGCTACCAAAAAGGGGGAGGAAGTTCTGAAAGCCACAGAACCTGGGAGTTCTTCGTCAAGTATGGACATACAGGACTCACCATCCTATCTTGCAGTTTTCCATGCTCAGCAACCTTCTCAAGATAGAGATCTCGACTTGCAAATTCAACATCTGTTTAATGAAGGGATACCAAGAGCAATGTCTGCCCCTTCTGAGAACCCAATCTTGGGTTGGGGGTACGACAGTGATAGGAAAGCTCTTGTACTCTCTAGAGCTCAGGGTCAACTAGAAATCTTAAACATTTCAAACCTGAGTTTCTATGAGGGTATAAATCTGGTAGACTCAAGAATCCATGAGGGCATAAATCTCTCCATAACCATCTTTAAACACTCTTGCCTCAAGAATCCACTTAAATCAATCAAAATGACAACTGTCAACTCACAGAATCCTTTATTGAGTATAAACACAAGGATAAGAGTTGTAAAGGACAAACTAACTACTCGTATTCACTCAATAAGAATCTAGAATCAAATTACACTTACCGAATTAAACTAATGAAACGTCAAACAGGAAACACAATGTGTGATCGATAAAAAAGAAGTCAAATCAAGTTAACTCGTCCTAGTATGTAATATTTCCTTGTATTTCAATAAAAAAATGCAACTACGGATAGCTGCATTAAAGTATTCATGAAAGATTAACAAAAAACATGGGAAAAGAAATACGTAAAAAAAGACATTAAACAACAATAGTTCTTGCAGAGATGATTATTTGCTTTCCCTAATAACCTTCAATGCTACAGAGTTTTGATCCTCAAACCTTGTCAACACACTCGAAGCCTAGTTTCATCAAATCCCGTCATAATGATGACTAAAATCACACTAATCAATCACAAATGGAACATAGGATGTACTGTTTAAAACGAACGCAACACGAATACGAAACCATACAAATGACCATTGAAAATCGATACACACCTTCCTAAAACTAAACAAGAACTCTCCATAACCATCTTTGAACACACTTGCCTCAAGAATCCACTTAAATCAATCAAAATGACAATTGTCGATTCACGAAATCCTTTATTGAGTATAAACGCAAGGATAAGAGTTGTAAAGTACAAACTAACTCTCATATTCACTCAATAAGAATCTATAAAATTACACTTAACAAATGAAACTAATGAAACATCAAACTGGAAAAGCAATGTGTGATAGATAAAAAAGAAGTCAAATCAAGTTAACTCTTCCTAGTATGTAATATTTCCTTGTATTTCAATAATAAAATGCAACCACGGATAGGTGCATTAAAGTATTTATGAAAGATTAACAAAATACATGGGAAAAGAAAAACGTACAAAAAGACATTAAACAACAATAGTTCTCGCAGAGATAGTTATTTTCTTTCCCTAATAACCTTTAATGCTATGGAGTTTTGATCCTCAAACATTGTCAACACACTCAAAGCCTAATTTTAACAAATCCCTTCATAATGACGACTAAAATCACACTAATCAATCATAAATGGAATATAGGATCTACCATTTAAATCGGATGCAACACGAATAGGAAACCATACAAATGACCATTGAAAATCGATACACACCTTCCCAAAACTAAACAAGAACTCTCCATAACCATCTTTGAACACTCTTGCCTCAAGAATCCACTTAAATCAATCAAAATGACAATTGTCGATTCATAAAATCCTTTATTGAGCATAAATGAAAGGATAAGGGTTGCAAAGGAAAAACTAACTACTCGTATTCACTCAATAAGAATCAAGAATCAAATTAAACTTACCGAATGAAACTTATGAAACGTCAAACAGGAAACGCAATGTGTGACCGACAAAAAAGAAGTTAAATCAAGTTTACTCGTCCTAGTATGTAATATTTCCTTGTATTTCAATAAAAAAAAATGCAACTACGGATAGGTGCATTAAAGTATTCATGAAAGATTAACAAAATACATGGGAAAAAAAACGTACAAAAAGACATTAAACAACAATAGTTCTCGCAGAGATAGTTATTTTCTTTCCCTGATAACCTTCAACGCTATGGAGTTTTAATCCTCAAACCTTGTCCACACACTCGAAGTCTAATTTCATCAAATCCCGTTATAACGATGACTAAAATCACACTAATCAATCACAAATGGAAAATAGGATCTAATGTTTAAACCGAAAGCAACACGAACACAAAACCATACAAATGACCGTAGAAAATCGATACACTCCTTTCCAAAACTAAACAAGAACTCTCCATAACTATCTTTAAGCACTCTTGCCTCAAGAATCCACTTAAATCAATCAAAATGACAACTGTCGACTCATGGAATCCTGTATTGAGTATAAACGCAATCATAAGAGTTGTAAAGGACGAACTAGCTACTCGTATTCACTCAATAAGAATCTAGAATCAAATTACACTTACCGAATGAACCTAATGAAACGTCAAACAGGAAACAGAATGTGTGATTGATAAAAAAGAAGTCAAATAAGTTAACTCGTTCTAGTACGTAATATTTCCTTGTATTTCAATAAAAAATACAACTACAGATAGGTGCATTAAAGTATTCATGAAAGATTAACAAAATACATGGGAAAAGAAATACGTACAAAAAGACATTAAACAACAATATTTCTCGTAGAGATAGTTATTTGCTTTCCCTAATAACCTTCAATGCTAGGGAGTTTTGATCCTCAAACCTTGTCAACACACTCGAAGCCTAATTTTATCAAATCCCATCATAATGATGACTAAAATCACACTAATCAATCACAAATGGAACATAGGATCTACTGTTTAAACCGAATGCAATATGAACACGAAACCATACAAATGACCATGGAAAATCGAAACACACCTTCCCAAAACTAAACAAGAACATTCCATAACCATCTTTGAACACTCTTGCCTCAAGAATCCACTTAAATCAATCAAAATGACAACTGTCGACTCACGAAATCCTTTATTGAGTATAAATGCATAGATAAGAGTTGTAAAGGACAAACTAACTACTCGTATTCACTCAATAAGAATTTAGAATCAAATTACACTTACCGAATTAAACTAATGAAACGTCAAACAAGAAACGCATTGTGTGATCGATAAAAAAGATGTCAAATCAAGTTAACTCGTCCTAGTATGTAATATTTCCTTATATTTAAATAATAAAATGCAACTACGGATAGGTGCATTAAACTATTCATGAAAGATTAACAAAATACATGGGAAAATAAATACGTACAAAAAGACATTAAACAACAATAGTTCTAGTAGAGATAGTTATTTGCTTTCCCTAATAACCTTCAATGCTAAGGCTTTTAATCCTCAAACCTTGTCAACACACTCGAAGCCTAATTTCATCAAATCCCATCATAATGATGACTAAAATCACACTAATCCATCACAAATGGAACATAGGATCTACTGTTTAAACCGAATGCAATACGAACCCGAAACCATACAAATGACCATTGAAAATCGATACACACCTTCCCAAAACTAAACAATAACTCTCCATAACCATCTTTGAACACTCTTGCCTCAAGAATCCACTTAAATCAATTAGTTTAGGGGCGTCACAAATAGTTTAGCAAAGAACCTATGGCCTTCTAGCTCCATGTCACAATCTTCTATCATATCAGAAATTCTGGTAGACTTAGCAATAGCAGTTTCTACTTCAAAGGGCTCATCAATACTCCTACTACCAACAGGCAACTTAGCACAGAAAGCAGCAGAAATGAAACTCCTACTAGCACCAGAATCGAATAATACAGAGGAATTAGTTTGGTTTACTAGAAACATACCTGACACGATGTCAGGGTCCACTCTGGCCTCCTTCCGGGTCATCGTGAAGGCTCTAGCACTTGCCCTCTGTTCTCCATCCTCCGTCCGCTTCTTCGCTTCAGAACTCTCGGCCCTCCGCTTCTTGCAATCACTGCTTAAATGGCCCTCTTCACCACAATTATAGCACTTCATCACCCCACAATCCTTCGCCACATGACCGATCCTCCCACACTTGAAGCACACTCTCGATCCCCATTTACACTCTCCAGTGTGCTCCTTCCCATATTTGTCACACTTCTTCATTCCCGTGCTTGATGACGCCGCCCTTCGGTCATCCATTCTCATCCTCTTGTTGTTTGGAGTGAAACCACCACGTCCAAACCGTTTCCCTTTCTAGTTCTTATCACCACCACCCGTCTTGCTCACCTCAACCACAACCACTTCCCTCTCATCATAGAGTCTTCTTACCAGATCCACTGTCGACCTAAAGGTACTCGGTCGAGCAACAATCAGGTGTCTGCGGATAATTACTGGCAATTCTTGGATATACCTCTTGATCTTCCGTGATGCTGGTGTTACCTGATTAGGCACCAGTCTCGTCATTTCACTGAACTTGGTGGTGTATTCCTGGTGGGTCATGGTTCCCGCCTCAAGCTGTAGGAACTCTCTTTCTATCTTGTCGAGCTCTCGGTGAGGATAGAACTCCTCGATGACCATTTTCTTCAACTCTCCCCACCTCATCCTCCTGATTGCCGTGCTGCCCTCGGCTTGGACAATATTGTCCCACCAACACAGAGCCAAGTCAACGAACGAGTGAGTGGCGAACTTCACCTTTGGTCCTCCTTGCACTCATTAATCTCTAACACCGCCTCCATCTCTCTTACCCAGCAGTGAGCAGCGGCAGCATTACCGTTGCCATCAAAAGTTAGGGTTTTGCATCGTTGGAATGCCCCGTAACCGCACCCCTTCGTGGTTTCCCATACTTCCACCTCTTCCTCATCACTGAAGGCCGCCATCCCAGCGTTCAGTTCCTCCTCTTCATCATGACCCCTCTCATTCCCCTTTCTCCCAGCCATAGTCCTTCTCTCCTTTTCCTTCTCCTTTCTCATCTTCCCTCATAGCCTGGATGACTTCACCGAGGCCCTTAGATTAGCACTCTCATCACCGCCCTCCAGATGATGAAGCCCAGGCTCAGCAGGAGCCGTCCCTGCAGTCCTTGTCTTATGCCTTGTGGCACGTGGCCTAGCACCACGACCACCTCGTACTCCTCCTCTAGAAGCTTTTGACGGATACCACCAACCATCCTCTAATCACTATAATATTCAAATACTAACACGGTCATTCAAGGTAATAGCTCAGTTTATGTTAAGTATAGTAAGTCCCTAATTACAGTGGCCAGTTGTGATTAGCCACTTACTTTACTCTTCATTCCCCGAGCATTTCCTATCCTGACTACATCAGTATTCAAATATACTAAAAGCACATAAATTAGATAGCACACGCACATAATACCGGTTAACATTTAAAAAAAGATATACCTGATGGCACGTAGCTACTCGGGCTGGCAACCCTCAATTCGGTCCCATTCTTAGTTTAAGGTTAGGTTTTTGAAAATATTTATCCATTTCTCTTAAACTTTGGCATTGATACCAACTTGTAAGGTGCTCTTCCTGGAGACCTCACAGTTGGTCAATCATAGCATTATACATTTCATAAGATTAAGCAGCATATTAAGTTAACAAAAACCATTCATTTCACTAATAATTACTGTTGCTAAGCAATACATCATTGTTTCTTAAGTTACAAAATGCATAAAAGGCAGCATTGCTTAGTGAGTTCTAGTTTTAAAATATTAAAATACCTTGTGTATATATATGAAAATATATTTTCTTTGAATTACTTCCATTTCATAAAATTCATTACTTTCGTACGTGTTCACACGTTATACATACAACAAGATAATATTCATTATTATCTTTCATCATTCTTCACTTCCATTTCGTTATTACCTTTCACTTTCTACCAGACCAATGTGCAATACCTAAACATTGTGCACGAAGTGGGTACTGGGTCGGAGTCTAAAATAGACCCCTAACATTGTGCACGAAGCCTGACCCAGTACCAGGGCATGCCATAAGGGTCCTGTCAATCTCAAAGATTGACCCAGTGTGCATCCTTCGGGCTTGCTAAACTGCACATAGTGGAGCTAGTGATAACATGGTCATGCTCCTCTATTCCATTGCTTGCAAGACTTTCATTCATTCATTATGTTCCACTTTTATTATCATTAATCTTCCACTATTTACGATAACACTTTACGTATACGAGCATAAACACACCACGTAAAGCCACGCAATAAATACATAATATGGAACACAAGAACAGGCCATAAACAAGCATAATATGAAAAAACATAACCACCAAAACATCCCAGGGATAAGTCTTAAAATTTCTACTTCCCAAAATTTCAGAAAATTTCTAAGTGTTCTAGGCGCATGAGCACTATGTAGGCCCATGAGCACTATGCGGGCGCACCAACACTTATGCGCATGAGAAACTTAGGCGCATGAGCACTATGCGGGCGCACCAACACTTAGGCGCATGAGCACTATGCGGGCGCACCAACAATTAGGCGCATGAGAAACTTAGGTGCATTAGCACTATGAGGGCGCACCAACACTTAGGCGCATGAGGAATTCTAGGCGCATGAAGACTATTTGGGTGCATGAACTACACTTAGTCATTCGGTTAGTAGGCGCATGAGGTACTGTTTTGGTGCATGGGAACTATTGGGGCTCATGACCAACAGTTATGCATTTTTCAGGCTTATTTTCAAACCCAATCTGCATTCTAACCTATTCTTAACATATATCTATCATTCTAAGCATCAACAACACATATACAACCACAAAACACAAGCATACATACACCATACATACAGATACATATATAACAGTTGTACGACACTTTTAAACATGCATTTTCAGCCCCAAGACGTTTAAAACACATAAAAACCGGGGTCTAGAACTCACCTATATAGCTAACAAGTAAAACTCCTCCAAACATGAGTGCACAAGAGTTCAAACACCTAAAAACACACCAAAATAAACAACCAAACACATAGAACACATAAAAATCAGTTTTAAGGATGAAAACCCAACAAAACCGAACCAAGAACACATAAAACACTCACCAATATGCGAATTTCAGCCTCTTCTTCTTAAATAACCGGGAGAAAATCATATCTCTTTCTTCTTCTTGTTCCCGAACGAAAAGCAGAAAGCAGATGTGAATGCATGGGCGGCCATACTCTTTTATATAATAAAATATTGAGTTTTGTACTCTTTTACACTTTGGCCCCCTCCACTTTGGCTCCTTTTCCTTTCTTTCAAGATACTTTTTATTTTCCTTCTTATTGCTTTCTTCTCTTTAACTTGACAAAAATTTTGGGTGTTACATCAACACATTGGAAGCCTAATTTCATCAAATCCCGTCATAATGATGACTAAAATCACACTAATCAATCACAAATGGAACATAGGATCTACTGTTTAAACCGAATGCAACACGAACACGAAACCATACAAATGACCATTGAAAATCGATACACACCTTCCCAAAACTAAACAAGAACTCTCCATAACCATATTTGAACACTCTTGCCTCAAGAATCCACTTAAATCAATCAAAAATGACAATTGTCGATTCACAAAAACTTTATTGAGTATAAACGCAAGGATAAGAGTTGTAAAGTACAAAGTAACTCTCGTATTCACTCAATAAGAATCTAGAATCAAATTACACTTATCGAATGAAACTAATGAAACGTCAAACAGGAAACGCAATGTGTTATCAATAAAAAAGAAGTCAAATCAAGTTAACTCGTCCTCGTATGTAATATTTCCATGTATTTAATAAAAAATGCAACTACGGATAGGTCCATTAAAGTATTCATGAAAGATTAACAAAATACATGGGAAAAGAAATACGTACAAAACGAAATTAAATAACAATAGTTCTCGCAGAGATAGTTATTTGCTTTCCATAATAACCTTCAATGCTATGGAGTTTTGATCCTCAAACCTTGTCAACACACTCGAAGCCTAATTTCATCAAATCCCATCATAATGATGACTAAAGTCACACTAATCAATCACAAATGGAACATAGGATCTATTGTTTAAACCGAATGCAATACGAACACGAAACCATACAAATGACATTGAAAATCGATACACACCTTCCCAAAACTAAACAAGAACTCTCCATAACCATCTTTGAACACTCGCCTCAAGAATCCACTTAAATCAATCAAAATGACAACTTTCGACTCACGGAATCCTTTATTGAGTATAAACGCAAGGATAAGAGTTGTAAAGGACAAACTAACTACTCGTATTCACTCAATAAGATCTAGAATCAAATTACACTTACCGAATGAAACTAATGAAACGTCAAACAAGAAACGCATTGTATGATCGATAAAAAAGAAGTCAAATCAAGTTAACTCTTCCTTGTATGTAATATTTCCTTGTATTTCAACAAAAAAATACAACTACAGATAGGTGCATTAAAGTATTCATGAAAGACAAACAAAATACATGGGAAAACAAATACGTACAAAAAGACATTAAACAACAATAGTTCTGGCAGAGATAGTTATTCGCTTTCCCTAATAACCTTCAATGCTAGGGAGTTTTGATCCTCAAACCTTGTCAACACACTCGAAGCCTAATTTAATCAAATCCCATCATAATGATGACTAAAATCACACTACTCAATCACAAATGGAACATAGGATCTATTGTTTAAACCGAATGCAATACGAACACGAAACCATACAAATGACATTGAAAATCGATACACACCTTCCCAAAACTAAACAAGAACTCTCCATAACCATCTTTGAACACTCTTGCCTCAAGAATCCACTTAAATCAATCAAAATGACAACTGTCGACTCACGGAATCCTTTATTGAGTATAAATGCAAGGATAAGAGTTGTAAAGGACAAACTAACTACTCGTATTCACTCAATAAGAATCTAGAATCAAATTACACTTACCGAATGAAACTAATGATACGTCAAACGGGAAACGCAAAGTGTGATCGATAAAAAAGAAGTCAAATCAAGTTAACTCGTCCTAGTATGTAATATTACCTTGTATTTTAATTAAAAAATACAACTATGGATAGGTGCATAAAAGAATTCATGAAAGATTAACAAAATACATGAGAAAAGAAATACGTAAAAAAAGACATTAAAAAACAATAGTTCTCGCAGAGATAGTTATTTTCTTTCCCTAATAACCTTCAATGCTATGGAGTTTTGATCCTCAAACCTTGTAAACACACTCGAAGCCTAGTTTCATCAAATCCCGTCATAGTGATGACTAAAATCACACCAATGAATCACAAATGGAACATAGGATCTACAGTTTAAACCGAATGCAACACGAACACGAAACCATACAAATGGCCATTGAAAATCGATACACACCTTCCTAAAACTAAACAAGAACTCTCCATAACCATCTTTGAACACTCTTGCCTCAAGAATTCACTTAAATCAATCAAAACGACAAATGTCGACTCACGGAATCCTTTATTGAGTATAAACGCAAGGATAAGAGTTGTAAAGGACAAACTAACTACTTGTATTCACTCAATAAGAATCTAGAATCAAATTACACTTACCGAATGAAACTAATGATACGTCAAACAGGAAACGCAATGTGTGATCGATAAAAAAGAAGTCAAATCAAGTTAACTCGTCCTAGTATGTAATATTTCCTTGTATTTCATTAACAAAAATGCAACTATGGATATGTGCATTAAAGTATTCATGAAAGATTAACAACATACATGGGAAAAGAAATATATATAAGAAAACATTAAACAACAGTTGTTCTAGCATGGATAGTTTTTTTCTTTCGCTAACTAGCTTCAATGATATTGAGTTTTGATCCTCATACCTTTTCAACAAACTAGAATCCTAATTTCATCAAATCCCGTTATAATAGTCACTAAACTCACACTAATCAATCACAAATAGAACATATGATCTACTTGTTAAACCAAATGCAACATGAACATGAAACAATACAAATGACCATAAAAAATCGATACACTTTTTCCCAAAAGTAAACATGAACTCTCCATAACCATCTTTGAAGACTATTGCCTCAAGAATCCACTTAAATCAATCAAAATCACAATTGTCGATTCACGGAATCCTTTATTGAGCATAAACGCAAGGATAAGAGTTGTAAAGGACAAACTAACTACTCGTATTCACTCAATAAGAATCTAGAATCAAATTACACTTACCGAATGAAACTAATGAAACGTCAAATAGGAAACGCAATGTGTGATCGATAAAAAAAAAGTCAAATCAAGTTAACTCGTCCTAGTATGTAATATTTCCTTGTATTTTAATAAAAAAAATGCAACTACGGATAGGTGCATAAAAGTATTCATGAAAGATTAACAAAATACATGGGAAAAGAAATACGTACAAAAAGACATTAAACAACAATAGTTCTCGCAGAGATAGTTATTTGCTTTACCTAATAACCAAAATGCTATGGAGTTTTGATCCTCAAACCTTGTCAACATACTGGAAGCCTAATTTCATCAAATCCCATCATAATGAAGACTAAAATCACACTAATCAATCACAAATGGAACATAGGATCTACTTTTTAAACCGAATGCAACACGAACACGAAACCATACAAATGACCATTCAAAATCGATACACACCTTCCCAAAACTAAACAAGAACTCTCCATAACCATCTTTGAACACTCTTGCCTAAAGAATCCACTTAAATCAAACAAAATGACAACTGTCGACTCACGGAATCCTTTATTGAGTATAAACGCAAGGATAAGAGTTGTAAAGGACAAACGAACTACTTGTATTCACTCAATAAGAATCTAGAATCAAATTACACTTACCGAATGAAACTAATGATACGTCAAACAGGAAACGCAATGTGTGATCGATAAAAAAGAAGTCAAATCAAGTTAACTCGTCCTAGTATGTAATATTGCCTTGTATTTTAATTAAACAATACAACTATGGATAGGTGCATAAAAGTATTCATGAAAGATTAACGAAATACATGGGAAAAGAAATACGTACAAAAAGACATTAAACAATAATAGTTCTCGCAGAGATAGTAATTTTCTTTCCCTAATAACCTTCAATGCTATGGAGTTTTGATCCTCAATCCTTGTCAACACACTCGAAGCCTAGTTTCATCAAATCCCGTCATAATGATGACTAAAATCACACTAATGAATCACAAATGGAACATAGGATTTACAGTTTAAACCGAATGCAACACGAACACGAAACCATACAAATGGCCATTGAAAATCGATACACACCTTCCTAAAACTAAACAAGAACTCTCCATAACCATCTTTGAACACTCTTGCCTCAAGAATTCACTTAAATCAATCAAAACGACAATTGTCGACTCACGGAATCCTTAATTGAGTATAAACACAAGGATAAGAGTTGTAAAGGACAAACTAACTACTAGTATTCACTTAATTAGAATCTAGAATCAAATTACACTTACCGAATGAAACTAATGAAACGTCAAACTAGAAATGCATTGTGTGATCGATAAAAAAGGAGTCAAATCAAGTTAACTCATCCTAGTATCTAATATTTCCCTGTATTTCATTAATAAAAATGAAACTACGGATATGTGCATTAAAGTATTCATGAAAGATTAACAACATACATGGGAAAAGAAATATATACAAGAAAACATTAAACAACAGTTGTTCTCGCATGGATAGTTTTTTTCTTTCGCTAACTAGCTTCAATGCTATTGAGTTTTGATCCTCATACCTTTTCAACAAACTCGAATCCTAATTTCATCAAATCCCGTTATAATAGTCACTAAACTCACACTAATCAATCACAAATGGAACATATCATCTACTTGTTAAACCAAATGCAACATGAACAAGAAACAATACAAATGACCATAAAAAATCGATAAATTTTTTCCCAAAACTAAACAAGAACTCTCCATAACCATCTTTGAACACTGTTGTCTCAAGAATCCACTTAAATCAATCAAAATCACAATTGTCGATTCACGAAATCCTTTATTGAGCATAAACGCAAGGATAAGAGTTGTAAAGGACAAACTAACTACTCGTATTCACTCAATAAGAATCTAGAATCAAATTACACTTACCGAATGAAACTGATGAAACTTCAAACAGAAAACGCAATGTGTGATCGATAAAAAGAAGTCAAATAAAGTTAACTCATCCTAGTATGTAATATTTCTTTGTATTTCAATAAAAAAATGCAACTACGGATAGGTGCATTAAAGTATTCATGAAAGATTAACAAAATATATGGGAAAAGAAATACGTACGAAAAGAAATTAAACAACACTAGTTCTCGCAGAGATAGTTATTTGCTTTTCCTAATAACATTCAATGCTATGGAGTTTTGATTGTCAAACTTTATCAACACACTCGAAGCCTAATTTCATCAAATCCCGTCATAATGATGACTAAAATCACACTAATCAATCACAAATAGAACATAGGATCTACTGTTTAAACCGAATGCAACACGAACATGAAACTATACAAATGAAAATTGAAAATCGATACACACCTTCCCAAAACTAAACAAGAACTCTCCATAACCATCTTTGAACACTCTTGCCTCAAGAATCCACTTAAATCCATCAAAATGAAAATTGTCGATTCACGGAATCCTTTATTGAGCATAAACGCAAGGATAAGAGTTGTAAAGGACAAACTAACTACTCGTATTCACTCAATAAGAATCTATAATCAAATTACACTTACCGAATGAAACTAATGAAACGTCAAACAGAAAACGCAATGTGTGATCGATAAAAAGAAGTCAAATCAAGTTAACTCGTCCTAGTATGTACTATTTCCTTGTATTTCAATAAAAAAAATGCAACTACGGATTGGTGCATTAAAGTATACATGAAAGATTAACAAAATACATGGGAAAAGAAATACATACAAAAAGACATTAAACAACAATAGTTCTCGTAGAGAGAGTTATTTGCTTTCCCTAATAACCTTCAATGCTATGGAGTTTTGATTGTCAAACTTTGTTAACACACTCGAAGCCTAATTTCATCAAATCTCATCATAATGATGACTAAAATCACACTAATTAGTCACAAATGGAACATAGGATCTACTGTTTAAACCGAATGCAACACGAACACGAAACCATACAAATGACCATTGAAAATCGATACACACCATCCCAAAACTAAACAAAAACTCTCCATAATCATCTTTGAACATTCTTGCCTCAAGAATCTACTTAGATTAATCAAAATGACAATTGTCGACTCACGGAATCCTTTATTGAGTATAAACGCAAGGATAAGAGTTGTAAAGGACAAACTAACTACTAGTCTTGGGTTCAATAATTGATAAACTGAAGCTTTCCAAACCACAATCAAAGCCAACTGAAGATCTCATTGTACAAGTTCAGTGACCAAGTTGATAAACAGAGCAAAACAAACACAAGACCAAGTCAACATGACAAAGTCAACATCAAGACCACAAGAAAAGTCAAAATTAGGTCATGATGTAAAAACATTATAAATAGAACCACTACTGCTACTTTCTAAAGTATGGTTATTACAAAGTGTGTGAGTGGCTGGTAGTTCTTAAGTGTGTGTTTTTCATGGTGTAAATCACCACCAAAGGAGAAATTCTCTCCTTTGGGTGGGTTTGATGTTCATCCATCTTTGTATATGTTTCTTCATTGTAATTTGTTATTCAACATCAATGAAATCATAACATTATACATTACACAGACATCCTTGTTCTTCGATTCACACACTTCCACCTGTCTTTAATTTTGAATTCTCAGATCTGAAAATGATGAATCCTAAGATCCAAGCTCAACGAATCTGAAATTATGATTCAGCAAAATGGCATCAGAGCTATTGGTTGTTGGGTTCATGTATGTTTCAGATCTGTATTCATCTTTAAAGATGTTTACAACAAAGAAGAAAATCAGAAAAATAAAGAACACATCTCTGTTCATCAAACCATCATCTGTTCATCAACAAAATACACAGAACATGAATAGATATGTTCAAAATGGGTTCGAATTGAAGATGATAAAGCATTCAACAGAAGACATTCGGTTCGAACATTTATTTGAGAAGAACATTCAGATCTCGAACAGGTTGATTCAAAATACAAAGATCTCGAACTGGTGGTTAATTAATGGGTTGTTGAATCAAATCCAACCACAAATTCAAGACCACCAGTGTACTGTTAGACCCTGAAAGGATCATACTTGCTAACTCAAGAAGTGGTTGGAGGTTGTTCTGGTTGGAGAACATTAGTTACATAAAACAACAAAAGAACACAGAAGACTAGAAAAGACCAAGTATAGAGCACCCGCATTTGTTAATACGGATGACTAGTGAACAAATGCTGACAAGTGTTTGTTCACCCGCATTAAAAAATGCAAATCAAGACAAGTAATGCTGAACAAGAAGTGTTCACCCGCATTGGTCTTTGCGGATGAACTGAAGAAATGCGGACAAGGATTGTTCACCCGCATGAACAACAGTAAATGCTGACAAGACTTGTTCATCCGCATGAACTAATGCGGGTGAGCAAACACAAATGCTGACTACAAACAACAAATGCTGATGAAGTCTTGTTCATCCGCATGAACTAATGCGGATGAACAACTTACACTATTTTATATTTATTTTGTACTTAGACTAGATTCACTTGTTTAGATCAGGGTTAGTTTAGTCTTTTGTACAGGCCATGTATTCGCCTATAAATAGGGTCACATACCTTAACTTTGTAAGTTGTTGACTTCAACAGTAATATACACAATATTTTACAACATTTACTTCGGTTCTTGATTCTCTTACTGTGACATCCGGTAATTTTCCGTTACCAAACTCCGTTAGTTCCGTTAAGTCTTGCATACACGTGTCGGGAGCACACACTAGTTGTCGTTGAACGTTGGGGACTTAATAAAAATTAATAATGTTAAACAATAATTTCTATGTTGATTATTGGTTGTGATTATGTGATTTAAATATTAATTGTGAATTTTATCGCGTAACGTGGAAACATGTGTATTTGCTTTGTAAATTTTGAAGCGTGTAAAGATAATACATATAATTGTTACTACTAGTTTATATGTTTATTATTCTAGTTAAAACATTTTAAAGGAGTGTTTAAAAGCTTAATTTTAATAAAATACAAATTATAAGGGTTAAAAGGGTAATTATGGATTATTAAATAAAATAAAAATCAAAACCCAACCATAATAACCCCCCTACGGCCGCGATCGACCTCCCCACATCCACAAACCTGCGATTTCAGCCAAGAACAAGCATTCACATTCGAATTTGGATCGATTTCAAGGCATACAACAAGATAGAACCTTCAATTGCAAACTATTACACATTTAAAGGTTAGATTTTTATATGTTTTTGATGATTCTTCATGTTGGCCGAAAGTTCCATGCGAAATCTGCAATTGATGGTTGATTGATGCTTGTTTGTTGTTGTTAATGTGTTTGTTGGGTAGATTACATGTTAATTAACGTCGAGTATGCAATAAAGGTTGGATTTTTACAAGTTATTATGGGATTTACATTAGGGCCGAAACCCTAATTCGAAAATCTAAAATTGGATGTTAGTTGTTGGTTGTCTGTTGATGCTATTATGTTAGTTGGATTGTATAGATGCTAGTTAACGTCGATTATGCAAGAAAGCTTCGATTTTGATTCATGGTTCATAGGTTACTAAGAATAGTAACTTTATTTTGCATGAATTGATGATTTGATGATGTATGAATGTTATGGATGTGTTTGTGATGATGATTAGATGCTAGGTTGATGATATGAACAATTTAAAATCGAGAAGATGTCTTATAGTTCATACATTGCTAAAAATAGTAACTGTTGGTGTTGAATGTTGATGAATCATGATGATTAGGTGTTGTTGATCATGTTTAGATGTTGTCATGGGATGAACTTTCCCAAAAGGGAAACTTTATTGTATAAATCCTTGAATTGGATGATTTGAGCATGTTTGGGATATTAGGACCATGCTAGTGTGTTCATGGATGATTTCTAAGGTGATTAAATGTGTTGTTTAGGTTGTATGAATGTTGATTTGGTTTGTTACCTATTTTGGCCTGTTTGTGGAAAAATCATGGTATGAGTTATATAGGTAAGCTAGGACTTTTGTGGATTGATGATTGATTAAGAATGAACATTTTAGATGTTATAAGCATGATAATAGTTGAGATTCGCATGGCTTGTATGATATCAAGTTGTATGTTGACCAGGTATGATATGTTGTTGTGTTAGTATTAACGAATTATCACCTATAATGTCACAAACGGGTCAAACGGATCAACTGGGTCAAATGTGTCTTGTCTTTCTTAAACCTTAAGTTCCTTGGTTTGTAGAGCACTTAGGGTTTCATTATGTTTTCTGTGTGCACGTACTTATGTAGTCATGTGTTCTAGGTGACCTTTGAAGGTTGTCTTTCCACTCTTTCTTTCAAGTTAAGCTCTAAGTTAATTCTTGCGCGCATCAGGTGAGTTCTTGCCCCACTCATTTTACATAATCTCTTTTGGGGGAGATAGCATACTGTTGATCACAAACGCTTTTATATATGAGTGTGTATAATATTGATATAGTGTTGTTTACCATGGAAAGTCCTCACACTTTCGGATTGTTAATATTGACTAGCGGGGAAATTTTGGGTAGTACTACTGGGTCTGACGAGCCCCACCTGTGTGACTCGAGGTCATACGGGTGCAATTTTGTCCTAACATATATTCGTCATGACCTGGTAAGTCGTGACGGGAGGCACAAACTATCACAGTCAGCTTCAATCGTGAAATCACTATGATTAATATTTTTATGTTAATAGACTAGCTATCTATTGCAATACACTACTTATGAATTGAAAACTGTTTATCAGTTTACCTATTAACGCAAACTCTTGAACTCACCAACCATGTGTTGACTTGTTTAGTATGCTATTCTCAGGTTAAGGTTGCCAGTTGCCTAGGAGCACGCATGTCAGCATTGTTGAGTTGTCTACATTTGCCTTGTTTACAAATTTGGGATTATTTTCATATTAAACAATTGTGTTTGGGGCGCGTATGTTTTGCGCATTCTCTTTACATACTACTTGTTTTGGGTTTTCTGGTTTTAAAAACGCTTCCGCAGTATTTTAAACGTTAACTCTGGTTTTGTTTATTAATCATATAGAGTCGTTCTTGGTAACTAATGACTGAGATCCTGGTATGTCACGTGCCTAGCGGAAAAACCCCGCACGCGGATTTTGAGGGTGTGACAGATTGGTATCAGAGCCATTGGTTATAGGGAACTAGGTTGCATACACACACTAGACTATAACCGCACAGTTCTTAGTTACTCATCGCTTACTCTCCTTACTGTATACTCATTGGCATACGCAACAGGTACTTCGCAGCATGGCATCGTCGTCCAGAAATTTAGTCAAGAGACCTGCACGATCTGAGTCACCTCCTACTTCTCCCGTACCAGATAGGGGATTTAACTGGCCTCGACATCCTTATCCTCCTGGAGAGATAGACTGGGATCAGCCTTTCATACCTCCTGAGCTCGATCCTCCGCGGAACTAGGATTTCTACCCCACCTACATAAATCGTATGGCATATAGAGAGCGCGTACCACCAGTAGCTCCTACATGACCTAGGACTAGGTCATCGACCGCCTCTACTTTGCCTACACTTCCTACCTTGAGCATCCCTCTGGAGCAGGCATTTGCAGCCCTAGTAGCCACACTGGACACAGAGCGACAGCGGATTAGAGGACTCACTGATGAGAACTCTGCATTACGATCTGAGATGCGTCAGCTACGTTTCCAGGTAGAGACGCTTCAGGAGCGACTCTCGATGGCCATTGGTGGACATCATACTCTGGCAGGCAATGTGGTAGCACGTAGTGGGCGCATGGACGCACAGGATCACCATAACATTTTGATCGATGATAGGTTTGCTGATTTAGAGGCACAACTAGCAGCACTTCAGGTTGTTGAAGCCCCTGCACCTTTGGTGGACCCTGATGAGGAAGACCCAGAAGAAGAACCAGAGGAAGCCCCCGAAGAAGAACCAGCAGAGATGGATGAGGACAGTGACGGATCTGACGTACTAGACTGATCCTACTTTTAAATGACTTAGACTATGTAGTGTTTCTTTTCTTTGAAACCTATGTGGGAAGGGTTGTTTCCCACCCAACTGACAAACTTAAATTTTGACATTGATGGAATATTTTGTGACTCAATTGTAATTTATTTATCTTTGATTATTATTTCTGTTATAAATATTGTGGTTGTAGTGAATGCATTATTTCTTATTGTTTACTATACCTTGATGAGATTAATGTGTTGGATGTTACACATTATTGTAATTGTGAATTTTAAAGTGAAATATGGACGCACGTGGAAGAGGACGTGGGCGTGGTCGTGGACATGGCGCCGGAGGCCGTGGAGCCGGAGCCATAAACATGACGCCTGCGGAATTGGTGGGATTAATTAACGAACATGTTCAGGCGGCAGTGGCTGCTGCCCAACCGGGACAACCAGCAGGTAAATGATAACAAGAGGTTAAACTAGTTATTCTAGTTAATTGCCTAGGATATCTGACTAACGTTTGGGATTGTCAAAACAGTACCACCACCATGTACCTACAAGTCCTTCATGGACTGTAAACCCCATACCTACAGCGGGACGGAAGGAGCTGTAGGGCTTGTAAGGTGGTTTGAGAAGACAGAGTCTGTCTTCGCGAAATGCAACTGCCCGCCTGCTGATCAGGTGAAGTATGCCACCGGGACATTGGAAGGCGCCGCACTTTCCTGGTGGAATGCCCAGGTGCAGATGCTGGGTCAAGCCATGACCAATGAACTACCTTGGGATGAGTTTAAGGGGATTATGACCGAAGAATACTGCCCCCAAAATGAAGTGCAGAAACTGGAGATTGAGTTCTGGCAACTCAAAATGCAAGGCTTAGAAATTGAAGCCTACACGACTCGTACTCATGAGTTAGCCACTTTATGCCCAGGGATGGTGAATGAAATGCACAAAAGGGTGGAGCATTATATACGGGGATTGGTGTCCGAAATTCAAAGTATGGTAACTGCCTCTAACCCCACTACCATACAACAAGCTATCCGAACAGCCCACAGGCTGACTGACCAGGCAGTTGAGCAAGGACGGTTACCCAAACGAGGTGCGGTGGCAAGCGTGCCCAACCAGAAACACAAGTGGGATTGTTCAAGCAACAAGGGATCTTCATCCAGCAGCCAATCTCAACCTCAACAACTGCAGCAAAGTCAGCAACAGCAACGGAAGTTCGATAACAATCGAAGCTTCAACCAGGCGACTCCCTCAAATCAAGGACCCGGTGGGTATGGTGGAAGACAGCCGAAGTGCAACCGGTGTAACTACCACCATGTGGGTCGATGTGATAACTTCAAGTGCCAACGTTGTGGGAAGATTGGTCACGCAACCAAAGACGGTCGGGGTGAGCTGATGAAGAAGCCTCAACAATCACAAGAAACTCCGAAAGGTTGTTTTGAGTGCGGAAAAAAAAGGCCATTACAGACGCAACTGTCCCCAGCTTAAGAGGAATGGTAATGGCAACAACAACAATGGGAACAACAGCAACAATAACAATGGCAACAACAATAACAACAACAATAATAATGGCAACAACAATGGTGGAAACAACAATGGAGCCAAAGGAAGAGCCTTCGTCATTGGCTCAGGTGAGGCTCTAAACGATCCTACAACAGTAACTGGTAAATTTTCGGTTAATGGTTGTTTTGCTACCGTATTATTCGATACCGGAGCCGATAGAAGTTTCGTGTCCACTAGGTTCTGTAGTCTTTTAAGTGATATGCCCTCAGCCTTAGAATCTAAATACACCGTGGAGTTAGCTAACGGCACACAGATTCACGTAACGCATATTCTTAGAGACTGCAAGATATAGCTTGCTGGTCATACATTCAATATAGATCTCATGCCTGTTACGTTAGGAAGCTTTGATGTGGTAGTAGGCATGGATTGGCTTTCCGATAAATAAGCGGAAGTCATATGCCACGAGAAGATCATACGGATTCCCCTTGGTAAAGAAGTCCTTACGGTCAGAGGTGATAGGAGTGGTGCAGTGATAGGCATCATTTCGTTCATGAAGGCACAGAAGTTGGTACGAAAGGGTCGACTGGCCATATTAGCACTCGTCACAGATAAACAGATCAAGGAAAGGAGGATAGAGGATATCCCCGTGGTTTGTGAGTTTCCCGAGGTGTTTCCGGAAGACCTGCCTGGATTACCGCCTCATCGTCAAGTTGAATTCCAGATTGAGTTGACTCCAGGAGCCGCTCCAATTGCGAGAGCACCTTACCGGTTAGCTCCAAACGAACTGCAGGAATTATCCGCTAAACTCCAAGAACTGTTGGATAAAGGGTTTATCCGACCGAGTTCGTTGCCCTGGGGAGAGCCAGTTCTATTTGTGAAGAAGAAGGATGGTACATTTCGAATGTGCATTGACTATAGGGAACTGAACAAGGTTACTATCAAGAATAGATATCCTTACCTCGTATCGATGATTTGTTTGATCAACTGCAAGGATCAAGCTATTACTCTAAGATTGATCTGAGGTCTGGGTATCATCAGCTGAGAGTTCGAGAAGAGGACATCTCGAAAACTACCTTCCGTACACGATATGGTCACTGTGAATTTTTGGTCATGCCATTTGGGTTGACGAATGCACCAGCAGTATTCATGGACCTCATGAATCGTGTGTGCAAACCCTATCTTGATCAGTTTGTTATCGTCTTTATTGATGACATACTGATATACTTATGGACTGAGGAAGAACATGAGAAGCACTTACGTTTAATCTTAGAATTAGTTAGAAAGGAATAACTATACACAAAGTTTTCTAAGTGTGATTTCTGGATACGTGAGGTACAATTCTTGGGTCATATTGTCAACGAGAAGGGAATACATGTTGATCCTGCTAAGATTGAAGCGATAAAGAATTGGTCTGTTCCTAAGACACCGAGTGAGATACGACAATTCCTTGGATTAGCGGGATATTATCGACGGTTCATCGAAGGATTTTCTAAGATTGCATAACCTCTCACAGCCTTGACTCATAAGGGAACAACATACAAATGGGGTGAGAATCAGGAATCTGCTTTTCAGTTGCTGAAACGGAAACTGTGTAGCGCACCAATATTAGCATTACCAGATGGTAGTGATGACTTCGTAGTCTACTGCGATGCGTCTATTCAAGGACTTGGATGCGTCTTGATGCAGAGGGATAAGGTGATAGCTTACGCCTCTAGACAATTGAAGATTCATGAGAAGAACTATACCACCCATGACTTGGAACTGGGTGCAGTAGTTTTTGCCTTGAAGATCTGGAGACATTACTTGTACGGTACCAAATGTACCATCTACACCGATCACAAGAGTCTTCAGCATATATTTGAGCAAAAGGAGTTGAATATGAGGCAAAGGCGCTGGGTAGAATTGCTGAATGACTATGAATGTGCTATTAAATACCACCCGGGGAAAGCAAATGTAGTTGCTGACGCGCTGAGTAGAAAAGAGACCGCTAAACCTCGACGAGTGCGAGCTTTGCAACTAACGATTAGTACGCAATTACCTGAACAAATCCGAGAGGCTCAGACAGAAGCTCTGAAAGCAGAAAACATTGGGTCTGAATCGTTAAGGGGAATGGAAAAACAATTGGAAGTAAAAGCGAATGGAATTTGTTACTTCATGGATAGACTATGGGTACCTCTACACGGAGACCTGAGAGACTTGGTGATGAGTAAGGCTCACAAGTCCAAGTATTCTATACATCCTGGATCTGACAAGATGTACCACGATTTGAAGGTGCACTATTGGTGGCCTAACATGAAAGCAGATGTAGCTACTTATGTGAGCAAGTGTCTGACCTGCTCAAAGGTGAAAGTGGAGTATCAGAAACCATCTGGACTACTACAACAACCCGAGATCCCTATGTGGAAGTGGGATCAGATATCAATGGATTTTATTACTAAGTTACCTCGTACTTCTACTGGTTGTGATACAATATGGGTTATCGTGGATAGATTAACAAAGTCTGCTTATTTCCTAGCGATAAAGGAAACAGACAAGATGGAGAAATTAACTCGACTCTATTTGAAGGAGATTGTTTCGAGGCATGGAGTACCAATCTCAATCATTTCTGATCGCGATTCTCGTTTCACATCACACTTCTAGCAATCACTGCAGAAATCTTTGGGTACGCGATTGGATATGAGTACTGCTTATCATCCACAGATTGATGGTCAAAGCGAGCGTACTATACAGACTTTGGAGGACATGTTACGTGCTTGTGTGATTGACTTCAGGGATAACTGGGAAGTTCACCTACCATTGGTGGAATTTTCTTACAACAACAGTTATCACACTAGCATAAAGGCAGCATCTTTTGAAGCTTTGTATGGGAGAAAGTGTAGATCATCAGTTTGCTGGGCTGAAATTGGTGATAGTCAATTAACGGGTCCTGAGTTAGTACACGAGACAACTGAGAAGATTGTCCAGATAAGAAACCGCATGGCTGCAGCGCGAGACAGACAGAAAAGCTATGCTGACAAGCAACGGAAACCCTTAGAATTTCAAGTTGGTGACAAAGTTTTATTAAAATTCTCACCATGGAAAGGCGTAGTTCGGTTTGGTAAGCGAGGAAAGCTAAATCCGAGATACGTTGGACCATTTGAGATAGTGTAAAGAATTGGTCCAGTGGCCTATCGACTAGCCTTACCTGATTTATTGAGTGGAATCCATGATGTATTCCATGTTTCAAATCTAAAGAAATGTTTAACGGATGAAACTATGGTTGTACTGCTGGAAGAAGTTCAAGTAGACGAACAGTTACGCTTCATTGAGGAACCTGTCGAAGTGATGGATCGTGAGGTAAAGACACTTAAGCAAAGCAAGATACCCATTGTCAAAGTTTGATGGAACTCGAGACGTGGACTAGAATTCACATGGGAACGTGAAGACCAAATGAAGCTTAAGTACCCTCAGCTATTCGAAAGGACGATGCCAGCCGGCGAAGGTACTGATTAAATTTCGGGACGAAATTTCTTTCAACATGGGGATGATGTGACAACTCATCCAAAACTCACACGATTTCGATTTCCTTGTGCCAATGCAGTAGACCAGTGATGGAACACTCACATGTAACGCAATTTTCGGGACGAAAATTCTTTCAACATGGGGATAATGTGACATCCGGTAATTTTCCGTTACCAAACTCCGTTAGTTCTGTTAAGTCTTGCATACACGTGTCGGGAGCACACACTAGTTGTCGTTGAACATTGGTGACTTAATAAAAATTAATAATGTTAAACAATAATTTCTATGTTGATTATTGGTTGTGATTATGTGATTTAAATATTAATTGTGAATTTTATCGCGTAACGTGGAAACGTGTGTATTTACTTTGTAAATTTTGTAGCGTGCAAAGATAATACATATAATTGTTACTACTAGTTTATATGTTTATTATTCTAGTTAAAACATTTTAAAGGAGTGTTTAAAAGCTTAATTTTTATAAAATACAAATTATAAGGGTTAAAAGGGTAATTATGGATTATTAAATAAAATAAAAATAAAAACCCAACCCTAATAACCCCCCTACGGCCGCGATCGACCTCCCCACATCCACAAACCTGCGATTTCAGCCAAGAACAAGCATTCACATTCGAATTTGGATCGATTTCAAGGCATACAACAAGATAGAACCTTCAATTGCAAACTATTACACATTTAAAGGTTAGATTTTTATATGTTTTTGATGATTCTTCATGTTGGCCGAAAGTTCCATGCGAAATCTGCAATTGATGGTCGATTGATGCTTGTTTGTTGTTGTTAATGTGTTTGTTGGGTAGATTACATGTTAATTAACATCAAGTATGCAATAAAGGTTGGATTTTTACAAGTTCTTATGGGATTTACATTAGGGCCGAAACCCTAATTCGAAAATCTGAAATTGGATGTTAGTTGTTGGTTGTTGTTGATGCTATTATGTTAGTTCGATTGTATAGATGCTAGTTAACGTCGATTATGCAAGAAAGCTTCGATTTTGATTCATGGTTCATAGGTTACTAAGAATAGTAACTTTATTTTGCATGAATTGATGATATGATGATGTATGAATGTTATGGATGTGTTTGTGATGATGATTAGATGCTAGGTTGATTATATGAACAATTTAAAATCGAGAAGATGTCTTATAGTTCATACATTGCTAAAAATAGTAACTTTTGGTGTTGAATGTTGATGAATCATGATGATTAGGTGTTGTTGATCATGTTTAGATGTTGTCATGGACTTGAATTGGTTTATAATTGATGAATTCATGAATGTAGTGTGAGTTTGATGAATTTGGGATGAACTTTCCCAAAAGGGAAACTTTATTTGTACAAATCCTTGAATTGGATGATTTGAGCATGTTTGGGATATTAGGACCATGCTAGTGTGTTCATGGATGATTTCTAAGGTGATTAAATGTGTTGTGTAGGTTGTATGAATGTTGATTTGGTTTGTTACCGGTTTTGGCCTGTTTGTGGAAAAATCATGGTATGAGTTATATAGGTAAGCTAGGACTTTTGTGGATTGATGATTGATTAAGAATGAACATTTTAGAGGTTATGAGCATGATAATAGTTGAGATTCGCATGGCTTGTATGATATCAAGTTGTATGTTGATCAGGTATGATATGCTGTTGTGTTAGTATTAACGAATTATCACCTATAATGTCACCAACGGGTCAAACGGGTCAACTGGGTCAAATGTGTCTTGTCTTTCTTAAACCTTAAGTTCCTTGGTTTGTAGAGCACTTAGGGTTTCATTATGTTTTCTGTGTGCACGTACTTATGTAGTCATGTGTTCTAGGTGACCTTTGAAGGTTGTCTTTCCACTCTTTCTTTCAAGTTAAGCTCTAAGTTAATTCTTGTGCGCATCAGGTGAGTTCTTGCCCCACTCATTTTACATAATCTCTTTTGGGGGAGATAGCATACTGTTGATCACAAACGCGTTTATATATGAGTGTGTATAATATTGATATAGTGCTGTTTACCATGGATAGTCCTCACACTTTCGGATTGTTAATATTGACTAGCGGGGAAATTTGGGGTAGTACTACTGGGTCTGACGAGCCCCACCTGTGTGACTCGAGGTCATACGGGTGCAATTTTGTCCTAACATATATTCATCACGACCTGGTAAGTCGTGACGGGAGGCACAAACTATCACAGTCAGCTTCAATCGCGAAATCACTATGATTAATTTTTTTATGTTAATAGACTAGCTATCTATTGCAATACACTACTTATGAATTGAAAACTGTTTATCGGTTTACCTATTAACGCAAACTCTTGAACTCACCAACCATGTGTTGACTTGTTTAGTATGCTATTCTCAGGTTAAGGTTGCCAGTTGCCTAGGAGCACGCACGTCAACATTGTTGAGTTGTCTACATTTGCCTTGTTTACAAATTTGGGATTATTTTCATATTAAACAATTGTGTTTGGGGCGCGTATGTTTTGCGCATTCTCTTTACATACTACTTGTTTTGGGTTTTCTTGTTTTAAAAACGCTTCCGCAGTATTTTAAACGTTAAATTTGGTTTTGTTTATTAATCATATAGAGTCGTTCTTGGTAACTAATGACTGAGATCCTGGTATGTCACGCGCCTCGCGGTAAAACCTTGCACGCAGATTTTGAGGGTGTGACACTTACATTCAAGCGTTTACTACAGCAGTTAATGTTCTCTAATATAGTAATTCCGCTGCTATATTATTGACTCAGTCCACATATTCGATCCTAAGTTGAGTCACATCAATCGAGAATATCATTCTCAGACCCAGTCAATTGGTATCAGAGCCTTGGCTCTTGAATTCATCACAGAATCATCTTGGATTTTGGGTGAAAATCGATTGAACTCTAGACTGAGTTGTTCATCAACAAGATCTACTCTTCTGATAAACAAACATACTGTAATCGAACACCACAAAGTACAAAATCTTCAAATCTACTGCTGTCGAACCCAACAACACAAAATCAAGAACTTAGAACTCCTTCAAATTGACAGATCTAAACTTAACAGTCCTGTTCTTGACCGAAAACAGAAGATTTGAAGAAAAACACACTGTTCGAACTTAAAATCAACTTAAAACAGTATTCAACAAGTTAAAATAAGTTTAACTAACATGGATTCCTATAATCATACTGAAATTGGTCATGCATCCAAACCTCCTATGCTTAAACACAAATCTGAGTTTAAGCAGTGGAAAATTCGTTTCAGAAACTACATTACAGGTGTAGATCCTGACTACTGGATATCTATTTGTATAGGTCCCTACATTCTACTATCTCTAAATACTGATCAAGCTGCTCAGCACAAAACTACAAGAATTCCCATTGAGGATCCAAACTTAACTCTTGATGATGAAGAATATAAGAAAATCAAGATTGATCATAGAGCTTATTCCATCCTTACACAAGCACTGAAAATGGATGTTCTGAAAAGATTAGAAAAATATGGAATAGTTAAGGGTGTTTGGGATGCTCTATGGATTATGTGTGAGGGAAGCAATGAAGTTACAGAAATTAATAAAGACAAGTTTATAAATCAGTATGAGACATTTCATCATACCAAAGGAGAGTCTATCTCCAGACAGCTTCACAGATTTGTGCAACTTGTAAATGACCTTGAAATTATGGGGGTCACTTACAAGGAGAAGGAACTAAACAAGAAAATGCTGCACAGCTTGCCTGAAAGCTGGAAACAGAATGTTACAATGTTGAAGAATACTCTTGATTTGGAGAGTACTAGCTTGGATATCATGATTGCAAAAATTGAGGCTCTTGAACTTGATGAAAGGAGTAGAAATCTGAGTGGACCTCAAGTCATTGAGGCTTACAAGTTTCCATCTAAAACTCATTCTGTTGAAAATGCCTTTGTTACTGAAGAAGAAGACTTTCTGTCATCAAGAGATCAAACAAGAACAACAGGATTTTGTGCTGCTCCACAACCTCAAAAACAACCATCTTCTGCCCAACCCACTGTATCTCCTAACAACATGCATGATGAGCAAAAATCTGAAGAACAAAAGGCAACTTACAATGCCTTTATTGCTAGCTTTGAAGCCTACCTTGGAGGGAGACTCACATCAGCTCATCTGATTCAAGAAGATCTAGAAGAAATGGATCCTGATGATGTTAAAGAAATGGATTTGCAATGGCAGATGGCCTGATTGCTATGAGAGCAAAGAAATTCTTTCGAAAAGGGAAGAAACTGAGTCTCAATGAGAATACAAAGCTGGGATATGAATAATCCAAAGTTAAGTGCTTTAACTGTGGATTGAGTGGTCATTTCTCTCGGGAATGTAACTCTCCCAAGAGAAGAAACAACAATTTTCAAAGACCCTCACATGGCCAGCATGCTTCTCAACACAACACCAACTTTCAGCCAAGCAACTCTTATTCACACTAACAACAAAATCAGCAGTAGCCAATTCAGCAACAATAAAATCAGCAACAGCCAATTCAGCAAAGACAACCTCTGCTGACTCATCAATCTCAAGGAAGTAATCAACAAACTTCAAATGCACTTGTCATCAGAAAAGATGGAGTTTGTGATTGGAGCGTGTATGCTGAGGAAGTTCAACCATAGTTTCAGAATCATGCACTTATGGCGCATATTAATGACGGACCAACTCTAATGCCATCTGAGGTAAAATCCAATCTATTTTCTGAAAAATGTGTTCTAGAAGTACAGGGTACAGGGAACACAATCACAAATTGGCTAATGAAATAAGAGAAGAAAAGGTGAAATCAGAGATGTTAAAACAAGAAATGAGAATTTATGAAGTTAAAATCAAATCTCTGTTGTCTGACATGGAAACACTCCATGGTGAAAAGTACACACTTGTGGCTGAAAATGAGAGGTTAACTGAATTGTTGACCAAATCAAAAGCTGAGGAATCAGCTACTGAAATGAAACTTGAAAAGTTTCAGCTCTCATCTATCAAGCTGCAAGAGTTACTTGTGTCTCAAAAGGGGGCTAAAGATATGACTGGAATAGGCTACAAAACTTGTCCTCCTCCATATAATGATAACTACACTATTATGCCTGAGTCACTTACTCAATCAGATACAAAAGAATCTAAAATTATTGAAACCGAATCAATGATTTCTCAAACAACAAATCCTCAAAACAAACCAGGTGTTTACATTGAAACTGATGAGGATAAAATCAGATTGGATCATCCTATCAAAATCAAAGAGTGCTCAGACAAACCTATGGTTATCAAGAAACCAAAGAGCCCAGTCAAAGCTATTGTGCCTTTTGTAAAATTTGTTCCACAAAATTTCAAGTTGAAGCACAATGCTGAATGCTCAGTGAAACCATCTACTGAAAGCAGATCTGATTATGAGATCATATCTCCTAAAAATTCAAGCAAATCAGACAGGGTTTCATTGAACTTCAAGGATAAAACCAAAGTTCCCGTAGTTACCAAAGGAAAAACCACTTTGTTCAAAAATCTAAAGTGAAATCTAATTCACCATCTTCATCAAATATCAAACAAGGAATTGGGTTTGATATCTTCAACAAAGAACAAGTAGAACAATTCGATAGGGAAATAAGGGAATACAGAAAGAAGCATCATCAGTCAACAAAAACAAAGCAAGTCAGAATTGTGAAACAATTTGTTGGCACTCCAAAGACTGATATGACTTTTGTTTCAAAATTAAAGGACAATCAAATGTATTATGAATTTTGTGATATGTCAAATCACACCACAGATGAATGCTACTTCATCGAGTACTGCTCTATCTGTGACATGAACAATCACTCAACAAAAAACTATCATTTTAACAAATATTGTTCATTGTGTGATATGACCAATCACAATACAATTGAGTGTTACTTTAATAAAAAAGGATTGAAAAATTCACAACACAAGCCCATTTCATCAGTTCCAACTGACAAGGTCAGACACAAAAGTACAACAAACCTAAACAAATCACCAAATTCTCATCAAAAGTATAAAATCAAAGTGATTTTTGACGAACAAAAATCTGTTCATCCTTTGCACAACAATCAAAAGGAAAGGTTTGTATACTCCTCTGACACATCAGATGAAATTGATGAACTGAAACCTCACAGAAACAAAAGAAAAGGGCTGAAATCATTCTCCTCTGAAACACACACAAGAGGAAAGTATCAAGAAGTAACAGTGATTGATGCCAAAGGACAACCCAAGACCATTATGGCTTGGGTTCCTCATTCTAACTAGTTTTTTTTTTGTGCTTGTAGGGTCATTCATACAGGTCCAATAGCTTATGGTACGTGGACAGTGGATGCTCCCGACACATGACAGGAGACAGTTCCCTCCTTCATGACTTCAAGCACATTCAAGGAACTACTATGGCATTTGGCGGAGATTCACAGGGTAGTAGAATTACTGGAGAATGTTCAGTGACAAATGGGATTCTGAGCTTTGACAAAGTCAATTACTACGAGCAGCTGAACTTCAATCTGCTTAGTGTATCCCAGATTTGTGACAAGAAATATTCTACTCATTTCACTGACACTCATTGCTACATCTTGAAACCAGGATTTCATATTCCTGAAGAATGGGTTGTCTTGAAGACTCAGAGGAAGAATAACACCTATGTTTTGAACCTAGATTCTACTAGTCCATCAGAAGAGACATGTCTATTGTCTAAAGCATCATTTGATGAATCACAACTTTGGCATAGACGCTTAGGACACACGAATTTTAAAAATATGAATAGATTGGTCAAGGGGAACCATGTAATTGGTCTTCCTCAAAAGGAATTTCTTTTTGTTGACCACTGTACCGCATGTCTCAAAGGAAAACAATATAAATCATCTCATAAGCCAAAACTTGTGAACACTAACAATTGTCCATTGAAGTTACTTCATATGGATCTCTTCGGACCGACTCACGTCATGAGTATTGGCAAGAAGCATTATTGTTTAGTGATCATTGATGACTTTACTAGATTCACATGGGTCTTCTTCCTACTTCATAAGAATGAGACGTCCCAAATCATAATAGATTTTATAACCAAAATTGAAAATCAACTTGATTTAAAAGTAAAATCTATTAGAAGTGACAATGGGACGGAATTTAAAATTGAAAGCATGAGTTCATTTTGCACAACAAGGGCATTATTCATCAGTTCAGTGCAACTCGTACTCCACAACAAAATGGAGTTGCTGAAAGAAGGAATAGAACACTGATTAAAGCAGCAAAAACAATGCTTCCTGATGCAAAACTGCCAATTACATTTTGGGCAGAAGCAGTTAACACTTCATGTTTTGTGCAAAATCGAACTCTGATAATCAGAGAACACAATAAAACTCCTTATGAACTTTTTCACAGAAAACCATTCATTGGATTTTTGAAGTCATTTGGTTGTCCTGTCTCAATATTGAACACCAGATACCATTTAGGAAAGTTTGCTCCTAAGTCTGACGAGGGATTCTTCGTAGGATATTCCTCAGTGTCTAAGGCTTTTAGGGTGTTTAATCCTAGATTAAACATCATTGATGAATCAACAAATATTCAATTCAATGAGCATTCATTTCCCAAATCATCAAATGGTCCTGATTGGTTGTTTGATATTGATTCATTTACAAGATCTTTTGATCAGCTCAATTTGTCAAATGCAGGAACATCAGGGTCAGTTGAAAGAAGAACAGACTTCCCAATGATTCCTCCTTCTACTGATCAAGATAATGAAGAAGTGCCATTACAAGCTGATCCTATCCGGCAAGTTACACAAAATGAAAGTATCTCAACAGATGCTGGTCGCAGTTCAATGCCATCTCCTTCAGCTGAACCTTCAACTGAAGTGAGACATTCAGAACCAACTCATGCACCAGCTGATACTAACAGAGATGGAAATGATGAGAGTATTCAGAGTGCTGCTAAAGCTGAAGATGCTGTACCCTCTGATTCTGATCATCACTCTCCCACACTACAACAACAAGATGCCTCTCACCAAGATGATCTGAATGTCTCCAATCTTGATGTGTCCATTGCTGGTGATTTGATTCCAATTACCAGGACACACAAGAATCATCCAGTGTCCAACATTATTGGTGATTTAGACGAGCGGGTGACACGAAGCAAGTCAAGTATTGCAAACATCTGTTTGTTTTCTTGTTTTCTGTGTCAAACTGTACCCAAAACATTAAAGAGGCTCTTCAAGACAATAGCTGGATTGAGGCAATGCAGGAAGAATTGCTACAATTCAAGAAACAGGAAGTACGGCAGCTGGTGGATCTTCCCGAAGGTCAATACCCTATCGGCACCAGATGGCTATATCGAAACAAGACTGATGACAGAGGGATCGTCATCAGAAACAAAGCAAGATTGGTAGCACAGGGCTATACACAAGAAGAAGGAATAGATTATGACGAGGTGTTTGCTCCTGTTGCTAGACTAGAAGCCATACGACTCTTTCTTGCGTACTCTGCATCCATGAAATTCACAGTTTATCAAATGGATGTAAAGTGTGCATTTTTATATGGAAAGATCTCTGAAGAAGTCTACGTGAGTCAACCTCCAGGATTTGAGGATCATGATTTCCCTCATAGGGTATACAAGCTTGATAAAGCTTTGTATGGCTTACATCAAGCCCCTCGAAAATGGTATGAGACTCTGTCATCCTTTCTTCTTGACCATGGTTATGAAAGAGGGAAGATTGACCAGACTTTATTCAGAAAGAGAAAAGGGAATGAGATGCTGCTTGTCCAGATTTATATGGATGATATCATATTTGGCTCCACCAATAAACAACTATGCAAAGACTTTGAAGATCTTATGCATTCAAAATTTCAGATGAGTGCTATGGGAGAACTCACATTCTTCCTAGGTCTTCAAGTACAACAAACATCCGATGGAATCTTCATCAACCAGTCAAAATATATGGAATCAATGTTGAAGAAGTTTCACTTTGCAAACTGTCAGTCCATCAGAACACCAGTTGATACAAAAGTGAAGATTGGCCTAGACACTGATGGCAAATCTGTGGATCAGACTCTTTATTGATCCATGATTGGTTCACTTATGTATTTAACAGCCAGTAGACCTGATGTTATGTTTGGTGTTTATGTATGTGCCAGGTATCAAGCAGGTCCCAAGGAATCTCACGTGAATGCAGTCAAGAGGATATTCAGATATCTTAAGGGCAAACCTGCTCTTGGTCTATGGTATCCAAAGGATGGAGACTTCAATCTCTATGCATACACCGACAGTGACTACGGGGGATGCAATTTCAACAGAAAATCTACATCTGGAGGTTGTCAATTTCCTGGTCCCAGACTGGTGTCATGGCAGTGCAAGAAACATACCAATGTTTATTTATCGACAGCTGAAGCTGAGTACATAGCATCATCAGCTTGTTGCTCTGAAGTTCTCTGGATTCAAAACCAGATGCTTGATTATGGTTTCAATTTCTTGCACACACCAATTCATATTGACAACACTACTGCAGTCTTCATAACAAACAATCCAATTCAACACTCAAAAATGAAACATATTGAAATTAGATATCACTTTTTGAGATACTGTGCTAAAAAAGGTTTAATCAAGCTGATTCAGGTTAACACTGACAATCAGCTAACTGATTTGTTTACTAAGGCATTTGACCCAAGTCGGTTTGAATTCTTAGTCCAATCAATCGGCATGATTAACCTTGAGTAAAAATTCAATAATTTACAAAAACATCAAAAACTTCACAAAATTACAAAAAGAAATCAATTTTTGTTAAAGTCCTTGTTTTGTACTTCTGGGGAAATGATATAATTACAATCGTTATATCATTAACTGTGCTTAATTCAATATCTTGAAAGACTAACATGACTTACCTGATATGTGGGTAGGCTCAACTTGGAACAGAAGATAAATGCTGTGATAAACTAAAGATCACATTCAACTGTGAATGCATCATCTCAGAGCTTGTAAGTATCTAACTTATCTAATTATGTGTATGTGTAGCAACCTAAACATACCAGGTCATGATACCTTATGAATCTCATTCACATCAGTTTTTCCTTTGTTTTGCTGAGCAAAGACCTGGGGAAACAAGCACATAGTGCTGATGTCTAGATCCAAAAAGATTCCCAATAAGGAACACATCCTATATGGATGACAAATAAAACAGAATATATAAAAAAGAATCCCAAAGTGGATCACCTTCCAAAGTGAAGAGCAAAAAGAATCCCAATGTGGATCACATTAAATAAGAATCAGGTAAAAGAATTCCAAAGTGGATCCCCCTTACCAAATGAATGAGACTTCATAATTTAAATGACCAGGTATTGAAAGTTGTGAAAAGTTCTACCATACAGTACATGAGGATAGTTGATCTTTCTATGCTTGTGAGTGTGAGGTTCATGTTGAATGTTTAATTCAATCAAAACATGATAATTATCACATGCATTACAATATTGACCAAGCATGAGTTTAAAAGGACAAATATACCTTCAATCAATAAGCTCATGACATCTTGCACTTATGTAAGATAAGATTGTTATGATCCTAAGATATCAAACAAAAGTGTAAAACAATTAAACAATTCAGAAATATTGTCCTAAAAATTTTATAAATTTTATTTAAAGTTTTTATCCCGCATGGATATAAACTTTAGGGGGAGTAATAAAATTTTAAAAGGAAATATTTACAAAAACATGAAATTTGCTAACATTAAATTGACAACTTTGTCAAATTGATTGTGTCTGTATGGAAATTACTCCATAATCAGCTTTAGAAGATGCATATGTTCCAAAATCAGTCAAGTTGGGAATCTGTGTCACATCAAAGATACATGACAATCCAAGCAAGAATTGACAATCTCTGAATCTGCAAAATCTTCGTAAAACAACAAAAATGCAGACTCATCTTCATAAAAACAGAAGCAGCTGTACAAACTAGTCAGAATCATTCACTGCAACTACATTAATTTTTGACTAGTTCAAAATTTAATGCGGGTAAGTGCATTGGGTAATGCGGGTGAAGGTAACCCTGTCATTTAACCAATGCGAGTAACTGTTTTTGCACAAGTAAACTAATGCGGACAACAAATTGTTCCTCCGCATTAGCTACAGTGAATACGGACAAGTCATTTGTTCACCCGCATTTGCTACATGAAATGCTGATCATTAAATTTGGTCACCCGCATTTGTCTCAGTAAATGCGGACAAGTCATTTGTTCTCCCGTATTTGCTACAGTAAATGCTGATAAATTAACTTTTTCCGTTCGCATTTGCTACAGTGAATGCGGATAGGTAAAATTAACTCTTTCGCATTTTTACAGTAAATGCTGACATTTGAATTTGATCATCAGCATTTGTTACAGTGAATGCACCGATAAAAATTCTATATGCGCATTTGGTACATTAAAAATTTTTTGCACTTGTAAAATTTGTGAAAAATATGAAATGTTCCATAAATACTCATTTAATGTGGGTCATTTATTACATTTCAAATTTTTGAGTGAACTTTTATAGTGAGTCGAGTGCCAGAAAACCGTTCTTCTTCTGAGTTCAAATCTACACTAATCAAGGTTCATTTTGTTCAAATCCAACATCAAAACAAACAACATTGTCTGTTAAATCGAAGTATTGTCAACTAAAATGTGATTATCAGTCTCTTAGATACTTCGACCGTCGAACAAAATTTCTTGAAATGGAACCCTAATCTTGTGAAATGCTTCAAATACACTCAAGAACACTAGATTTAGATGAATGACAGAGTTCATTAAAACCAATGATCAATGTGATCAAAGATTTCATGTGGTTCTAAGAACACATAAAACATCGATGAACAGGGGATATTGGTTTATAACAATGTTGACATCAAAACAACCTGTTAAAACACAATCAAAGTCAATGTATCCCTACATAAAGAAACAAAAGTTTGAACTGTTCTTCATGAAAAATCAAAATTAGGTCAAATAACCAATGTAACAGTAACAAGCAAAATTCATTTTTGTCCTAAAAAGTCAAAATTGAACAAATCACACACAATTCTCACTAATTCATCCTCTTTGTGTGCAGATTAGATAATGGCTAACCTAACTTGGAGAAAGCTCCACAATGTCAGTGGTTTTCTCAATCCAGATGTTCCTGAAGCAGAAAGTCTCAGAGACATGATCAGATTTATTGCCACTACCAGAGTGGCCTATGCCATTATAGTTAGACCAGTGATCTTTGAGAACTATATCAGATCATTTTGGGGTAATGTAGAAGTAGTAGATAATGATGGAGAAAAAGTAATTTCAAGAAGAATAACTGCTGACCATACACTGATAATCTCTAAACAAACAATAAGACAATGCTTGAGATTTGAAGATGAACCTGATTCACCAACTGAATTTGATGAAGAAGATATCATTCTTTGCTGACATTGGATATGAGGGTGGTTTTGAGGATAAACAGATAGTCAAAGGGTTGGTTGATTTGCAATGGAGATTCCTCATTCATTATGTGCAACACGACTTATCCAAAAGGAAGACTGGATGGAATGATTTACCCTTGACTGCATCATCACTTGTTTGTGCTCTCTGCTCTAACAGACCCTACAACTTTTCAGCCTATGTCTTTAATGGAATGATGGCAAACATTCAAGAGGGGAGAAGGAACATGTTCCTAATGTATCCCAGATTCATTCAATGTCTTATTAATGAAGCCTTTCCTGATCTGGTTTTAGGAGGTCCCATTCTTGAAATTCCTCATTATAATGCAAAATCTTTGAAGTACATCAAGAAGAGAGATCCAAGAAATTTCTATGGTGGTACATTCTTTCCACTTTTACCTTGGATGCAACAACAAATAAATCCCCAAAATGATGTGCCAATGGATGAGGATCAATTACAACAACAAGAAGAAGAACATGTTATACAAGAACAAGTACAAGATGATGTTCCTGATGATGAACCAATTCATGAACTAAATGTTCAAGAAGAAGCTCCAGAACAATCAGTGGAGTAGGCTGCTGCACATGATCAACACCATGTTGATGAGCATGCAGAAACTAAAGAACACATTATACCAGTGTCACCTTTGATTGGTGATCCTCACACTAGTGAAACACTACAAGAAACTGCTATTTTATCCCCTTTGAGGGTTGATCCCATTATCCCACAATCATTCTCTCTAATTCATTTACAAGAAGATTCACAAGGCAGCTCACCACATGAAGCAGTTGCTAAGGCTGTGAGTTTTGGTGAATCTACTAGCTCCTCAAAATCTTCTAAATCTTCTGATGATGAAGAAGATAATCAACATACTGTGCCTCTACCAGAGAGACAACTTGTCTCTGAAGATGCTCCTTTTGAGAGCTTTGCAGAATCAGAGGTGAACAGACCTGATGAAAAAGATAGGATGATATCTGATCTCTTAGCCAAAATGTCTAGAATGGAGAAGACTTTGGATAGAAGGGCAGGGATAATCAATGATAGAATCCTAGAGTTGGATGAAAAGGAGAATGAACTGAGTGAATTAAAAGCCAAGTATGATGCTGATTTGAGAACAAAAGATGAGGAGATCAAACAGTTAAAAGCCTCTTTAGAGATGTCAAGAGAAGAAATCAATGGTCATGTGGACACTGTGGCTATTCAAACTGTGGTTATGGAAGATCAAGAACACATGTTGGAGATGCAAACATAAATTATTACTGATTTGAACAAACAAAATGAGGCTTTGAAGAAAAGAATTGATGAATTGGAACTGATTGCTCAATTAAAGGCTGAATTTGAAAGAGAATCAACAGAATATGAAGCTGAAGAAACAGATAAGGAAGTTCATTCACAACAGCAAGAAACCAGTGGTGTTAGGGATGATGATAGTTGGGAGATGGTATTCTGATCCATCTACTGAAAAAGAGGCCATGATGAAAGAACTAATAGACGACATGGACATATTCTCTTGAAGTGAATTCATTATAGATGAGGATTTCTGGGATTACATCAAAAACACCAAATCCCCCTCTGAGTCTATAATTGTAATGCTATCACAACCTTTATCAATAGAAGAAGAACTAAGAATGCAGCTTGTTCCTGCTGTTGTATTGACTGATGAACAACAAAGTTTAATCAATAGACTTTGTGATGAATTCAAAGAAAAGGAAACAGCTGAATTGAACAGACAAGAAGCTGAACAACAAAGAATCACTGCTAAGCTTAAGGCTGTTGAAGCAAAAACAATAGGCCAAAACTGATGTAACTTCAACATTAGGACCAAGAGTGATCACATACACAAGAAAAAGGAAATACTTGACTGAAAAAGCAAAGGGAAAACTTCCTATGGTTGAGGAAGAACATCGCAAAAGAAAGCAAAAGATGATCCAAGAAGTCTGGCAGCAATTGCTAAATTCTTCGAAGAACATGAAAAAGCAGAAAAAGAGCTACAACAAACTCTGGAAATCATAATGTTAGAAGAAGGAGAGAATGAAGATGACAAAACTAAGAAATCTACTGATGTGCACAGCCCTGCATTTATTGAGCCATCAGTAGAAAGCATGATTGAAAGAGCAAAGTCTGATGATCTCATGATTTATGCCATGTATCTGAGAAATCATGGTTATAATGCTGACATTGTGTTTAACATGACATATGAGGAGATTGTTGAGGAGGTAAAGAAGATGGAAAAGCTGCTAGATCCTACATATGTAACAGAATATGAGAAAACAAAAGAGACTGAAAAGCCAACATCCTCTATCCTCAAGAAAGCAAAGAAAGATGACCAACAGTTTGTTTTTCCCGATCCCTATAACATGTCAGATAGGGAAATGAAGGATTATCTCAACAAACAGGGATTTACAAAAAGAAAGTTAGGAAACATGAAGACTAATTCACTTCGGGCTACTATGTTAAGAATGATTCATGAAAATAAAGATAGAATGAAAGCAATTAAAGAAGAAGTAATTGCCCAGAAGCCCAGAACAAGATCTTCTGCACAAGATGTATAATTGACTACAAAAGACAAAGATGTTCTGGCCCCTATTCTGCACAAAAACCCAGAGTGGTTCATTGTGTTGGATCTTATATGCCCAAGACACAAACAAGATTGATGTGGTTAGTACGTTATGATCCAAGTCGGGTCATACCCAATAACAAGCTAGGCAAACACCGATAAATATTTATTTGTTGATATGATCAAGCAAATAAATATTGACACCAATTTAGAAAATGGGTTTTCTGAATTATTGCATTTGAGATAGAACAAATTATATGGATATTTTGTTCATGAGATATCATTTGTAATGTTATTTAAATAAGTTAAATAACATCAAATAAAAGAGTGTTTAAGTTATAAAATTTAAATTGGTTTAATTATATAACTTAATTAGTTATTAACAATGAATTAAAAAGGAGTTTTCAAAATAGGAGGGAACCCATTTTGAACCCAATTTTCGGCCGCCCCTTGGTGGTTGGCCTTGGGATTCCTTTGTCTTGTTTTATGCAAGACATTAACTTGTTCACTTAACACACTCAACTCTCTCTCTCTCATACATGCAAGATACTTCCATTCTCTCTTCTTTCTCCTAGCAATTTTCGGATCTAAGAGGGTTTTCTTGAAGAAGTTTTGGTGTCAAGACTTCCTAACAAGTTGGGTATTTGCAAGAGCTTGTGGGTATACAAGCTTGAGGTTTTCTCCTTTGAAGACTACACGTTCAAGAGCATCATCTTCTTCGTTTCATCCATCTCATTTTGCTTTGTTCTTGGAAAGGTAGTATTCAAGAACATCCTATGGTTGTTTTCTTGATAGCATTTCTTTTCACATATATATGATCCTTGCTCTTGGGTTTGTTTTCTTGAACATATAAGTGTTTATTTTCAGAATCTAAAACAAGTTTTAACTCCCTAATATCCGCTGCGTTTTGTTGTTTAAATGGTTAAACATCTTTGTTAAAACTTGTAAGAACCCAACACATTAAACCTTCACAACTGAAACTTCAAGAGGGTTTAACTACTGCTGAAATGATAAGAGGGGTATCTACTCCCAGTGGCAAGACAGACGTAAAAATTATTGCCTGGAAGTATGATAGTAACTGGAATATGTTCATGGTAAAGAGGATATCAGGATTAGTTCAATTTTTCACATAGTACACTGCCTTAGTCAATGCCTTGAAAGTCCATGATTTAAAAGAATTGGCTGAGCTAGACTTGATTAATCCTGATGGAATGTATAGAGGATATGAATTTGAAGACATTCTAAAGATGTTTAAAAGAACAAAGAACTTCAAATCACTGCAAGCTATCTGTACCAGAACAGACAAAACATTCAAGAACCCATTTGATCAAAGAAAGAAAAGAGAAGCTGAAGAGATTGTGTTTCCTAAACTACATGTTAAGCCAACAGAAAGTTTGAAGAGGAAAATGATTGCTCGTACTCATAAAACAAAGCCTATTTCAAATGTGTATTATGATGAAGACACCTTTGAGCTAGTAATTGAAAGAAAATAGGAAGGAAAGGAAGCTCCTGAAATAAGAATCTTCAGTGGGTATGAGGTTAGATTACTAGATGAGTCTTACATTCATTACGTCTTTACTAGACACTTCAGAGCTCTCAAAAACAAAGCTGCAGAAGATGATTTAGAGTTTATTTTGAAGTGTGTGAAGATATTGAAGTTGGCTTTTGATAGAATTAACAACAAGAGAGAACAAAGGAAGAAGAAAAGGCTACCTATGCAGATGGGCAACATAGTTAAGTTGGAAGTTGATGCTGATGGTTCACTGGTGATTCATAGAGATGGGTTATCTTCTATTTTAGTTTGGGAACCCATCTCTTTGAAACAAATGCCCATTGCTGCTATTCATACAATGAGCAAGATGAAGATTCATGTGCTCAGTAGAGAAAAAATAAAGGAAGCTAGGGATTTTTCTAACATGATAAAGGCTATTCTCAATCCATCAATGGCACAACCAGAAACATTAGAAAAAGATGGTGAAACTCTCATCCCAACCTCAGTCTGAGAGAAGACTACACAAGAAGACCAACCAGAATCTTCACAACCACCACCACCATCACACTCTTGTGGAATCTAGGCAGTATAATCCTTAGGGGGAGTATTGTTAGACCCTGAAAGGATCATACTTGCCAACTCAAGAAGTGGTTGGAGGTTGTTCTGGTTGGAGAACATTAGTTACATAAAACAACAGAATAACACATAAGACATCATCAACAGAAGACAACAGAAGACAAGAAAAGACCAAGTATAGAGCACCCGCATATGTTAATGCGGATGACTAGTGAACAAATGCTGACAAGTGTTTGTTCACCCGTATTAACAAATGCGAATCAAGACAAGTAATGCTGAATAAGAAGTGTTCACCGCATTGGTCATTGCGGATGAACTGAAGAAATGTGGACAAGGATTGTTCACCCGTATTAGTCCATGTGGATGAACAACAGTAAATGCTGACAAGACTTGTTCATCCACATGAACAAATGTGGGTGAGCAAACACAAATGCTGACTACAAGCAACAAATGCTGATGAAGTCTTGTTCATCCGCATGAACTAATGCGGATGAACAACTTACACTATTTTATATTTATTTTGTACTTAGACTAGATTCACTTGTATAGATCAGGGTTAGTTTAGTCTTTTATACAGGCCATGTATCCGCCTATAAATAGGTCACATACCCTAACTTTGTAAGTTGTTGACTTCAGCAGTAATATACATAATATTTTACAACATTTACTTTGGTTCTTGATTCTCTTACATTCAAGCGTTTACTACAGCAGTTAATGTTCCTTAATATAGTAATTTTGCTGCTATATTATTGACTCAGTCCACATATTCGATCCTAAGTTGAGTCACATCAACCGAGAATATCATTCTCAGACCCAGTCATGTACAATTAACATGATTTTGAGGCTAACTACAAAGATCTCGAACAGAAATGATTCGGATTGAACCTAAATTCAATATTCTCAAATCGATGATGAACAGGAAAGACAAATGTGGATGAAACACAAGCCATTCGCATTTCTTTCTTGCATCCACATTTCCTACTGAAGCCATCTGCATTTTTCAATAAGGCAACCAAATGCAGATGTTCAAACAGAACTAATGCAGATAAAGGGCATACAAATGCGGCTGAGAACTAAACAAATGTGGTTGTTTGTTACATCAATGCGGATGAGTTTCTGTGTTGACAAAACAAATGCGGCTGTTGACTTATGCACTAATGCAGATAGTGCAAATCAAATGCTGATGTTTAAGTTAACCAATGCGGCTGTTGACTTAACAAATGCGGGTGCTGACTCAAAAAATGCGGATGGTATATTCAAATTTTAGCCTTTGTTTTAAACAATATTGACAACATCAACATCAACAACAACAACATCAACAACATCAACATCAACAACAACATCATTAACAACATCAACATCAACAACAACATCAACATCATCAACATCATCAACAACATCATCAACAACATCAATATCAACAACAATATCATCAACAACATCAACATCAACAACAACATCATCAACAACAACAATATCAATGAACAGATGATGAACAGATGACTATAACAAACAAAAAAACAAGAAACATGATGAATACAGATGATTGCAACAAACAGGCACATCCATTTTCACATTCAACAGAAATGAAGAAATCAACCTTGGTCATATAATCACTGATCCAATCATTTGTACAACTGTTAGAAACTGCTTCTGAAGTACTTGGAACCATCCATTATCAAGTTAATTCAGAGATTCAAAGAGTTGAAGTGTCTTCAAGGCTGACTTATGTTCCTGATACTGTTTATTGAAGTTCAAAGCCTCATCATATGCCTAATACATTCTAATCCTTTGAGTGTGACATGAACAAATAGTAATCCAAAAGTGATACACCTCATATCCAATACGTTAAGTATTCTCAAAGAGATTCTATCGTTTATCAGAAATACATTAGGAGAAGCTTAATCCGAGGGGGAGAACTACAGTGAACTGTGTCAGAACATCAGTTGATCAAGAAGACATATGACAGAGAAGATCTTCAAGTCAAAATTTGGCAAGCATCAGTTTAGGGGGAGTATTGTTGGGTTCAACAATTGGTAAACTAAAGCTTTCCAAACCACAATCAAAGCCAACTGAAGATCTCATTATACAAGTTCAGAGACCAAGTTGATAAACAGAACAAAACAAACACAAGACCAAGTCAATATGACAAAGTCAACATCAAGACCACAAGAAAAGTCAAAATTAGGCCATGATGTAAAAACATTGTAAATAGAACCACTAGTGCTACTTCGTAAATGTAACGCTCGAAACTTCGGTCAAATAAATAGAAAATAAAAGTGTCAAGAAGAAAGCAAAAAGAAGCCAAAGATGAGGGGTGTTTTGTGTAAAAGTACACAAAAGTCAAAAGTTCACTTTATATGGGCATGGCTGCCCATATCACTCCTGCTGCTACTGTGTTCAACCGAGAAGAAGAAGAAGCTGAATTCGATTTCTCTCGGTTTCAAGGGGAAGAAGAGGCTGATTCTCGCTTGTGGTTAGTGTTCTTTGTATTTTCATGGTTCGGTTTGTTGGGTTTTGACCATGAAACCGATTTATATGTGTTTATGCGTTTTGTTGTCTGTTTCTGCTTGTTTTAGGCATTTGAACTCTTGTGCACACGAGTTTGGAGGAGTTTTGCTTGTTTGTTGCACTAGGTGAGTTCTAGACCCCGGTTTTATGTGTTTTAAACTTCTTTGGGGCTGAGAATGCATGTTTAAAAGGTTTTACTACTGTTTTATGCTTCACCGTATGTATATGGGTGTTTGTGTTTGTGCTTTATGGTGGTTTATGTGCGGTTGATGCTTGTGATGTTGAGTTTAAGCTTCGAACAGAGGGATAAGCATGATTGGTTAGAACTGTTGGTGTTTTTCGTGGTTGTATGCCTGATCTAGATGTTAAGCATATTAGATCCATGATAAGTATGTGTTAGATCAAGGATTGGGGCATGAATAATTGCATAAGTGCATTTGCTGGTTGGTTAGTTCATCCGCATTTAAGTACTTTATTCATGAACATTGTTGTTTGTTCATCCGCATTTGTAGATGCTTATGCGCCTAAGTGTTCTTCCGCATTTCTTTTATTCATGTGCATTCGCTACAGTGTTCATGCACATTTGTTTCAGTCATTCGCATTTGTTCTACCAGCATTTAGTTGGACACTTGGAATAATCTGAATGCATTCATCCGCATTAGTATTGTTCATCCGCATTAGTATTGTTCATCTGCATTAGTTGTTCATCAGTATTTGTCTAAGGACTTAGGATTTTTCTAAAGCTTAGGAAGTAGAATGTAGCGGGTAAGTTCTGGGATGTTTTGCTGGTTCTAGTCTGTTGTGGGCTGTTGTTGATACTTTATACTATGTATAATGTGACTTTACGTGGTGTGTTTATATTCGTATGCGTAAAGTATTATCATAAAGAAAGTGAAAGATTAATGTTAATAAAGAAGTGGAACATAAGAAAAGTATGAAAAGTCTTGCAAGCAAAGGTTGAGGTGAGTGACTGTGTTGTCATAAAAGACTTGTATGCCAAAATTGAGGTGAGTGACTGTTTTGTCACAAAAGACTCGTAAGCCATAGTTGAGGTGAGTGACTGTGTTGTCACAAAAGACTCGTAAGGGATTCAATCCATGAGATTGACCCGGGTCCTTGTCTCATACCCCGGTATTGTTGATCTTTGGATATAAGTCGGGTATTGCATGAGACAGGATCCAGATTATAGTGAAAGATAATGAATAAATACGTGAGTTAATGAATGATAATCAAGTCTATTCCTTGATGAATGTATGATGAATCCTCACGCGTAAAAGTAAAGGAAGTATTTTATTGAAAAAGATATTTTCATATACAACTCCTACAAGGTATTTTAAACATTTTAAAACTAGAACTCACTCAGCGACACTGACTTTTATGCATTTTCAGTTGGCAGGTAATTGTTACTGAGGGTGGCATGCGGGGGATGCCACTAGGCAGGGCAAGATTGGCATCCATTCATCTTTAATGATATTGTTGTTTTGTAATACATCGAAACAGGGTCTTTTGTAATTCAAGAAAACAATGATGTATTGCTTAACAACGTTAAATATTAATAGAATGAATGGTTTTTATTAACTTAATTCCGCTGCAATATTTTATGAAATGTGTGATGTTTAATGTTTTATGCTATGATTGACCAACTATGAGGTCTCCAAGAACAGGGCCTTACAATTGGTATCAGAACCAAAGTTTAAGAGAAATAGATAAATATTTTCAAAACCTAAACTTAAACTGAGAATGGGACAAACGGAGGGATGCCAGCCCGAGTAGTTACGTGCCATCAGGTATTCTTTTCTTAATGTTAACTGGTACTATGTGCGTGTGCTATTTGATTTATGTGCTTTTAGTAGATTTGAATACTGATGTAGTCAGGATAGGAAATGCTTGGGGAATGAAGAGTAAAGTAAGTGGCTAATCACAACTGGCCACTGTAATTAGAGACTTACTATACTTGACATAAACTGAGCTATTACCTTGAATGTCCGTGTTGGTGTTTGAATCTTATAGTGTTAGAGGATGGCTGGAGGTAGATCGTCTAAGGCTTCTAGAGGTGGAGTACGGGGTGGTCGTGCTGGTAGACCACGGGCCGTAAGGAACAAGACAAGGACTGCAGAGACTGCTCCTGGTGAGCCTGGGATTCATCACCCGGAGGGTGGAGATGAGAGTGCGCACCTAAGGTCCTCAGTGAAAGAGGCAGTGGAGGAGGACGTTCACCAAGTCATGCAGACTATCCTACCGTCTGTCATGACTGAGGTGATCCGGGCCATAAGGGAGGATGAGAGGAAAGAAAAGGAGTAAGAGAGAAGGGCTGCTACTGGGAGAAAAGAGAATGAGAGAGATCATGATGACCAGGAGGAGATGAATGTTAAAAGGGGAGCCTCCAATGATGAAGAAGATGTAGAGGTGCGGGAAACCGCGAGGGGATGCAGCTACGGGCATTCCAATGATGTAAACCCCCTACTTTTGATGGCAATGGTAACGTTGCTACTGCCCACCGCTAGGTTAGAGAGATGGATGTAGTGTTGGATATTAGTGAGTGCAGGGAGGATCAGAAGGTGAAATTCGCCACTCACTCAATTTTTGACTCGGCTCTGTGTTGGTGGGACAATATTGTCCAAGCCGAGGGCAGTAGGGCCATCGGGAGGATGAGATGGGGAGATTTGAAGAAGTTGGTTGTTGAGGAATTCTGTCCTCATAGGGAACTAGACAAGATAGAGAGAGACAGAGTTCCTACAGCTTGAGGCAGGAACCATGATCCACCAGCAATACACCACCAAGTTTAACGAAATGGCGAGGCTGGTGCCGGATCAGGTGACGCCAGTGTCAAGGAAGATTAAGAGGTATGTGCAGGGATTGTCGGCTGATATCCGCAGGCACTTGATTGTTGTCTGACCAAGCACTTTTAGGTCGGCAGTGGATCTGGCTGGGAGGCTTTATGATGAGAGAGAGGTTTCGGTGGTTGAGGTGAAGAAGACAGGTAATGGTGACAAGAACTGGAGTGGGAAGAGGTTTGGGCATGGTGGTTTCACCCCAAACAACAAGAGGATGAAAATGGATGACCGAAGAGTGGGGTCATCAAGCTCTGGAGCGAAGAGGTATGGTAAGTATGGAAGGGAGCAAAGTGGGGAATGCCAATTGGGACTGAATGTTTGCTTCAAATACGGGAAGCCTGGTCATATCGCTAAGGATTGTAGAGCTTTGAGGTGTCATATCTGTGGGGAAGGGGGACACATGAGCAGGGATTGCAAGAAGCTAAAGGCAGAGAGTTCCGGGGTGAAAGGACAGAGAGTGAAGAACAGAGGACAAGCGCTAGAGCATTTATAATGACCCGGGAGGAGGCCAGGGTAGATCCTGATGTCGTGTCGGGTATGTTTCTAGTAAACAAAACTCGTGCCTTTGTATTGTTTGATTCTGGTGCAAGTAGGTGTTTCATTTCTGTTGCTTTCTGTGCTAAGCTGCCTGTTAGTAGTAGAAGAATTGATGAGTCATTTGATGTAGAAACTGCTATTGGTAAGTCTACCAGAATTTCTGATGTGATTGAGGATTGTGGCATAGAGTTAAAAGGCCATAGGTTCTCTGCTAAACTATTTGTGATGCCCCTAGGCAGATTTGATGTAGTTCTGAGGATGGATTGGTTGGAAGCCTATGAGGCAAACGTCATGTGTCGCAAAAAGATGGTTCGACTGACAGCGCCCGATGGAAGTTCGGTTACGGTTTACGGTGACCGAGTTACAACAGTTCCGAAGGTGATTTCGATGGTGGTGGCCGCGAAGTGCATGAAACGCGGATGTAGTGCCTACCTGGCTTATGTGAAGGATGTGGACGCGTCAGTACCACAATTGTCCGACGTACCAGTTGTGTGTGATTTTCCAGACGTGTTCCCAGGAGATTTACCAGGCATGCCACCGGACTACAAGATCGAGTTTCAGATTGATTTGATACCCGGTGCTCAACAGTTCAAATAGGGAACTGAGAACTTTAACAGATGATGCAATGCACAACACAAGTAAGTAAAGAACAAGAACACAAGATATAAGTTTTCAAGGAAGTAGTATATTGCTTCTCAAGTTATATTACAAGTGTTTGCACTTCTCTTAAAATACAAGAACCTTAGACTCATTATACTAATCCTACAACCGTCAATTTACAAAAGACAGTTGGAAAGTGACTAATCTAGACAACTAGATCAGCCTAAAGTCAAAAGACAGATTGCCTTTTGACTAGTGACTATGACAGGCCATAGCTCACTTGACTTTTCTACTACAAAAGTCCAAAAAGAAACAAATACAAAAACTTGTTGACAAAGACCTTATCTACTTTATCATAAAGCATGGGATTTTCACCAACTGATGATAGTTGGTGAACCACCAGAGTGGGCAGCGGACAGATGGTTGCTTTATGATAAAGTTGATGGAAAAGGTGACTTTTCTCTCTCTTCTAAAGGTAAATCAGTCTTGTATTTATTTAGCTTCGAAAGACTTTGTCTTGAGAGCTTCGGAAGACTTCATCTTTATACTTCGGAAGAGTTGAGTCTTTGGCTTTGGATGACTTGACACTTAGTGTAAAGCTTCCTTATCATTTTCTTCAGAACTTATCCTTCGGAAGATTTCACACTTGGCATTCTTCTTTGTATGTGTAAAGCTTCCTTAGTTAGTTCTTCTTTGTTCCTTAGTGCATGTTGGAAGACCTGGTTGTTTTGGCATCTTTTGATTGATCCTTTGGTTGCATCAGCCTCTTAACCTCTGAAGTTCCTACAAACTCCCCCTAGGCTGATGCTACCAAAACAGAGAGGTCTTCAGATTGGGATAGTCCATATGAGAATCTTCAGAACTCCTTTCTTCATCAGTAGATCAGGATTCTATAGACTCAAGAAGTACCTTCTTATGTCATAGAGATCATGCAGAGGGAGTTCAAGCATGTCACTAGTGAAGTAGATATGTTGTTCTCCCTGATCTCTATTGACATACCATCTATCTGGGTTTTCATTGAATGCCTAGGATAGAATTGGTCTTCCAACAGAGAGAGGCTCTACTATGATGGGAGTTGGTTGAGAGCCCTCTACATGCACTTCCTTAAGATGTTCTGACTCATCCTGAGGTTGGGAGGAGGATGCCTTTCTTGTTTTCTTCTTTGAATATCTTCTTCTGGCCATCCTCTTTCTTCTCCCAGATGATTTTGACTGAGAGGGTTGGTTTTCTCTACCAGGTTCTTTAGTGGATTCCCTCTCAGTTGGGATCTCCTCTCTCCCAGGTTCAAAAGGAGAGGGAGGAGAACCCTACTATGGGTCAGAAGATGAAGTTGGCTGTTGTGTAGCTTTAGGTGCAGGTGGTGTTGTCTCTGTAGGTTCCACCTTTACCTCAACTTCAGGTTGAGCTTGACTTGATGATGAATGAAGATCCACAAGCTCTCCCCTTTTAATCTTCTGCTTGATCATCCTTATGTGCTCGTCCATTATAGATAAAGACATGGGACCAAGCCTCCTTTCGAAGAACCCATAAAGCTTCAAGAAGCTCATCATCTTCTGCCTATCTGTAGACTTTTTCAGACTTTTCTGGATGATGGCTCTTGATTTAGCAGTCTCTTCCTTTTGCCTCTTTCCAGCAGCTTGTTTTTCTCTTTTAGCTCTCTCTTCTAGCTGCTTGTTATATTCAAATAAGATGTAGTCATATGGCAAGGGAAGAAGTGCTACTGCCTGATAGAGACCTGTGGCACTCAAGTAGTTGATCATCTTTATTCTTTCTTCTTCATCAACTACTTGAGGTTGTTCAGCAGCCACAGTCTCTTCCTCAGGACTTTCCTGAACTGGGGAGAGAATAGGAATGTCCTTGTAAAGCCTTTTCCTCCTCAATTCTTCTTTGTATTTAAGGTTTAAGGCTGCATCCTCAGCTTCCTTTCTCTCCTTTGACAGCTCTGTGTCTGCCAGTTCATTTAACTCATCCAAGGGGAGAGAGATGAGTTCATCAACATTGTAGTTCCTGGTCCCTAGATAATTGAGTCTGGCTTCCCTTAGTTCATCTTCTTGAGTGTTTAGAATAGGGGTAGCCCTGATTGCAGCTTGCATAAATCCTTGGGAACCACTAGAAAACTCTCCCCTTAGCTTCCTCTTCCTCTCTCTTTTTTCTTCTTTAATCTCCTCGGCAGTGAGTTTTCTTTTGCCTTTGTCTGCCACAGGCTGAGGAGAGCTTTGGCCTTCATTTCTTGGTTTAGCAGACAAGCTCTGGCCAGAGAGAGGTTGTGATGCACCATCACCAGCTGGTGCCTCATTGAGGGTATAGGGTGCTGGAGGAGATGTTGTCTCATGGTTCACAGTTTCAGCCTCTAGGCCTGCAGTCAAGGCTTTCTCTTTGAAGCTAATCATAGGGTCCACCTCAACATCTAGTTGACCAAAGGCTTCCACTGCTAGCGTCTGTCTATATAGTGCTGATCTCCTTTTGAATTCTTCCAGCACCTAATCTTGAATTTTACTGGCTAGTCTGGCAGCTTGTTTGTTATTGCTTGGGTTGACAAGTGCCAGATCTAACAGATTTATACCCTTATAGAAACTCAGGTTTGAAATGTTTAAGATATCTAGTTAACCATGAGCTCTAGAGAGTACAAGAGCTTTCCTTTCACTGTCATACCCCCAACCCCAGATTGGGTTCTCAGAAGGGGCAGACATTGCTCTTGGTATTCCCTCCTCAAACAGTTGTAGTATTAACAAATGTAGATCACTGTCTAGAGGAGGTTGCTGAGTATGGACAACTGCAAGAGAGGATGATGAGTCCTCTATGTCTATACTCTGAGAGGAACTCCCAAGTTCTGTGATTGTTAGGATTTTCTCCCCCTTTTTGGTAGCATCACCCTCTTGCATAGGTGAGCTAGGAGATTGATCCATGACATCCACAGGTTCTTGTGGACCTGGATGAGTTGATCTCATTGGTCTCTCAGCGAGCTTACCCTTGAGATCGGTGATCCCAAGTTGCTGGTTATTGACCTTTTTCTGCAAGATAGTCACCTGAGATTCCAGGTGAGCTATCTTTGACACAAAGTAGGTGCACATGTTTGAAAGTTTGTGCACTTTTTGCTGTAGACTCCCCTCATTTTCCATGCATAATGACATCTTCAAGAGAAGTGTTAAGAGGCTGGGTTGCCATGGTAGAGGTCCTAGTGATGTTATCACTGGCAATAGTGATAGCCTCTGCCATATGGATCTCCTGGACAATCTGATGGATCTCCTGGACAATCTGAAGATCCACCTCAGTTTGGGGCGTCTGATGTGGGCTAGAGATGGGTGAGGCAGGAGCACTCATCGCTCCTTGAGTGTGGGAAGAGAGGAGAGACTTATGGTACTCACTGAAACCCAAATCTTCATCAGAGTAGAAGTCAAGGCTAGGAAGTGGTTTATTTAAATCAAGAGGCTGGGGATGGTAACTTTCCCATGAAGGTTGATCACTAGAGTGTTGAGACTCAGAGTGATGGCTTAAGGCTATTTGAGAGGATGTGAGCTCATCAGGCTGAGCATGAGGAACCTCATCACTGATAGTTGCAAAGATGGGAGTGGTTTGCTCCTCAGGGGAAGTGGGAGCTCTAGTGTCCACTTCCTCCTATGTAGGTTGTGATATGGGGGCCTGCACATGCTCAATAGCAGGTGCAGGGGTTCGTTTGGATTTTCTGGTATAAGTGATGGAAATGTTTGGCTTTGATGGTGGTTGAGAAGTGGAGGGTGTTGGTTCATCACTAGCTGGTGCTGCTAGGATGTCACCCTGAGCAATGAGCTCAAACATTTTCAGAACTAGGGTTGTTTCTACCCTTGAGAACCCAACAGATGGCTTTGTCATTGTTTTGAAAATGCCGGGCCTCATATGTGCAAGTTTAAAAACATTGCTTGTTCCACTCAACTGTGGTCCCAATTCATAGTTGAGAATGTGTTGAACATACCTGGGGAACATGTAATATTCTAAGGAGTCCAAATTTGCAAGTAAATTTGTAAAAACAAACTGAGAGTACCTAAATTTGACCCCTTAAACCATCCCATGGACAATGAAGGAAAGGTCTTCTGGAATCTGGTCCCATCCTCCATGTTTGTTGGATAGGCTGTGGATAACGACATGGAGGAGGTATTTCCATTGGTATGAGACCCTCCCCTTCTTGAAGGTCTTGACTGTGAAGTCTCCTTCATATCCCATCTGCTCAAAGGAATGGTTTACAGCAGTCTTTGGGAAGGACATTTCCTTCCTCATCATCCAGCTGAAGATGGGTGTTTATGATGGCTGGAGTGATGAACAGTGTCCTCCCTTGCACTGTGGCAGACAGTGACTTCTCCCCGTCCATGGTAACCTCTTGACAGGTCCGCCAGAACTCAAGCAATTGATCCTCATAGAGTGGAGGATCGATTGTAAGGGAGGTGTAGTAATGAGACAAAGAAAGAAACCTACAAACGTCTGAGAAGCTTGGATCCTTCTCAGGGTCTAACAAAACAACTTGGTTGTGTTGCCTATGCAGGTGCATGGAGAAATCCGGGTCGTTATGACGATCAGGGTTGGCCATTTGGAAGCTTTGTAATGAAGGAAGGTAGAAGAAGATGAAATTTGGGGGTAAGTTAGGTTAAAGATCAATGAGAGAGGTGAGATGAAAGAGAACCGTTTGGAAAGATATACACTGGATTTGAGACAAAGTTAATTGAAAAGATAAACTTTGAAATCCAGATGTGGGTCCTACTTTCAAAAAAGCGCCCAAAAAGTTAGTTTTCTTGGAAGTAGAAAATAACTTCCGAAGACAATTGTGGCTTCAGAAGATTTGAAACAAAGCTTCCGAAGGTGAATTATGCTTCGGAATATATCCCTAAGAATTTTGAAAATTTTGACTTCGGAAGAAATGAGTAAGTCTTCCGAGACTAAATTGCTTTCGGAAGAAATTTGTTCTTAAAATACGTTAAATTGTTTATAAGAGACTTAAGCTTCGGAAGATATTTCAAGAATTTCTTCCGAAGGTAAATCTTAGATAAACAAGTTGAAGGATTTTTAGGACATAAATTTCTTCCGAAGACAATTTCACTTCTTCCGATACATTTTTTTTTATCATACTAAGGAATATCAGTTTAAAATTTTATTTTCTTCCAAAGAGAACTGGGCTTATGAGATGAGCTAATAGACAACTTAGGACACACAATTTTTAGGAGAAAAAAAATTGATTAAGTTATTTCAGAAAAACTATTCAAAGTTAATCATCCCAATAGCTGATACAAGATATTTAAATCTCTGTTCATCAAAAGCCTTTGTGAACAGAACAGCATATTGTTCATTTGTGTTAACTTTGATTAGTTTTATCAAGCCCTTTTCAAAGTTATCCCTAATCAAATGATACCTAATTTTGATGTGTTTGGTCCTTGAGTGCTGCACAGGATTCTCTATAATAGAGATATCACTGTTGTTGTCTATGTGGATGGGAGTCTCCTTGAAGTTGAATCCATAGTCAAGCATCTGATTCTGAATCCAAAGCACTTGAGCACAGCAGCTTGCAACAGCAATGTATTCAGCTTCAGCAGTTGATGCAGACACACATGATTGTTTCTTGCATTGCCAGGAGCTATCCTTCCAGCAAGAAATTGACATCCCCCAGAGGTTGACTTTGCAATCATATTGCAACCACCATAATCACTATCTGTATATGCATACAAACTGAACTTAGAATTCTTTGGATACCAAAGACCTAAGTTTGGAGCACCTTTGAGATACCTAAGAATCCTTTTGATAGTGATAAGGTGTGACATCTTGGGATTGGCTTGATATCTGGCATATATGCATGTAGCAAACATAATATCAGGCCTGCTAGCAGTAAGGTACATGAGTGACCCAATCATGGCCCTGTAGAGATGTTCATCAACAGACTCTCCCTCAAGATTAGGACCAAGGGAGTGATTTCTAGCTATGGGTGTCTTTGCAACCTTACAGTCAGTCATCTTGAATCTTGTGAGTATGTCCTGAACATACTTTAACTGACTTATGAAGATGCCATCTTCAACTTGCTTCACTTGAATACCCAGAAGGAAATTAAGTTCCCCCATAGCACTCATTTCAAATCTGTTCTTCATCAGCATCTCAAAGTCTGTGCAGAGCTTTGGATTAGTTGAACCAAAGATGATGTCATCCACATAATTTTAAACTAGCAATGTGTCATTTCCAGTTTCTTTGATGAAGAGAGTCCCATCAATAGTACCTTTTTTGTATCCATGCTAACAGAGGTATGTTGATAGTGTCTCATACCTCTTTCTTGGAGCCTGATGTAGCCCATATAGAGCTTTATCAAGCTTGCAGACATAATCAGGATGATATGGGTCAGCAAAGCCAGGTGGTTGTCTAATATAGACTTCTTCATCAATCACCCCATAGAGAAAGGCACACTTCACATCAAGCTGGTAGACCTTGACATCCTTAGACGCAGAATAAGCCAGAAATATTCTTACAGCTTCGAGTCTAGCTACTGGAGCAAAGACATCAGTGTAGTCAATTCCTTCTTCTTGAGTGTATCCTTGGACAAATAGTCTTGCCTTGTTCTTGATGATAATCCCTCTATTATCTTTCTTATTCCTTGAGGAAGAGGGCATAAGTTCAAAACCTTCTGTCTTTTGATTTGAAGCAATTCTTCTTGCATTGCTTCAATCCAGCTTCCATCCTTTAGAGCCTCATCAACTTTCTTTGGCTTAATTTGGGATAAGAAACAAGAATGTTGACAAATATGACTATCATGAGTTTGTGCTCTTGTTCTCACCCGTGAGTCAACATTTCTAATGATATTTATGGTGGGATGTGACTTGTGGATCCTGAGTTGAGGGATCACAGCAAGTTGGTTGGACGGATCAAGATTAGAGAAATTTTGATCTGGCAAAGAAGATTCCCCCACCACATCAGCACACTTATCAAGAGAAACTTGATCCAATGAGTGTGTGACATCATTGATGTTGTCTTCAATGGAGTGATTATCAGCATCAAGAAATTCTTGATCATTGTCACCACCACCAGTTCTTCCAGCATTGGAGGTTCCTTCTCCTGAATTCTGAGCCTCTGAACTGGACATTGAGGGTAATTCAGTTGAATCAGCGGTATTTGACATGCTTGTGCTAATTGGAGCCTCTATGATAGGGTTAGTCACTATTGGAGCTGAAGTAGTCTTCTTGTTTGGTCTTCTCAGCTCAAATCTTGGGTCAGGATCTTCTGTTGACCTGTTATCCATAGATCCTGAAATATTCTCACAAGATTTGTTAAAAAAGTTGGTAACTAAATCAAGATCAAATAGCCAATCTAGACCAGAACCTTTCACACAGGGTGTGTGTTCATTGAAAGTTACATTGGCTGACTCCTCAATGATTCTAGTTCTGAGATTGTATACTTTGTAAGCCTTAGCTTGAGAAGAGTATCCAACAAAATATCCATCATCTGATGTCTAAGCAAACTTAGCTATTTGATCTTTGGTATTCAAGATGGTGCAAGGACATCCAAATGTTCAGAGAAAACCAATAAATGGTCTCCTTTTGTGCCATAATTCATAAGGAGTCTTACTATGTGTCTTAACTACCAAAACTCTATTCTGCACATAGCAGGCTGTGTTAACAGCCTCTGCCCAGAAGGTGATGGGAAGTTTAGAGTCAGACAACATGGTTCTTGCAGCTTCAATAAGTGTCCTGTTTCTTCTCTCAGCAACACCGTTTTGCTGAGGAGTCCTAGGGGCACTATATTGTCTTGATATACCCTTTTCATCATAAAATGTATCAAGGATTTGGTTTTTAAATTCTGTTCCTTGATCACATCTTATGATCTTGACCTTGTGATCAGATTGATTCTCAATTCTAAGAATGAAACTTTTCAAGATTTCAGGGGTCTCATCCTTAGTTCTAAGGAAAAATACCCAAGTAAATCTTATGAAGTCATCTGTGATCACCAAACAGTATGAGGTCCTTCCTAGACTCATTACACTGGTGGGGCCAAACAGATCCATATGTAACAAGTGTAGGGGAGTAGTGATAGAGTTCATTTCCTTTGGCTTGTGAGATGCTTTGTATTGTTTACCTTTCAGGCATGCAACATAGTGGTCATCACTTTTAAACTCTTTCTTTGGCATTCCAGTTACCAAATCATTCTTAATTAGTTTATTCATGTTTTTAAAGTTTACATGGCACATTCTTTTATGCCAAAGGAAACACTCATCACTATTTGCTTTAGACAGAAAGCAAGACACTTCTCTAGAGGGAGTGGTTTCATGCAAATCCATCTTGTACATGTTCCCTCTCCTGGGAGCACTGAGCAAAATATGCTCATGAGGAATGTCAGCCCCGGGCTTGAGAACAATGCACTCATGCTCAGTAAAGAGCATGTGATGTTTTTGGTCACAAAATTGGGACACACTCAGAAGATTGTATCCCAGCTCCTTGACAAAGTTTACCTTCTCAATGCTGAGCTTACCATTTGTAACCTTGCCCCGGCTAGTAATGTAACCTCCTGCATTTCCACCAAAAGCAACTGGTCCTCCATCAAATCTTTCAAAGTGTTGAAGCAAGGACTCATTGCCAGTCATGTGCCTGGAGCAGTCGCTATAAATAATCCAGACATTTCTGCTAGTCTTTAGCTGTCCCTGCACAAAAAGAGATGATTTAGTTACATTTGGAAACCCAAGACTCCTTGGTCTTGGGCTTATTAAGTTCAGATGAAGACAATGGAATAGTAAATGATCCAATGTTCAAGCTTAAAGGATCATTTGCTGTTGCTGCAGAAGAACTTCCAATCTCAAGATCTTCCTTCAACTTCCACACCACCTTTGGAAGATTGGGCTAACCTTAACTACTTTGGAAGCTTTTATGGCTTCGGAAGCTTTTGAGACAGATCCTTCGGAAGATTTTTCTTTCACTGCAGCAAGCTTTAGTGCTTCGGAAGCATTCCTTTCTTCCGAGACCAACTTTTCTTCCAAAGGCAATTTCTTCTTTGCCTTCTTCTTTATTTTGGAGCTTCCGAAGGAAATAGGTTTTCATTCCAAAGCTTGTTGTTCTTTCTTCTTCCCAGAAGTCGTCTCTTTTATCAAGTGGACAGTACCTTTGGGATTGTAGATACAATCTTTAGCAAAATAAGAGATACTACCACACATGACACAGATCATTTGCTTCTTTCTAGGAATCTTCTTGTTTGAAGAGGACTGATATTGAGCACTTCCCTTCTCCTTTTCATCTTTTCAGATGATACATCAATCTTTTTAGGGATAGGCATACTATTGGAGATGGGTGATTCAGGCTGTGCAGCAGTGACACATAGTTTATCAGTCTTCTTCTTGTTGTTGCTGGAGTGAGTTGAAGCTGAAGTAGAACTCTTGGTACTTGAATTCTTAACAAGATCTTCAACTTTTATCACCTTGAACCCTGCAGAGACAAATACTTGTTTTTGTTTGGGATCAAAGGTGGTCTTGACCTCTTGAGCTTTTCTTGATCTTCTTTTTGCTCTTCTGATCAAGTTCTTTCTCTTGGTCTTGCTCAAACCAGCTTTTTTTTCCTCCTTAGGAGCTTGGTGATCCTTTTTGGATTGACTCTCTTCACTCACCTCAGAGTCATCCCTCACCTTCTCCTCTTCATCCTCTTCATCACTAGGGTCTATGGATGGAAGCTCATCTTGACCAGTTCCACACCTTGGAGATCTAACTGATAGTAGAGAGTGTGGAGGAGCTATCTCACTAGAGCCCAGTCCCTGCTTGTTCTGATAACACACTTTTTCATGTAGAGATGAGGATATCATGTTCTTGAAGGTTTCCTCTTCAAGAACACATTTTTCTGCCCTGGCTTTGCTGATCATAAGCTCAGCCTGGCATTCAGTCAACTTGGTAATGAGATCCTTAATTTGAGTCCTGTAATTTATTTGCTCATGTTTAAGAGTTGAAACTGTTTTCTCTAGATCTTCTATTTTAAGTTTATAGTCATTTTTAGCTCTTTTAAAATCAGCTTTTAAAATATTCAAAGACTCAATGTCAGATCTTATTTCCAAGTTGTAGGACCTGTATTTATTAACTTTAGCAATACATTCAGGAGAGCAAAGATGTTCAAGTACCTTAGCTTCATCATGATCAGCCATGAGTGCTTGGTTTGGAGATACATCTTCAGCTTGAAAGCTCCAGTCAAAGCTTCCTTCTTCAATAGCAACTACAGCTTGCTGTCTTGGCTTCTCATTCTGGTGCCCTCTTTTAGTGTAGTTTGGCCTGGAACAAGCTTGGCCACCATTAGACTTGGGTGCCTTGCATTCTCTAACAAAGTGTCCCATCTGGTTACAGTTGTAACACTTGACTTTGCACTTGTCCATCCCGAACTTGCTACTGGCAGCATTGCTAGGAAACCTTCTCCCAGTCCTCTTGTAGAACTTCTGGGCTCTGTGACTAAGAAGAGCCATCTGCTGAACTATCTCCATATATTCCAGATCATCTGGATGGATACAGTCTAGGTCTTCAAGAGTAAAGAGAAAATTGCCTGAACTTTCATCAGTGGAAACAAAAGCTTGAAAAGAGCTTGTCTCTTGGAAGGGACTTCCTTGGATGTAGTTCTCTCTGGGTGTCTCCGGGAAGGTGATGAAAGGTCCCTTTTATGAAGTCTCAGGGTAGCAAATGAGATGATGCTGTGGTTCTCTGCTATCCCTTTCAACCATATGAAGGGCAGAACTCTGGTGAGTGTTGGAGTTACCAGATGAATTTTGCATGTTCATCTCCATCTGGTATCCACTGAGTATCCCATATAGCTCAGTGAGAGTGAGGGTCTTGAGATTTTCAGTCCTTTTAATGACCACGCAATAGTATGTCCATTGTCTTAGAAGAGAGGACATGAACTTTCTTACAATATCCCTATTTTCAATGGTCACTCCAACATCAGCCAGAGTATCCATAATCTCAACATACCTGAAGTATTGTTGAGTCATGGTCTCACCTATTTTGAAGGTGAAATTTTCAAACTGCTGCTTCAGGAGATCTTTCTTGTTCTCCTTGGCTTCATTTGAACCCTCATACATGAGTTTTAGTGCATCCCATAGCTGTTTGGCGGTCTTGCACTTCTTGAAAGCTCTATAGATGGAGTTTGGAAGAGCATTTTGGAGGTTGTCATAGCTTTCTGATCAATATCAATTCTTTTCCAGTCTTCATCAGAAAAATCAGCTTTCTCCTTTGGTATCATGCCACCCCCAGCAGCAGCTGAAGAGGTGCATGGTACATGAGGTCCGTTGACAACAGACTCCCACATCCTGGAATCTTGAGACTTGATAAAGCCTTCCATTTTTGACACCAAGTGTCAAAATCCTCAGGAGTGATCAGTGGGGATTTTGTCATGGTTCCAGTTTCCATATCAGCTTTCGAGATAGCTGCCATTTGAAGATTTAAGTGATGTGTGTTACTAAGAGGTTTTGAAGATGGTGAGATCTTGCAAACAAGCGCCTGAATGCTCTGATACCAAATGCAGGACCTTTAAAGGGTTCTTAACACTTAGTTAACACACTTAGGAGGATTTAATGTCACTTAACAGTTCAAATAGGGAACTGAGAACTTTAACAGATGATCCAATGCACAACACAAGTAAGTAAAGAACAAGAACACAAGATATAATTTTTCAAGGAAGTAGTATATTGCTTCTCAAGTTCTATTACAAGTGTTTGCACTTCTCTTAAAATACAAGAACCTTAGACTCTTTATACTAATCCTACAATCGTCAATTTACAAAAGACAGTTGGAATGTGACTAATCTAGACAACAAGATCAACCTAAAGTCAAAAGACAGATTGCCTTTTGACTGGTGACTATGACAGGCCATAGCTCACTTGACTTTTCTACTACAAAAGTCCAAAAAGAAACAAATACAGAAACTTGCAGACAAAGACCTTATCTACTTTATCATAAAGCATGGGAGTTTCACCAACTGATGATAGTTGGTGAACCACCAGAATGGGTAGCGGACAGATGGTTGCTTTATGATAAAGTTGATGGAAAAGGTTACTTTTCTCTCTCTCTTCTAAAGGTAATCAGTCTTGTATTTATTTAGCTTCGGAAGACTTTGTCTTGAGAGCTTCGGAAGACTTCATCTTTATACTTCGAAAGAGTTGAGTCTTTGGCTTCGGAAGACTTGACATTAGTGTAAAGCTTCCTTATCATTTTCTTCAGAACTTATCCTTCGGAAGATTTCACACTGGGATTCTTCTTTGTATGTGTAAAGCTTCCTTAGTTAGTTCTTCTTTGTTCCTTAGTGCATGTTGGAAGACCTGGTTGTTTTGGCATCTTTTGATTGATCCTTTGGTTGCATCAACCTCTTAACCTCAGAGGTTCCTATAGGCGGGCTACGACAGGAGGTTCATTCAAGACTTTTCCAAGGTAGCCTCACCTTTGACTAAATTGACTCGCAAGGAGATGAAGTTTGTGTTGGGACGAGAACAGAAGGATGCTTTTGAGGAGTTGAAGGCAAGATTAACTCAAGCTCCTATTTTGACATTACCTGAAGGGAGTGAAGACTTAGTGGTGTATTCGGATGCCTCCTATTCGGGACTGGGTTGTGTGTTAATGCAAAGTGGGAGAGTAATAGCCTACACATCCCAACAGTTGAAAACCCACGAGGTCAGTTATCCCATGCATGATTTGGAGCTTGCAGCTGTGGTCTTTGCATTAAAGATTTGGCGGCATTACCTGTATGGGGTGAAATGCACAATCTTCACGGACCACAAGAGCCTAAAGTATTTCTTTAAGCAGAAAGATCTCAACATGAAGCAGAGGAGGTGGTTAGAGCTGATTAAGGATTATGATTGTGAAATCCACTACCATCCGGGTAAAGCCAATGTAGTGGCTGATGCCCTCAGCCAAAAAGAGAGACCCGAGCCAATCCGGATGAAGGCTTATCAATTGGTGATGACCTCTGATGTGATGACACATGTCAAAGAATTTTAGGATAAGGCAATGAAGGAAGATCTCCTTAACTCTGCAAGGATGAGAGGTCTAGTCACGGAGTTGGGAGAACCCGCTTAGGGCTGATGTGGATTCCCTGCTACGGTGATCTATGGGGACGAATTATGGACGAAGCTCATAAGACTTGATACTACATTCATCCCGGTGCCACTAAGATGTATCAAGATATGAAGAAAGACTGTTGGTGGCCGGGTATGAAGCGGGATGTAGTGGAGTATGTGAGTAAGTGCCTTACTTTCTTACAAGTGAAGGCAGAGCATAAAAAGCCATACGGGAAGATCCAACCGTTGGATGTACCCGAGTGGAAGTAGGAGCACATCACCATGGATTTCATCATGAACTTACCACGTATGGAAAGGGGGTATGATGTAATTTAGGTAATAGTTGATCGTTTGACGAAGAGTGCTCACTTCCTACCGATCCGCGAGACGTATTCATCCGAGAGGTTGGCGGATCTGTTTATCAAAGAGATTGTAGCTCGTCATGGTGTGCCGGTGTCTATCGTGTCAGACCGTGACACTCGGTTCACATCAAAGTTTTGGAAGAGATTCCACGATGCGATGGGGACGAGGCTACACATCAGTACGGCTTACCATCATCAAACAGATGGTCAGTCTGAAAGGACGATTCAAACGCTAGAGGACATGCTCCAAGCATGTGTGATCGACTTCGGAGGAAGTTGGGATGATCATCTACCATTGGCAGAGTTATCATAGAACAACAGCTATCATGCCAGCATTGGCATGCCACCTTATGAGATGCTATATGGTAGGAGATGTAGAACACCCGTGTGTTGGGGAGACATTGGGCAAAAAGAGTTGGGAAGCGTGGAGGTAATCAAGGCTATGACTGAGAAGCTAGAAAAGATCAAAGCCTTTATGAAGGCAGCCAAGGATAGACAGAAGTCATATGCCAATAAGAGGCGTAGACCAGTCGAGTTCAACGTGGGTGATAAAGTCAGGTTAAAGGTCTCGCCCTGGAAGGGAATCATCCGGTTTCGGAAGAGGGGCAAGCTGAGTCCGAGGTACATACGGCCTTTCCAAATCATTGCACGAGTAGGGGAGGTGGCCTATTGACTAGAATTGCCTGATGAGCTAAGTTGAATTCACCCAACGTTCCATGTATCTTATCTGAGAAAATGCTTGGCCGATGAAGATATGATTGTGCCACTGGAGGATATCGAAGTGGATGAAAGAGTCAATTATGTGGAGCAACCGGTGGCCATCATAGATAGGAAGGAAAAGAGATTGAGAAATAAAGTGGTTCCACTCATACGTGTGCAGTGGAAACACCGGAAGGGTTCCGAGTCTACATGGGAGACGGAGGATGAAATAAGACAGCATTACCCACAGTTATTCGAAGAGTGGCAGGTTTCAGGGACAAAACCTCTTTAAGGGGGGTAGACTTGTAACGCCCGAAACTTTGGTCAAATAAAAAGAAAATAAAAGTGTCAAGAAGAAAGCGAAAAGAAGCCAAATATGAGGGGTGTTCTGTGTAAAAGTACACAAAAGTCAAAAGTTCACTTTATATGGGCATGGCTGCCCATATCACTCCTGCTGCTACTGTGTTCAACCGAATCAGAAGAAGAAGAAGCTGAATTTGATTTCTTTTGGTTTCAAGGGGAAGAAGAGGCTGATTCTCGCTTGTGGTTAGTGTTCTTTGTATTTTCATGGTTCGGTTTGTTGGGTTTTGACCATGAAACCAGTTTATATGTGTTTATGTGTTTTATTGTCTGTTTCTGCTTGTTTTAGGCGTTTGAACTCTTGTGCACACGAGTTTGGAGGAGTTTTGCTTGTTTGCTGCACTAGGTGAGTTCTAGACCCCGGTTTTATGTGTTTTAAACTTCTTTGGGGCTGAGAATGCATGTTTAAAAGGTTTTACCACAGTTTTATGCTTCACCGTATGTATGTGGGTGTTTGTGTTTGTGCTTTATAGTGGTTTATGTGCGGTTGATGCTTGTGAGGTTAAGTTTAAGCTTCGAACAGAGGGATAAGCATGATTGGTTAGAACTATTGGTGTTTTTCGTGGTTGTATGCCTGATCTAGATGTTAAGCATATTAGATCCATGATAAGTATGTGTTAGATCGAGGATTAGGGACTGAATAATTGCATAAGTGCATTTGTTGGTTCGTTAGTTCATCCATATTTAAGTACTTTGTTCATGCGCATTGTTGTTTGTTCATCCGCATTTGTAGATGCTTATGCGCCTAAGTGTTCTTCCGCATTTCTTTTGTTCATGCGCATTTGCTACAGTGTTCATGCGGATTTGCTACAGTGTTCATGCGCATTTGTTTCAGTCATTCGCATTTGTTCTACCAGCATTTAGTTGGACACTTGGAATAATCTGAAAGCATTCATCCACATTAGTATTGTTCATCCGCATTAGTATTGTTCATCCGCATTAGTTGTTCATCCGCATTGGATACTGTTCATCCGCATTTGTCTAAGGACTTAGGATTTTTCCGAAGCTTGGGACGTAGAATGTAGCGGGTAAGTTCTGGGATGTTTTGCTGGTTCTTGTCTATTGTGGGTTGTTGTTGATGCTTTATACTATGTATAATGTGATTTTAGGTGGTGTGTTTATATTCGTATGCATAAAGTATTATCGTAAAGAAAGTGAAAGATTAATGTTAATAGAGAAGTGGAACATAAGAAAGTATGAAAAGTCTTACAAGCAAAGGTTGAGGTGAGTGACTGTGTTGTCACAAAAGACTTGTATGCCAAAATTGAGGTGAGTGACTGTGTTGTCACAAAAGACTCGTAAGCCATATTTGAGGCGAGTGACTGTGTTGTCACAAAAGACTCGTAAGGGATTCAATCCATGAGATTGACCCGGGTCCTTGTCGCGTACCCCGGTACAGTCGATCTTCCGATATGAGTCGGGTATTGCATGAGAAAGGTTCCAGATTATAGTGAAAGATAATGAATAAATACGTGAGTTAATGAAAGATAATCAAGTCTATACCTTGATGTATGTATGATGAATGCTCACGTGTAAAAGTAAAGGAAGTATTTTATTGAAAAAGATATTTTCATATACAACTCCTACAAGGTATTTTAAACGTTTTAAAAATAGAACTCACTCAGCGACGCTGACTTTTATGCATTTTCAGTTGGCAGGTAATTGTTGCTGGGGGTGGCAAGCGGGGGAAGCTACTCGGCAGGGCAAGATTGGCATCCATTCATCTTTAATGATATTGTTGTTTTGTAATGCAACGAAACAGGGTCTTTTGTAATTCAAGAAAACAATGATGTATTGCTTAACAACGTTAAATATTAATAGAATGAATGGTTTTTATTAACTTAATTCCGCTGCAATATTTTATGAAATGTGTGATGTTTAATGTTTTATGCTATGATTGACCAACTGTGAGGTCTCCGGTAACGGGGCCTTACAGTAAAGGGTGGTTATTGCAAAGTGTGTGAGTGGCTGGTAGTTCTTAAGTGTGTGTTTTTCATGGTGTAAATCACCACCCAAGGAGAAATTCTTTCCTTTGGGTGGGTTTGATGTTCATCCATCTTTGTATGTGTTTCTTCATTGTAATTTGTTATTCAACATCAATGAAATCATAACATTATACATTATCCTTGTTCTTCAATTCACACACTTTCACCCGTCTTTAATTTTGAATTCTCAGATCTAAAAATGATGAATCCTAAGATCCAAGCTCAACGAATCTGAAATTATGATTCAGCAACTAGTATTCACTCAATAAGAATCTAGAATCAAATTACACTTACCGAATGAAACTAATGAAACGTCAAACAAGAAACGCATTGTGTGATCGATAAAAAAGAAGTCAAATGAAGTTAACTCATCCTAGTATGTAATATTTCCTTGTATTTCATTAATAAAAATGCAACTACGGATAGGTGCATTAAAGTATTCATGAAAGATTGAAAACATACATGGGAAAAGAAATACGTACAACAAAACATTAAACAACAGTTGTTCTCTCATGGATAGTTTTTTTCTTTCGCTAACTAGGTTCAATGCTATTGAGTTTTGATCCTCATAACTTTTCAACAAACTCGAAGCGTAATTTCATAAAATCCCGTTATAATAGTACCTAAACTCACATTAATCAATCACAAATGGAACATATGATCTACTTGTCAAACCAAATGCAACATGAACACGAAACAATACAAATGACCGTAAAACATCGATACACTTCTTCCCAAAACTTAACAAGAACTCTTCATAACCATCTTTGAACACTGTTGCCTCAAGAATCCACTTAAATCAATTAAAATGACAATTGTCGATTCATGAAATCCTTTATTGAGCATAAAGGCAGGGATAAGAGTTGTAAAGGACAAACTAACTACTCGTATTCGGTCAATAAGAATCGAGAATCAATTTACATTTACCGAATGAAACTAATGAAACATCAAACAGAAAACACAATGTGTGATCGATAAAAAGAAGTCAAATCAAGTTAACTCGTCCTAGTATGTAATATTTCCTTCTATTTCAATAGAAAATGCAACTACGTATAGGTGCATTAAAGTATTCATGAAAGATTAACAAAATACATGGGAAAAGAAATATGTACAAAAAGACATTAAATAACAATAGTTCTCGCAGAGATAGTTATTTGCTTTCCCAACAACCTTCAATGCTATGGAGTTTTGATCCTCAAACCTTGTCAACACACTCGAAGCCTAATTTCATCAAATCCTGTTATAATGATGACTAAAATCACACTAATCAATCACAAATGGGTCATAGGATCTAGTGATTAAACCGAATGCAACACGAACACGAAACCATACAAATAACCATTGAAAATTGATACACTCCTTTCAAAAACTAAACAAGAACTCTCCATAACCAATTTTGAATACTCTTGCCTCAAGAATCCACTTAAATCAATCAAAATGATAATTGTCGATTCACGAAATCCTTTATTGAGCATAAACACAAGGATAAGAGTTGTAAAGGACAAACTAACTACTCGTATTCAATCAATAAGATTCGAGAATGAAATTACATTTACCGAATGAAACTATTCAAACGTCAAACAGGAAACGAAATGTGTGATCGATAAATAAGAAGTCAAATCAAGTTAACTCAACCTAGTATGTAATATATCCATGTATTTCAATAAAAAAATACAACTACGAATAGGTGTATTAACATATTAATGAAAGATTAACAAAATACATGGGAAAAAAATACGTACAAAAAGACATTAAACAACAATAGTTCTCGCAAAGATAGTTATTTGCTTTCCCTAATAACCTTCAATACTATGGAGTTTTGAACTTCAAACCTTGTCAACATACTCGAAGCCTAATTTCATCAAATCCTGTTATAATGATGACTAAAATCACACGAATCAATCTCAAATGGAACATAGGATCCACTATTTAAACCGAATGTAACAGGAACACGAAACCATACAAATGACCGTTAAAAATCGATACACACTTTCCCAAAACTAAACTAGAACTTTCCATAACTATCTTTGAACACTCTTGCCTCAAGAACCCACTTAAATCAATAAAAATGACAATTGTCGACTCACCGGATCCTTTATTGAGCATAAACGCAAGGATAAGAGTTGTAAAGGACAAACTAACTACTCGTATTCACTCAATAAGAATCTAGAATCAAATTACACTTACCGAATGAAACTAATAAAACGTCAAACAAGAAACGCAGTGTGTGATCGATTAAAAAAAGTCAAATCAAGCTAACACGTCCTAGTATGTAATATTTCCTTGTATTTAAATTAATAAAATGCAACAATGGATAGGTGCATTAAAGTATTTATGAAAGATTAACAAAATACATGGGAAAAGAAATACGTACAAAAAGACATTAAACAACAATAGTTCTTGCGGAGATAGTTATTTGCGTTCCCTAATAATCTTCAATGCTATGGAGTTCTGATCCTCAAACCTTGTCAACACACTCAAAGCCTAATTTCATCAAATCCCGTTATAATGATGACAAAAATCACAATAATCGATCACAAATGGAACATAGGATCTACTGTTTAAACCGAATGCAACACGAACACGAAACCATACAAATGACCATTGAAAATCGATACACTCCTTTTCAAAACTAAACAAGAACTCTCCATAACCATCTTTGAACACTCTTGCCTCAAGAATTCACTTAAATCAATCAAAATTACAATTGTCGATTCACGAAATCCTTTTTTGAGCATAAACACAAGGATAAGAGTTGTAAAGGACAAACTAACTACTCATATTCACTCAATAAGAATCTAGAATGAAATTACATTTACCGAATGGAACTATTGAAACGTCAAACAGGAAACGCAATCTGTGATCGATAAAAAAGAAGTCAAATCAAGTAAACTATACCTAGTATGTAATATTTCCATGTATTTCAATAAAAAAATGCAACTATGGATAGGTGTATTAATGTATTCATGAAAGATTAAAAAAATACATGGGAAAAGAAATACGTACAAAAAGACATTAAACAACAATAGTTCTCGTAGAGATAGTTATTTGCTTTCCCTAATAACCTTCAATGCTATGGAGTTTTGATCCTCAAACCTTGTCAACACACTCGAAGCTTAATTTCATCAAATCCTGTTATAATGATGACTAAATTCACTCTAATCAATCACAAATGGAACATAGGATCTACTGTTTAAACTGAATGCAACACGAACACGAAACCATACAAATGACCATTGAAAATCGATACACTCCTTTCAAAAACTAAACAAGAACTCTCCGTAACCATCTTTCAACACTCTTGCCTCAAGAATCCACTTAACTCAGTCAAAATGACAATTTTCGATTCACGAAATTCTTTATTGAGCATAAATGCAAGGATAAGAGTTGTATAGGACAAACTAACTACTCGTATTCACTCAATAAGAATCGAGATTCAAATTACACTTACCGGTTGAAACTAATGAAATGTCAAATAGGAAACGCAATGTGTGATCGATAAAAAAGAAGTCAAATCAAGTTAACTCGACCTAGTATGTAATATTTCGATGTATTTCAATAAAAAATGCAACTACGGATAGGTGTATTAACGTATTGAGGAAAGATTAACAAAATACATTGGGAAAGAAATCCGTACAAAAAGACATTAAACAACAATAGTTCTCGCAGAGATAGTTATTTACTTTCCCTAATAACCTTCAATCCTATGGAGTTTTGATCCTCAAACCTTGTCAACACACTCGAAGCCTAATTTCACCAAATCCCATTATAATGATGACTAACATAGGATCTACTGTTTAAACCAAATGCAACTGGAACACGAAACCATACAAATGACCGTTAAAAATCGATACACACCTTCCCAAAACTAAACAAGAACTCTCCATAACCAACTTTGAACACTCTTGCCTCATGAAACCACTTAAATCAATCAAAATGACAATTGTCAATTCACAGGATCGTTTATTAGCATAAACGCAAGGATAAGATTTTTAAAAGACAAACTAACTACTCGTATACACTCAATAAGAATCGAGAACCAAATTACACTTAACGAATGAAACTAATTAAACGTCAAACAAGAAACGCAATGTGTGATCTATAAAAAAGAAGTCAAATTAAGTTAACTCCTCCTAGTATGCAATATTTCAATGTATTTCAAAAAAAAATGCAACTACGGATAGGTGTATTAATGTATTTATGAAAGATTAACAAAATACATGGGAAAAGGAATTAGTACAAAAAGACATTAAACAACAATAGTTCTCGCAGAGATGGTTATTTGCTTTCCCTAATGACCTTTAATGCTATGGAGTTTTGATCCTCAAATCTTGTCAACACACTCGAAGCCTAATTTCATCAAATCACATTATAATAATGACAAAATCACATTTATCAATCACAAATGGAACATAGGATCTACTGTTTAAACCGAATGCAACACGAACACGAAATCCTACGAATGACCGTTGAAAATCGATACACTCCTTCCCAAAACTAAACAAGAACACTCCATAACCATCTTTAAACACTCTTGCCTCAAGAATTCACTTAAATCAATCAAATGACAATTCTCGATTCACGGTATTCTTTATTGAGCATAAACGCAAGGATAAGAGTTGTAAAGCACAAACTAACTACTCTTATTCACTCAATAAGAATCTAGAATCAAATTACACTTACTGAATGAAACTAATGAAACGTCAAACAGGAAACGCAATGTGTGATCGAAAAAAAAGAAGTCAAATCAAGTTAACTCATCCTAGTATGTAATATTTCCTTGTATTTCAATTAAAAAAATGCAACTATGGATAGGTGCATTAAAGTATTCACGAAAGATTAACAAAATACATGGGAAAAGGAATACATACAAAAAGACATTAAACAATAATAGTTCTCACATAGATAAATATTTGCTTTCCCTAATAACCTTTAATGCTATGGAGATTTGATCCTCAAACCTTGTCAACACCCACGAAGCCTAATTTCATCAAATCCCATTATAATGATGACAAAAATCAATCACAAATGGAACAGAGGATCTACTGTTTAAACTGTAACACCTGAAATTTCTTCAAAATAAAAAGAAAAGAAAAGCAGTAAGAAAAGAAAATAAAAGTATCTTGAAGAAAACAAAAAGGAGCCAAAATGGAGGGGGCCAAAGTTTAAAGAGTACAAAACTCAAATATTTTAATGTATTTGAGAGTATGGCCGCCCATACATGCATCCACAACCTGCTGATTTTTGACAAAAGAAGAAAAAGAAGAAGAACTGAATTTCTCTCTCAGTTGCAAGGAAGAAAGGCTGATTTTTCGCAAATTGGTGAGTGTTCTTTGTATATTTGGCTCGGTTTTTGTTGGGTTTTGACCATGAAACCAATTTTTAAGAGTTCTATGTGTTTGGTTGTTTGTTTTTGTTGTATTTTAGGTGTTTGAACTCTCGTGCACACAAGTTTGGAGGAGTTTTACTTGTTGGTTGCATTAGGTGAGTTCTAGACCCTGGTTTTATGTGTTTTTAAACTCTTTGGGGCTGAAAATGCATGATTAAAATGTTTTACAACGGTTTAATATGTACCCGTATGTATATGTGTGTTTATGTTTGTGTTTATGGTTGTTGTGTGTGTTCTTGACGCTTAGAATGGTGGATATAAGCTTAGAACAAGTTAGTATATAGATGGGATTCTAAAATAAATCTGAAATATGCGTAACAGTTGGTCATGCACCCAAATAGGGCTCATACGCCCTGGGAATTGTCCAAATATTTTCTAAGTGCTTGGTCATATGCCCCAATAGTTGCCATGTGCCTGATAGTTTCTCATACGCCTAAGGTTTCTCATGCGCCTACTGCTCAAATAGTCTAAGTGTTAACTCATGCGCCTATATAGGAGTCATGCGCCCAGGATTGGCCCTCAGGCGCCTAAGTGTTGGTACATGCTCCTTCATAGTGTTCATTCGCCCAAGCAGTACTCATGTGCCTGCATAGTACTCATACGCCTAAAGACTTGGAAAAATTTCTGGAATTTTAGGGAATCAGAATTTTAGGGTTTGACCCTGGTTTGACTTGATGTTTATCATTGTTCATTTTATGCATGTTTTTGGGCTATTCTTGTGTTCCTTAATACGTATTATTACGTGGCTTTACATGGTGTGTTTATGCTCGTATACGTAAAGTATTATCATAATGAAAGTGAAAGATTAATGATAATGAAAAAGGAACATAAGAAATGAATAAAGGTCTTGCAAGAAAAATTTAAGGAGGTTCACAATCCACTGAGGGTTGTCAGCTCAACTTAGTGTCATATAGCGTGCGATCTTGGCTAACCCATGAGGGTTCACACACAGGGGGATCAGTCTTAGTGATTGATCCATACGTACGAAACGGGGTCCTTATCACTTAACCCTGAGAATGAGGTGGCTTTGTGCCCAAAGAAGGGGGTAAAGTTATGACAGGATCTAGAAATAGCGGAAGATAATGAAAAAGTACGAAACGAACGAATGTATGAGATAATGAAAGATAATCAAGATTATTCCTTGATGTATGTATGATGAATGTTCACGTGCGAAAGTAAAAGAAATATTTTATTGAAAAGGATATTTTCATATATAAATCTTACAAGGTATTTTAAAGGTTTTAAAACTAAAACTCACTCAGCAACGCTGACTTTTATGCATTTTCAGTTGGCAGGTAATTATTGTTGCGGATGGCACGCGGGGGAAGCTACTCATCGGGGCAAGACTGGTATCCGTTCGATCTTAATGATATTGTTGTTTTGTAATGCAATTAAATGGTCTTTTGTAACTTAAGAAACAATGATGTATTGCTTAGCAACAGTAAATATTAATGAGATGAATGGTTTTTGTTAACTTGATCTGCTGCGAAATATTATGAAACGGGTAATGTTTTATATGTATAATGCTATGATTGACCAACTGTGAGGTCTCCGGGAATGGGGCCTTACAAGTTCGTATCAGAGCCAAAGTTTAAGATAAATGGGTAAATATTTCAAAAACCTAAACTTAAGCTGAGAATGGGACCGAATGTAGGGATGCTAGCCCGAGTAGTTACGTGCCATCAGGTAATTCTTTTCTTAATGTTAACCGGTATTATGTGCGTGTCTACTTGATTTATGTGCTTTTAGTAGATTTGAATACTAATGTAGTAAGGATAGGAAATGCTCGGTGGATGAAGAGTGAAGTAAGTGGCTAATCACAACTGGCCACTGTAATTAGGGACTTACTATACTTAACATGAACTGAGCTATTACCTTGAATGACCGTGTTGGTGTTTGAATCTTATAGCGATTAGAGGATGACCGGTGGAAGATCGTCTAAGGCTTCTAGAGGTGGAACACGGGGTGGTCGTAGTGGTAGACCACGGGCCGCAAGGAACAAGACTAAGACTACGGAGACGGCTCCAGCTGAGCCTGGGCTTCATCATTTCGGAGGGTGGTGATGAGAGTGCTAACTTAAGAGCCTTAGTAAAGGAGGTTCACCAAGTTATGCAGACGATCCTACAGTCTGTAGTGACTGAGGTCATTCGTGCTGTAAGGGAAGATGAAAGGAAGGAAAAGGAGGAAGAGAGAAGGAAGATGATTAAAAGAAGGGGAATGAGGGAGATCATGATGAGGAGGAACTAAACACTGGGATGGCAGCCTCTTGTGATGAGGAGGAGGTAGAAGTAGGGGAAACCGCAAAGGGGTGCAGCTACGGGGCATTTCAACGATTCAAGCCCCCGACTTTTGATGGTAATGGTAATGCTACTGCTGCCCACCGATGGGTGAGAGAGATAGAGGCTATCCTAGAGATTAGCGAGTGTAAGGAGGACCAGAAGGTGAAGTTCGCCACTCACTCGTTTGTTGACTCAGCCCTGTGTTAGTGGGACAATATTGTCCAAGCCGAGGGCAGCAGGGCCATTAGGAAGATGAGATGGGGAGAGTTGAAGAAGATGGTGATTGAGGAATTTTGTCCTCACCAAAAACTTGACAAGATAGAGAGAGAGTTCCTACAGTTAGAGGCGGGAACCATGACCCATCAGCAATACACCACCAAGTTCAACAAAATGGCTAGGTTGGTGCCTGACCAAGTGATACCGGTGTCAAGGAAAATCAAGAGGTACATTCAGGGGTTACCGGCTGATATCCGCAGGCATTTGATTACTGCCCGGCCAGGTACCTTTTAGTTGGTAGTAGACCTGGCGGGTAGATTGTATGATGAGAGAGAGGAGACTGTGGTGGAGGTGAAAAAGACGGGTGGTGGTGACAAGCACTGGAGTGGGAAAATGTTTGGACGTGGTGGTTTCACTCCAAACAACAAGAGGATGAGAATGGATGACCGAAGAGCGGGGTCATCAAGCTTGGGGATGAAGAGGTGTGGCAAATGTGGGAAGGAGCACACTAGTGAGTGCAAGTGGAGATCGAATGTGTGCTAAGTGTGGAAGCCCGGCCACATGGCAAAAGTATGTGGGGTTATAAAATGTTACAACTATGGTGAAGAGGGTCACGTGAGCAGGGATTGCAAGAGGCCGAGGGCCGATAGTTCTAAGGCGAAGAAGAGGACGGAGAGTGAATGGCAAAGGGCAAGCGCTAGAGCATTCACGATGACCCGGGAGGAGGCCAGAGTGGACCCCGATGTCGTGTCAGGTATGTTTCTAGTAAACCAAACTTGTGCTTCTATATTATTTGATTCTGGTGCTAGTAGGAGTTTCATTTTTGCTACTTTCTGTGCTAAGTTTCCTGTTAGTAGTAGAAGTATTGATGAGCCTTTTGATGTAGAAACTGCTATTGGTAAGTCTACCAGAATTTCGAATATGTTAGAAGACTCGACATAGAACTAGAAGGCCATAGGTTCTCTGCTAAACTATTTGTGATGCCCCTAGGTGGATTTGAGGTTGTACCAGGGATGGATTGGTTTGCAGCCTATGAGGCAAATATTGTGTGTCGCAAAAAGATGATTCGATTAATCGTGCCTGATGAAAGCTTGGTGATGGTCTACGGTGATCGAGTGACAACAATGCCTAAGGTGATCTCGATGGCGGTGGCAGAGAAGTGCATGAAACGCAGATGTAGTGCCTACCTGGCTTATGTGAAGGATGTGGACGTCAGTACCACAATTGTCCGATGTACCAATTGTGTGTGACTTTCCGGACGTGTTCCCAGAAGACTTACCAGGTGTACCACCGGATCATGAGATCGAGTTTCAGATTGATTTAATACCCGGTGCTCAACCTGTCGCCAAAGCACCGTACCGATTAGCTCCGACCGAGATGAAGGAACTGATGGTTCAACTGCAGGAGTTTATGGATAAAGGGTTTATCCGACCGAGTATCTCTCCCTGGGGTGCTCTGGTCTTGTTTGTTAAGAAGAAAGACGGTAGTATGAGGATGTGCATAGATTACCGGGAGTTAAACAAGTTAACGGTGAAAAACCGATATCCCTTACCTAGAATAGATGACTTGTTTGACCAACTCCAAGGTGCCAGTTGGTTCTCATGAATAGATCTTCGATCTGGTTACCATCAGTTGAAGGTTAAGGAGCAGGATATTCCAAAGACAGCTTTTCGCACGCGTTATGGACACTACGAGTTCCCTGTTATGTCTTTCGGTCTAACTAACGCGCCAGCTGCCTTTATGGATTCGATGAACCAAGTGTGTCGGCCAATGTTAGATAAATCAGTGATTGTGTTTATTGATGATATCCTGATTTATTCGAAGAGCGAAGAAGAACATGCCGGCCACGTACGCGAAGTGTTGGAGACACTTAGAAGGGAGAAGCTATATACTAAATTCTCTAAGTGTGTTTTTTGGTTGCGCAAAGTTCAATTTTTGGGTCACGTGGTGAATTCTGAAGGAATTATGGTGGACCCGGTGAAGGTTGAGGCGGTGATGCAATGGAAGTCTCCAAAGACGCCATCTTAGATTTGTAGTTTCTTGGGATTGGCGGGCTACTATAGGAGATTCATTCAAGACTTTTCCAAGATAGCCTCACCTTTGACTAAATTGACTCGCAAGGATGTAAAGTTTGTGTGGGGTCAAGAAAAGGGGGATGCTTTCGAGGAATTAAAGGCGAGACTGACTCAAGCTCCTGTCTTGACGTTACCCGAAGGGAGTGAAGATTTGGTGGTATATTCGGATGCCTCTTATTCGGGATTGGGCTGCGTGTTGATGCAACGTGGAAGGGTAATAGCCTACGCGTCCCGACAGCTGAAAATCCACGAGGTCAGTTATCCCACTCATGATTTGGAGCTAGAAGATGTGGTCTTTGCGTTGAAGATTTAGAGACATTACTTGTACGGGACAAAGTGCACAATCTTCACCGACCACAAGAGCCTGAAATACTTCTTTGAATAGAAAGACCTCAACATGAGGCAGAGGAGGTGGCTGGAATTAATCAAAGATTATGATTGTGAGATCCATTACCACCCGGGCAAAGCCAATGTAGTGGCCGATGCCCTTAGCCAAATAGAGAGACCCGAGCCAATCAGGGTGAAAGCTTATCAATTAGTGATGACCTCTGACGTGATGACACAGGTCAAATAATTTCAAGATGAGGCCTTAAAAGAAGATCGCCTTAACTCTGAAAGGATGAGAGGTCTAGTCATGGAGTTGGGAGAAAATACTCACGGAGTTAGAACCCGCTTCGAGCGGATGTGGATCCCTTATTACGGGGCCTATGGGGACAAATTATGGATGAAGCTCCCAAGACTCGATACTCCATTCATCCCGGTGCTACCAAGATGTATCAAGATATGAAAAAGGATTACTGGTGGCCGGGTATGAAGTGCGATATAGTGGAGTATGTGAGTAAGTTCCTTACTTGCTTGCAAGTGAAGGCAGAGCATCAGAAGCCATATAGAAAGATCCAACCATTGGATATACCCGAGTGGAAGGGGGAGCACATCACCATGGACTTCATCATGAAGTTATCTCGTACGGCAAGGGGGTACAATACCATATGGGTGATAATTGATCGTCTGACAAAGAGTGCTCACTTCCTGCCTATCCGCGAGACATATTCATCTGAGAGGTTGGTGGATCTATTCACTAAAGAGATTGTAGCTCGTCATGTGTGCCGGTGTCTATCGTGTTGGATCGTGACACCCGGTTCACATCGAAGTTTTGGAAAAGATTCCAAGATGCGATGGGGACGAGGCTACACATTAGCACGGCTTACCATCGTCAGACAGATGGTCAGTCTGAAAGGACGATTCAGACGCTTGAGGATCTGCTTCGAGCATGCATGATCGATTTTGGAGGAAGTTGGGATTTTCACCTACCGTTAGCAGAATTCTCATACAATAACAGTTATCATGCCAGCATTGGTATGCCACCATATGAGATGCAATACGGTAAAAGGTGTAGAACGCCCGTGTGTTGGGGAGACATCGGGCAGAAAGAGTTGGGAAGTATCAAGGTGATCGAGGCTACGACTGAAAAGTTGGAAAAGATCAAAGCCTTTATGAAGGCGGCGAAGGATAGACAGAAGTCGTATGCCAAAAAAAGGCATAGACCGATTGAATTTAACATAGGTGATAGAGTCATGTTGAAGGTCTCACCTTGGAAATGGATCATCCATTTCAGGAAATGGGATAACCTGAGTCCAAGATACATAGGGCCTTTCTGAATCATCGCACGAGTACGAGAGGTGGCCTATCTATTAGAACTGCCTGATGAGTTAAGTAGAATCCACCCAACATTCCATGTATCTCACCTGAGAAAGTGCTTAGCCGATGAGGATATGATTGTACCACTGGAAGATATCAAGGTGGACGAACGGCTTAATTATGTAGAGCAACCAGTGGCAATCATCGAACGTAAGGAGAAGAGGTTACGTAATAAAGTGGTTCCACTTGTGCGGGTGCAGTGGAAACACCGAAAGGGTTCGGAGTCTATGTGAGAGACTGAAGAAGAAATGAGATGGCATTACCCACAGTTGGTCGAAGAGTGACAGGTTTCGGGGACGAAACCTCTTTAAGGGAGGTAGACTTGTAACACCCGAAATTTCGTCAAAATAAAAAGAAAAGAAAAGCAATAAGAAAAGAAAATAAAAGTATCTTGAAGAAAACAAAAAGGAGCCAAAGTGGAGGGGGCCAAAGTGTACAGAGTAGAAAACTCAAATATTTTAATGTATTTGAGAGTATGGCCGCCCATACATGCATCCACAACCTACTGATTTTCGACAAAAGAAGAAAAAGAAGAACTGAAGTTCTCTCTCGGTTGCAAGGAAGAAATGCTGATTTTTTGCAAATTGGTGAGTGTTCTTTGTATATTTGGCTCGGTTTTTGTTAGGTTTTGACCATGAAACCGATTTTTAAGTGTTCTATGTGTTTGGTTGTTTGTTTTGGTTGTATTTTAGGTGTTTGAACTCTCGTGCACACAAGTTTGGAGGAGTTTTACTTGTTGGTTGCATTAGGTGAATTCTAGACCCTAGTTTTATGTGTTTTTAAACTCTTTGGGGATGAAAATGCATGATTAAAATGTTTTACAATGGTTTAATATGTACCCGTATGTATATGTATGTTTATGTTTGTGTTTATGGTTGTGTATGTGTTCTTGATGCTTAGAATGGTGGATATAAGCTTAGAACAGGTTAGTATGTAGATGGGATTCGAAAATAAGTCTGAAATATGCGTAACAGTTGGTCATGCGCCCAAATAGGGCTCATGCGCCCTGGGAATTACCCAAATGTTTTCTAAGTGCTTGGTCATACGCCCCAAAAGTAGCCATGTGCCTGATAGTTTTTCATACGCCCAAGGTTCCTCATGCGCCTACTGCTCAAATAGTCTAAGTGTTAACTCATGCGCCCATATAGTAGTCATGCGCCCAGGATTGGCCCTCAGGAGCCTAAATGTTGGTACATGCGCCTGCATACTGTTCATTCGCCCAAGCAGTACTCATGCGCCTGCATAGTACTCATGCGCCTAAAGACTTAGAAAAATTTCTGGAATTTTGGGAATCAGAATTTTAGGGTTTGACCCTGGTTTGACTTGATGTTTATCATTGTTCATTTTATGCATGTTTTTGGGTTGTTCTTATGTTCCTTAATACGTATTATTACGTGGCTTTACGTGATGTGTTTATGCTCGTATACGTAAAGTATTATCATAATGAAAGTGAAAGATTAATGATAAAAAAAAGTGGAACATAAGAAATGAATGAAAGTCTTGCAAGAAAAATTTACGGAGGTTCACAATCCATTGAGGGTTGTCAGCTCAACTGTGTGTCATATAGCGTGCGATCTTGGCTAACCCATGAGGGTTCACACATAGGGGGATCAGTCTTAGTGATTGATCCATACGTACGAAACGGGGTCCTTGTCACTTAACCCCAAGAATGAGGTGGCTTTGTGCCCAACGATAGGGGTAAAGTTATGACAGGATCTAGAAATAGCGGAAGATAATGAAAAAGTACAAAACGAACGAATGTATGAGATAATGAAAGATAATCAAGATTATACCTTGATGTATGTATGATGAATGTTCACGTGCGAAAGTAAAGGAAATATTTTATTGAAAAGGATATTTTCATATATAAATATTACAAGGTATTTTAAATGTTTTAAAACTAAAACTCACTCAGCAACGCTGACTTTTATGCATTTTAAGTTGGCAGGTAATTATTGCTACGGATGGCATGCGGGGGAAGCTACTCGTCGGGGCAAGACTGGCATCCGTTCGATCTTAATGATACTGTTGTTTTGTAATGCAATTAAAAGGTCTTTTGTAACTTAAGAAACAATGATGTATTGCTTAGCAACGGTAAATATTAATGAGATGAATGGTTTTTCTTAACTTGATCCGCTGCGAAATTTTATGAAACGGGTAATGTTTTATATGTAAAATGCTATGACTGACCAACTGTGAGGTCTCCAGGAACGGGGCCATACATAAACCGAATGCAACACGAACACGAAACCATACAAATGACCATTGAAAATCGATACACTCCTTTCCAAAACAAAATAAGAACTCTCTATAACCATCTTTGAACACTCTTTTTTCCACTTAAATCAATCAAAATGACAATTGTCGATTCACGGAATCCTTAATTGAGCATAAACACAAGGATAAGAGTTTTAAAGGACAAACTAACTACTCGTATTCACTCAATAATAATCTAGAATGAAATTACACTTACCGAATGAAACTATCGAAACGTCAAACACGAAACGCAATGTGTGATCGATAAAAAAGAAGTCAAATCAAGTTAACTCGTCCTGGTATGTAATATTTCCATGTATTTCAATAAAAAAATGCAACTACGGATTGGTGTATTAAAGTATTTATGAAAGATTAAAATCACAGTAATCAATCATAAATGGAACGTTATAATGATGACTAAAATCCCGTTATAATGATGACTAATTTCATCAAATCCCGTTATAATGATGACTAAAATCACAGTAATCAATCATAAATGGAACGTAGGATCTACTGTTTAAACCGAATGCTACAGGAACATGAAACCATACAAATGACCATTAAAAATCGATACACACCTTCCCAAACTAAACAAGAACTCTCCATAACCATCTTTGAACACTCTTGCCTCAAGAAACCACTTGAATCAATCAAAATGACAATTGTCGATTCACGGGATCCTTTATTGAGCATAAACACAAGGATAAGAGTTGTAAAGGACAAACTAACTACTCATATTCACTCAATAAGAATCTAGAATCAAATTACACTTACCGAATGAAACTAATGAAACGTCAAACAGGAAAGGCAATGTGTGATCGATTAAAAGAAGTCAAATCAAGTTAACTCGTCCTAGTATGTAATATTTCCTTGTATTTCAATTAAAAAAATGCAACTATGGATAGGTGCCTTAACGTATTCATGAAAGATTAACAAAATACATGGGAAAAGAAATACATACAAAAAGACATTAAACAACAATAGTTCTCGCAGAGATAGTTATTTGCTTTCCCTAATAACCTTCAATGCTATAGAGTTTTAATCCTCAAACCATGTCAACACACTCAAAGCCTAATTTCATCAAGTCCCGTTATAATGATGACTAAAATCACACTAATCAATCATAAATGGAACATAGGATCTACTGTTTAAACCGAATGCTACAAGAACATGAAACAATACAAATGACCATTAAAAATCGATACACACCTTCCCAAACTAAACAAGAACTCTCCATAACCATGTTTGAACACTCTTGCCTCAAGAAACCACTTGAATCAATCAAAATGACAATTGTCAATTCACGGGATTCTTTATTGAGCATAAACGCAAGTATAAGAGTTGTAAAGGACAAACTAACTACTAACACTCAATAAGAACCGAGAATCAAATTACACTTACCGAATGAAACCAATGAAACGTCAAACAAGAAATGCAATGTGTGATTGATAAAAAAAAGTCAAATCAAGTTAACTCGTCCTAGTATGTAGTATTTCCATGTATTTTAATAAAAAAATAGAACTACGGATAGGTGTATTAATGTATTCATAAAAGATTAACAAAATACCTGGGGAAAGAAATACGTACAAAAAGACATTAAACAACAATAGTTCTCGCAGAGATAGTTATTTGCTTTCCCTATTAACCTTCAATGCTATGAAGTTTTGATCCTCAAACCTTGTCAACATACTCGAAGCCTAATTTCGTTAAATCCTGTTATAATGATGACTAAAAGCACACTAATCAATCACAAATGGAACATAGGATAAACTGTTTAAACCGAATGCAACACGAACACGAAACCATACAAATGACCATTGAAAATCGATACACTCCTTTCCAAAACAAAATAAGAACTCTCTATAACCATCTTTGAACACTCTTTCCTCAAGAATCCACTTAAATCAATCAAAATGACAATTGTCGATTCACGGAATCCTTTATTGAGCATAAACACAAGGATAAGAGTTTTAAAGGACAAACTAACTACTCGTATTCCCTTAATAAGAATCTAGAATGAAATTACACTTACCGAATGAAACTTTCGAAACGTCAAACACGAAACGCAATGTGTGATCGATAAAAAAGAAGTCAAATCAAGTTAACTCGTCCTAGTATGTAATATTTCCATGTATTTCAATAAAGAAATGCAACTACGGATTGGTGTATTAATGTATTTATGAAAGATTAACAAAATACATGGGAAAAGAAATACATACAAAAAGACATTAAACAACAATAGTTCTCGCAGAGATAGTTATTTGCTTTCCCTAATAACCTTTAATGCTATGGAGTTTTAATCCTCAAACTGTGTCAACACACTCGAAGCCTAATTTCATCAAATCCCGTTATAATGATGACTAAAATCACAAAAATCAATCATAAATGGAACGTAGGATCTACTGTTTAAACAGAATGCTACAGGAACATGAAACCATACAAATGACCATTAAAAACAGATACACACCTTCCCAAACTAAACAAGAACTCTCCATAACCATCTTGGAACACTCTTGCCTCAAGAAACCACTTGAATCAATCAAAATGACAATTGTCGATTCACGGGATCCTTTATTGAGCATAAACACAAGGATAAGAGTTGTAAAGGACAAACTAACTACTCGTATTCACTCACTAAGAATCTAGAATCAAATTACACTTACCGAATGAAATTAATGAAACGTCAAACAGGAAAAGCAATGTGTGATCGATTAAAAGAAGTCAAATCAAGTTAACTCGTCCTAGTATGTAATATTTCCTTGTAATTCAATTAAAAAAATGCAACTATGGGTAGGTGCCTTAACGTATTCATGAAAGATTAAGAAAATACATGGGAAAAGAAATACGTACAAAAAGACATTAAACAACAATAGTTCTCGTAGAGATAGTTATTTGCTTTCCCTAATAACCTTCAATGCTATAGAGTTTTAATCCTCAAACCGTGTCAACACAATCAAAGCCTAATTTCATCAAGTCCCGTTATAATGATGACTAAAATCACACTAATCAATCATAAATGGAACATAGGATCTACTGTTTAAACCAAATGCTACAAGAACATGAAACCATACAAATGACCATTAAAAATCGATACACACCTTCCCAAACTAAACAAGAACTCTCCATAACCATCGTTGAACACTCTGGCCTCAAGAAACCACTTGAATCAATCAAAATGACAATTATCGATTCACGGGATCCTTTATTGAGCATAAACGCAAGTATAAGAGTTGTAAAGGACAAATTAACTACTCGTAACACTCAATAAGAACCGAGAATCAAATTACACTTACCGAATGAAACTAATGAAACATCAAACAAGAAATGCAATGTGTGATCGAAAAAAAAAAGTCAAATCAAGTTAACTCGTCCTAGTATGTAGTATTTCCATGTATTTTAATAAAAAAAATAGAACTACGGATAGGTGTATTAATGTATTCATGAAAGATTAACAAAATACATGGGGAAAGAAATGCGTACAAAAAGACATTAAACAACAATAGTTCTCGCAGAGATAGTTATTTGCTTTCCCTATTAACCTTCAATGCTATGGAGTTTTGATCCTCAAACCTTGTCAACATACTCGAAGCCTAATTTCGTCAAATCCTGTTATAATGACGACTAAAATCACACTAATCAATCACAAATGGAACATAGGATCTACTGTTTAAACTGAATGCAACAGGAACACGAAACCATACAAATGACCTTTAAAAATTGATACACACCTTCCCAAAACTAAACTAGAACTCTCCATAACTATCTTTGAACACTCTTGCCTCAAGAAACCACTTAAATCAATCAAAATGGCAATTGTTGATTCACGGAATCCTTTAATAAGCATAAACACAAGGATAAGAGTTTTAAAGGACAAACTAACTACTCGTATTCACTCAATAAGAATCTAGAATGAAATTACACTTACCGAATGAAACTTTTGAAACATCAAAAGGGAAACGCAATAAGTGATTGATAAAAAAGTAGTCAAATCAAGTTAACTCGACCTAGTATGTAATATTTCCATGTATTTCAATAAAAAAATGCAACTACGGATTGGTTTATTAACATATTCATGAATGATTAACAAAATACATGGGGAAAGAAATACGTACAAAAAGACAATTAAACAACAATAGTTCTCGCAGAGATAGTTATTTGCTTTCCCTATTAACCTTCAATGCTATGGAGTTTTGATCCTCAAACCTTGTCAAGATACTCGAAGCCTAATTTCATCAAATTCTGTTATAATGATGACTAAAATCATACTAATCAATCACAAATTGAACATAGGATCTACTGTTTAAACCGAATACAACAGGAACACCAAACCATACAAATGACCTTTAAAAATCGATACACACCTTCCCAAAACTGAACAAGAACTCTCCATAACCATCTTTGAACACTCTTGCCTCAAGAAACCACTTAAATCAATCTAAATGACAATTGTCAATTCACGAGATCCTTTATTGAGCATAAACGCAAGGATAAGAGTTGTAGGGAACAAACTAACTACTCATATTCAATCAATAAGAATCGAGAATCAAATTACACTTACCGAATGAAATTAATGAAACGTCAAACAAAAAAAAAACAATGTGTGATTGATAAAAAAGAATTCAAATCAAGTTAACTCATCCTAGTATGTAATATTTCCATGTACTTGAATAAAAAAATGCAACTACGGATAGGTGTACTAATGTATTCATGAAAGATTAACAAAATACATGCGAAAAGAAATACGTACAAAAAGACATTAAACAACAATAGTTCTCGCAGAGATAGTTATTTACTTTCCTTAATAACCTTCAATGCTATGGACTTCTGATCCTCAAACCTTGTCAACACACTCGAAGCCTAATTTCATCAAATCCCATTCTAATGATGACTAAAATCACACTAATCAATCACAAATGGAACATAGGATATACTGTTTAAACCGAATGCAACACGAACACGAAACCATACAAATGACCGTTGAAAATCGATACACTCCTTCCCAAAACTAAACAAGAACTCTCTATAACCACCTTTAACTTACGGTAGTCAATGCACATCCTCTGTAACACCCCGAATTTTATCTAAAAGAAAACAAAAAAAAAATGAAGTATCTAGAAAGAAAAGTAAATGGGTACAAGTTGAAGGGGGCAATGTCCAAAAGTGCACAAACTTCATTATTTTAATAATATAAGAGGTATGGCCACCTATTTAAAAGTAGAGATCGGCTATTGGCCCTCGGCCAAAGCAGAAAAAGGGTGAAAGGGCTTGGGTTTTTGGAGAAAGAGGAAGAAGAAGCTGCTAAGGTGAGTTCTCTTGAACACGAGTTCGGTTTCAGTTGGGTTTTAAGTCCTAAACCGAAGTTCTTGATGTTTAAGAAGTTGTTCTCAGGAATTTGAAGCTGAAATCGCAGGTGGAAGTACCTGGTTTGAAGATCTGCTTCAGGTGAGTTTCTAGACCCCACTTTTACAGATTTTAAAGTGTTTGGGGCTATTATGCATACCTGGAAAAAGTTTTTTCTAAGATAACCGTATGTTTCAGCTTGTTGTGGTTCGTATGGTGTTCTGTGGTTTTATGTTTTGATGCTTGTTTTGAGGTTAGAATTGTTGTTAGAATGCTTAGATGCCCTAAGTATGCTAGATCTGTGTTTGGGTTAGGCTAGAAATGTTTCGGGTGTGTTCTTGGCAGATTAGATGTTCAGAATGTTCCCATGAACCCAATTGTCTTCATGCGCCCAGGAGACATGCGCCCAAACAGTATCCTTCATGAGCCCAAAAGTTGGCCATGAGCCTAAGTGTTGCTCATGCATCCAAGGGTGCTGATGCACCCAGGTGGTGCGCCCAAATAGTGGCCATGAGCCCAGATAGTGCCCAGGTGACCAAGTGTTGGCCATGCGCCTACATAGTGCCCATGCGCCTAGAATTGTTCCTGCGACTAAGTGTTGAGGCGCCTGAATAGGGTTCATGCGCCCAAATAGTGCTGATGCGCCCAGGAGCTTTTATACTTAGAATTTTCTGCTCATGCGCCTAGAATGTTATGTTGTGCCTAGTTTTGGACATAGGGTTTTCTTAAGGGCTTTAAGAGGTGATGTTTGAGATAGGTCCCATTGGGTTGTGTTGGCTTGTGCTTGATGCATGCTTGGTGTTTTGTTGTGGTTTCTGGTGATGTGTGTGGTGTTGTCTTTTTTCGTTAAACGGTTTTCAAAACGTATGTATTATGTTTATTATACGTTATGTATGATGTTATGACTTTACATGGTGTGACGTATGAATGAACATAAAGTATTATGTAACCAAGTGAAAGATAATAATAATGAAAAGTGGAACGTAATAAAAGTCTGGTAAGCAAGACTGAGGTGAGTGACTGTGTTGTCACAAAAGACTCGTATGCCAAGATTGAGGTGAGTGACTGTGTTGTCACAAAAGACTTGTATGCCAAGGCTGAGGTAAATGACTGTGTGTCACAACAGACTCGTAAGGGGTTTAATCCATGAGATGATGCGGGGGTTTGTTTACAGACCCCAGCACAGTAACCATCTTCGGACATGAGTCGGGGGTGTTGCAAACAGAGACGGGGTCCTTGTTGCATACCCCGGTACTGTGTTGGTCTTCGGACATGAGTTGGGGGTTTGTTTACAGGCCCCGGCATAGTATCGGTCTTCAGACATGAGTCGGGGGTATTGAATGAGACTGGATCCAGAGTAAAGTGAAAGATAATGATGAAAGTACGAAATGTACGAATTGAACGATGATGAAGATAATAATAAATATTATCAATGTGTACGTATGATGTCTGATCGCATACGATTACGAAGGTTATGTTTTAAGGAAAGTAAGTTATTTTATTTATAAAACTAGAACTCACTTAGTGTCGTTCACTTTTTGTATGCATGATAGTTGGCAGGTATTTTTGTTGATGCAGAGAAGTTGCAGGCGTGGATGCATACGTTACTGGGGACGTTTTGAGTCTGGCATCCATATTTTGATATGATGATGTAATATGATATGTAAACGATTTATGTAATGTAATGATATGTTTTTAATTATTAATGAAAGATTTAAAATTCCGCTAAAAAAGTAATGTTTGTTTTAAATATTTTATGCGATGACGGTCCAGCTGTAAGTGTCCCGGGAACGGGGCCTTACAAGTTGGTATCAGAGCTAAAGTTTAAGAGAATTGGGTAAATATTTTCAAAAATAACCTAATCTTAAACTGAGAATGGGACGAAAGGAAAGGGATGCCAGTCATAGTGGCTACATGCCTGCAGGTAAAAGTTTTATGTAAAAGTTTATGTAAAAGTTTTATGTAAAAGTTTTACGTAAAAAGGGTTTTATGTAAGTAAATGTTAACCTGCATTATGTGCGCATGTTATGTGCCTCGTGTGCTTTTGTGTGGATTTAGATACTGAAGTAGTCAGGATAGGAAATGCTTGGGGAATGAAGAGTAAAGTAAGTGGCTAAACACAACTAGCCACTGTGATTAGGGACTTACTATACTTGACATAACTTGAGCTATTACCTTGATTGACCGTGTTGGTGTTTGAATCTTGTAGTGTTTAGATGGCTGGTGTAGGTCTTCTGAGGCTTCATGAGGTGGAGGTCATGGTGGACGTGGTGTTAGACCGCGTGTCACGAGGAGCAGAGCTAAGACTGCTGAGACGGCTCCTGATGAGCCAGCGCTTCGTCACCAGGACGGTGAGGATGGGAGTGCTAATCTGAGAACCTCAATGAAGAAGGCAGTAGCAGAGGAAGCCCAACAGGTCATGCAGATGATTCTACCGACTGTAGTGACCGAGGTCATTAGAGCTATGAAGGAGGATGAGAAGAAGGAGGGTGAGAAGAAGAGGAGAACCGCATGACGAGGAGGTGAAGCTGGAGGTTCTGGGGATATGGAACAACTCGATGCTGACATGGGTGTCTCCGGTGACGATGAGGAGGTGGATGAAGCTGTGCAGGAGACTACGAAGGGATGCAGCTATGGAGCATTCCAAAGGTGTAGGCCCCCTATATTTGATGGAAATGGGAGTGCTGTTGCTGCACAATGTTGGGTGAGAGAAATGGAAGCGGTACTTGAGATTAGCGAGTGCCGTAAGGATCAAAAGGTAAAGTTTGCTACCCACTCATTTGTGGATTCAGCCTTGTGCTGGTGGGACAACATTGTTTTGGCTGAGGGCACCAGGGCAATCGGGAGGATGGGTGGAAGGAGCTGAAGAGGTTGGTAATCGAGGAGTTTTGCCCTCATAGAGAGCTTGAAAAAGTTGAGAGGGAGTTCCTGCAGTTAGAGGCGGAAACGATGACTCACCAACAGTACACCACAAAGTTCAACAAGATGGAAAGGCTGGTGCCAGATCAGGTGACGCCTGTGTCACGAAAGATCAAAAGGTATATTCAAGGTCTACCGGTAGATATCCGCAGACATCTGGTCGTTGCCCGGCCAAACACGTTTAGGTCGGCAGTCGATTTGGCGGGGAGGTTGTATGACGAGCGTGAGGCGGTGGAGATAACGGATGAAGAGGAGAAGCGGAGCTATGATAGGGATGAGAGTGGAAGACGGGATGATGATGGCGAATTTATGGATAGAGGTAAGACGATGAGGTTCGATGATCTGAAGAGGTTGACTGAGAGGGAAGAGGTATGCAAGAAGTGTGGTAGAGGCCACACGGGGGAGTGCAGGTGGGGATCGAGCGTCTGCTTTCAGTGTGGAAGAGAGGGCCACAGGGCAAGGGATTGTCACATGGCTAGATGCTACAGGTGTGGTGAGACTGGACACATGAGTAGAGACTGCAAAAAGTTGAGGGTAGGAGGCTCCGATGCAAGGAAGGAGAATAGAGGATGAAGATCAAAGCATTCGCTATGACCAGGAGGAGGCTAGAGCAGACTTCGACGCGACGTCAGGTACGTTTCTAGTAAATTATATTTGTGCATCTGTGTTATGATTGTGGTGCTAGTAGTGGTTTTGCTCCTGCTGCCTTTGTGTTAAGATACACGTTATGAGTAGGAAGATCGATGAGCCTTCGAGGTAGAAATTGCTATTGGTAAGTCCACTAGGTTACCGGATGTCCCAGAAGATTGCGCGATAAAATTGAGAAAGCACGTGTTTCCTGCTAGACTGTTCAGGACAGACATGGATGGATAGATGTGCGCCTTTGGAAGAATTGGCTAGTAGCCTACGAAGCAAACACCGAGTGTTGCAAGAAGGTGGTTTGAACAACCGCGCCTGAAAGGAGTTCGGTGCCAATCTACGACGATGAAATAATGATGAAGGCCTCGTTTTTGGAAAAGAGATCATCCTATTCAGAAAGCGAGTAAAGCTAACTCTGAGGTGTAAAGAACTAATCAGAATGGTTGCTCAGGTAGGAGAAGTGGCATGTCGACTGGATCTACCCGACGTGTTAAGTGGAGTTATCCGACATTTCATGTATCTCGTCTAAAAAAGTGCTCAACTGATGGGGATGTGATCGTGCCACTAAAGAATACTGAGATTGATGAACGATTCAACTACGTGGAGCAACTGAGGGTTATTTCTGATAGAAGAGAAAGAAGGGATAAGTCCAAGGATGGTTCCACCTGTGCGAGTACAATGGAGCCCAGAAGGGGACTAAGCCTACGTGTAAGATCAAGAAAGAGGTGAGACGGTGTTACCCGTAACAGTTCGAGAAGCGATAGGTTTCGGGGACGAAACCTATATAAGGGGGGTGGACTTGTAACATCCTAGATTTTATCTAAAAGAAAACAAAAAAAGGAAGTATCTAGAAAGAAAAGTAAATGGGTACAAGTTGAAGGGGGCAATGTGCAAAAGTGCACAAACTTCATTATTTTAATAATATAAGAGGTATGGCCACCGCTTTAAAAGCAGAGATCTGCTTTTGGCCCTCAGACAAAGCAGAAAAAGGGTGAAAGGGCTCGGGTTTTTGGAGAAAGAGGAAGAAGAAGCTGCTAAGGTGAGTTCTCTTGAACACGAGTTCAGTTTCAGTTGGGTTTTAAGTCCTAAACCGAAGTTCTTGATGTTTTAGAAGTTGTTCTTGGGAATTTGAAGCTGAAATCGCAGGTGGAAGTACCTGGTTTGAAGATCTACTTCGAGTGAGTTTCTAGACCCCTCTTTTATAGATTTTAAAGTGTTTGGGGCTATTATGCATACCGGGAAAAAAAATTTCTAAGATAACCGTATGTTTCAGCTTGTTGTGGTTCGTATGGTGTTCTGTGGTTTTATGTTTTGATGCTTGTTTTGAGGTTAGAATTGTTGTTAGAATGTTTAGATGCCCTTAGTATGCTAGATCTGTGTTTGGTTAGGCTAGAAATGTTTCGGGTGTGTTCTTGGCAGATTAGATGTTCAGAATGTTCCCATGCGCCCAACTGTCTTCATGCACCCAGGGGACATGCACCCAAACAGTATCCTTCATGCACCCAAAAGTTGGCCATGAGCCTAAGTGTTTCTCATGCGCCCAAGGGTGCTGATGCACCCAGGTGGTGCGCCCAAATAGTGGCCATGCGCCCAGATAGTGCCCAGGTGACCAAGTGTTGGCCATGCGCCTACATAGTGCCCATGCACCTAGAATTGTTCCTGCGACTAAGTGTTGAGGCGCCTGAATAGGGCTCATGCGGCCAAATAGTGCTGATGAGCCCAGGAGCTTTTATACTTAGAATTTTCTGCTCATGCGCTTAGAATGTTATGTTGTGCCTAGTTTTGGATTTAGGTTTTCTTAAGGGCTTTAAGAGGTGATGCTTGAGATAGGTCCCGTTGGGTTGTGTTAGCTTGTGGTTGATGCATTCTTGGTGTTGTGTTGTGGTTTCTGGTGATGTGTGTGGTGTTGTCTTTCTTCGTTAAACGGTTTTCAAAACGTATGTATTATGTTTATTATACGTTATGTATGATGTTATAACTTTACGTGGTGTGACGTATGAATGAATATAAAGTATTATGTAACGAAGTGAAAGATAATAATAATGAAAAGTTGAATGTAATAAAAGTCTTGCAAGCAAGACTGAGGTGAGTGACTGCGTTGTCACAAAAGACTCGTAAGCCAAGGTTGAGGTGAGTGACTGTGTTGTCACAAAAGACTTGTATGCCATGGCTGAGGTGAGTGATTGTGTGTCACAACAGACTCGTAAGGGGTTTAATCCATGAGATTGTCTCGAAGGATGTCGTGATGCTCGCCCCGGTACTGTGTCGGTCTTCGGACATGACGCGGGGGTTTGTTTACAGCCCCGGTACAGTACCCATCTTCGGACATGAGTTGGGGGTATTGCAAACAGAGACGGGGTCCTTGTCACGTACCTCGGTGTACTATTTACACTTTACACCTCTCATCTTTGCCCCTTCTTTTATTTTCTTATAGATACTTTTCTTTTTATTTATTTGACCTAGTTTTTGGGTGTTACAAGTCTAACCCCCTTAAAGAGGTTTCGTCCCTGAAACTTGTCACTCTTCGAATAACTGTGGGTAATGCTGTCTCATCTCTTCTTCGGTCTCCCACGTAGACTCCAAACCCCTTCGGTGTTTCCACTGCACCCGCACAAGTGGAACCACTTTATTCCTCAACCTTTTCTCCTTTCGATCGATGATTGCCACTGGTTGCTCCACATAATTGAGTTGTTCATCCACCTCGATATCATTCAGTGGTACAATCATATCCTCGTCGGCTAAGCACTTTCTCAGATGAGATACATGGAATGTCGGGTGAATCCCACTTAACTCATCAGGTAATTCTAGTTGATAGGCCACCTTTCCTACTCGTGCAACGATTCGAAAAGGTCCTATGTATCTCGGGCTTAGCTTGCCTCTCTTCCTGAACCGAATAATTCCCTTCCAAGGTGAGACCTTCAACATGACTCTATCATCTACGTTGAACTCAATCGGTCTACGCCTTTTGTCAGCATACAACTTTTGTCTATCTTTCGCCGCCGCCTTTTCCAATTTTTCAGTCGTAGCCTCGATCACCTTGATACTTCCCAACTCTTTCTGCCCAATGTCTCCCCAACATACAGGCGTTCTATATCTCCTCCCGTATAGCATCTCGTATGATGGAATGCCAATGCTGGCATGATAACTGTTGTTGTACGAGAACTCTGCTAACGGTAAGTGGTCATCCCAACTTCCTGCAAAGTCGATCAAGCATGCTCGGAGCATATCCTAGAGCGTCTGAATCGTCCTCTCAGACTGACCATCTGTCTGAGGATGGTAAGCTGTTCTAATATGTAGCCTCGTCCCTATGGCATCATGGAATCTTCTCCAAAACTTACATGTGAACCTGGTGTCACGATCTGACACGATTGACACCGGCACGCCATGACGAGCTACAATCTCTTTGATGAACAGATATGCCAATCTATCGGATGAATACGTCTGGCAGATCAGTAGGAAGTGAGCACTTTTTGTTAGACGGTCAACTATTACCCATATGGTATCATACCCCCTCGTGTATTGGGTAGCTTCATGATGAAGTCCATGGTGATGTGCTCCCACTTCCACTCGGGTATATCCAAGGGTTGGATCATCCCGTGTGGCTTCTGATGTTCTGCCTTCACTTGCAAGCAAGTAAGGAACTTAATCACATACTCTGCCACGTCGTATTTCATACCCGGCCACCAGTAATCCTTCTTCATATCTTGATACATCTTGGTAGCACCAGGATGAATGGAGTATCGAGTCTTATGAGCTTCATCCATAATCTGCCCATGTAGATCTCCATATAGAGGAATCCACATCCGCCCGAAGTGGGTCCTAACCCCGCGGGTGTTCTCTCCCAATTCCTCGACTAGACCTCTCATTCGTTCAGAGTTGATGAGATCATCTTTCAGCGCCTCTTCCTGAAATTCTTTGACTTGCATCATCACATCCGAGGTCATTACTAACTGATATGCTTTAACCTGAATAGGCTCCGGTCACTCCTTTCGGCTAAGGGCATCAGCCACTACGTTGGGCTTGCCCGGGTGGTAATGGATCTCGCAGTCATAATCCTTGATCAGTTCTAACTACCTCCTCTGCCTCATATTGAGATCCTTCTGCTTGAAGAAATACTTTAAACTTTTGTGGTTGGTGAAAATTGTGCACTTTGTCCCGTATAAATAGTGCCTCCAAATCTTCAACGCAAAGACCACCGCCGCTAAATCCAAGTCATGAGTGGGGTAATTGGCTTCGTGGGTCTTCAACTGTCGGGATGCGTATGCTATCACTCTTCCACGCTGCATTAGTACACAACCCAGTCCCGAATAGGAAGCATGTGAATAGACCACTAAATCCTCACTCCCTTCGGGCAGTATCAAGATAGGAGCCCGAGTTAATCTTGCCTTTAACTCCTCAAACGCATCCTCCTGTTCTCGTCCCCACACATACTTCACATCCTTGTGGGTCAATTTGGTCAATGGTGAGGCTATCTTGGAAAAGTCTTGAATAAACCTTCGGTAGTAGCCCGCCAAACCCAGGAAACTACGAATCTCGGACGGCGTCTTAGGAGACTTCCATTGCATCACTGCCTCAACCTTTTCCGGGTCCACCATGATTCCTTTAGCATTGACCACATGACCCAGAAATTGAATCTCATGCAACCAAAAAGCACACTTAGAGAATTTAGCATAAAGCTTCTCCCTTCTAAGTGTCTCCAACACCTCGCTCGTGTATTTGATCGGCATGTTCTTCTTCGCTCTTTGAATAAATCAGGATATCATAAATAAACAAGATCATTGATTTATCTAACATCGGCTCGCACACTCGATTCATCAAATCCATAAAGGCAGCTGGCGTGTTAGGTAAACTGAAAGGCATAACGTGGAACTCGTAATGTCCATAACGCGTGTGAAACCCTGTCTTAGGAATATCTTGCTCCTTTACCTTCAATTGATGATAACCAGATCAGAGGTCTATCCTTGAGAACCAACTGGCACCTTGGAGCTGGTCAAACAAGTCATCTATCCTTGGCAATGGATATCTGTTCTTCACTGTTAACTTGTTTAGCTCTCGGTAGTCTGTGCACATCCTCATACTACCGTCTTTCTTCTTAACAAACAAGACCGAAACACCCCAGGGAGAGATACTCGGTCGAATAAATCCCTTGTCTATCAACTCCTGTAGTTGAACCATAAGTTCCTTCATCTCTGTTGGAGTTAATCGATATGGTGCCTTGGCAACGGGTTGAGCATCGGGTATCAGGTCAATCTGAAACTCGATCTGGTGGTCAGGTGGCACACCCAGTAAATCTTCTGGGAATACGTCTGGGAAATCGCACACAACTGGCACTTCAGAAAATTGTGGTATCGACGCGTCCACATCCTTTATGTAAGCCAGGTAGGCACTACAACCGCGTTTCATTCACTTCTCGGCCACCGCAATCGAGATCACCTTAGGTACCTTCGTAACGTGGTCACCATGAACTGTCACCGAACTTCCATCGGGCGCAGTTAATCGAATCATCTTCTTGCGATACACGATGTTTACCTCATAGGTTGCTAACCAGTCCATCCCTAGTACTACATTGAATCCTCTTAGGGGCATCACATATAGTTTAGCAGAGAACCTATGGCCTTCTAGTTCTATGTCATAATTTTCCATCACACTAGAAATTCTGGTTGACTTACCAATAGCAGTTTCTACATCAAAAGGCTCATCAATACTTCTACTACTAATAGGCAACATAGCACAGAGAGCAGCAGATATGAAACTCCTACTAGCACCAGAATCAAATAATACGGAGGCACAAGTTTGGTTTACTAGAAACATACCTGACATGACGTCGGGCTCTACCCGGGCCTCCTCTCGGGTCATCGTGAAGGCTATAGCACTTGCCCTCTGCCCTCCTTCTTCGGCCACCTTCTTGCTACCAGAGCTCTCAGCTCTCGCCTTCCTGTACTCGTGGCTTCTGCGGCCAGTCCCGCCACAATTGAAGCACCTCGGCACTCCACAATCTTTTGCTATATGGTCGGGCTTCCCACACTTGAAGCAGATGCTCAATCCCAAGCGGCATTACTCGCTATGCTCCTTTCCACACTTACCACACTTCTTTATTCCCAGGCCTGCAGCAACCCCTCGCCGGTCATCTACCCTCGGCTTCTTGTTGTTCGGGGTGAAACCACCACGCCCGAATCGCTTTCCTCTCCAGTTATTACCACCACCATCTGTTTTCTTCGCCTCCACCACCGTTATTTCCCTTTCATCATGCAACATTCCCGCCAGATCCACTGTCGACCTGAAAGTGCTTGGCCGGGCAGTAATCAAGTGCCTGCGAATGTCAGCTGCCAACCCCTGAATATACTGCTTAATCTTTCTTTTTGCTGGCGTAACCTGATCGGGCACCAACCTCGCCATCTCGTTGAATTTGGCGGTGTATTGCTGGTGAGTCATGGTGCCCGCCTCCAGCTGTAGGAACTCCCCCTTGATCTTGTCAAGTTCCCGATGAGGACAGAACTCCTCGATCACCAACTTTTTCAGTTCTCCCCACCTCATCCTTCTAATGGCCCGGTTACCCTCGGCCTGGACTAGGTTGTCCCACCAACACAGCGCCGTGTCGACAAAAGAGTGAGTGGCAAACTTCACCTTCTGGTCCTCCCGACACTCACTAATCTCCGATACCACCTCCATCTCCTCACCCAACGGTGAGCAGCAGTAGCATCATCATTGCCATCGAAAGTAGGAGGTCTACATCGTTGGAACACCCCGTAGCTGCATCCCCTCGAGGCTTCCCGCACCACCACTTCTTCATCATCACTAGAGGCTCCACCTCCAGCATTTAGCTCCTCCTCCTCATCGTGATCTCTCATATCACCTCCCCTATCAGCAGTTGTTCTCCTCTCCGCTTCCTTCTCCTTTCGTTCATCCTCCCTCACAGCTCTGATTACTTCAGTCATGACAGATGGTAGGATTGTCTGCATGACTTGGTGAACCTCCTCCACCACTGCCTCCTTCACCGAGGCTCTCAAGATAGCACCACATCACCGCCCTCCAGGTGATGAAGCCCAGGCTCACCAGGAGCCGTATCTGCAGTCCTCGTCTTGTTCTTCACGGCCCGTTGCCTACCAGCACGACCACCCCGTGTTCCACCTCGAGAAGCCTTAGATGATCTCCCTCTGGCCATCCACTAAACACTATAAGATCCAAACACCAACATGGTCATTCAAGGTAATAGCTCAGTTTATGTCAAGTATAGTAAGTCCCTAATTACAGTGGCCAGTTGTGATTAGCCACTTACTTTACTCTTCATCCCCCGAGCATTTCCTATCCTGACTACATTAGTATTAAAATCTACTAAAAGCACATAAATCAAATAGCATGCGCATATAATGCCGGTTAACATCTTAAAAAAATTACCTCATGGCACATAGCTACTCGGGCTGACATCCCTCCATGCGGTCCCATTTTCAGTTTAAGTTTAGGTTTTGAAAATACTTACCTATTTCTCTTAAACTTTGGCTTTGATACCAACTTGTAAGGCCCCGATCCCGAAGACCCCACAGTTGGTCAATCATAGCACAGTATATATAAAACATTTCATAGTTCTTAAACCAGTGCAGCGGAATTAATATCAAAAGCCATTCACTTCATTAATAAATACTGTTGATAAGCAATACATTGTTAATTGTTAATAGTTACAAAAGATCATTAGAATGCATTACAAAACAACAATGTTATTAATCATGAACGGATGCTAGTCCTGCCTTGACAAGTAGCCTCCCCGTGTGCCATCCTCAGCAAAATTACCTGCCAACTGAAAATGCATAAAAGTCAGCATTGCTAAGTGAGTTCTAGTTTTAAAATATTGAAAATACTTTATCAGTTTTGTATAGAAAATACTCTTTAAAATACTGTTCACTCTTTTGTATGTGATCATACGTCGTACATACATTCCAATATTATTCATTATCAACATTAATATCTTTCTTCACCATTTCCATGGTAGTTAACTTGAACTTTTACTTTTGATCTTTCACCTCGATATGGACCAAAGTGCTATACCCCCAAATAATGAGCATAAACCTGGTACTAGGCCGAAATCTAATAATAGACCCCATCCGTGGTGTACAAAGCTGACTCCAGTACCGGGGCAACAACAATGGTCCCCTCAATCTCAACGATTGACCCTGTGTGCATCCAACGGGTTAGCTAAACCGCACACAGTTGAGCTAACGACCTAGTGGTTGTGAACCTCATGTGAATTTGCTTGCAAGACTTTCTTACGTTCTTTATGTTCCACTTTCATAAATCTTTCCACTTTATTAAAGATAATACTTTACGGATAAGGGTAAAATCACACCACGTAAAGTCACGTAATATAATAATAAATAGGAACACAAGAACAGCCCAAAACATAAATAAAATAATCAAGTAATAACACCAAGTCAAACCAGGGTCAAACCCTAAAATTCTGATTTCCCCAAAATTCCAGAAATTTTCTAAGTGTTTAGGCGCATGGGCATTATGCGCCGCATGAGCACTACTTAGGCGCATTAACACTATTCAGGCGCATGAATCCTACACTTAGGCATTTTAGCTTACATTCTGGGCCCATGAACTGTTCAAGAACATGACTAGCAATTAGGAGCCTAAGCAAAAGGGTGGGCGCATGGACACTATTAGGGCGCATGAACCCCCACTTAGGATTTTCCAAGGAAATTCCTAGAAGCATGGGGCCTGTTTGGGCACATGGCCTGAACTTAGGCAGTTTCATGCTATAATCCTAGGCGCATGGGCCCTGTTTGGGCGCATGACTGCCGGTTATGCATTTCTACATTTCAGAATCAAACAAGACCTGTTCCATCACCTGTTCTAAGCTTAAACATACATTTCTAAGCATACCTAATACAAAAATAAGTTCAAAACACGAGCATACACATATATACATACGGTTACAAGGAAACAAGTTGAGAAAACCCATTTATATACATTTTCAGCCCAAAGATACTTTAAAACACATGTAAACGGTGTCTAGAACTCACCTATAGCAGGAAACAAGTAACACTCCTCCAAACTTGCCTGCACTAGAGTTCAAACACCTAAAAAAAAGCATAAACAAGCACCAAAACACCAAAAACACTTAATAATCGGTTTCTAAGGGTGAATCCACAAAGAAACGGAACCAATTAACATATAAACACACTAACCTTCAAAGAATACAGCCTTCTTCCCCAACAAACCTAGAGAATCAAGAGTTTTCAGCTCTTCCTTCTTTTCTTGGTCGAACACAGCAACAGAACAAGCTTGGCATGGGCGAGCATGCCTTAAAAGTGAAACTTTTGACTTTTTGGTGTATTATTTACACTTTACACCCCTCATCTTTGCCCCTTCTTTTATTTTCTTATAGATACTTTTCTTTTTATTTATTTAACCAAGTTTTCGGGTGTTACACGTTACCAAACTTCCGTTGGGCATAGTTAATCAGATCATTTTCTTGCGACACACAATATTCGCCTCATAGGTTGCTAACTAATCCATCCCTAGAACTACCTCAAATCCACCTAGGGGCATCACAAATAGTTTAGCAAAGAACCTATAACTTTCTAGTTCTATGTCACAATCCTCTATCATTTCAGAAATTCTGGTAGACATACCAATAGCAGTTTCTACATCAAAGGGCTCATCAATACTTCTACTACTAACAGGCAACTTAGCACAGAAAGCAGTAGAAATGAAACTCCTACTAGCACCAGAATCAAATAATACAGAGGCACAAGTTTGGTTTACTAGAAACATACCTGACACGACATCGGGGTCCACCCTGGCCTCCTCCCGTGTCATCGTGAATGCTCTAGCGCTTGCCCTCTGTCCTTCATTCTTTGTCCTTTTCTTTGCTCCAGAACTCTCCGGCCTTGGCTTCTTGCAATCCCTACTCACATGACCTTCTTCACCATAGTTATAGCACCTCAACACCCTACAATCCCTTGCAATGTGACCAGGCTTCCCACACTTGAAGCATACATTCGATCCCCACTTGCACTCTCCAGTGTGCTCCTTACCATCTTTGCCATACTTCTTCATCCCCGTGCTTGATGACACCACCCTTAGGTCATCGACCCTCGTCCTCTTATTGTTTGAAGTGAAACCACCACGTCCAAACCGCTTTCCACTCCGGTTCCTGTCACCGCCACCCACCTTTTTCACCTCTACCATAGCCGTTTCCCTCTTATCATAGAGTCTCCCTGCCAGATCCGCTGCCGATCTAAAGGTACTAGGCCAGGCAACAATCAGGTGCCTACGGATATCCACTGGCAATCCTTGAATATACCTCTTGATCTTTCTCGACACCGCCGTCACCTGATCCAGTACCAGCATCTCCATCTCGTTGAACTTGGTGGTGTACTGCTGAGGGGTCATGGTCCCCGCCTCTAGCTGCTGGAACTCCCTCTCTATCTTGTCGAGCTCTCGGTGAGGACAGAATTCCTTAATCACCATCTTCTTCAGTTCTTCACACCTCATCTTTCCGATGGCCCTGCTGCCATCGGCATGGACAATATTGTCCCACCAACATAAAGTCGAGTCTACAAACGAGTGAGTGGCGAACTTCACCTTTGGGTCCTCGCTACACTCACTAATCTCCAGCACTCTAATCACCGCCCTCCTGGTGATGAAGCTCAGGCTCAACAGGAGCCGTCTCAGTAGTCTTGGTCTTGTTCCTTGTGGCACGTGGTCCAGCACCACGGCCACCCCATGCTCCTCCTCGTCAAGCCTTCAATGATCTACCACCAGCCATCCTCTAAACACTATAAGATTCAAACACCAACATGGTCATTCAAGGTAATAGCTCAGTTTATGTCAAGTATAGTAAGTCCCTAATTACAGTGGCCAGTTGTGATTAGCCACTTACTTTACTCTTCATCCTCCAAGCATTTCCTATCCTGACTACATTAGTATCCAAATCTACTAAGAGCATATAAATCAGATAGCACACGCATATAATACAGGTTAATATAGGAAAAGAAATACCTGATGGCATGTAGCTACTTGGGCTGGCATCCCTTCGTTCGGTCCCATTCTCAGTTTAAGTCTAGGTTTTGAAAATATTTTACCATTTCTCTTAAACTTTGGCTCTGACACCAACTTGTAAGGCCCCATTCCAGGAAACCTCATAGTTGGTCAACCACAGCATTATTTACATAAAATTAAGTACATTTAGTTAGAACATCGCAGCGGATTAGATTACCAAAAACCATTCATTGCATTAATATTTAATGTTGCCAAATAATACATCAATGTATAATAGGAGTTACAAAAGGAACGTTTAGTTGCATTACAAAACAAAATAATTATTATGCACGAATGGATGCCAATCTTGCCCGCCAAGTAGCTTTCCCCCACGTGCCATCCTCAGCGATGAGTTACCTGCCAACTGAAAATGCATAAAAGTCAGCGTTGCTGAGTGAGTTCTAGTTTTTAGAATTTAAAATCTCTTGTTTAGATATATAACAATATCATTTTCTTAAAATACTTCCTTTTCATAAATCCGTTACTTCCGTACATGATCACACATCATACGTACAACAAGATAATATTCATTATTATCTATCATCATTTTTCTCATTCATTTCGTAATTTTATCATTATCTTTCACTTTCTACCAGAGCAATGTGCAATACCCCGAACATTGTGCATGAAGCTGGTACTGGGCCTGAGGTCTATAAATAGACCCCGAATATTGTGCACGAAGCTGACTCCAGTACCTGGGGCAAGCAACAAGGGTCCCGTCAATCTCAAAGATTGACCTTGCATGCATCCTCATGGGGTAACTAACCCGCACACAGTTGAGCTGACAACCCGTGGCTGTGAACCTCCTTTCATTTTGCCTGCAAGGCTTTCATTCATTCGTTATGTTCCACTTTTCATTAACATTAATCTTTCACTTCATTTATGATGATACTTTATGTATACGAGCATAAACACACCACGTAAAGTCACATAATAATACGTAATATGCAACATAAGAACATGCCATAATCATGCATAACATCAACACATATAACCATCAAAACTCATAAATTTTCTAAGGCATTTAGGCGCATGAGCACTATGCAAGAGCATGAGCACTATGCAGGCGCATGAGCACTATGCAGGCACACCAACACTTAGGCGATTGGAAACACTTAGGCGCCTGAACTAACACTTAGGCGTATGAGCAATTTTCTGGGCGCATGGATACTATTCGGGAGCATGAGGTACACTTAGGCATTTGGGCAGTGGGCGCACGGGGTGGAACTTAGTCTTTTTTGGCTAAGTATCAGGCGCATGAGACTACCACTTAGGCGCGTGGGAAAAAATCCAGGCGCATGAGCAACACTTAGACTACTGGGCAAAATTTCTAGGCGCATGAGGTACTGTTTGGGCGCATAAGAAAGGACTTAGGCGTCTGAGCTAAATTTTAGGCACATGAGCCCTGTTTGGGCTCTTGGGCAGCAGACATACATGTTTTCAAATTATTTCCAGTCTCAAACATCATTCTAACATGCTCATAACTTACATCTGTCATGCTAAGCACCTAAAACAAGCATAAAACCAAGAAATACAACCAACCAAACATAACATACATACGGTTATCATACATACAAGTTGTAAAATATATTTACATGCATTTTCAGCCCCAAAGAAGTTTAAAAACACAAAACCGGGGATCTAGAACTCACCTAAAGCAGCCTTCAAGTAAAACTCCACCGAACTTCAGGGCACAACGAGTCCAAACACCTAAAAACACAACAAAACACACAACCAAGCATGAAGAACACATAAAAATCGGTTTTAAGGTTGAAAACCCAACAAAACCGAACAAAACATAAGGAAACACTCACCAAATGTGAAAAATCAGCTTCAACCTCCTTGCATCAAAGAGAAAACTTCAGCTTCTTTCTTCTTCTTGATCTCTGTCGAAAAGCAGAAAGTTGAAAAAGGTGTATGGGCGGCCATACTCGTATAAACCTTAAAATAATAACGTATTGTACTTTTTTACACTTTGGCCCCCTCCACTTGTGTCCATTTTCTTTTCTTTCAAGATACTTTTCTTTTCCTTTCTTTTTGACAAAATTTCAATTGTTACACAACACGAACACGAAACCATACAAATGACCAATGAAAATCGATACACTCCTTTCCAAAACAAAATAAGAACTCTCCATAACCATCTTTGAACACTCTTGCCTCAAGAATCCTCTTAAATCAATCAAAATGACAATTATCGATTCACAGAATCCTTTATTGAGCATAAACGCAAGGATAAGAGTTGTAAAGGACAAACTAACTACTCGTATTAACTCAATAAGAATCGAGAATCAAATTACACTTACCGAATTAAACTAATGAAACGTCAAACAGGAAAGGCAATGTGTGATCGATAAAAATGAAGTCAACTCAAGTTAACTCATCCTAGTATGTAACATTTCTTGGTATTTCAATAAAAAATGGAACTACGGATAGGTGCATTAAAGTATTCTTGAAAGATGAACAAAATACATGGGAAAAGAAATACGTACAAAAAGACATTAAACAACAATAGTTCTCGCAGAGATAGTTATTTGCTTTCCCTAATAACCTTCAATACTATGGAGTTTTGATCCTCAAACCTTCTCAACACACTCGAAGCCTAATTTCATCAACTCCCGTTATAATGATGACTAAACTCACACTTATCAATCACAAATGGAACATAGGATCTACTAGTTAAACCGAATGCAACACGAACACGAAACCATACAAATGACTGTTGAAAATCGATACACTCAAACACGAACTCTCCATAACCATCTTTAAACACTCTTGCCTCAAGAATCCACTTAAATCAATCAAAATGACAATTGTCGATTCACGGAATTCTTTATTGAGCATAAATGCAAGGATAAGAGTTGTAAAGGACAAACTAACTACTCGTATTCACTCAATAAGAATCCAGAATGAAATTACACTTTCCGAATAAAACTAATGAAACGTCAAACAATAAATGCATTGTGTGATCGATAAAAAAGAAGTCAAATCAAGTTAACTCATCATAGTATGTAATATTTCCTTGTATTTCAATAATAAAAATGCAACTATGGATAGGTGCATTAAAGTATTCATGAAAGATTAACAAAATACATGGGAAAAGAAATACGTACAAAAAGACATTAAACAACAACAGTTCCCACAAAGATTGTTATTTGCTTTCCCTAATAACCTTCAATGCTATGGAGTTTTGATCCTCAAAACCTTCTCAACAGACTCGAAGCCTAGTTTCATCAAATCCCGTTATAATGATGACTAAAATCACACTTATCAATCACAAATGGAACATAGGATCTACTGTTTAAACCGAATGCAACACGAACATGAAACCATACAAATGACCATTGAAATTTGATACACTCCTTCCCAAAACTAAACAAGAACTCTCCAAAACCATCTTTAAACACTCTTGCCTCAATAATCTACTTAAATCAGTCAAAATGACAATTGTCGATTCTTGGAATTCTTTATTGAGCATAAACACATGGATAAGAGTTGTAATGGACAAAATAACTACTCGTATTCACTCAATAAGAATCTAGAATCAAATTACACTTACCGAATGAAACTAATGAAACGTCAAACAGAAAACGCAATGTGTGATCGATAAAAAAGAAATCAAATCAAGTTAACTCGTCCTAGTATTTAATATTTCCTTGTGTTTCAATAAAAAATGCAACTACGGATAAGTGCATTAAAGTATTCTCGAAAGATTAACAAAAGACATGGGAAAAGAAATACGTACAAAAAGACATTAAACAACTATAGTTCTCACAAAGATAGTTATTTGCTTTCCCTAATAACCTTCAATGTTATGGAGTTTTGATCCTCAAACCTTCTCAACACACTCGAAGCCTAATTTCATCAAATCCCGTTATAATGATGACTAAAATCACACTTATCAATCACAAATGGAACATAGGATCTTTTGTTTAAACCGAATGCAACACGTACATGAAACCATACAAATGACTATTGAAATTTGATACACTCCTTACCAAAACTAAACAAGAACTCTCCAAAACCATCTTTAAACACTCTTGCCTCAAGAATCTACTTAAATCAGTCAAAATGACAATTGTCGATTCACGAAATTCTTTATTGAGCATAAACACATGGATAAGAGTTGCAATGGACAAACTAACTACTCGTATTCACTCAATAAGAATCTAGAATCAAATTACACTTACCGAATGAAACTAATGAAACGTCGAATAGAAAACACAATGTATGATCGATAAAAAAGAAATCAAATCAAGTTAACTCGTCCTAGTATTTAGTATTTCCTTGTGTTTCAATAAAAAATGCAACTACGGATAGGTGCATTAAAGTATTCTTGAAAGATTAACAAAATACATGGGAAAAGAAATACGTACAAAAAGACATTAAACAATAATAGTTCTCGCAGAGATAGTTATTTGCTTTCCCTAATAACCTTCAATGCTATGGAGTTTTGATCCTCAAACCATGTCAACACACTCGAAGCCTAATTTCATCAAATCCTGTTATAATGATGACTAAACTCATACTTATCAATCACAAATGGAACATAGGATCTACTGTTAAAACCGAATGCAACATGAACACGAAACCATACAAATGAACATTGAAAATCGATACACTCCTTCCCAAAACTAAACACGAACTCTCCATAACCATCTTTAAACACTCTTTCCTCAAGAACCACTTAAATCAATCAAAATGACAATTGTCAATTCACGGAATTCTTTATTGAGCATAAACACATGGATAAGAGTTGTAATGAACAAACTAACTACTCGTATTCACTCAATTAGAATCTAGAATAAAATTACACTTACCGAATGAAACTAATGAAACGTCAAATAGAAAACGCAATGTGTGGTCGATAAAAAAGAAATCAAATCAAGTTAACTCGTCCCAGTATTTAATATTTCCTTGTGTTTCAATATAAATGCAACTACAGATAGGTGCATTAAAGTATTCTTGAAAGATTAACAAAATACATGGGAAAAGAAACACGTACAAAAAGACATTAAACAACTATAGTTCCCCCAAAGATTGCTATTTGCTTTCCCTAATAACCTTCAATGCTATGGATTTTTGATCCTCAAACCTTCTCAACACACTCGAAGCCTAATTTCATCAAATCCCGTTATAATGATGACTAAAATCACACTTATCAATCACAAATGGAACATAGGATCTACTGTTTAAACCGAATGCAACACGAACATGAAACCATACAAATGACCATTGAAATTTGATACACTCCTTCCCAAAACTAAACAAGATCTCTCCAAAACCATCTTTAAACACTCTTGCCTCAAGAATCTACTTAAATCAATCAAAATGACAATTATCGATTCATGGAATTCTTTATTGAGCATAAACACAAGGATAAGAGTTGTAATGGACAAACTAACTACTCGTATTCACTCAATAAGAATCTAGTATCAAATTACACTTACCGAATGAATCTAATGAAACGTCAAACAGAAAACGCAATGTGTGATCGATAAAAAAGAAATCAAATCAAGTTAACTCGCCCTCGTATTTAATATTTCCATGTGTTTCAATAAAAAATGCAACTACGGATAGGTGCATTAAAGTATTCTTGAAAGATTAACAAAATACATGGGAAAAGAAATACGTACAAAAAGACATTAAACAATAATAGTTCTCGCAGAGATAGTTATTTACTTTCCCTAATAACCTTTAATGCTATGGAGTTTTGATCCTCAAACCTTGTTAATACACTCGAAGCCTAATTTCATCAAATCCTGTTATAATGATGGCTAAACTCATACTTATCAATCACAAATGGAACATAGGATCTACTGTTTAAACCGAATGCAACACGAACACGAAACCATACAAATGACCATTGAAAATTAATACACTCCTTCCCAAAACTAAACACGAACTCTCCATAACCATCTTTAAACACTCTTGCCTCAAGAATCCACTTAAATCAATCAAAATGACAATTGTCGATTAACGGAATTCTTTATTGAGCATAAATGCAAGGATAAGAGTTGTAAAGGAAAAACTAACTACTCGTATTCACTCAATAAGAATCTAGAATGAAATTACACTTACCGAATGAAACTAATGAAACGTCAAACAAGAAATGCATTGTGTAATCGATAAAAAAGAAGTCAAATCAAGTCAACTCATCCTAGTATGTAATATTTCCTTGTATTTCAATAATAAAAATGCAACTATGGATAGGTGCATTAAAGTATTCATGAAAGATTAACAAAATACATGGGAAAAGAAATACGTACAAAAAGACATTAAACAACTACAGTTCCAACAAAGATTGTTATTTGCTTTCCCTAATAACCTTCAATGCAACGGAGTTTTGATCCTCAAACCTTCTCAACACACTCAAAGCCTAACTTCATCAAATCCCGTTCTAATGATGACTAAAATCACACTTATCAATCACAAATGGAACATAGGATCTACTGTTTAAACCGAATACAACACGAACATGAAACCGCACAAATGACCATTGAAATTTGATACACTCCTTCCCAAAACTAAACAAGAATCTCCAAAACCATCTTTAAACACTCTTGCCTCAAGAATCTACATAAATCAGTCAAAATGAATTTTGTCGATTCACGAAATTCTTTATTGAGCATAAACACATGGATAAGAGTTGTAATGGACAAACTAACTACTCGTATTCACTCAATATGAATCTAGAATCAAATTACACTTACCGAATGAAACTAATGAAACGTCAAACAAAAAACGCAATGTGTGATCGATAAAAAAGAAATCAAATCAAGTTAACTAGTCCTAGTATTTAATATTTCCTTGTGTTTCAATAAAAAATGCAACTACGGATAGGTGCATTAAAGTATTCTTGAAAGATTAACAAAATACATGGGAAAAGAAATACGTACAAAAAGACATTAAACAACAATAGTTCTCGCGGAGATAGTTATTTGCTTTCCCGAATAACCTTCAATGCGATAGAGTTTTGATCCTCAAACCTTGTCAACACACTCGAAGCCTAATTTCATCAAATCCTGTTATAATGATGACTAAACTCATACTTATCAATCACAAATGGAACATAGGATCTACTGTTAAAACCGAATGCAACACGAACACGAAACCATACAAATGAACGTTGAAAATCGATACACTCCTTCCCCAAACTAAACACGAACTCTCCATAACCATCTTGAAACACTCTTGCCTCAAGAATCCACTTTCATCAATCAAAATGACAATTGTCGATTCACGGAATTCTTTATTGAGCATAAATGCAAGGATAAGAGTTGTAAAGGACAAACTAACTACCTGTATTCACTCAATAAGAATCTAGAATGAAATTACACTTACCGAATTAAACTAATGAAACGTCAAACAAGAAACGCATTGTGTGATCGATAAAAAAGATGTCAAATCAAGTTAACTCATCCTAGTATGTATTATTTCCTTGTATTTTAAAAAAAATGCCACTATGGATAGGTGCTTTAAAGTATTCATGAAAGATTAACAAAAGACATGGGAAAAGAAATACGTACAAAAAGACATTAAACAACTATAGTTCTCACAAAGATAGTTATTTGCTTTCCCTAATAACCTTCAATGCTATGGAGATTTGATCCTCAAACCTTGTCAACACACTCGAAGCCTAATTTCATCAAATCCCGATATAATGATGACTAAAATCACACTTATCAATCACAAATGGAACAAAGGATCTACTGTTTAAACCGAATGCAACACGAACACGAAACCATACAAATGACCATTGAAAATCGATACACTCCTTCCCAAAACTAAACGCAAACTCTCCATAACCATCTTTAAACACTCTTGCCTCAAGAATCCACTTAAATCAATCAAAATGACAATTGTCGATTCACGAAATTCTTTATTGAGCATAAATGCAAGGATAAGAGTTGTAAAGGACAAACTAACTACTCGTATTCACTCAATAAGAATCTAGAATGAAATTATACTTACCGAATGAAACTAATAAAACGTCAAACAAGAAATGCATTGTGTGATTGATAAAAAAGAAGTCAAATCAAGTTAACACATCATAGTATGTAATATTTCCTTGTATTTCAATAATAAAAATGCAACTATGGATAGGTGCATTAAAGTATTCATGAAAGATTAACAAAATACATGGGAAAAGAAATACGTACAAAAAGACATTAAACAACTACAGTTCCCACAAATATTGTTATTTGCTTTCCCTAATAACCTTCAATGCTATGGAGTTTTGATCCTCAAACCTTCTTAACACACTCGAAGCCTAATTTCATCAAATCCCGTTATAATGATGACTAAAATCACACTTATCAATCTCAAATGGAACATAGGATCTACTGTTTAAACCGAATGCAACACGAACATGAAACCATACAAATGACCATTGAAATTTGATACACTCCTTCCCAAAACTAAACAAGAACTCTCCAAAACCATTTTTAAACACTGTTGCCTCAAGAATCTACTTAAATCAGTCAAAATGACAATTGTCGACTCACGGAATTCTTTATTGAGCATAAACACATGGATAAGAGTTGTAATGGACAAAATAACTACTCGTATTCACTCTATAAGAATCTAGACTCAAATTACACTTACCGAATGAAACTAATGAAACGTCAAACAGAAAATGCAATGTGTGATCGTTGAAAAAGAAATCAAATCAAGTTAACTCGTCTTAGTATTTAATATTTCCTTGTGTTTCAATAAAAAATACAACTACGGATAGGTGCATTAAAGTATTCTCGAAAGATTAACAAAATACATGGGAAAAGAAATACGTACAAAAAGACATTAAACAACAATAGTTCTCGCATAGATAGTTATTTGCTTTCCCTAATAACCTTCAATGCTATGGAGTTTTGATCCTCAAACCTTGTCAACACACTCGAAGCCTAATTTCATCAAATCCTGTTATAATGATGACTAAACTCATACTTATCAATCACAAATGGAACATAGGATCTACTGTTAAAACCGAATGCAACACGAACACGAAACCATACAAATGAACGTTGAAAATCGATACACTCCTTCCCAAAACTAAACACGAACTCTCCATAACCATCTTTAAACACTCTTGCCTCAAGAATCCACTTAAATCAATCAAAATGACAATTGTCGATTCACGGAATTCTTTATTGAGCATAAATGCAAGGATAAGAGTTGTAAAGGACAAACTAACAACTCGTATTCACTCAATAAGAATCTAGAATGAAATTACACATACCGAATTAAACTAATGAAACGTCAAACAAGAAACGCATTGTGTGATCGATAAAAAAGATGTCAAATCAAGTTAACTCATCCTAGTATGTAATATTTCCTTGTATTTTAATAATAAAAATGCCATTATGGATAGGTGCTTTAAAGTATTCATGAAAGATTAACAAAAGACATGGGAAAAGAAATACGTACAAAAAGACATTAAACAACTATAGTTCTCACAAAGATAGTTATTTGCTTTCCCTAATAACCTTCAATGCTATGGAGATTTGATCCTCAAACCTTGTCAACACACTCGAAGCCTAATTTCATCAAATCCCGATATATTGTTGACTAAAATCACACTTATCAATCACAAATGGAACAAAGGATCTACTGTTTAAACCGAATGCAACACGAACATGAAACCATACAAATGACCATTGAAAATTGATACACTCCTTCCCAAAACTAAACAAGAACTCTCCAAAACCATCTTTAAACACTCTTGCCTCAAGACTCCACTTAAATCAGTCAAAATGCAATTGTCGATTCACTGAATTCTTTATTGAGCATAAACACAAGGATAAGAGTTGTAAAGGACAAACTAACTACTCGTATTCACTCAATAAGAATCTAGAATCAAATTACACTTACTGAATGAAATTAATGAAACGTCAAATATAAAACGCAATGTGTGATTGATAAAAAGAAATCAAATCAAGTTAACTCGTCCTAGTATGTAATATTTCCTTGTACTTCAATAAAAAAATGCAACTACGAATAGGTGCATTAAAGTATTCATGAAAGATTAACAAAATAATAGGTCTTCGGGAAACACATAGGGGAAATCGCATACCACTAACATACATTATTAACTTCGTAGGTCGCTAACCAATCCATTCCTAACACCACATTAAAACCTCCTAGGGCCATCACGTACAATCTAGTAGGGAACTTGTGACCGTCCAATTCTATGAGGCAATCCTCTATCATATCAGTCACCTTGGTAGACATTCCTATCGATGTCTCTACATGAAAAGGCACATCTATCTTCTTATTCTTACCATGCAATTTACGACAAAAGGTAGCAGACACAAAGCTCCTACTAGCACCCAAATCGAAGAGCACAGAAGCATACACTTGGTTTACCAAGAACATACCTGAAACTACTTCCAGGTCCACTCTGGCTTCTTCTCGAGTCATGTTGAATACCCTCGCCTTGGCTTTGGTGCTCTCACTTCTGCCTTTCTCTCCCATAGTCTGGGCCCCTGAGCCCCCTGCTCCAACCTTCTTGCAATCCCGGCTCGAGTGGCCACTTCTCTGCACTGGTAACATCTCGGTACTCGACAATCCTTAGCATAGTGCCCATCACCTCCAAACATAAAACACTGGTTTGTTCCCACTCTACACTCACCCAGGTGACTCTTCCCATACTTCCTACATTCTTTCCGGTCATTCCCCTTCCTCTATTTTGGGTGGAGATTATCAATCCTCATCTTCTTCTTCCCAACCCCATAGTTGTTGTCCCTGAACCTTTTCTCATTACCATTCTTGTTCCAACTCTTATAAACCTTCCTTTAAATTGGCACCGAATCCCTCTCATCATACAACATTCTGGCCAAATCTACTGCAGACCTGAAAGTGCTCAGTCTAGTAGCTATCATGTTCCTCCTGATATCCACGGGCAGACCCTGCATGTACCTCTTAATCTTCTTAGACTCTGGAGTTACTAGATTCGGCACAAGTCTTGCAAGCTCATTGAACTTGGAGGTATACTCTTGATGAGTCATGTTTCCAGCCTATAAATGTAAGAACTCCTCTATTTTGTCCAACTCCCAATGTTAACAATACTCCTCCAGTACCAGTTCCTTCAAATCCGACCACCTCATCCCTACAACAAACCGTTTCCCCTCGGCTTGGACAACGTTGTCCCACTAGCATAATGCCGAGTCAACGAAAGAATAGGAGGCAAACTTTACCTTTTGATCCTCTCGGCACTCACTGATGTCTAGGACTGCCTCCATCTCTAACCCAAAGATGAGCAGCAGTAGCATTGCCATTACCATCAAAGATTAGGGTTTGCACCTCTGAAACACCCCATAGGTGCACCCCTTAAAGGCCTCCCTCTCCTCCTTGCTATCATCATCATGAATTACCACCCTGGGACTAGATGGCTCTTTATCAGCTTTCTCCTTCTCCCCCGCATCCTTGGTCTTTTCACCATCCTTTACAGCCCTCAACACCTTAGTCACCACTGAAGGTAACACGTTTGCATGACGTTGTAGACTTTGTCAGCAATAGCTTCCTTTACCATAGACTTGAGGGTGGCTGATCCTTCACCCTTTTGGTGGTTATGAATATTCGTGTCCTCATGAGTCGTCTCAGGAGCCTTGGCCTTGCTTCGGGTGACGTGGCCCAGTAGTACGCCCGCCACGAGCACCGCCTCGGGTTGCCTTCCCAGATTTCCTACCCGCCATAAGATCTACCTCCTATAAGATTCAAACACTAACAAGGCCATTCAAGGTAATAGCTCAGATTATGTCAAGTATAGTAAGTCCCTAATTACAGTGGCCAGTTGTAATTAGCCACTTTGTCACACCCTCAAAATCCGCGTGCGGGGTCTTACCGCGAGGCGCGTGACATACCAGGATCTCAGTCATTAGTTACCAAGAACGACTCTATATGATTAATAAACAAAACCAGAGTTAACGTTTAAAATACTGCGGAAGCGTTTTTAAAACCAGAAAACCCAAAACAAGTAGTACGTAAAGAGAATGCGCAAAACATACACGCCCCAATCACAATTGTTTAATATGAAAATAATCCCAAATTTGCAAACAAGGCAAATGTAGACAACTCAACAATGCTGACGTGCGTGCTCCTAGGCAACTGGCAACCTTAACCTGAGAATAGCATACTAAACAAGTCAACACATGGTTGGTGAGTTCAAGAGTTTGCGTTAATAGGTAAACCGATAAAAAGTTTTCAAATCATAAGTAGTGTATTGCAATAGATAGCTAGTCTATTAACATAAAAATATTAATCATAGTGATTTCGCGATTGAAGCTGACTGTGATAGTTTGTGCCTCCCGTCACGACTTACCAGGTCATGACGAATATATGTTAGGACAAAATTGCACCCGTATGACCTCGAGTCACACAGGTGGGGCTCGTCAGACCCAGTAGTACTACCCAAAATTTCCCCGCTAGTCGATATTAACAATCCGAAAGTGTGAGGACTTCCCATGGTAAACAGCACTATATCAATATTATACATACTCATATATAAAAGCGTTTGTGATCAACAGTATGCTATCTCCCCCAAAAGAGATTATGTAAAATGAGTGGGGCAAGAACTCACCTGATGCGCGCAAGAATTAACTTAGAGCTTAACTTGAAAGAAAGAGGGGAAAGACAACCTTCAAAGGTCACCTAGAACACAAGAGTACATAAGCACGTGTACACAGAATCAACATGAAACCCTAAGTGCTCTACAAACCAAGGGACTCAAGGTTTAAGAAAGACAAGACACATTTGACCCAGTTGACCCGTTTGACCCGTTGGTGACATTATAGGTGATAATTCGTTAATACTAACACAACAGCATATCATACCTGATCAACATACAACTTGATATCATACAAGCCATGCGAATCTCAACTATTATCATGCTCATAACATCTAAAATGTTCATTCTTAATCAATCATCAATCCACAAAAGTCCTAGCTTACCTATATAACTCATACCATGATTTTTTTTCCACAAACAGGCCAAAACAGGTAACAAACCAAATCAACATTCATACAACCTAAACAACACATTTAATTACCTTAGAAACCATCCATGAACACACTAGCATGGTCCTAATATCCCAAACATGCTCAAATCATCCAATTCAAGGATTTGCACAAATAAAGTTTCCCTTTTGGGAAAGTTCATCCCAAATTCATCAAACTCACACTACATTCATGAATTCATCAATTATATACCAATTCAAGTCCATGACAACATCTAAACATGATCAACAACACCTAATCATCATGATTCATCAACATTCAACACCAAAAGTTACTATTTTTAGCAATGTATGAACTATAAGACATCTTCTCGATTTTAAATTGTTCATATCATCAACCTAGCATCTAATCATCATCACAAACACATCCATAACATTCATACATCATCAAATCATCAATTCATGCAAAATAAAGTTACTATTCTTAGTAACCTATGAACCATGAATCAAAATCGAAGCTTTCTTGCATAATCGACGTTAACTAGCATCTATACAATCCAACTAACATAATAGCATCAACAAACAACCAACAACTAACATCCAATTTCAGATTTTCGAATTAGGGTTTCAGCCCTAATGTAAATCCCATAAGAACTTGTAAAAATCCAACCTTTATTGCATACTTGAAGTTAATTAACATTTAATCTACCCAACAAACACATTAACAACAACAAACAAGCATCAATCGACCATCAATTGCAGATTTCGAATGGAACTTTCGGCCAACATGAAAAATCATCAAAAACATGTAAAAATCTAACCTTTAAACGTGTAATGGCTCGCAATTGATGATTCTAACTTGTTGTGATGCTTGAAATCGGTCCAAAATCGAATGTGAATGCTTGTTCTTGGCTGAAATCGCAGGTTTGTGGATGTGGGGAGGTCGATCACGACCGTAGGGGGGTTATTAGGGTTGGGTTTTGATTTTATTTTATTTAATAATCCATAATTACCCTTTTAACCCTTATAATTTGTATTTTATAAATATTAAGCTTTTAAACACTCCTTTAAAAAGTTTTTAACTAGGATAATAAACATATAAACTAGTAGTAACAATTATATGTATTATCTTTACAAGCTATAAAATTTACAAAGTAAATACACACGTTTGCACGTTACGCGATAAAATTCCCAATTAATATTTAAATCACATAATCACAACCAATAATCAACATAGAAATTGTTGTTTAACATTATTAATTTTATTAAGTCACCAACGTTCAACGACAACTAGTGTGTGCTCACGACACGTGTATGCAAGACTTAACGAAACTAACGGAGTTTGGTAGCGGAAAATTACCGGATGTCACATTATCCCCATGTTGAAAGAATTTTCGTCCCGAAAATTGTGTTACATGGTGAGTGCTCCATCACTGGCCTACTGCATTGGCACAAGGTAATCGAAATCGAGTGAGTTTTGGATGAGTTGTCACATCATCCCCATGTTGAAAGAAATTTCGTCCCGAAATTAAATCAGTACCTTCGCCGGCTGGCATCGTCTTTTCGAGCAGCTGAGGATACTTAAGCTTCATTTGGTCTTCACGTTCCCACGTGAATTCTGGTCCACGTCTCAAGTTCCAACGAACTTTGACGATGGGTATCTTCCTTTGCTTAAGCGTTTTCACCTCACGATCCATCACTTCGACAGGTTCCTCAATGAAGCGTAACTGTTCGTCTACTTGAACTTCTTCCAGTGGTACGACCATCGTTTCATCCGTTAAACATTTCTTTAGATTTGAAACATGGAATACATCATGGATTCCATTCAATGAATCAGGTAAGGCTAGTCGATAGGCCACTGGACCAATTCTTTCCACTATCTCAAATGGTCCAACGTATCTCGGATTTAGCTTTCCTCGCTTACCAAACCAAACTACGCCTTTCCATGGTGAGACTTTTAATAAAACCTTGTCACCTATCTGAAATTCTAAGGGTTTTCGTCGCTTGTCAGCATAGCTTTTCTGTCTGTCTCGCGCTGCAGCCATGCGGTTTCTTATCTGGACAATCTTCTCAGTTGTCTCATGTACCAACTCAGGACCCGTTAATTGACTATCACCAATTTCAGCCCAGCAAACTGGTGATCTACACTTTCTCCCATACAAAGCTTCAAAAGGTGCCACCTTTATGCTAGTGTGATAACTGTTGTTTTAAGAAAATTCCACCAATGGTAGGTGAACTTCCCAGTTATTCTCGAAGTCAATCACACAAGCACGTAACATGTCCTCCAAAGTCTGTATAGTACGCTCGCTTTGACCATCAGTCTATGGATGATAAGCATTACTCATATCCAATCGCGTACCCAAAGATTTCTGCAGTGATTGCCAGAAGTGTGATGTGAAACGAGAGTCGCGATCAGAAATGATTGAGATCGGTACTCCATGCCTCGAAACGATCTCCTTCAAATAGAGTCGAGTTAATTTCTCCATCTTGTCTGTTTCCTTTATCGCTAGGAAATGAGCAGACTTTGTTAATCTATCCACGATAACCCATATTGTATCACAACCAGTAGAAGTACGAGGTAACTTAGTAATAAAATCCATTGATATCTGATCCCACTTCCACATAGGGATCTCGGGTTGTTGTAGTAGACCAGATGGTTTCTGATACTCCACTTTAACCTTCGAGCAGGTCAGACACTTGCTCACATAAGTAGCTACATCTGCTTTCATGTTAGGCCACCAATAGTGCGCCTTCAAATCGTGGTACATCTTGTCAGATCCGGGATGTATAGAATACTTGGACTTGTGAGCCTCACTCATTACCAAGTCTCTCAGGTCTCCGTGTAGAGGTACCCATAGTCTATCCATGAAGTAACGAATCCCATCCGCCTTTACTTCTAGTTGCTTTTCCATTCCCCGTAACCCTTCTAAACTCATATTTTCTACCTTCAAAGCTTCAGTTTGAGCATCACGGATTTGTTCAGGTAATTGCGTACTAATCGTTAGTTGCAGAGCTCACACTCGTCGAGGCTTAGTAGTTTCTTTCCTACTCAGCGCGTCAGCAACTACATTTGCTTTTCCCGGATGATACTTGATAGCACAATCATAGTCATTCAATAACTCTACCCAGCGCCTTTGCCTCATGTTCAATTCCTTTTGCTCAAAGATGTGCTGGAGACTCTTGTGATCAGTGTAAATAGTGCATTTGGTACCGTACAAGTAATGTCTCCAGATCTATAAGGCAAAAACTACCGCACCCAGTTCCAAGTCATGGGTGGTATAGATCTTCTCATGAATCCTCAACTGTCTAGAGGCGTAAGCTATCACCTTATCCCGCTGCATCAAGACGCATCCAAGTCCTTGAATAGACATATCGCAGTAGACTACGAAGTCATCACTACCATCCAGTAACGCTAATATTGGTGCGCTACACAATTTATGTTTCAGCAACTGAAAAGCAGATTCCTGACTCTCACCCCATTTGTACGTCGTTCCCTTGTGAGTCAAGGCTGTGAGAGGTTGTGCAATCTTAGAGAATCCTTCAATGAATCGTCGATAATATCCCGCTAATCCAAGGAATTGTCGTATCTCACTTGGTGTCTTAGGAACAGACCAATTCTTTATCGCTTCAATCTTAGCAGGATCAACATGTATTCCCTTCTCGTTGACAATATGACCCAAGAATTGTACCTCACGTATCCAGAAATCACACTTAGAAAACTTTGCGTACAGTTGTTCCTTTCTAAGTAATTCTAATATTAAACGTAAGTGCTTCTCATGTTCTTCCTCGGTCCTTGAGTATATCAGTATGTCATCAATAAAGACGATAACAAACTGATCAAGATAGGGTTTGCACACGCGATTCATGAGGTCCATGAATACTGCTGGTGCATTCGTCAACCCAAATGGCATGACCAAAAATTCATAGTGACCATATCGTGTACGGAAGGCAGTTTTCGAGATGTCCTCTTCTCGAACTCTCAGCTGATGATACCCAGACCTCAGATCAATCTTAGAGTAATAGCTTGATCCTTGCAGTTGATCAAACAAATCATTGATACGAGGTAAGGGATATCTATTCTTGATAGTAACCTTGTTCAGTTCCCTATAGTCAATGCACATTCGAAATGTACCATCCTTCTTCTTCACAAATAGAACTGGTGCTCCCTAGGGCGACGAACTCGGTCGGATGAACCCTTTATCCAACAACTCTTGTAGTTGGGTGGATAATTCCTGCAGTTCGTTCGGAGCTAACCGGTACGGTGCTCTCGCAATTGGAGCTGCTCCTGGAGTCAACTCAATCTGGAATTCAACTTGACGATGAGGCGGTAATCCAGGCAGGTCTTCCGGAAACACCTCGGGAAACTCACGAACTACGGGGATATCCTCTATCCTCTTTTCCTCGATCTATTTATCTGTGACGAGTGCCAATATGGCCAGTCGACCCTTTCGTAACAACTTCTGTGCCTTCATGAACGAAATGATGCCTATCACCGCACCACTCCTATCACCTCTGACCGTAAGAACTTCTTCACCAAGGGGAATCCGTATGATCTTCTCGTGGCATATGACTTCCGCTTGTTTATCGGAAAGCCAATCCTTGCCTACTACCACATCAAAGCTTCCTAACGTAACAGGCATGAGATCTATGGTAAATGTATGACCTGCAAGCTCTATCTTGCAGTCTCTAAGAATATGTGTTACGTGAATCTGTGTACCGTCAGCTAACTCTACGGTGTATTTAGATTCTAAGGCTGAGGGCATATCACTTAAAAGACTACAGAACCTAGTGGACACGAAACTTCTATCGGCTCCGGTATCGAATAATACGGTAGCAAAACAACCATTAACCGAAAATTTACCAGTTACTGTTGTAGGATCGTTTAGAGCCTCACCTGAGCCAATGACGAAGGCTCTTCCTTTGGCTCCATTGTTGTTATTGCCTCCATTGTTGTTGCCATTACCATTGTTGTTGTTATTGTTGTTGCCATTGTTATTATTGCTGTTGTTTCCATTGTTGTTGTTGCCATTACCATTCCTCTTAAGTTGGGGACAGTTGCGTCTGTAATGGCCTTTTTTCCGCACTCAAAACAACCTTTCGGAGTTTCTTGTGATTGTTGTGGCTTTTTCATCAGTTCACCCACAGTCTTTGGCTGCGTGACCAATCTTCCCATAACGTTGGCACTTGAAGTTATCACATCGACCCACATGGTGGTAGTTACACCAGTTGCACTTCGGCTGTCTTCCGCCATACCCACCGGGTCCTTGATTTGAGGGAGTCGCCTGGTTGAAGCTTCGATTGTTATCGAACTTCCGTTGTTGTTGCTGACTTTGCTGCTGTTGTTGAGGTTGAGATTGGCTGCTGGATGATGATCCCTTGTTGCTTGAACCATCCCACTTGCGTTTCTGGTCGGGCACGCTTGCCACCGCACCCCGTTTGGGTAACCGTCCTTGCTCAACTGCCTGGTCAGTCAGCCTGTGGGCTGTTCGGCTAGCTTGTTGTATGATAGTGGGGTTAGAGGCAGTTACCATACTTTGAATTTCGGGCACCAATCCCCGTATATAATGCTCCACCCTCTTGTTCATTTCATTCACCATCCCTGGGCATAAAGTGGCTAACTCATGAGTACGAGTCGTGTAGGCTTCAATTTCTGAGCCTTGCATTTTGAGTTGCCAGAACTCAATCTCCAGTTTCTGCACTTCATTTTGGGGGGCAGTATTCTTCGGTCATAATCCCCTTAAACTCATCCCAAGGTAGTTCATTGGCCATGGCTTGACCTAGCATTTGCACCTGGGCATTCCACCAGGAAAGTGCTGCGCCTTCCAATGTCCCGGTGGCATACTTCACCTGATCAGTAGGCGGGCAGTTGCATTTCGCGAAGACAGACTCTGTCTTCTCAAACCACCTTACAAGCCCTACAGCTCCTTCCGTCCCACTATAGGTATGGGGTTTACAGTCCATGAAGGACTTGTAGGTACATGGCGGTGGTCCTGTTTTGACAATCCCAAACATTAGTCAGATATCCTAGGCAATTAACTAGAATAACTAGTTTAACCTCTTGTTATCATTTACCTGCTGGTTGTCCCGGTTGGGCAGCAGCCACTGCCGCCTGAACATGTTAGTTAATTAATGCCGCCAATTCCGCAGGCGTCATGTTTATGGCTCCGGCTCCACGGCCTCCGGCGCCACGTCCACGACCACGCCCACGTCCTCTTCCACGTGCGTCCATATTTCACTTTACAATTCACAATTACAATAATGAGTAACATCCAACACATTAATCTCATCAAGGTACAGTAAACAATAAGAAATAATGTACTCACCACAACCACAACATTTATAACAGAAATAATAATCAAAGATAAATAAATTGCAATCGAGTCACAAAATATTCCATCAATGTCAAAATTTAAGTTTGTCAGTTGGGTGGGAAACAACCCTTCCCACATAGGTTTCAAAGAAAAGAAACACTACATAGTCTAAGTCATTTAAAAGTAGGATCAGTCCAGTACGTCAGATCCGTCACTGTCCTCATCCATCTCTGCTGGTTCTTCTTCGGGGGCTTCCTCGAGTTCCTCTTCTGGGTCTTCCTCATCAGGGTCCACCAAAGGTGCAGGGGCTTCAACAACCTGAAGTGCTGCTAGCTGTGCCTCTAAATCAGCAAACCTATCATCAATCACTATGTTATGGTGATCCTGTGCGTCCATGCGCCCACTAAGTGCTACCACGTTGCCTGCCAGAGTATGATGTCCACCAATGGCCATCGAAAGTCACTCCTGAAGCGTCTCTACCTGGAAACACAGCTGGCGCATCTCAGATCGTAATGCAGAGTTCTCATCAGTGAGTCCTCTAATCCGCTGTCGCTCTGTGTCCAGTGTGGCTACTAGGGCTGCAAATGCCTGCTCCAGAGGGATGCTCAAGGTAGGAAGTGTAGGCAAAGTAGAGGCGGTCGATGACCTAGTCCTAGGTCGTGTAGGTGCTACTGGTGGTACGCGCTCTCTATAAGCCATACAGTTTATGTAGGTGGGGTAGAAATCCCAGTTCCGTGGAGGATCGAGCTCAGGAGGTATGAAAGGCTGATCCCAGTCTATCTCGCCAGGAGGATAAGGATGTCGAGGCCAGTTAAATCTCCTATCCGGTACGGGAGAAGTAGGAGGTGACTTAGAGCGTGCAGGTCTCTTGCCTAAATTCCTGGACGACGATGCCGTGTTGCGAAGTACGTGTTGCGTATGCCAATGAGTATATAGTAAGGAGAGTAAGCGATGAGTAACTAACAACTGTGTGGTTATAGTCTAGTGTGTGTATGCAACCTAGTTCCCTATAACCAATGGCTCCGATACCAGTATGTCACACCCTCAAAATCCGCGTGCGGGGTTTTACCGTGAGGTGCGTGACATACCAGGATCTCAGTCATTAGTTACCAAGAACGACTCTATATGATTAATAAACAAAACCAGAGTTAACGTTTAAAATACTGCGGAAGCGTTTTTAAAACCAGAAAACCCAAAACAAGTAGTACGTAAAGAGAATGCGCAAAACATACGCGCCCCAATCACAATTGTTTAATATGAAAATAATCCCAAATTTGCAAACAAGGCAAATGTAGACAACTCAACAATGCTGACGTGCGTGCTCCTAGGCAACTGGCAACCTTAACCTGAGAATAGCATACTAAACAAGTCAACACATGGTTGGTGAGTTCAAGAGTTTGCGTTAATAGGTAAACCGATAAACAGTTTTCAAATCATAAGTAGTGTATTGCAATAGATAGCTAGTCTATTAACATAAAAATATTAATCATAGTGATTTCGCGATTGAAGCTGACTGTGATAGTTTGTGCCTCCCGTCACGACTTACCAGGTCGTGACGAATATATGTTAGGACAAAATTGCACCCGTATGACCTCGAGTCACACAGGTGGGGCTCGTCAGACCCAGTAGTACTACCCAAAATTTCCCCGCTAGTCGATATTAACAATCCGAAAGTGTGAGGACTTCCCATGGTAAACAGCACTATATCAATATTATACACACTCATATATTAAAGCGTTTGTGATCAACAGTATGCTATCTCCCCCAAAAGAGATTATGTAAAATGAGTGGGGCAAGAACTCACCTGATGCGCGCAAGAATTAACTTAGAGCTTAACTTGAAAGAAAGAGGGGAAAGACAACCTTCAAAGGTCACCTAGAACACAAGAGTACATAAGCACGTGTACATAGAATCAACATGAAACCCTAAGTGCTCTACAAACCAAGGGACTCAAGGTTTAAGAAAGACAAGACACATTTGACCCAGTTGACCCGTTTGACCCGTTGGTGACATTATAGGTGATAATTCGTTAATACTAACACAACAGCATATCATACCTGATCATCATACAACTTGATATCATACAAGCCATGCGAATCTCAACTATTATCATGCTCATAACATCTAAAATGTTCATTCTTAATCAATCATCAATCCGCAAAAGTCCTAGCTTACCTATATAACTCATACCATGATTTTTTTTCCACAAACAGGTCAAAACAGGTAACAAACAAAATCAATATTCATACAACCTAAACAACACATTTAATTACCTTAGAAACCATCCATGAACACACTAGCATGGTCCTAATATCCCAAACATGCTCAAATCATCCAATTCAAGGATTTGCACAAATAAAGTTTCCCTTTTGGGAAAGTTCATCCCAAATTCATCAAACTCACACTACATTCATGAATTCATCAATTATATACCAATTCAAGTCCATGACAACATCTAAACATGATCAACAACACCTAATCATCATGATTCGTCAACATTCAACACCAAAAGTTACTATTTTTAGCAATGTATGAACTATAAGACATCTTCTCGATTTTAAATTGTTCATATCATCAACCTAGCATCTAATCATCATCACAAACACATCCATAACATTCATACATCATCAAATCATCAATTCATGCAAATAAAGTTACTATTCTTAGTAACCTATGAACCATGAATCAAAATCAAAGCTTTCTAGCATAATCGATGTTAACTAGCATCTATACAATCCAACTAACATAATAGCATCAACAAACAACCAACAACTAACATCCAATTTTAGATTTTCGAATTAGGGTTGTTGGACCAAAAGAACCAATGAGCCTGATCAGAAAAACCTTTAAGTCCCACGGACATTACAACAACTGAAGTAGTCTGCAACAGCTGAAGACATCAGCTGATAACAAGGTCTGAAGACAAAGTCTGAAGTGAAAGAGCTGAAGACAAAGTCTGAAGTGAAAGAGCTGAAGACAAAGTCTGAAGTGAAAGAGCTGAAGACAAAGTCTGAAGTGAAAGAGCTGAAGACAAAGTCTGAAGTGAAAGAGCTGAAGACAAAGTCTGAAGACAAAAGCTGAAGACAAAGACTGAAGACCAAGTGTCAGATGATTGTCACAACAGCTGAAGAAGATCTCTTCAGTAGTTGTGATGGTTTCCTTTCAGTAGTTGTAGTTTCTTTTCTGTACTTATAGTTTCAGTAGTTTTATGTTTCTTCGTGTACTTAGAATAATCTGAGATGTTCTCAGTTGTTGTGAACATTCTCAGTAGTTTGCTTACTTTCAGTAGTTTGTAATAATTCTGTTAGATGTCACTATCAAGTGACATCAGCAGACGTCACATTCCTATATATAAGGAATGCTGACCTAATTGTAATCGGTGCAGCTTAGGAAAACCTAGCAGCCGCCACACCGAAGCATGTGTGCATGAATGTTATTATCTCTTTGCAGAAAACCCTATATCTATATAACCGTGTACTGTTCCATTGAATATTTATTGTGTTCTTGCTATATTTGCTTAATTCTTGCTCTAATTCCGCTGTGATTCAACTCTAATTGATCAAACTTAGATCACTGATCCTAACAAATGGTATCAGAGCGGGTTAATCATTGATCGGTTTAACAATTGATCATTGAAACTGCTATTTTGATATCTATAGTTTGATCGAATTAGCATATGTGCAAGAACTGGTTATAAAGATTGATTTTCTGCTGCTTCTGGTTATTTAATTTGAGTTTCTTCTTGGTTCTTATTGAGTTTGTTGTGTTTTTGTGCAAAATCTTTTGAAACTTGATTGATTTGGTTTGAATCTGAGAATGACTACTCCATCTAATGATCCTCACAATACTGGCTCCTCAACCAAGCCTCCGATGCTGGTTAGGAGTGAGTATAACATATGGCAACGAAGAATGCTCCATCACCTGTCTGTTAACAGTTCAGGTTGTTGGACATCTGTGGTTCATGGTCCACACAAGCCTATGGTGAACAATCCGGAGACCAATCAAATGGTTCCGAAGAAGAAGGAGCAATACTCAGATGAAGATCGTAAACTGTTTGAGATTGATGCTAAAGCCCATGGAATTCTGGCCATGGCACTGCCGAATGAAATCTATTCTGGGCTTATGCATCATGAAACTGCTCATGACCTCTGGAATGCTTTGAAGGAACAATTCGGAGGAACTGATGAGGTCTTAGCAAACAACAGAGAAATCCTCGCCCAACAATATGAGACATTCTCTCATAGGAAGGGTGAGACACTGACTCAACAGTTTGAGCGTTTCTCCTGCTTGATCTCTGAACTGAAAATGGTCAAGCAAGAGTATACTAACAGCCAGATGAACAACAGATTCCTCAGATCACTGCCTGAGAGATGGGACACATACACCATTGTCCTACGCTCCAGTGCAAATCTGGATAGCCTATCTCTCACCCAACTCCATGGGAAACTGCTTACATTTGAAAGAGAGATAGAGCAGAAAAGGAAACTGGCATCATCAGGAAAGCTCTCTGATGACTTTGTACCAGGTAACACTGCCTTGGTCGGTCATGAGTCAGAATATGCTGGATCAGAAAGTCATTATGATGAGCATATAGATTTCTCTTCAAACAGTTCTGATCATGCATTTGTTGGTGTTGACAGTCATTCTGGGTGTAATAGTGATAATTTATGTTTTATCATGGATGATTTGCAAGGTATTGCTGATGATGATTTAGAAGAGATGGATATTTTGAGCCAAATGGCCCTGATCAATATCAGATCTCAAAAGTTCTACAAGAGAACTGGTAGGAAATTTCCAGGACTCTCTGGCAAAACCAAAGTTGGTTTTGACAAGAGTAAGTTGAGGTGTCACAAATGCCACAGGCTTGGGCACTTTGCAAGAGAGTGTAGATCAACTGGATCTAACTCCTCTGCACCCTTTGTGACCTTTCCAAGCAATAGTTCACAAAACAAAGGGCAACATCCTGCTAGTTCTGGTCATCACTCACAACCTCAATCTCCTGCATACTTTGTCCCTCAGGGTTCAATGCCATATCCTTATCCCTGCTATTATATGCCACAGCCAAATCCAGTTCATGTCCCTATAGCACAACAACCTCAAGCCCTACCTGAGCCTCAACCATCTCCATCACAATCTCAACCTCATCACAGCTTCTTCACACCAGGAGTTGTTGACTGGAGCAGCTTACCAGATGATCTTTCTGGTTTCAATGAGCAACTATCTGCTGGTGCTGGTCAACATGGTGGTGAACATCCTTTTGGGAATCTTGCTCTCATGGCCCTGGAGTCTACTGAGGGTTCCTGCTCAGATGCTTCATCTTCACAGGTAACCCAGATATCTTCTGAGGCTAAAGCCAAGTTATGTTCTGAATCATGCATAGCTGCCTTTGTCTCTATTAGAGAGGCAAATGTAGCTTTAATCATCAAAATCTTGAGCTTGAGAAAACTATTTCCAAAAGAAAAGATGAGTATGTGTCTGCACTTAATGACAAAGATGATGAGATTTACAAGCTTAAATGCCAACTTAATGATGAAAAGGCTAAGGTAGAGGTCATACTCGAGAACCACAGAAGTCTCAAAGAGACACTTGCAGCTACCCAAGTTGAGTGTGACCGATGGGTAACATCCTGCAAGGGATTTGAAATGCTTCTCAGCAAGCAAACAGCTTCAAATGTGAAGTTTGGAATAGGTTACAATCATACTGCACCACCTACTGATTTTACTTCAAAATCAATAGTAAAATCTGAAGGTGAAAGTAATTTCCAAACCACATCATCATGTGATTCATCCTCAAATGATAATACAAAATTAGAGGATGAAGTCAGTGTTAAGATCTCAGCAAATCAATTGCCTGATGGTTTAAATGCTGATAAACACATGAAGCTGAGAAATTCAGATGTTGTTCCTCAAAGTACTCCAAGTACTGAAGGGCAAGTCACAACATCTGAAAAGCATTTCAAATCTGATGAAATAAAAGGATTAACTGCTGAGGAATCTATCATACGGTCTTTCAGGACGGATAGAGAACAGCTGAAGAACAAGTCTTCAGTTGTTACCGATCCTTCAGTACTTAACACAAGTACTGAAAGGAGGAAAGTACTGAAGATCACACCTTCAGTAGTTTCCACTTCAGCAGTTGATCAATCCAAGATGAAGAATAAGCCATGTGAAATATGTGGTAAATTCAATCATCTATCTGATGAATGCTGGTACAAAAAGGGTTCCAAACTCAACAGAGATAAGCTCATTAAAGAAGAAATAAATAAAATGAAAAATGAGTTTGAAACCAAGTTTGTACCACAGTCATCTAAAACTGATAAACCCAAGGCCTCACCAAAATCCAAAAAGAAGGATGGGGTTTATCAGAAAACAGCTGATAGTGTTCCTCATGATAAACATCAGACGAAGTCTGTGAATTTCAAGGAGGAAATGGTGGGTCACAGGAACTCATCAAAAACAAGTACTGATGTGTCAAATGAGCTGAAGGCTTAGCAACAAATCAGACACAACTTGTTATGATGGTTCAGCATTTGTTGGGGAGAGTTAACCAACTAGATGCACCTGTGATCAAACCACTGAAAAGGAAATCCAAGCCCAAATCTAAGAATTCCATTTCAGCACCATCTCCACCTTCATCAGCTGTTAATCATGAGAAACAAGTTATGGTTAAATCTGTTGATGAAAACATACCCAAAACCAAAAAGGTTTGGGTCTCTAAAGCTAACTAGTTTCTTATGATAATGCAGGGTTCTTCAGCATGCCAAAGAAGCATCTGGTATGTAGACAGTGGAGGATCTATGCATATGACTGGGAGCAGTTCTCTTCTTAATGACTACTCTCAAGGAAAGAAGGGATTTGTCTCATTTGGAAATGATGCTAAGGGTTACATCATCGGGAAAGGATTTGTGTCAAATGGAGAAATCAGATTTGATGATGTTAACCATGTGGAGAATCTCAAGTATAATCTACTGAGTGTCAGTCAGATGTGTGATAAAGGGCATGTTGCACTTTTCACAAGCCAGAACTGCCGGATTCTGTCTTCCAAAGTTCTGAGGCTGATTGACAAGGTATTGGATGAACATACTCTCCTGAAGGCCAACAGGATAGGAAGAGTATATGCCTTGGATTTGTCAAAGAAGATTGATTTAAAAGGTCATCCTTGCCTGTTCTCCAAGGCCTCTCCTCAGGAATCTAAACTGTGGCATAGAAGGCTGGGTCATGTTAATCTCAAAAACATGAATCAGCTGATCCACAAAGTTTAGTAAGAGGTCTACCAATAAAGGAGTTCCTCTGTGATGAAACCTGCACTGCTTGTTTAAAAGGAAAACAACACAAAGTCTCATTTCCTCCTATAGAAGAACCAAAGTCCACTGCCTGCTTGCAATTACTGCACATGGATCTCTTTGGTCCTGTGAGAGTAATGAGCATGGCAAAGAAGAAATACTGTCTGGTAATTGTGGATGATTACTCCAGATTTGTATGGACCTTCTTCTTGCATTCAAAGGATGAGGCTGCTCAGACAATTATTAACTTTGTGTTGTATGTTGAGAAGCAGTATTCCCTATCAGTCAAGTGTATAAGAAGTGATAATGGAACTGAATTTAGAAACCATACACTTGATGATTTCTACCTTTCAAAAGGAATCAAGAGGCAGTATAGCATCCCAAGGACTCCAGAACAAAATGGAGTAGTGGAGAGAAAGAACAGGACCCTAATTGAAGCTGCAAGGTCCATGTTGGCTGACTCTGGTTTGCCACTGACCTTTTGGGCTGAAGCTGTCAACACAGCATGCTATGTGCAAAATAGAGCTTTAGTGAATCAGAGGTTGATGAAGACTCCTTATGAAGTTCTACATCATTTGGCTCCTCTAATTTCATTCTTCAGAGCATTTGGGTGTCCTTGTTACATTCTCAACACAAAGGATCAACTCCAAAAGTTTGATTCTAAGGTGGATGCAGGGTATTTTGTTGGGTACTCATCCACTTGCAAGGCTTACAGAGTGTTCAACTGTAAGACAAAGATGGTTGAAGAAACCTTGCATGTGAAGTTCAATGAATCTCCTAAGGACAAAATCCCACAAAACCCTGTGGAGTTGTTTGATCTGGACATACTGCAATATGTTCCTTATCAGCCTCCAGCTGTTGCAGATCATGTGAATTCATCACCTTCTGCAGCTAGTCATCCATCTGGTGGTACTGATGTTCATGATGATCCCAGTACTCACCTATTCAAGTTTAGTGATCAACTGCCTGAGTCTACTCAACTTGATGTTCCTGTAGCTTCAGTAGCACCATCCACAACAAATGCTGATGAGATTTCTGAATCCTCTACTTCATTTGATATGCCATCTAACACTTGGTTTCAAGAATCTGGATCAACATCTGTTGCTGCTGAGCGTGCTACAAACACTTGCACAGATCTCATAGTGCATCAAGAGCTGAAGAATCACCCAACGTCTCAAATCATTGGTGATATCAATGCTGGTGTCTCAACTAGAAGTCAATTGTCCAACTTCTGCTTCTATGCTCTTTTCATCAGTCAGCAAGAGCCAAAGAACTATCATATTGCATTAAGAGACAATGGATGGGTTGATGCCATGCAGCTTGAGCTTCTTCAGTTCAAAAAGCAGCAAGTGTGGGAACTGGTTCCTCTACCCCCAGGTAAGTGTGCAATAGGCACTAAATGGGTGTTTAGGAATAAAACAGATGAAAATGGGCAAATTGTCAAGAACAAGGCCAGACTGGTTGTCCAGGGGTTTTCACAAGAAGAAGGTATTGATTATGATGAAACCTTTGCCCCTGTAGCCAGACTGGAGGCAATTAGATTGTTCTTAGCCTATGCTGCATTCCACAATCTTAAAGTTTTTCAAATGGATGTCAAAAGTGCGTTTTTATATGGTAAAATAAAAGAAGAGGTTTATGTGTGTCAACCACCAGGTTTTGAGGATAATAAACATCCTGATTGGGTGTATAAACTTGATAAGGCTCTTTATGGGTTGAAACAAGCTCCTAGAGCCTGGTATGAAACACTGTCAAATTTTCTTCTTCAGAATAATTTCACTAGAGGCTCCATAGATAAAACTTTGTTCATTAAGAAAGTGGGTCAACATAAGCTCCTTGTTCAAATTTATGTTGATGATATTATTTTTGCTTCCTCTGATCCACAGTTGTGTGATGCATTTACAAAGTTGATGCAACAAAAATTCGAAATGAGTGCCATGGGAGAATTACAGTTCTTTCTAGGTCTGCAAATCAAACAAAAGGCTGATGGAACTTTCATTCATCAGTCAAAATACACAAAAAGTCTTTTGGCAAAGTTTGATTTACAACACTGTAAGCCCTGTTCTACTCCCATGTGCAGCACCACACAACTGGATGCAGATCAGAAAGGTAAAGCTGTTGATGAAACACTTTACAGATGTATGATTGGGTCCTTGATGTACTTAACAGCTTCTAGACCAGATATTATGTTTGCAACTTGTGTTTGTGCTAGATTTCAGGCTGCTCCTAAAGAGTCCCATTTGATTGCAGTCAAGAGGATCTTTAGATATCTGCAAGGTACTCAATCTCTAGGTCTTTGGTATTCCACTGGGCACTCTTGCAAATTAGTTGCTTTTTCTGATAGTGACTATGCAGGGTGTAAATTAACTAGAAAATCAACTTCTGGTGGATGTCAATTCCTAGGCAACTGTTTGGTTTCTTGGCAGAGTAAGAAACAAACATCTGTTGCTACATCCACTGCTGAAGCCGAGTACATTGCTGCTGCAAGTTGTACATCTCAGGTACTCTGGCTTCAGAATCAATTACTGGATTATGGCATTACAGAGACTAAGACTCCATTACTAATGGATAGTGCTTCAGCTCTTTGTATCGTCAAGAATCCAGTCCAGCACTCTAGGACCAAACATATTGAGATCAGACACCATTTTATTAGGGATTGTTTTGAAAAAGGTCTGATTGATCCAAAGTTTGTTCCTAGTGCTGATGAGCTTGCAGATATATTTACTAAGCCTTTGGACAGTTCAACTTTCCAAAACCTAGTGTTAAGGCTTGGTATGCTGCAGCTAGAATAAGTGACACCTACTGATGATCTCAGTGAACAAGTACTGATGAGCATTCGTATACTACTGTCACAAATAAGTACTGTAGTTCTTTTATCCTCAGTAGTTTTCATAACTACTGAAGACTAAATTACTTAAAAGTACTGAAGTACTCATCTGTTGAACAGAACTAATGTGGTTACAACTACTGATGTAGTTACAACTGCTGATGTCAGAATAACAGATAAGTACTGATGACCTATGAAACATCTGAAACTCAGACAAAGTCTGATGAAGTGTTGAGGTCAGAATGAAACAGCTGATGAGCTAAGAATTGACGACAACAGCTGATGAGAAAATTTTCTCTTCAGTTGTTTCTACAACAGCTGCTTCACTTACAACTGAAGCCAAAACCATGTCTTCCGTAGTTTCACAACTACTGATGACTAACACCAAGTCTTCAGTTGTTACAACACCTGAAGCCAAAACCGTGTCTTCAGTAGTTTCACAACTACTGATGACTAATACCAAGTCTTCAGTTGTTACTTCTGAAAGTTAAAACCAGGTCTTCAGTTGTTTTCAAACAACTGATGACAGCACCAACACTTTTCAGTCGTTTTATATCAGCCTTTGTCTTACCCTATAAATACCTAACCTACTTTCAGACGTTTCATTAGCCGTTTTCCGTCCTTTCACTCTCACCAATGGCGACCATGAAACTCAAACCCAGACACAACTGTGTTGCCTACCTCTCAAAATCGGCCTTCTGGAACAAATTTGATAACGCCATCGATCTTATGGTAGATTCCCAGTACCGAACCGCGTTTCTTCTGAATCCTACCATATACCCCGATTCCCTAAGCCAGTTCTGGACCAACGTCTCCGTGCAAACTAGTGAGAATGATAGCCAAATCACTCTCCAGTCGTTGGTCAACCAGAAACAGGTGGTCATCACTACGGACATCATTCGACAAACCCTAGATCTACATGATGCCACCTGTGTCACAGAATACCCGAAAGGCACAACCGATATGTCTTTCATCAACAACGGGTATGAAGGAGACTTAAGTGCTACCACCATTATGAAGAAGCACTTCCATGATGCTGAACGTCTTATCTTCCACATGGTGAATGTCTGCCTTGCACCAAAAACCTCTTCATGGGATCAAATGTCTTCCCGATGGCAACAGGTATTATACTCTATCTTTGAACGTCAAACTTTAAATTTTTCTGAGATAGTGTTTATGGAACTAAAGGATCTGGCCTTGAAACCTGTGGCAAACAGATGGATATTATATCCCAGGTTTCTCATGGCCATAATTTTAACACAGCTAAAATCAGACGGCCTTGTTGGCCTTGGAGTCCCTGCTCCGGCTGTATTGCCTGAAGTATACTCCAGGCACAACTCTGACCCTACAATGAAAGGGGCTGCCCGGCTGCTCAAACCCAAGCAGCGGGAACCCACAGCCTCCACTTCCAGATCCAAAGTCCCCACCAAACCCAAAACCAAAAAGCCCAAAAAGGCTACTCAGGGAGATGAGTCCCCTGAGGATGCCCCTGTAACACCAATACAGGAAACACTTACTGGTTCTAACCCCCCAGTAGTGTCCAAGACTCCACCAACCGTAGCCGCTCAGGCATCCTCTCAACAGGATCCTGATGCAACCAAAATTGGGGATACCACAATGCTGGAACCTATCTCAATTGAGAAGGTTACCATTGAAGAGCACCAGTCACCCCGGGTGCAATCTGCTTCAACCCTATCTCCAAATGCAACCGCCCCTCAAAGCCCAACATTTATTGTTGCACAAGTGTTGAGTCAGCTGCATTCCTCTCCTCCTCCCCAGACACCAATTACAATGGGGAGAACATCTGAGGAAGAGGACCAAAATGCTGCTGATAGCCCACAGCACAGGGGTTATAATGTTCAATCTCCCCGTGTAGAGGAGGAGGTTAGAACATCTGGTGAGGCTGCCACTTCTACTGATTCAGCAAATGAACAGGATGAAGTTGGTAACATCTCTAAGACCTCACCAGAGGCAACTGCCGATGAAGGACTCAGTCCTGAGGCAGGAAGTCCCCAGAACCAAGAACAAGGGGCACATGCTACAACTGATCTACACTCAGGGCATGTACATCCTGATTCAATCAGGAGGTCAGGTGATTCAGCAAAAACTGATGATGACCTGGGCTTTTTCTATGATGTCTTAGCCCATAACACAATCCTTGAGGCTGAGGTGAGTAGACTCAAAGAACTGCTTGCCAAAATGTCTCAGGATCAAAGTCCATCTGCCCCAATAAACCCACAGATGGCACCTTCATCTGAAGGTTTCCCAAACACTCCGCCACTTCACTCAACTGAGCCACCAGCCACTGTTGTTGGCACCACCTCTCAGGGACAGAACCCCTCTGAGCAGATGGTTGCTACATTTCAAACTTCCTTACCTCTCATCACTCCCATCATCAATGAGATTGTACATAAAGCCATTGATGAGAGGATCTCCTCGACTCTAAAAACACTTGTTGATGATGCTGTGCACAAGAAGCTTTCTGCCATTCAAACCCCTGAACCCAATGCACCCAAAAAGGGGGAGTCTAAGGTAGTGAAAGAAGGAAAGAGAAAGAGAGTGGAAGAGGATAAACAACAAGAAAAAGAACAGGAAAAACAGCTGATCACATACAAGAGAAAGAAAAGTGCTGGAACTCAAAAGCCTGATGAAGAGAAATCATTGGAAGATCTGATTAAAGAAGCTGATGAAGCTCACAGCAGATCAATGGACAAAATAATAGATCAACTCTTCAGACAGGGCTTTGATACAGCCACATTAGACACTGAGATCAGAAGGCTGGAGATTAATGAGATACAAGAAAGATGGGCCAGTTATAGTGTAATGGAAAGGGAGAGGTTGGAGATAATGATCCGGTTTGTTGCAAAATACTTGGGAAGATCATTAATTGAGATTAAATCATGGACCAGAGACAGTATTCTGGCAATAACCACCAGAATCTGTGCTTCTGAAGAATTCAACAAGGGGTTGATTATAGAAGCCTTAGACGAAGCAGGTGCTGGGAAGAGAACTGATATGGCCAAGCTTTCCAAAGCCAAACTCACCATAAAAATGCTAGATCAGCCTTCCCAAACTCCCTCTCAAAAACAACCAACCCCACAACTCTCCAAATCAACTCAACCCTCAAAACCAACTCCCTTACCCCAAAAACCACCTCAAACCACATCCAGTGATGCACCCAGAAGGAGGAGAAGGGTGTTGAGGATGGAAGAAGAAGAAGAAGAAGATGATGAAGAAGATAGTCTGCCAATCTCTGCTGTTCTAAAATTACCTGAGCCCAGAAGTCAACAAATGATAACACCAGACTTTCAGAGGCAAATGGTGAAAGTTAAGATTGAAGAAGAAGAACAACAGAAACAGCACGATGAGCAACTTTTGAAGATGATTGACAAAGAGTTTCCTCAGTCATCATCTATACAAGCCATGAAGAAACATGCTCAAAGGCTGTATGCTCTCAGGTATACCTTTCAATATCAAAAGGAGAGAGTAAGGATTTGGCCAGACCCCAGGGTTAGTTCTAGAATTCATAAGAAATCCATACCAAGTAGATACAATGGCCAAGTGAGAAAGACCATAGATGCTGCTATTATGTTGGCCATTGTAGTCTCACCCTGGGAAATACTTGAAGACTTCAAGAGAGCCTACAAGTCAAAGATGACCCCTCAAACTCTAATGGAGAACAAAATGGTCAAGAAGGGGTTGTTATACAAGAGGCTTGAAGAGATCAAGAAGAATGAACTCCAGTTGTTATTAGAAGGGACTCACCCAGATGAGTTTGCTTACAGAGAGATAACAACTGTTGAGTTGAAAAATGGAAAGACGATAAAGTACTTATCAGAGTACTATGGCCCAGAGTTCTTCTTCGAAGGAGAAGCAGAAGAACTCACTAAGGAGGAACAAGTTGTTCTCCTTGAGGCCTACGTCAGAGAGTCTTATAGACTCATCAATGGGAAGTAGGTTTCATGGTTGGGATAACGGCTCTGTGTCCAGTTCCCCAAGACAGAGTTCCCTTCCATCCTTTGACATTCACATCTACTGAAACCTGTTCCCTGGCCTGTGCTTATCCGATATCTCTAAAGCTGATCAAGAGAGTATTTCTGCCAAGAATAAGTGGGACCTCAATAAGCTTAAAGGTTTTGGCTGCATTGGTTCAGGGGGAGTTTGTTGGACCAAAAGAACCAATGAGCCTGATCAGAAAAACCTTTAAGTCCCACGGACATTACAACAACTGAAGTAGTCTGCAACAGCTGAAGACATCAGCTGATAACAAGGTCTGAAGACAAAGTCTGAAGTGAAAGAGCTGAAGACAAAGTCTGAAGTGAAAGAGCTGAAGACAAAGTCTGAAGTGAAAGAGCTGAAGACAAAGTCTGAAGTGAAAGAGCTGAAGACAAAGTCTGAAGTGAAAGAGCTGAAGACAAAGTCTGAAGACAAAAGCTGAAGACAAAGACTGAAGACCAAGTGTCAGATGATTGTCACAACAGCTGAAGAAGATCTCTTCAGTAGTTGTGATGGTTTCCTTTCAGTAGTTGTAGTTTCTTTTCTGTACTTATAGTTTCAGTAGTTTTATGTTTCTTCGTGTACTTAGAATAATCTGAGATGTTCTCAGTTGTTGTGAACATTCTCAGTAGTTTGCTTACTTTCAGTAGTTTGTAATAATTCTGTTAGATGTCACTATCAAGTGACATCAGCAGACGTCACATTCCTATATATAAGGAATGCTGACCTAATTGTAATCGGTGCAGCTTAGGAAAACCTAGCAGCCGCCACACCGAAGCATATGTGCATGAATGTTATTATCTCTTTGCAGAAAACCCTATATCTATATAACCGTGTACTGTTCCATTGAATATTTATTGTGTTCTTGCTATATTTGCTTAATTCTTGCTCTAATTCCGCTGTGATTCAACTCTAATTGATCAAACTTAGATCACTGATCCTAACAAGGGTTTCGGCCCTAATGTAAATCCCATAGGAACTTGTAAAAATCCAACCTTTATTGCATACTTGACGTTAATTAACATGTATCTACCCAACAAACACATTAACAACAACAAACAAGCATCAATCGACCATCAATTGCAGATTTCGAATGGAACTTTCGGCCAACATGAAAAATCATCAAAAACATGTAAAAATCTAACCTTTAAACGTGTAATGGCTCGCAATTGATGATTCTAACTTGTTGTGATGCTTGAAATCGGTCCAAAATCAAATGTGAATGCTTGTTATTGGCTGAAATCGAATGTTTGTGGATGTGGGGAGGTCGATCGCGACCGTAGGGGGGTTATTAGGGTTGGGTTTTGATTTTATTTTATTTAATAATCCATAATTACCCTTTTAACCCTTATAATTTGTATTTTATAAAAATTAAGCTTTTAAACACTCCTTTAAAATGTTTTTAACTAGAATAATAAACATATAAACTAGTAGTAACAATTATATGTATTATCTTTACAAGCTAAAAAATTTACAAAGTAAATACACACGTTTGCACGTTACGCGATAAAATTCACAATTAATATTTAAATTACATAATCACAACCAATAATCAACATAGAAATTATTGTTTAACATTATTAATTTTATTAAGTCACCAACGTTCAACGAAAACTAGTGTGTGCTCACGACACATGTATGCAAGACTTAACGGAACTAACGGAGTTTGGTAACGGAAAATTACCGGATGTCACACACTTACTTTACTCTTCATCCCCCAAGCATTTCCTGTCCTGACTACATCAGTATTCAAATCTACTAAGAGCACATAATTCAAATAGCACACGCACATAATACCAGTTAACTTTATGAAAAATCTACCTAATGGCATGTTGCTACTTGGCCTGGCATCCTTCCATTTGGTCCCATTCTCAGTTTAAGTTTAGGTTTTGAAAACAATTTACCCACTTCCCTTAAACATTAGCTCTGATACGAACTTGTATGGCCCCGTCCCCGGAGACCCCACAGTTGGACATTCATAGCATCATTTATTATTAAAAACACCTTAAATCACATTATTATAAGAAAACAATCGCAGTGGAATAATTTAACCAAAAACCATTTCTTGCATTAATGATTACTTTTGCCAAATAATACATCGTTATTTAAAGTTACAAAAGAATATTTTGTTGCATTACTAGACATAAATATCATAATTGCATAAATGGATGCTAGTCTCCATTCACCAAGTAGCTTCAGCCGTACCATCCTCAGCAACATCCTTACCTGCCAACTGATATACATATAAAAAAGTCAATGTTGCTGACTGAGTCCTAGTTTAATAATATAGAAAATATACTTTGGTAAACTTCACATGGTGATCATTCATCATCATACATAATCTATCATTAAGAGATTCTTTATCTTTCTGTCTTTCATTATCTTTCACTTTCATTAACTAGGATCGCACAAAGTAAGAGCCTACATTGTTGGTTGGCAACAGATGTTGAACCCCTCTCGGTACACATTAATAAGTAGCTAACCCCCGACAGCTGATCCACACTGCTAGGCACGAAGCCTGCTAATGAACATGGATCCCATTACTTTATTGGTCAATCACAAATGGAACATAGGATCTACTGTTTAAACCGAATGCAACACGAACATGAAACCATACAAATGACCATTGAAATTTGATACACTCCTTCCCAAAACTAAACAAGAACTCTCCAAAACCATCTTTAAATACTGTTGCCTCAAGAATCTACTTAAATCAGTCAAAATGACAATTTTCGATTCACGGAATTCTTTATTGAGCATAAACACATGGATAAGAGTTGTAATGGACAAACTAACTACTCGTATTCACTCAATAAGAATCTAGAATCAAATTACACTTACCGAATGAAACTAATGAAACGTCAAACAGAAAACGCAATGTGTGATCGATAAAAAAGAAATCAAATCAAGTTAACTCGTCCTAGTATTTAATATTTCCTTCTGTTTCAATGAAAAATACAACTACGGATAGGTGCATTAAAGTATTCTCGAAAGATTAATAAAATACATTGGAAAAGAAATACGTACAAAAAGACATTAAACAACAATAGTTCTAGCAGAGATAGTTATTTGCTTTCCCTAATAACTTTCAATGCTATGGAGTTTTGATCCTCAAACCTTGTCAACACACTCGAAGCCTAATTTCATCAAATCCTGTTATAATGATGACTAAACTCATACTTATCAATCACAAATGGAACATAGGATCTACTGTTAAAACCGAATGCAACACGAACACGAAACCATACAAATGAACGTTGAAAATCGATACACTCCTTCCCAAAACTAAACACGAACTCTCCATAACCATCTTTAAACACTCTTGCCTCAAGAATCCACTTAAATCAATCAAAATAACAATTGTCGATTCACGGAATTCTTTATTGAGCATGAATTCAAGGATAAGAGTTGTAAAGGACAAACTAACTACTCGTATTCACTCAATAAGAATCTAGAATGAAATTACACATACCGAATTAAACTAATGAAACGTCAAACAAGAAACGCATTGTGTGATCGATAAAAAAATGTCAAATCAAGTTAACTCATCCTAGTATGTAATATTTCCTTGTATTTTAATAGTAAAAATGCCACTATGGATAGGTGCTTTAAAGTATTCATGACAGATTAACAAAAGACATGGGAAAAGAAATACGCACAAAAAGACATTAAACAACTATAGTTCTCACAAAGATAGTTATTTGCTTTCCCTAATAACCTTCAATGCTATGGAAATTTGATCCTCAAACCTTGTCAACACACTCGAAGCCTAATTTCATCAAATCCCGATATAATGATGACTAAAATCACACTTATCAATCACAAATGGAACAAAGGATCTACTGTTTAAACCGAATGCAACACGAACATGAAACCATACAAATGACCATTGAAAATTGATACACTCCTTCCCAAAACTAAACAAGAACTCTCCAAAACCATCTTTAAACACTCTTTCCTCAAGAATCCACTTAAATCAGTCAAAATGACAATTGTCGATTCACTGGATTCTTTATTGAGCATAAACGCAAGGATAAGAGTTGTAAAGGACAAACTAACTACTCGTATTCACTCAATAAGAATCTAGAATCAAATTACACTTACCAAATGAAACTAATGAAACGTTAAATATAAAACGCAATGTGTGATTGATAAAAAAGAAATCAAATCAAGTTAACTCGTCCTAGTATGTAATATTTCCTTGTACTTCAATAAAAAAATGCAACTACGAATAGGTGCATTAAAGTATTTATGAAAGATTAACAAAATAATAGGTCTGCGGGAAACACATCGGGGAAATCGCATACCACTGACATACAATATTAACTTCATAGGTCGCTAACCAATCCATTTCTAAAACCACATTAAAACCTCCTAGGGCCATCACGTATAATCTAGCAAGGAACTTGTGACCGTCCAATTCTATGAGGCAATCCTCTATCATATCAGTCACCTTGGTAGACATTCCTATCGATGTCTCTACATGAAAAGGCACATCTATCTTCTTATTATTACCAAGCAATTTACGAAAAAGGTAGCAGACACAAAGCTCCTACTAACCCGAATCGAAGAGCACAGAAGCATACACTTGGTTTACCAAGAACATACCTGAAACTACTTTCGGGTCTACTCTGGCTTCTTCCCAGGTCATGTTGAATACCCTCGCCTTGGCTTTGGTGCTCTCACTTCTGCCTTTCTCTCCCATAGTCTGGGTCCCTGAGCCCCTTGCTCTAACCTTCTTGCATTCCCGGCCAGAGTGGCCCACCTCTCTGCACTGGTAACATCTCGGTACTCGACAATCCTTAGCATAGTGCCCATCGCCTCCAAACTTAAAACACTGGTTTGTTCCCACTCTACACTCACCCAGGTGACTCTTCCCATACTTCCTACATTCTTTCCGGACATTCCCCTTCCTCTGTTTTGGGTGGCGATTATCAACCCTCATCTTCTTCTTCCCAACCCCATAGTTTTTGTCCCTGAACCTTTTCTTATTACCATTCTTGTTCCAACTCTTCTCAACCATCCTCTAAATTGGCACCGGATCCCTCTCATCATACAACATTTTGGCCAAATCTACTGCAGACCTAAAAGTGCTCAGTCTAGTAGCTATATGTTCCTCCTGATATCCACGGGCAGACCCTGCATGTACCTCTTAATCTTCTTAGACTCTGGAGTTACTAGATTCGGCACAAGTCTTGCAAGCTCATTGAACTTGGAGGTATACTCTTGATGAGTCATGTTTCCAGCCTCCAAATGTAAGAACTCCTCTATTTTGTCCAACTCCCAATGTTGACAATACTCCTCCAGTACCAGTTCCTTCAAATCCGACCACCTCATCCCTACAACAAACTGTTTCCCCTCGGCTTGGGCAACGTTGTCCCACCAGCATAATGCCGCGGAGTCAACAAAAGAATAGGAGGCAAACTTTACCTTTTGATCCTCTCGGCACTCACTGATGTCTAGGACTGCCTCCATCTCTAACCCAACGATGAGCAGCAGTAGCATTGCCATTACCATCAAAGATTAGGGGTTTACACCTCTAAAACACCCCATAGGTGCACCCCTTAAAGGCCTCCCTCTCCTCCTTGCTATCGTCATCATGAATTACCACCCTGGGACTAGATGGCTCTTTATCAGCTTTCTCCTTCTCCCCCACATCCTTGGTCTTTTCACCATCCTTTACAGCCCTCAACACCTTAGTCACCACTGAAGGTAACACGTTTGCATGACGTTGTAGACTTTGTCAGCAATAGCTTCCTTTACCGTAGACTTGAGGGTGGCTGATCCTTCACCCTCTTGGTGGTTATGAATATTCGTGTCCTCATGAGTCGTCTCAGGAGCCTTGGCCTTGCTTCGGGTGACGTGGCCCAGTAGTACGTCCGCCACGAGCACCGCCTCGGGTTGCCTTCCTAGATTTCCTACCCGCCATAAGATCTACCTCCTATAAGATTCAAACACTAACAAGGCCATTCAAGGTAATAGCTCAGATTATGTCAAGTATAGTAAGTCCCTAATTACAGTGGCCAGTTGTAATTAGCCATTTACTTTACTCTTCATCCCCCAAGCATTTCCTGTCCTGACTACATCAGTATTCAAATCTACTAAGGGCACATAATTCAAATAGCACACGCACATAATACCAGTTAACTTTATGAAAAAGCTACCTAATGGCATGTTGCTACTTGGACTGGCATCCTTCCATTTGGTCCCATTCTCAGTTTAAGTTTAGGTTTTGAAAACAATTTACCCGCTTCTCTTAAACATTGGCTGTGATATCAACTTGTATGGCCCCGTCCCCGGAGACCCCGCAGTTGGACATTCATAGCATCATTTATTATTAAAAACGCCTTAAATCACATTATTATAAGAAAACAATCGCAGTGGAATAATTTAACCAAAAACCATTTCTTGCATTAATGATTACTTTTGCCAAATTATACATCGTTATTTAAAGTTACAAAAGAATATTTAGTTGCATTACAAGACAAAAATATCATAATTGCATAAATGGATGCTAGTCTCCATTCACCAAGTAGCTTCAGCCGTACCATCCTCAGCAACATCCTTACCTGCCAACTGATATACACATAAAAAAGTCAGTGTTGCTGACTGAGTCCTAGTTTAATAATATAGAAAATATACTTTGGTAAACTTCACATGGTGATCATTCATCATCATACATAATCTATCATTAAGAGATTCTTTATCTTTCTTTCTTTCATTATCTTTCACTTTCATTAACTAGGATCTCACAAAGCAAGAGCCTACATTGCTGGTTGGCAACAGATGTCGAACCCCTGTTGATACACATTAATAAGTGGTAGCTAACCCCCGACAGCTGATCCACACTGCTAGGCATGAAGCCTGCTCATGAACATGGATCCTATTACTTTATTGGTCAATCACAAGGATTAGACCCCGGATGTGCCTTTCTTTGGCTGAAACAGCCACACATCAGTTGAGCTAACGACAACATGGTCGTGAACCTCCGTTGGAAAAGCTTGCAAGGCTTTTCACCTATTGTTAGGGCCCTGAGGTAACATTTATTAAGTTTCACTATCCTTATTTTATTCCTTTGTTCCCACTTATTATGAATAATACTTTTATAATATTATTACCTTAAAATAACATATCATGAAACAGTAATAATTATTCATAGCAAGCAGCCCATAAGAATGTAAATAAAACATTAGAAACATAGGACAAGCATAAACACCCATTAAACATAAGTTCTTAACACTTAAACTCTATTCTCAAAATTTCAGAAAAATCCTAAGTGTTCACAGCGTATGAGTAACATATACAGCATATAACTTAAAGTACTAAGTATCCACAGCGAACAACCTAAGTCTACAGCGAATAGCCAAGGTCCACAGCGGATAGCCAAGGTCCACAGCGGATGAGTAAAACACTAAGTGTTCACAACGGATGAACATAGTCCAATGCGGATGGCCATAGTCCAATGCGGATGAATAACATCCACAGCGGATAACTAAAAGTGTACAATGGATGAAATAAGTCGACAGCGGATAACCAACATCCACAGCGGACGTACAAATTTTTCTAAGGGTTCATAGCGGACAGTGTCCACAGCGGACATGTAAGTCCACAGCGAATGTTCTACATTTCTAAGTGTCCACAGCGGACACACAATGTCCATAGTGGATGACCAACATCCACAATGGACACTTTGTTCAGTACCTACTATGCAACATATGAAGTTTTCCAATCCTAAACATCATCCTAATCTGAACTTGGTATAGATCTAACATGTTACAAGCTTAAAACATATCAAACATCATCACAACATCATAGAAATCACTTAAAACAAACATACTTCAAACACAACCTTATACCATGTAAAACTCATAGTTTGGTTAGGAAAAATATCTGTTATTATGCATATCAGCCCCAAAACAAGTAGAAAACATGTAAAAGAGGGGATCTATAACTCACCTCTCAGCAGCTTTCAAGTGAAACACCACAAACTCAAGAGCTAACAAGTAACTAACACCTAAACACATAAAACAAACAACCAACATGAGAAAACACATAAAAATAGATTCATAAGCTCGAACCCAACAGAAAATCAAGAAGACATCTTCTGGAAATCTCACCTTTTCTAAGAACTTGAGCTTTCTCTCTCTAAAATCGGATGGGGTTTTCTTTTCCAAGCCTTTAGCCGAATTGTGCATGAGAGAGGGGGCCATGGGTGGCCTTACCACCTATTTGAAACCCATTATGCGTAAGTTTACCTTTTGTACACCTTCACCCCTTAACCTTTTGGATATTTATATTTTCTTGTTTACTTTTCTTTTCTTTGAATTTTTCAGGTGTTACATTACACTTACCGAATGAAACTAATGAAACGTTAAAGAGTAAACGCAATGTGTGATTGATAAAAACGAAATCAAATCAAGTTAACTTGTCCTAGTATGTAATATTTCCTTATATTTCAATAAAAATGCAACTAAGGATAGGTGCATTAAAGTATTCATGAAAAATTAACAAAATACATGAGAAAAGAAATACGTACAAAAAGACATTAAACAACAATAGTTCTCGTAAAGATGGTTATATTCTTTCCCTAATAACCTTTGATGCTATGGTGTTTTGATCCTCAAACCTTGTCAACACACTCGAAGCATAATTTCATTAAATCCCGTTATAATGATCACTAAAATCACACTAATCAATCAAAAATGGAACATAGGATCTAATGTTTAAACCGAATGCAACACGAACACTAAACCATACAAATGACAATTGAAAATTGATACACTCCTTCCCAAAACTAAACAAGAACTCTCCATAACCATCTTTGAACATTCTTGCCTCAAGAATCCATTTAAATCAATCAAAATGACAATTGTCGATTCACAGAATCCTTTATTTAGCACAGACGCAAGGATAAGAGTTGTAAAGGACAAACTAACTACTCGTATTCACTCAATAAGAATCGAGAACCAAATTACACTTACCGAATGAAACTCATGAAACATCAAACAAGAAACACAATGTGTGAATGATAAAAAATGAAGTCAAATCAAATTAACTCATCCTAGTTTGTAAAATTTCCTTGTATTTCAATAATTAAAATTCAACTACGGATACGTGCATTAAAGTATTCATGAAAGATTAGCAAAATACATGGGAAAAGAAATACTTACAAAAAGACATTAAACAACAATAGTTCTCGCAGAGATAGTTATTTGCTTTCCCTAATAACCTTCAATGCTATGGAGTTTTGATCCTCAAACCTTGTCAACACACTCAAAGCCTAATTTCATCAAATCCCATTATAATGATGATTAAAATCACACTAATCAATCATAAATGGAACATAGAATCTACTATTTAAACCGAATGCAACACGAACAAGAGACCTTACAAATGACCGTTGAAAATCGATACACTCCTTCCTAAAACTAAACAAGAACTCTCCATAAACATATTTGAACACTCTTGCCTCAAGAATCCAATTAAATCAATTAAAATGACAATTGTCGATTCTTGAAATCCTTTATTGAGCATAAATGCAAGGTTAAGAATTGCGAAGGACATGCTAACTACTCGTGTTCACTCAATAAGAGTCGAGAATCAAATTACACTTACCGAATGAAACTCATGAAACATCAAACAAGAAATGCAATGTGTGATAGATAAAAATGAAGTCAAATCAAGTTAACTTGTCCTAGTATGTAATATTTCCTTGTATTTTAATAAAAATGCAACTACAGATAGGTGCATTAAAGTATTCATGAAAGATTTATAAAAATACATAGGAAAAGAAATAGGTACAAAAAGACATTAAACAGCAATAGTTCTCGTAGATATGGTTATTTGCTTTCCCTAATAACCTTCGATGCTATGGTGTTTTGATCCTCAAACCTTTTCAACGCACTCGAATCCTAATTTCTTCAAATCCTGTTATAATGATGACTAAAATCACCCTAATCAATCACAAATGGAACATAGGATCTACTGTTTAAACCAATTGCAACACGAACACGATACCATAGAAATGACCGTTGAAAATCGATACACTCCTTTCCAAAACTAAAAAAGAACTCTCCATAACCATCTTTGAACACCCTTGCCTCAAGAATCCACTTAAATCAATGAAAATGACAATTGTCAATTCATGGAATCCTTTATTGAGCATAAACGCAAGGATAAGAGTTGTAAAGGGCAAACTAACTACTTGTATTCACTCAATAAGAATCTAGAATCAAATTACACTTACCGAATGAAACTAATGAAATGTCAAAGAGTAAACGCAATATGTGATCGATAAAAAAGAAGTCAAATCAAGTTAATTAATTATATAAAAACATATACATATCGTAAAACATCGCACCGGATTTAAAGTTTTCAAAAGCCATTCATTGCATTAATATTTAATGTTGCCAAATAATACAACAATGTATAATAGGAGTTACAAAAGAAACGTTTAGTTGTATTGCAAAACAACAAAATCATCATTACACGAATGGATGCCAGTCCTGCCTACCAAGTAGCTTTCCTCGCTTGCCATCCTCAGCAACAATAATCTGCCAACTGAAAATGCATAAAAGTCAGCGTTGCTGAGTGAGTTCTTGTTTTAAAAGCATTAAAGTACCTTGTTTATAATAAAATATCCTTTTCTTAAAATACGTCCTTTACTTTTGTTCATGAGCATTCATCGTACATACATCAAGGTATAACCTTATTATCTTCCATTATCACACGTATTCGTTCCTTTCGTACTTTTTCATTATCTTTCACTTCTATCCAGATCCTGTCATAAGCTATGCCCCATCATTGTGCACGAAGCAACCACCTTTTGGGGTCAAGCGACAAGGATCCCGTTTTCGCATATCTCGATCAGTCACAAAGATTGACCCTCCTGTGTGTGAACCCTCATGACTTAAATCGCACGTTATATAACACACAGTTGAGCTAACAACTCTCAATGAGTTGTGAACCTCTCTAAAAATTTTGCTTGCAAGACTTTTCATTCATTCGTTATGTTCCACTTTTCATTATCATTAATCTTTCACTTCATTTATGAGAATACTTTATGTATACAAGCATAATCACACCACGTAAAGTCACATAATAATACTTAATATGGAACATAAGAACATGCCATAATCAAGCCATCAACACATATAACAGTCTGAACATCCCAGAGCTTAAACCTTAAAATTTCTATTTCTCAAAATCTCAGAAATTTTCTAAGGCATTTAGGCGCATGAGCACTATGCGAGCGCATGAGCACTATGCGGACGCACCAACACTTAGGCCCATGGAAACACTTAGGAGCATGGAAAAGTTAGGCGCCTGAACTAACACAGGCGTATGAGCAATTTTCTGGGCGCATGGATACTATTTGGGCGCATGAGGTTCACTTAGGCATTTGGGCAGTGGGCGCATGGGCACTATTGGGGCGCATGGGGTGGAACTTAGTCTTTTTGGCTAAGTATCAGGCGCATGAGCCTACCACTTAGGCGCATGGGCAAAAATCCAGGCGTATGAGCCCTATTTGGGCGCATGAGAAGGAACTTAGGCTTTTTAAGCAAATTTCAGACGCATGAGCATACTTAGTTCGAAACTTACACTGTCCAAACCCAAATCATCATCCTAAATGGTTCTCAACCCCTAACTAACTTACAAGGCATCTAAAATAAGCATAAAACCATACAACACAACCAACAATACACAAACATACATACGGTTAGCATACATATAAGTTGTAAAACATTTTATATGCATTTTCAGCCCCAAAATACGTTTAAAACAAGAAAATCGGGGATCTAGAACTCACCTAATGCAGCCTTCAAGTAAAAACTCCACTGAACTTGAGGGCACAACGAGTCCAAACACCTAAAACACAACAAAGCACACAACCAAGCACAAAGAACACATAAAAATCAGTTTTAAGGTTGAAAACCCAACAAAACGGAACTAAAAAACACAAAGAAACACTCACCAAAAGTGAAAAATCAGCTTCAACTTCCTTGAAACCGAGAGAAAACTCTGTTCTTCTTTCTTGTTTCTTGTTCCAGTCAAAAAAAGCAAAAGGTGTAGAAGTGTTTATGGGCAGCCATACCCTTTTAAATAATAGAATAATAAAGTTTTTACTTTGTACACTTTACCCCCTCACTTGCATTGATTATCTTTTTTTTAAGATACTTTTCTTTTCCTTTATTTTTGACAAAATTTCAGGTGTTACAAGTCCACCCCCCTTATAGAGGTTTCGTCCCCGAAACCTATCATTCTTCAAACAGTTGTGGGTAATGCTTTCTCATTTGTTCTTCAGTTTCCCATTTAGACTCAGATCCCTTCCTGTGCCTCCACTGCACACGCACCAGTGGAACCACTTTATTCCGCAACCTTTACTCTTTTCAGTCTATGATTGCCACTGGTTGCTCTACATAGTTGAGCCGCTCATCTACTTCGATGTCCTCCAGTGGTACAATGATATCTTCATCAACTAGACATTTTCTCAGATGAGATGTAACACCCGAAAACTTGGTCAAATAAAAAGTAAAGAAAGTATTTTGAAGAAACTAAAAGAAGGCAAAGATGAGGGGTTCAATGTGTAAAAGTACCAAAAAAGTCAAATTATTTTATTATATTGAAGGTATGGCCGCCCATTTCACCTTCCATATTCTGCTTTCGACAAGCAAAGAAGAAAGAAAAGGAGCAGAACTTTTCTCTCGGGTTTATGAAGAAGAAGAAGCTGATTTTCGAAGGTAAGCATGTTTTCGTGTATAATTGGCTCAGTTTTTGTTGGGTCTTCACCCTTAAAACCAATTTCCATGTGTTTTATGTGTTTTGTTATTTGTTTTTGCTTGTTGTAGACGTTTGAACTCTAGTGCAGGCAAGTTTGGAGGAGTGTTACTTGTTTGCTCCCATAGGTGAGTTCTAGACCCCGTATTTCTTGTGTTTTAAAAGTATTTGGGGCTAAAAATGCATCAAAATGGGTTTTCTCAACTTTACTCCTGTAACCGTGGCTTTATTTATGTATGTGCTTATGTTTGATGCTTGTTTGTGGGTTTTGTATGCTTAGAATGTTATGTTTGAGCTTAGAACAGGTTGTTATGTGAATGGGAGTTGAAAATAAACTTGAAACATGCAGAAAGGTTGGCAATGCGCCCAAACAAGGCCCATGCGCCTGGAACATTGTGTAAGGCCTCGTTCCCGGAGACCTCACAGTCAACCATGGTCAAACCCTAATTTTTGATCTTCCAAAATTCCAGAAAATTTCTTAAGTCTTAAAGAAATGAGGGTGAACAAAACCAATGCGGGTGAACAAAAACTAATGCGGGTGAACAACTTGCAAATGCGGATGAACAACTTGCAAATGCGGATGAACAAAAACTAATGTGAACAACTTGCAAATGCAGATGAACATCTTGCAAATGCGGGTGAACACTTGGTAATTATTCTGTCTTAAAAGAAATGCTGATGGACACTGTAGCAAATGCGCATGTATAAAAAGAAATACTAATGGACACTTTAACAAATGCGCTTGTATAAAAAGAAATGTTGATGGACACTTAGGCTGAATTTAGGCAAATGTGGGTGAACAACTGCAAAGGAGGATGATCAACTGTAAATGCGGGCGAACAAAACACTTAGGCAATTATCACAGTGTAAAAGCGGATGAACCATCAGACCTGTAAATGAGACTTATGCTGTAACCAGTTCTAAAACCTCATTTTCATACATTCTTAACATAGATCTATCATGCTAAACTCTTAGAACAAGCTTACAACCTTATAAAACATAGAAGTTCATACACATACATACACAGTTATCATACATAACGGTTGTAAAACATTTTAAATGCATTTTCAGCCCCAAAGAAGTTTAAAAACATAGAACCGGGGTCATAGAACTCACCTAGTGTAGAAAACAAGCAAAACTCCTCCGAACCTACTTGTACACGAGTTCAAACACCTAAACAAGCAAGACAACCAACCAAAGCACATACAACACTTAGAAATCGGTTTCCAAGGTGGAAAACCTTAAAGAACCGAGCCAAACATCAACAAAAACCCACTAAGCTTGAAGATTTCAGTTCTAATTCCTTCTTGGAATCGAGAAAGCTGGTCTGCAGCTTTCTTTCTTCTTCTTTTCAGTCGAATCAACAGTAACAGCAAGATGATATGGGCGGCCATGCCCATATAAAGTGCATTTTGACTTTTAGGTACTATTTAAACAAAGCACCCCTTAACTTTGCCTTCTTTTTATTTTCTTTAAAATATTTTTCTTTCCTTTTTATATTGACTGAGGTTTCAGGTGTTACACATTGCTTTAGAAAATTTTAAGTGAGGGTCATGCGCCCGTATGGTTCCCATGCGCCCAAAATTTTGCCCAAGTATACTAAGTGTAAGCCCAAGTGCCCAAACAGTACCCCATGCGCCTGAGAATTGTGCCAAATACACTAAGTAATTGATCATGCGCCTACATAGTACTCATGCGCCTAGGTTCCTCATGCGCCTAAGTGTTGATGCGCCCAAACAGGGTTCATGCGCCTACATAGTGCTCATGCGCCTAAAACACTTAGAAAATAATTCTGAAATCTTGGGAAATTAGAATTTTAGGGTTTGACCTGGTTTGACTTAGTGTTATTATTTGATTACTTTATGCTCTTTATGGGTTGCCTTATGTTCCCTATTATTATATTATTTGTCTTTAAGTGGTGTGTTTATGCTCGTAAAGTATTATTATTAATCAAGTGAAAGATTAATATTAATGGAAAGTGGAACCTAATAAATAATAAATGAAAGACTTGCAAGCAAATGATAGGAGGTGCATGACCATGTAGTCGTTAGCTCAACTGTGTACGGTTTAGCTAACCCAAAGGATGTACACAGGGTCAATCCTTGAGATTCACATGACCCTTGCTGTTTGCCCCAGGTGACTGGGTCAGGTTAGTGCACAATGTTCGGGGTTTATTTATAAACCTCAGGCCCAGCACCAGCTTAGTGCATAATGTTCTGGGTATTGCACATCCGTTCAGATAGACAGTGAAAGATAATAATGAAAGAATGGAAAAGATAATGATGATAATGATGAATATAATCTGAATGTACGTATGATGTATGCTCACATACGAAAGAAATGTTTTTATTATAAAGGGAATATTTTCGTATACAAATCATACAAGGTATTTTAAACGTTTTAAACTAGAGCTCACTCAGCAACGCTGACTTTTATGGATTTTCAGTTGGCAGGTAATTTGCTGAGGATGGCACTCAGGGAGGCTACTCGTCGGGGCTAGATTGGCATCCGTTCACTCTTAATAATATTGTTGTTTTGTAATGCAATTAACTGATCTTTTGTAACTGATAACAAATATAAATGTATTGCTTGACAACAGCGTTTATTAATGAAGTGAATGGTTTTTGTTGTTAATTCCGCTGCATTGTTTTAAGAATTATGCAATGTTTTTATTTAATTATGCTATGATTGACCGACTGTGAGATCTCCGGGATCGGGGCCTTACAAGTTGGTATCAGAGCCAAAGTATAAGAGAAATAGGTAAATATTTTCAAAAAAAAACCTAAACTTAAACTGAGAATCGGACGAATGGAGGGATGCCAGCCCGAGTTGCTACGTGCCATCAGGTATTTCTTTTCTTAATGTTAACCGGCATTATGTGCGTGTGCTATTTGCTCTATGTGCTTTTAGTAGATGTGAGTACTGATATAGTCAGGACAGGAAATGCTCGGGGGATGAAGAGTAAAGTAAGTGACTAATCACAACTGGCCACTGTAATTAGGGACTTATTATACTTGACATAAACTGAGCTATTACCTTGAATGACTATGTTGGTGTTTGAATCTTATATTGATTTGAGGATGGCTGGAGGTAGATCATCTAAGGCTTTTAGAGGTGGAGCACAGGGTGGTCGTTCTGGTAGACCACGGGCCGTGAAGAACAAGACAAGGACTGCAGAGACGGTTCCTGGTGAGCCTGGGCTTCATCAACCGGAGGGCGGTGATGAGAGTGCAAACCTGAGGGCCTCAGTGAAAGAGGCAGTGGTTGAGGAAGTTCACCAAGTCATGCAGACGATCCTACCGTCTATAGTGACCGAAGTCATCCGTGCTGTGAGAGAGGATGAGAGGAAAGAAAAAGAGGAAGAGATGAGAACTACAGCTGGAAGGAAGGAGAATGTGAGGGGTCTCAATGATGAGGAGGAATTGAATGCTGAGGAGGCAGCCTCCAGTGATGAGGAGAAGGTGGAAGTGCTGGAAACCGTGAATGGATGTAGTTATGGGTCTTTCCAACGATGTAGACCCCCGACTTTTGATGGCAATGGTAATGCTGCCGCTGCTCACCGCTGGGTGAGGGAGATGGAGGCGGTGTTGGATATTGGTGAGTGCAGGGAGGATTAGAAAGTAAAATTTGCCACTCACTCATTCGTGGACTCGGCTTTGTGTTGGTGGGACACATTGTCCAAGCCGAGGGCAGCAAGGCCATTAGGAAGATGAGATGGGGAGAGCTGAAGAAGCTGGTGATTGAGGAATTCTATCCTCATAGGGAATTGGATAAGATAGAGAGAGAGTTCCTATAGTTTGAGGTGGGAACCATGACCCACCAGCAATACACTACCAAATTCAATGAGATAGCGAGGCTGGTACCGGATCAGGTGACGCCGGTGTCAAGGAAGATTAAAAGGTATGTGCAAGGATTGCTGGCTGATATCCACAGACACCTGATTATCGCCCGACCGAGAACTTTTAGGTCGGCTGTGGATTTGGCTAGAAGGCTTTACAATGAGAGGGAGGTGGCGGTGGTTGAGGTGAAAAAGGCTGGTGGTGGTGACAAGAACCGGAGTGAGAAACGGTTTGGGCGTGGTGGTTTCACCCCAAACAACAAGAGGATGAGGGTGGATGATAGTAGGGTGGCATCATCAAGCTCCGGAGTGAGGAGGTGTGGTAAGTGTGGAAGGGAGAATAGCGGGGAATGTAGGTTGGGATTGAATATTTGCTTCAGATGTGGGAAGCCTGGTTATATTTCTAAGGATTGTAGAGCATTGAGGTGCTTCATCTGTAGGGAAGAGGGACACATGAGCAGGGATTGCAAGAAGCAGAAAGCAGGGAGTTCAGGGGTGAAGAAGAGGACGAAGGAAGGAGGACAGAAGACGAGTGCTAGAGCCTTCACAATGACGCGAGAGGAGGCCCGGGTAGACCCCGATGTCTTGTCAGGTACGTTTCTAGTAAACCAAACTCGTGCCTCTGTATTATTTGATTCTGGTGCTAGTAGGAGTTTCATTTCTGTTGCTTTCTGTGCTAAGTTGCCTGTTAGTAGTAGAAGAATTGATGAGCCATTTGAGGTAGAAACTGCTATCGGTAAGTCTACCAGAATTTTTGATATGATAGAAGGCTGCGACATAGAACTAGAAGGCCATAGGTTTTCTGCTAAATTACACGTGATGCCCCTAGGCGGATTTGATGTAGTACTAGGGATGGATTGGTTAGCATCCTACGAGGCAAATATCATGTGTCGCAAGAAGATGATTCGATTAGTTGTGCTCGATTGAAGTTCGGTGACGGTCTACGGTGATCGCGTCCCTACGGTTCCGAAGGTGATTTCGATGGCGGTGGCAGAGGAGTGCATGAAGCGAGGATTTAGTGCCTACATGGCTTACGTAAAGGATGTGGACGTGTCAGTACCACAATTTTCTGATGTACCATTTGTGTGTGAATTCCCGGACGTGTTCCCAGAAGACTTACCAGGTGTGCCACTAGATCGCGAGATTTAGTTTCAGATTGATCTGTTACCCGGTGCTCAACCCGTTGCCAAAGCACCGTACCGATTAGCTCCGACTGAGATGAAGGATTTGATGGTTCAATTACAAGGGTTGATGGACAAGGGATTCATCCGACCAAGTATCTCTCCTTGGGGTGCTCCGATCTTGTTTGTTAAGAAGGACGGTAGTATGAGGATGTGCATAGACTACCGAGAGTTGAACAAGTTAACGAACCGATATCCCCTGCCCAGGATAGATGACTTGTTTGACCAGTTCTAAGGTGCCAGATGGTTCTCAAGGATAGATCTCCGATCTGGTTACCATTAATTGATGGTGAAGGAGCAAGATATCCCTAAGACAGCCTTTCGCACGCGTTATGGACACTACAAGTTCCTCGTTATGTCTTTCAGTTTAACTAACACGCCAGCTTCCTTTATGGATTTGAGGAATCGAGTGTGCCGGCTGATGCTAGATAAATCAGTGATCATGTTTATTGATGATATCTTGATTTATTCAAAGAGAGAAGAAGAACATGCCGGTCATATACGTGAAGTATTGGAGACACTTAGAAGGGAGGAGCTCTATGCTAAATTCTCTAAGTATGCTTTTTGGTTACGCGAGGTTCAATTTCTGGATCACGTGGTCAATGCTGAAGGAATCATGGTGGACCCGACGAACGTTGAGGCAGTGATGCAATGGAAGTCTCCAAAGACACCATCCGAGATTCGTAGTTTCTTGGGTTTGGTGGGCTACTACCGAAGGTTTATTCAAGACTTTTCCAAGATAGCCTCACCTTTGACCAAATTGACCCGCAAGGATGAGATGTATGTGTGGGGACGAGAACAGGAGGATGCGTTTGAGGAGTTAAGGCAAGATTAACTCAGGCTCCTGTCTTGACACTGCCCGAAGGGAGTGAGGATTTAGTGGTCTATTCAGATGCTTCCTATTCAGGACTGGGTTGCATACTAATGCAGCGTGGAAGAGTGATAGCATACGCATCCTGATAGATGAAGACCCATGAGACTAACTACCCCACTCATGAATTGGAGTTAGCAGTGGTGGTCTTTGCGTTGAAGATTCGAAAGCACTACCTGTATGGGGCGAAGTGCATAATTTACATGGACCACAAGAGCTTAAAGTATTTCTTTGAGCAGAAGGATCTCGACATGAGACAGAGGAGGTGGTTATAGTTGATCAAGGACTATGATTGTGAGATCCATTACCACCCGGGTAAGGCCAACGTAGTGGCTGATGCCCTTAGCCAAAAGGAGAGACCCAAGCAGATTCAGGTGAAGGCGTATCAATTGGTGATGACCTCTGACGTGATGATACGGGTCAAGGAATTCCAGAATGAGGCATTGAAAGAAGATCGCCTCAACTCTGAACGCATGAGAGGTCTAGTCGAGGAATTGGGAGAGAACACCCACGGGATTAGGACCCGCTTCGGGCAGATGTGGATTCCCCAATACGGAGATCTACATGGGCGAATTATGGACAAAGCTCATAAGACTCGATACTCCATTCATCCTGGTGCTACCAAGATGTATCAAGATATGAGAAAGGACTACTAGTGGCCGGGTATGAAACGCAACATGGTGGAGTATGTGAGTAAGTGCCTTACTTGCTTGTAAGTGAAGGCAGAGCATCAGAAACCATATGGGAAGATCCAACCATTGGATAAACCCAGTGGAAGTGGGAGCACATCACTATGGACTTCATAACGAAGCTACCCCGTACTGCGAGGGGGTACGATACCATATGGTTGATAGTTGATCGTCTAACAAAAGGTGCTCACTTCCTACCGATCCGCGCGACGTATTCATCCAAGAGATTGGCGGATCTGTTCATCAAAGGGATTGTAGCTTATCATGGTGTGCCAGTGTCTATCGTGTCAGACCGTGACACCCAGTTCACATCAAAGTTTTGGAAAAGATTCCATGATGCGATGGGGATGAGGCTGCACATTAGCATGGCTTAGCATCCTCAGACAGATGGTCAGTCTGAGAGAATGATCCAGACACTCGAAGATATGCTTTGTGCATGTGTGATCGACTTTGGAGGAAGCTGGGATGATCACTTACCGTTAGCAGAGTTCTCGTACAACAACAGTTATCATGCCAGCATTGGCATGCTACCATACGAGATGCTATATGGTAGGAGGTGTAGAACACCCGTATGATGGGGAGACATCGGGCAGAAAGAGTTAGGAAGCATGGAGGTGATCGAGGCTACGACTAAAAAGCTAGAAAAGATCAAAGCCTTTATGAAGGGAGCCAAAGATAGACAGGAGTTGTATGCCGATAAGAGGCGTAGACCGATCAAGTTCAACGTGGGTGATAGAGTCATGTTGAAGGTCTCACCTTGGAAAGGGATCATCCGGTTCCGGAAGACGGGCAAGCTGAGTCTGAGATACATAGGGCCTTTTCGAATCGTTGAACGAGTAGGGGAGGTGGCTTATCGACTAGAATTGCCTGATGAGTTAAGTGGAATTCACCCGACGTTCCATGTATATCATCTGAGAAAATGCTTAGCCGATGAAGGTATGATTGTGCCACTGGAGGATATCAATGTGGATGAAAGGCTCAACTATGTGGAGCAACCAGTGGCCATCATAGACAGGAAGGAGAAAAGATTGAGAAATAAAGTGGTTCCACTTGTACATGTGCAGTGGAAACACCGAAAGGGTTCTGAGTCTACGTGGGAGACTGAAGAAGAAATGGGACAGCATTACCCACAGTTATTCGAAGAGTGACAGGTTTTGGGGACGAAACCTCTTTAAGGGGGGTAGACTTGTAACACCCGAAAACTTGGTCAAATAAAAAGAAAAGAAAGTATTTTGAAGAAACTAAAAGAAGGCAAAGATGAGGGGTTCAATGTGTAAAAGTACCAAAAAAGTCAAAATATTTTATTATATTGAAGGTATGGCCACCCATTTGACCTTCCATATTCTGCTTTCGACAAGCAAAGAAGAAAGAAAAGGAGCAGAACTTTTCTCTCGGGTTTGTGAAGAAGGAAAAGCTGATTTTCAAAGGTAAGCATATTTCCTTGTATAATTGGCTCAGTTTTTGTTGGGTCTTCACCCTTAAAACCGATTTCTAAGTGTTTTATGTATTTTGTTGTTTGTCTTTGCTTGTTGTAGACGTTTGAACTCTAGTGCAGGCAAGTTTGGAGGAGTGTTACTTGTTTGCTGCTATAGGTGAGTTCTACACCCCGTATTTCTTGTGTTTTAAAAGTATTTGGGGCAGAAAATGCATCAAAATGGGTTTTCTCAACATTACTCCTGTAACCCTGGCTTTATATATGTATGTGCTTATGTTTGATGCTTGTTTGTGGGTTTTGTATGCTTAGAATGTTATGTTTGAGCTTAGAACAAGTTGTTATGTGAATGGGAGTTGAAAATAAACTTGAAACATGCAGAAAGGTTGGCAATGCGCCCAAACAAGGCCCATGCACCTGGAACATTGCTTTAGAAATTTTTAAGTGAGGGTCATGCACCCGTATAGTTCCCATGCGCCCAGAATTTTGCCCAGTATACTAAGTGTAAGCCCAAGCGCCCAAACAATACCGCATGCGCCTGAGAATTGTGCCAAATACACTATGTAATTGATCATGCGCCTACATAGTACTCATGCACCTAGGTTCCTCATGCGCCTAAGTGTTGATGTGCCATTCATGCGCCTACATAGTGCTCATGTGACTAAAACAATTAGAATATAATTCTGAAATCTTGGGAAATCAGAATTTTAGGGTTTGACCTGGTTTGACTTAGTGTTATTATTTGATTACTTTATGCTCTTTATGGGTTGCCCTATGTTCCCAATTATTATATTATTTGCCTTTACGTGGTGTGTTTATGCTCGTAAAGTATTATTATTAATCAAGTGAAAGATTAATATTAATAGAAAGTGGAACCTAATAAATAATAAATGAAAGACTTGCAAGCAAATGATAGGAGGTGCACGACCATGTAGTCGTTAGCTCAACTATGTACGGTTTAGCTAACCCGAAGGATGTACACAGGGTTAATCATTGAGATTGACATGACCCTTGCTGCTTGCCCCAAGTGACTGGGTTAGCTTAGTGCACAATGTTTGGGGTCTATTTATAGACCTTAGGCCCAGCACCAGCTTAGTGCATAATGTTCGGGGTATTGCACATCGATCCGGATAGACAGTGAAAGATAATAATGAAAGAATGGAAAAGATAATGATGATAATGATGAATATTATATGAATGTACGTATGATGTAGGCACACATACGAAAGAAATGTTTTTATTATACAGGGAATATTTTCGTATACAAATCATACAAAGTATTTTAAACGTTTTAAATTAGAGTTCACTCAGCAACGCTGACTTTTATGCATTTTCAGTTGGCAGGTAATTTACTGAGGATGGCACTCGGGGAGGCTACTCATCGGGGCTAGACTGGCATCCGTTCACTCTTAATAATATTGTTGTTTTGTAATGCAATTAACTGATCTTTTGTAACTCATAACAAACACAAATGTATTGCTTGACAACAGCGTTTATTAATGAAGTGAATGGTTTTTGTTGTTAATTCCGCTGCATTGTTTTAAGAATTATGCAATGTTTTTATTTAATTATGCTGTGATTGACCGACTGTGAGGTCTTCGGGATCGGGGCCCTACATGAGACACATGGAATGTTGGATGAATTCTGCTTAACTCATCGGGTAGCTCCAATCGATAGGCCACCTCTCCTACTCGTGCAATAATTCGGAAAGGTCCTATGTATCTCCGGCTCAGCTTACCCCTCTTTCTAAACCGGATGATCCCCTTCCAAGGTGAGACCTTCAACATGACTCTATCACCCACGTTGAACTCAATCGGTGTACGTCTTTTATCGGCATACGACTTTTGTCTATCCTTTGCCGCCTTCATAATGGCTTTGATCTTCTCTAACTTCTTCGTCGTAGCCTCGATCACCTCAATACTTCCTAACTCTTTCTGCCCGATTTCACCCCAACACACGGGCATTCTACACCTCCTACCGTATAGCATCTCGTATGGTGGCATACCAATGCTGGCATGATAACTGTTATTGTATGAGAATTCAGCTAACGGTAAGTGTTCATCCCAACTTCCTCCAAAGTCAATCACGCATGCTCGGAGCATATCCTCAAGCGTCTGGATCATCCTCTCAGACTGCCCAGATGTCTGGGGGTGGTAAGCCATACTGATGTGTAACCTCGTGCCCATCGCGTCATGAAATCTCTTCCAAAACTTTGATGTAAACCGAGTGTCATGGTTCGATGCGATAGACACCAGTACACCATGGCGCGTTACAGTCTCCTTGATGAATAAATCCGCCAACCTCTCGGAAGGATACGTCTCGCGGATCGGTAGAAAGTGGGCACTCTTCGTTAGACGATCGACTATCACCCATATAGTATCGTACCCATTTGTTGTACGTGGTAACTTTGTAATGAAGTCCATGGTGATGTGCACCCATTTCCACTCGGGTATGTCCAAAGGTTGGATCTTCCCATATGGCTTCTGATGCTCTACCTTCACTTGCAAGCAAGTAAGGCACTTACTCACATACTCCGCAACATCACGTTTCATACCCGGCCACCGGTAATCTCTATTCATATCGTGATACATCTTAGTAGCACCGGGATGAATGGAGTATCAAGTCTTATGAGCTTCATCCATGATCCGCCCTCGTAGTTCTCCATAACGAGGGATCCATATCCGCCTGAAGCGGGTTCTAACTCCATGAGTATTTTCACCCAACTCCGTGACTAGACCTTTCATCCTTTCATAGTTAAGGCGATCTTCTTTCAACGTCTTATCTTGGAACTCTTTGACCTGTGTCATCACATCGGAGGTCATAATCAACTGGTAAGCTTTCACCCAGATTGGCTCGGGTCACTCCTTCCGGCTAAGGGCATCTGCCACTACGTTGGCTTTGCCCAGATGATAGTGGATTTCACAATCATAATCCTTGATCAATTCTAGCCACCTCCTTTGCCGCATATTGAGATCCTTCTGCTCAAAGAAGTATTTCAAACTCTTATGGTCTATGAAGATAGTGCACTTCGTCCCATACAAATAGTGTCTCCAAATCTTCAGTACAAAGACCACAGCCACTAGCTCCAAGTCATGAGTAGGGTAATTAGCCTCGTGGATTTTCAACTGTCAGGACGCGTAGGCTATTACTCTTCCCTTCTACATTAGCACGTAACCCAATCCCGAATATGAAGCATCTGAATAGACCACTAAGTCTTCGTTCCCTTCGGGCAACGTCAAGACAAGAGCTTGAGTCAATCTCATCTTTAACTCCTCAAAAGCATCCTCCTGTTCCAGACCCCATACAAACTTTACGTCCTTGCGGGTCAACTTGGTCAATGGTGAGGCTATCTTGGAAAGTTCTTGGATAAATCTTCTATAGTAGACCGCCAAACCCAAGAAACTGTGAATCTTGGATGGCGTCTTTGGAGACTTCCATTGCATCACTGCCTCAACCTTTGCCGGGTCCACCATGATTCCTTCACGCCCCAAAAATTGAACTTCACGCAACCAGAAAGCGCACTTAGAGAATTTAGCATACAGCCTCTCTCTTCTAAGCATCTCCAATACTTCGCGTATGTGACCAGCATGTTCTTCTTCGCTCTTCGAATAAATCAGAATACATCAATAAACATAATCATTGATTTATCCAACATCGGCCGACGCACCCGATTCATCAAATCCATGAAAGCAGCTGGCACGTTAGTTAAACCAAAGGACATAATGAGAAACTCATAGTGTCCATAACGCATGCGAAAAGCTGTTTTGGGGACATCTTGCTCCTTCACCTTCAATTGATGGTAGCCAGATCGAAGATCTATTCTTGAGAATCAACTAGCACCTTGGAGCTGGTCAAACAAGTCATCAATTCTAGGTAGTGGATATCGGTTCTTCACCATCAACTTGTTTAACTCTCGGTAGTCAATGCACATCCTCATACTACCATCCTTCTTCTTTACAAACAAGACCGGAGCACCCTAGGGAGAAATGCTCGATCAGATGAACCCCTTGTCCAGCAACTCTTGCAGCTGAACCATTAGTTCCTTCATTTCAGACGGAAGCAATCGTATGGTTCCTTGGCAACGGGCTGAGCACCAGGTATCAAATCGATCTGAAACTTGATCTCGCGGTCCGGTGGCACACCTGGTAAATCCTCTGGGAACACGTTTGGAAAGTCACACTCAACTGGTACCTCAGACAATTATGGTACTGACGTGTCCACATCCTTCACGTAAGCCAAGTAGGCACTACATCCACATTCCATGCACTTCTCTGCCACCATCATCGCAATCACTTTAGGAACCGTAGTCACTCGATCACCGTAGACCGTCACTGAAATTCCATCGGGCACAGTTAATCGGATCATTTTCTTGCCACACACAATATTCGCCTTATAGGCTGCTAACTAATCCATCCCTAGAACTACATCAAATCCACCTAGGGGCATCATAAATAATTTAGCAGAGAACCTATGGCCTTCCAATTCTCTGTCACAATCCTCTATCATCTCAAAAATTTTGGTAGACTTACCAATAGCAGTTTCTACTTCAAAGGGCTCATTAATATTTCTACTACTAACAGGAAACTTAGCACAGAAGGCAGCAAAAATAAAACTCCTACTAGCACCAGAATCAAATAACACAGAGGCACAAATTTGGTTTACTAGAAACATACCTGACACGATATCGGGGTCCACTCTAGCCTGCTCCTGGGTCATCGTTAATGCTCTAGCACTTGCCCTCTATCCTTCATTCTCCGTCCTCTTCTTCACCCCAGAACTTTCAGCCCTCTGCTTCTTGCAATCCCTGCTTAGATGGCCCTCTTCGCCACTGTTATAGCACCTCATCACCCCATAATCTTTTTCCATATGACCAGACCTCCCACACTTGAAGCAGATCTTCGACCCCACTTACATTCTCCAGTATGCTCCCTTCCACATTTACCACACCTCTTCGCCCCTGCACCCGGTGTCATCATCCCTTAATCATCCACCCTTGCCCTCTTGTTATTTGGAGTGAAACCACCACGTCAAAACCGCTTTCCATTCCAGTTCCTGTCACCACCACCCTTCTTACTCACCTCAACCATGGCCACCTCTCTCTCATTCGTAGAACCTCCCTGCCAAATCCACCACCGACCTAAATATACTCGGTCGGGTAGCAATCATGTGCCTGCGGATATCTGCTGGCAAACCCTGTATGTACCTCTTAATCATTCTCGACATCGGCATCACCTGATCCGGCACCAGCCTCGCCATCTTATTAAACTTGGTGGTGTATTGCTGATGGGTCATGGTTCCCGCCTCTAGCTACAAGAACTCCCTCTCTATCTTGTCGAGCTCTCGGTGAGGACAGAATTCCTCAATCACCATCTTCTTCAGTTCTTCCCACCTCATCTTTCCAATGGCCCTGCTGCCCTCGGCTTGGACAATATTGTCCCACCAACATAAAGCCAAGTCTACAAACGAGTGAGTGGCAAACTTCACCTTTTGGTCCTCCCTACACTCACTAATCTCCAGCACCGCCTCCATTTCTCTCACCCAGCGGTGAGCAGCAGCAGCATTACCATTGATATCAAAAGTTGGGGGTTTGCATCGCTGGAATGCCCCGTAGCTGCACCCCTTCGCGGTTTCTCACATTACCACCTACTCCTCACACTAGAGGCCGCCATCTCAGCATTCAGTTCTTCCCCTTCACCATGATCTCAATCACCCCTCCTTCTCCAAGCAGCTTTCTTTCTCTACTCCTCCTTCTCCTTTTTCTCATCCTCTCTCACTGCACGGATGACCTTGGTCACCACAGACAGTAGGATCGCCTGCATGACCTGTTGTACATCCTCCACCACCGCCTCCTTTACTGAGGCTCTCAAGTTAGCACTCTCATCACCGCCCTCCTGGTGATGAAGCTCGGGCTCAACAGGAGCCGTCTTAGTAGTCTTGGTCTTGTTCCTTGTGGCACGTGGTCCGGCACCACGGCCACCCCGTGCTCCTCCTCGTCAAGCCTTCGATGATCTACCACCAGCCATCCTCTAAACACTATAAGATTCAAACACCAACACGGTCATTCAAGGTAATAGCTCAGTTTATGTCAAGTATAGTAAGTCCCTAATTACAGTGGCCAGTTGTGATTAGCCACTTACTTTACTCTTCATCCCCCGAGCATTTTCTATCCTGACTACATCAGTGCTCAAATCTACTAAGGGCACATAAATCAGATAACACATGCACATAATACCGGTTTACATTTAAGAAAATAAATACCTGATGGCACGTAACTACTTGGGCTGGCATCCCTCCCTTCAGTCCTATTATCAGTTTAAGTTTAGGTTTTTGAAAATTTTTACCCATTTCTCTTAAACTTTGGCTCTGACACCAAATTGTAAGGCCCCGTTCCCGGAAACCTCACAGTTGGTTAATCATAGCATTAATTATATAAAAACATATACAGATCGTAAAACATCGTAGCGGATTTAAAATTTTCAAAAGCCATTTATTGCATTAATATTTAATGTTGCCAAATAATACAACAATGTATAATAGGAGTTACAAAAGAAACGTTTAGTTGTATTACAAAACAACCAAATCATCGTTACACGAATGGATGCCAGTCCTGCCTACCAAGTAGCTTTCCCCGCGTGCCATCCTCAACAACAATCACATACCAACTTAAAATGCATAAAAGTCAGCGTTGCTGAGTGAGTTCTAGTTTTAAAAGCATTAAAGTACCTTGTTTATAATAAAATATCCTTTTCTTAAAATACGTCCTTTACTTTCGTTCATGAGCATTCATCGTACATACATTAAGGTATAACCTTATTATCTTCCATTATCGCACGTATTCGTTCATTTTGTACTTTTTCATTGTCTTTCACTTCTATCCAGATCCTGTCATAAGCTATGCCCCATCATTGTGCACGAAGCAACCACCTTTTGGGGTCAAGCGACAAGGATCCCATTTTCTCACGTCTCGATTAGTCACAAAGACTGGCCCTCCTGTGTGTGAACCCTCATGGGTTAAATCGCATGTTATATAACACACTGTTGAGCTAACAACTCTCAATGAGTTGTTGTAAGACCCTGTTCCCGAAAACCTCACAGTTGGTCAATCATAGCATTAATTATATAAAAACATAAACATGCCGTAAAACATCGCAGCGGATTTAAAATTTTCAAAAGCCATTTATTGCATTAATAATTACTGTTGCTAAATAATACATCATTGAATTTTGGAGTTACAAAAGGATCAATTAGTTGCCTTACAAAACAACAAAATCATCATTACACGAATGGATTCCAGTCCTGCCTACCAAGTAGCTTTCCCCGCGTGCCATCCTCAGCAACAATCACCTGCCAACTGAAAATGCATAAAAGTCAGCGTTGCTGAGTGAGTTCTAGTTTTAAAAGCATTAAAGTACCTTGTTTATAATAAAATATCCTTTTCTTAAAATACGGCCTTTACTTTTGTTCATGAGCATTCAACGTACATACATCAAGGTATAACCTTATTATCTTCCATTATCGCACGTATTCGTTCATTTCGTACTTTTTCATTATCTTTCACTTCTATCTAGATCCTGTCATAAGCTATGCCCCATCATTGTGCATGAAGCAACCACCTTTTGGGGTCAAGCGACAAGGATCCCGTTTTCGCACGTCTCGATCAGTCACAAAGACTGACCCTCCTGTGTGTGAACCCTCATGGGTTAAATCGCATGTTATATAACACACAGTTGAGCTAACAACTCTCAATGAGTTGTGAACCTCTATAAAAATTTGCTTGCAAGACTTTTCATTCATTCGTTATGTTCCACTTTTCATTATCATTAATCTTTCACTTCATTTATGATAATACTTTACGTATACGAGCATAATCACACCACGTAAAGTGACAAAATAATACGTAATATGGAACATAAGAACAGGCCATTATCATGCATAACATAAACACATATAACCATCAAAACATCCCTGAGCTTAAACTTGAAATTTCTATTTACGCGCATGAGCACTATGTACGCGCCTGAGTACTATGCAGGCGCATGAGTACTTGGGTGCATGGAAAAGTTAGGCGCCTGAACTAACACTTAGGCGTATGAGCAATTTTCTGGGCGCATGGATACTATTTAGGTGCATGAGGTACACTTAGGCAATTGGGCAGTGGGCGCATGGGCACTATTGGGGCGCATGTGGTGGAACTTAGTCTTTTTGGATAAGTATCAGGCACATGAGCCTACCACTTAGGCGCATGGGCAAAAATCCAGGTGCATGAGAAAGGGACTTAGGCGTTTTAAGCAAATTTCAGGCGCATTAGCATACTTAGTTCGAAACTTACACTGTCCAGACCCAAATCATCATCCTAAATGGTTCTCAACCCATAACTAACTTACAAGGCATCTAAAATAAGCATAAAACCATACAACACAACCAACCATACACAAACATACATACGGTTAGGATACATATAAGTTGTAAAACATTTTAAATGCATTTTCAGCCGCAAAATACATTTAAAACAAGAAAACTAGGGATCTAGAACTCACCTAATGCAGCCTTCAAGTAAACTCCACCAAACTTGAGGGCACAACGAGTCCAAACACCTAAAACAAAACAAAGCACACAACCAAGCACAAAGAACACATAAAAATTAGTTTTAAGGTTGAAAACCCAACGAAACCGAACCAAAATCACAAAGAACACCTACCTATGAATTTTCAGCTTCTTCTTCTTGAATAACCGAGAGAAACTCTGTTCTTCTTTCTTGTTTCATGTTCCAGTCGAAAAAAGAAGAAGGTGTAGAAGTGTTTATGGGTGGCCATACCCTTTTAGATAATAGAATAATAAAGTTTTGTACTTTGTACACTTTACCCCCTCCACTTGCGTCCATTATCGTTTCTTTCAACATACTTTTTCTTTTCCTTTATTTTTGACAAAATTTTGGGTGTTACACAGCGATAGTTATTTGCTTTCCCTAATAACCATCAATGTTACTGGGTTTTGATCCTCAAACCTTGTCAACAGACTCGAAGCCTAATTTCATCAAATCCCGTTATAATTATGACTAAAATCACACTAATCAATCACAAATGGAACATAGGATCTACTGTTTAAACCGAATGCAACACGAACACGAAACCATACAAATGAGCATTGAAAATCGATACAATCCTTTCCAAAACTAAACAAGAACTCTCCATAACCATTTTGAACACCCTTGCCTCAAGAATCCACTTAAATCAATCAAAATGACAATTGTAAATTCACGGAATCCTTTATTGAGCATAAACGCAAGGATAAGAGTTGTAAAGGAGAAAATAACTACTCGTATTCACTCAATAAGAATCTAGAATCAAATTACACTTACCGAATGAAACTAATAATAAGAATCTAGAATCAAATTACACTTACCGAATGAAACTTATGAAACGTCAAACATGAAACGCAGTGTGTGATCGATAAAAAAAAAGTCAAATCAAGTTAAATCGTCCTAGTATTTAATATTTCCATGTATTTCAATAAAAAAATGCAATTACGGATAGGTGCATTAATTTATTCATTAAAGATTTACAAAATAAATGGGAAAAGAAATACGTACAAAAAGACATTAAACAACCTTAGTTCTCTCAGAGATAGTTATTTAATTTCCCTAATAACCTTCAATGCTATGGAGTTTTGATCCTCAAACCTTGTCAACACACTCGAAGCCTAATTTCATCAAATCACATTATAATGATTACTAAAATCACACAAATCAATCACAAATGGAACATAGAATCTACTGTTTAAACCGAATGCAACATGAAAAAGAAACCATACAAATGACCGTTGAAAATCGATACACTCCTTCAAAAACTAAACAAGAACTCTCCCTAACCATCTTTGAACACTCTTGCTTCAAGAATCCACTTAAATGAATCAAAATGACAATTGTCGATTCATGGAATCCTATATAGAGCATAAACGCAAGGATAAGAGCTGTAAAGGACAAACTAACTACTCGTATTCACTCAATAAGAATCTAAAATCAAATTACACTTACCGAATGAAACTAATAATAAGAATCTTGAGTCAAATTACACCTACCGAATGAAACTTATGAAACGTCAAACAGGAAACGCAATGTGTGATCGATAAAAAAAATGTCAAATCAAGTTCAATCGTCCTAGTATGTAATATTTCCTTGTATTTTAATAAAAAAAGGCAACTATGGATAGGTGCATTAATTTATTCATTAAAGATTAACAAAATAGATGGGAAAATAAATACGTACAAAAAGACGATAAACAACAATAGTTCTCGCAGAGATAGTTATATACTTTCCCTAATAACCATCAATGCTATGGAGTTTTGATCCTCAAACCTTGTCAACACACTCAAAGCCTAATTTCATCAAATCCCATTATAATGATTACTAAAATCACACTAATCAATCACAAATGGAACATAGAATCTACTGTTTAAACCAAATGCAACATGAAAAAGAAACCAACAAATGACCATTGAAAATCGATACACTCCTTCTTAAAACTAAACAAGAACTCTCCATAACCATCTTTGAACACTCTTGCCTTAAGAATCCACTTAAATCAATCAAAATGACAATTGTCGATTCATGAAATCCTTTATTGAGCATAAACACAAGGATAAGAGTTGTAAAGGACAAACTAACTACTCGTATTCACTCAATAAGAATTGAGAATCAAATTACACTTACCGGATGAAACTCATGAAACGTCAAACAATGTGTGATCGATAAAAATGAAGTCAATCAAGTTAACTCGTCCTAGTATGTAATATTTCCTTGTATTTCAATAAAAATGCAACTACGGATAAGTGCATTAAAGTATTCATGAAAGATTAACAAAATACATGGGAAAAGAAATACGTACAAAAAGACATTAAACAACAATAGTTCTCGTAGAGATGGTTATATTCTTTCCCTAATAACCTTCGATGCTATGGAGTTTTGATCCTCAAATCTTGTCAACACACTCGAAGCCTAATTTCATCAAATCCCGTTATAATGATGACTAAAATCACACTAATCAATCAAAAATGGAACATAGGATCTACTGTTTAAACCGAATGCAACACGAACACGAAACCATACAAATGACCGTTGAAAATCGATACACTCCTTCCCAAAACTAAACAAGAACTCTCCATAACCATCTTTGAACATTCTTGCCTCAAGAATCAACTTAAATCAATCAAAATGACAATTGTCGATTCATGGAATCCTTTATTAAGCATAAACGCAAGGATAAGAGTTGTAAAGGACAAAAAACTACTCGTATTCAATCAATAAGAATCGAGAATCAAATTACACTTACCGAATGAAACACATGAAACGTCAAACAAGAAACGTAATATGTGAATGATAAAAAAAGAAGTCAAATCTTTAAACTCATCCTAGCATGTAATATTTCTTTGTATTTCAATAATAAAAATGCAACTACGGATAGGTGCATTAAAGTATTCATGAAAGATTAATAAAATACATGGGAAAACAAATACGTACAATAAGACATTAAACAACAATAGTTCTCGCAGAGATAGTTATTTGCATTCCCTAATAACCTTCAATGATATGGAGTTTTGATCCTCAAACCTTGTCAACACACTCGAAGCCTAATTTCATCAAATCCCATGATAATGATGATTAAAATCACACTAATCAATCACAAATGGAATATAGAATCTAATGTTTAAACCGAAAGCAACACGAACAAGAGACCATACAAATGACTGTTGAAAATCGATACACTCCTTCCTAAAACTAAACAAGAACTCTCCATAACTATCTTTGAACACTCTTGCCTCAAGAATCCACTTAAATCAATCAAAATGACAATTGCCGATTCATGAAATCCTTTATTGAGCATAAACACAAAGATAAGAGTTGTAAAGGACAAACTAACTACTCGCGTTCACACAATAAGAATCGAGAATTAAATTACACTTACCGAATGAAACTCATGAAGCGTCAAACAAGAAGTGCAATGTGTGATCGATAAAAATGAATTCAAATAAAGTTAACTCGTCCTAGTATGTAATATTTCCTTGTATTTCAATAAAAATGCAACTATGGATAGGTGCATTAAAGTATACAAAAAGGATTAACAAAATACATAGGAAAAGAAATACGTACAAAAAGACATTAAATAGCAATAGTTCTCGTAGAGATGGTTATTTGCTTTCCCTAATAACCTTCGATGCTATGGAGTTTTGATCCTCAAACCTTGTCAACACACTCGAAGCCTAATTTCATCAAACCCTGTTATAATGATTACTAAAATCACACTAATCAATCATAAATGGCACATAGGATCTACTGTTTAAACCGAATGCAACACGAACACGAAACCATAGAAATGACCGTTGAAAATCGATACACTCCTTTCCAAAACCAAACAAGAACACTCCATAATCATCTTTGAACACCCTTGCCTCAAGAATCCACTTAAATCAATGAAAATGGCAATTGTCAATTCATGGAATCCTTTATTGAGCATAAACGCAAGGATAAGAGTTGTAAAGGACAAACTAACTACTCGTATTCACTCAATAAGAATCTAGAACCAAATTACACTTACCGAATGACACTAATGAAATGTCAAAGAGTAAACGCAATATGTGATCGATAAAAAAAAAGTCAAATAAAGTTAACTCGTCCTAGTATGTAATATTTCCTTGTATTTCAATATAAAAATACAACTATGTATAGGTGCATTAAAGTATTCATGAAAGATTAACAAAACACATGGGAAAAGAAATACGTCAAAAAGACATTAAACAACAATAGGTCTCGCAAAGATAGTTATTTGCTTTCCCTAATAACCCTCAATGCTATGGAGTTTTGATCCTCAAACCTTGTCAACACACTCGAAGTCTAATTTCATCAAATCCCGTTATAATGATTTCTAAAATCATACTAATCAATCATAAATGGAACATAGGATCTACTGTTTAAACTGAATGCAACACGAACACGAAACCATAAAAATGGCCGTTGAAAATCGATACACTCCTTTTCAAAACTAAACAAGAACTCTCCATAACCATCTTTGAACACCCTTGCCTCAAGAATCCACTTAAATCAATCAAAATAATCAATTCACGGAATCCTTTATTGAGCATAAATGCAAGGATAAGAGTGTAAACGACAAACTAACTACTCGTATTCACTCAATAAGAATCTTGAATCAAATTACACTTACCGAATGAAACTAATGAAACGTCAAAGAAGAAATGCAATGTGTGATCGATAAAAAAGAAGTCAAATCAAGTTAGCTCATCCTAGTATGTAATATTTCTTTGTATTTCAATATAAAAAATGCAACTACGGATAGGTGCATTAAAGTATTCATGAAAGATTAAGATAATACATGTGAAAAGAAAGACGTACAAAAAGACATTAAAGAACAATACTTCTCGCAGAGGTAGTTATTTACTTTCCCTAATAACCCTCAATGCTTTGGGGCTTTGATCCTCAAACCTTGTCAACACACTCGAAGCCTATCTTCATCAAATCCCGTTATAATGATGACTAAAATCACACAAATCAATAAAAATGGAACATAGGATCTACTGTTTAAACCGAATGCAACACGAACACGAAACCAAACAAATGACCGTTGAAAATCCATACACTCATTCCCAAAACTAAACAAGAACTCTCCATAACCATCTTTGAATATTCTTGCCTCAAGAATCAACTTAAATCAATCAAAATGACAATTGTCGATTCATGGAATCCTTTATTGAGCATAAACTCAAGGATAAGAGTTGTAAAGGACAAACTAACTACTCGTATTCAATCAATAAGAATAGAGAATCAAATTACACTTACCGAATGAAACTCATGAAACGTCAAACAAGAAACGTAATATGTGAATGATAAAAAAAGAAGTCAAATCAAGTTAACTCGTCCTAGTATGTAATATTTCCTTGTATTTCAATAATAAAAATGCAACTACGGATAGGTGCATTAAAGTATTCATGAAAGATTAACAAAATACATGGGAAAACAAATACGTACAAAAGACATTAAACAACAATAGTTCTCGCAGAGATAGTTATTTGCTTTCCCTAATGACCATCAATGCTATGAAGTTTTGATCCTCAAACCTTCTCAACACACTCGAAGCCTAATTTCATCAAATCCTATTATAATGATGATTAAAATCACACTAATCAACCATAAATGGAACATAGAATCTAATGTTTAAATCGAATGCAACATGAACAAGAGACCATACAAATGACCGTTGAAAATCGATACACTCCTTCCTAAAACTAAACAAGAACTCTCCATAACTATCTTTGAACACTCTTGCCTCAAGAATCCACTTAAATCAATCAAAATGACAATTTTCGATTCATGAAATCCTTTATTGTGCATAAACGCAAAGATAAGAGTTGTAAAGGACAAACTAACTACTCGGGTTCACTCAATAAGAATCGGGAATCAAATTACACTTACCGAATGAAACTCATGAAACGTCAAAGAAGAAGTGCAATGTGTGATCGATAAAAATGAATTCAAATCAAGTTAACTCGTCCTAGTATGTAATATTTCCTTGTATTTCAATAAAAATGCAACTACGGATAGGTGCATTAAAGTATTCATAAAAGATTAACAAATATACATGGGAAAAGAAATACGTACAAAAAGACATTAAATAGAAATAGTTCTCGTAGAGATGGTTATTTGCTTTCCATAATAACCTTTGATGCTATGGAGTTTTGATCCTCAAACCTTGTCAACAGACTCGAAGCCTAATTTCATCAAATCCTGTTATAATGATGACTAAAATCACACTAATCAATCACAAATGGGACATAGGATCTACTGTTTAAACCGAATGCAAAACGAACACGAAACCATACAAATGACCGTTGAAAATCGATACACTCCTTTTCAAAACTAAACAAGAACACTGCATAACCATCTGTTTACACCCTTGCCTCAAGAATCCACTTAAATCAATGAAAATGACAATTGTCAATTCATGGAATTCTTTATTGAGCATAAACGCAAGGATAAGAGTTGTAAAGGACAAACTAACTACTCGTATTCACTCAATAAGAATCTAGAACCAAATTACACTTACCGAATGAAACTAATGAAACGTCAAAGAGTAAACGCAATATGTGATCGATAAAAAAGAAGTCAAATCAAGTTAACTCGTCCTAGTATGTAATATTTCCTTGTATTTCAATAATAAAAATGCAACTGCAGATAGGTTCATTAAAGTATTCATGAAAGATTAACAAAATACATGGGAAAACAAATACATACAAAAGACATTAAACAACAATAGTTCTCGCAGAGATAGTTATGTCTTTCCCTAATAACCTTCAATGCTATGAAGTTTTGATCCTCAAACCTTGTCAACATACTCGAAGCCTAATTTCATCAAATCCCATTATAATGATGATTAAAATCACACTAGTCAATCATAAATGGAACATAGAATCTAATGTTTAAACCGAATGCAACACGAACAAGAGACCATACAAATGACCGTCGAAAATCGATACACTCCTTCCTAAAACTAAACTGTAAGGCCCCGTTTCTGGAACACTTACCAACTGGAACGTCATCGCATAAAACATTCAAAGTACATATTACTTTTGTAGCGGAATTTGAAAACTTTCATTAATAACAAAAACATGTCAAATCATTACATTACAACGCTTGTTTATATTTCATTAACATGTCAAAACGTGGATGCCAGCCTTCAAAACACTCCTAGTAGCGTATGCATCCATGCCTGCAACTCCTCAGCATCAACAATATACCTGCCAACTATTATGCATACAAAAAGTCAGCGACACTGAGTGAGTTCTAGTTTTATAAGTAAAATACTTTTCTTTCATTCAAAACCGTGCTTTACTTTCGTAAGCGATCATACATCATACGTACAAATAGATAATAATTATTATCTTCATCCTCGTTCATTCATTCCTTCTTTCATTCATTATTATCATATACCTTCATATGGATCCCGTCACATGCAATACCCCCATCTCCTACCGAAGACAGACCAGGGTACGCAACAAGGATCCCCTTCGAGTCAATCTCAAGGATTGAACTCCCTTCGAGCCATAAGGCTCCCTTAGAGTCACAAAGAATCCTTTTGAGTCACAAATACTCCCTTCGAGCCATAAAGACTCCCTTCGAGCCTATCTCAAGGATAAACTCCCTGTGTGCATCCTTCGGGTTAGCTAAACCGCACACAGTTGGGCTACCAACCTAACGGTTGTGCACCTCTCTTCATCTGCTTGCAAGCCTTTCATTTATTCATTTACTTTTCACTTCTCATTAACGTTATCTTTCACTTCGTTACATAATACTTTACGTACATAATTATACATCATACCACGTAAAGTCACAACATAATATACAACAGGTATTATAACATAATACATACGTTTTGAAAACCGTTTAACGAAGAAAGATAACACATACATACAACCACAACATTCACATCATAATCAAGCATAAGCAGCCCCGAGACATCATTTCTTAGCACTAAGTTCTACTTCTCAAGATTCTAGAAAAGTGCCCAAGTCCCCAAAGAAATGCGGATGAGCAAGAACAATACGGATGAACAGACAAATACGCATAAGTAACCAAATGCGGATGAACATACAACAAATGCGGATGAACATACAACAAATGCGGATGAACACTTCAGAAAATATTCCAAGTGTCCCAAAGAAATGCGCATGAACCAAATGCGGATGAACATACAACAAATGCGGATGAACACTTCAGAAAATATTCCAAGTGTCCCAAAGAAATGCGCATGAACCAAATGCGGATGAACAGATTAACCTGTAACGTAACTGATGCTATTTCCAGCTCCCAATCATCATCCTAACACACCCTTGGCATAGATCTATCATACTACATACTTATAACAACCTAATCATCATACACATCTTAGGAAAACATCTAAAAACATACATCAAAAGAACACAATCGAACATCATGCTGAAACTCACGGTTTGGTTTAGAAACCTTCTGCCCGGTATGCATAACAGCCCCAAACACTTAGAAAACCAGTAAAAAAAGGGGATCTAGAAACTCACTTTGAAGCAGCTCTTCAAACCAAACACCTCCAATTGCGATTTTAGCCTCAAAATCCCGAGAACAACCTTCTAAAACACCGAGAACTTCGGTTACAAGCTGCAAGCTAAGCTAAAACCGAACATAAACCCAAGAAACTAACCTTTTGCAGCTTCTTCTTCCTTCTTCTTCTCCAAAAAAACCCGATTTCTTGCTCTTTTTCTTCTTCAGCCGAGGCCAAAAGCAGATCTGCTGCTTTATGGGGCGGCCATACCCTGATTTATATTAAAATAATGAGTTCGTGCACCTTTTGCACTTTACCCCCTTCAACTTGTGCCCATTTACTTTTCTTTCTAGACACTTTTCTTTTCTCGTCTTTTAAATAAAAATTCGGGGTGTTACAAGTCCACCCTCCTTATATAGGTTTCGTCCCCGAAACCTGTCGCTTCTCAAACAGTCACGGGTAACGCTGTCTCACCTCTTCCTTGATCTTACATGTAGGCTTAGTCCCCTTTTAGGCTCCACTGTACTCGCATAAGTGAAACCACCATTCTCCTTAGCCTTTCTTTTCCTCTTATCATAATTGACTCCCAGTTGCTCCACGTAGTTAAATCTTTCATCCATCTCAGTATTCTCTAGTGGCACGATCGCATCCCTATCGATTGAGCTCTTTCTTAGACGAGATACATGGAATGTTAGATGAATCCCACTTAACACGTCGGGTAGCTCCAGTTGGTATGCCACTTCTCCTTCCTGGGCATCAATGTAGAATGACCCTATAAGCCTTGGTATCCACTTTCCTTACTTTCTGATTCGAATGATCCCTTTCCAAGGCGAGGTCTTTATCATTACTCCGTCGCCGAAGGTCGGCACCGAACTCTTGTCGGGAACTATTGATCAATCCATCTTTTTGCAACACTTGGTGTTTGTCTCACAAACTCTATCCAGTTCATCCGAAGGGATAGGTTTATCCACCCAAGTCTGTCCTGAACAGTCTAGCAGGAACAAGCGCACTCGCGATTCTATCGCACAATTCTCTAGGGCATAGGTAACCTAGTGGACTCACCCATAGCAATCTCTACATCGATGGCTCTTCAGCATTCCTACTCCTAACGTGTAACTTAACACAAGGCAGCAGGAATGAAACTACAACTAGGACCACAATCAAAGCATAGATGCATAACTTTAAATTACCAGAAACGTACCTGACGTAGCTTCGGAGTCTGCTCTAGCCTCCTCCCAGTAAGGGCAAATGCTCTAACCCTCGTCCTCTGTTCTCCTCATTCTGAACTCCTTGCCTTGTCCCAGAGCTCTCAGCCCTTGACTTCATGCAGTCTCTACTCCTGTGCCCACTCTCACCACACCTGTAACATCTCATCGCGCGACAATCTCTCGCCAGGTGGCCCTCCTTCCCGCATTGAAAACAGAGATTCGATCCCCGCTTGCATTCTCCTGCATGCTCCTTCCTACATTTCTTGCATGCCCTCGCTTCCCTTGTTAACATCCTTGGGTCATCCATCCTTACCTTCTTACCACTAGCCTCAGATCCACCATCATCATTATCCCACCTTTCGTTCCCACTCCTAACATAGCCCCGCTCCTCCTCTTCGTCCATTATTGCCATCGCCTCTCGCTCGTCGTACAACCTCCCCGCCAGATCGACCACTGACCTAAACTTGCCTGGTCGGGCAGTGATCAGATGTCTGCGGATATCTGTTGGCAGACCTTGAATATACCTTTTGATCTTTCGTGACACACGCGTCACCTGATCTGGCACCAGCCTTGCCATCTCGTTGAACTTCGTGGTGTACTGTTGGTGAGCCATCGTTCCCGCTTTCAGCTGTAGGAACTCCCTCTCAACTTTGTCCAGCTCCCTATGAGGACAAAACTCATCAATCACCAACCTCTTCAGTTCCTTCCACCTCATCCTCCCGACTACCCTGGTACCCTCAGCCTGGACAATATTGTCCCACCAGCATAAGGCTGAATCCACAAAAGAGTGGGTAGCAAACTTCATCTTTTGATCCTCACGGCACTCGCTGATGTCAAGCACCGCCTCCATTTCACTCACCCAACGCTGAGCAGCCGCAGCACTTCCGTTTCCATCAAACGTCGGGGGCCTGCATCTTTGGAATGCCCCATAACTGCATCCCCTCGTAGTTCCTGGTACTGCCTCCTCGTCATCATCGGAGACAACCATATCCACATCGGGTTGCTACATATCCCCAGAACCTCCAGCTTCACCCCCTCGCCGGGCGGTTCTCCTATTCTCCTTCTTCTCCTTCTGCTCGTCATCCCTCATAGCATGAATAACTTCGGTCACTACAGACGGTAAGATTGTTTGCATGACCTGATGAACCTCCTCAACCACCGCCTCTTTCACTGAGGCCCTCAAATTTGCGCTCTGTTCAACGCCCTCGTGCTGATGAACCTCGGGACCTATAGGAGTCGTCTCCACATCCCTAACTCCTCTCCTTGTGGCACGTGTTCCAGCACCACATCCACCACGCACTCTACCTCGGGAAGCCTTAGAAGATCTACCACCAGCCATCTATGAACACTACAAGATTTAGACACCAACATGGTTAATCAAGGTAATAGCTCAGTTAATGTCAAGTATAGTAAGTCCCTAATTACAGTGGCCAGTTGTGATTAGCCACTTACTTTACTCTTTATCCCCCAAGCATTCCCTATCCTGACTACATCAGTATCTAAATCCACACAAAAGCACACAAGCCACATAACATGCGCACATAATACCGGTTAACATTAATTTACAAAAAGCTTACATAAAACCTTGACCTAAAAACTTTTACATAAAACTTTTACCTGCAGGCATGTAGCTACTAGGACTGGCATCCCTTTCCTTTCTTCCCATTTTCAGTTTAAGATTAGGTTCTTTTTGAAAATATTTACCCAATTCACTTAAACTTTAGCTCTGACACCAACTTGTAAGGCCCCGTTTCCGGAACACTTACCAACTGGACTGTCATCGCATAAAACATTCAAAGCACATACTACTTTTGCAGCGGAATTTGAAAACTTTCATTAATAACAAAAACATGTCAAATCATTACATTACAACGCTTGTTTATATTTCATTAACATGTCAAAACGTGGATGCCAGCCTTCAAAACACTCCTAGTAGCGTATGCATCCATGCCTGCAACTCCTCAGCATCAATAATATACCTGCCAACTATCATGCATACAAAAAGTCAGTGACGCTGAGTGAGTTCTACTTTTATAAGTAAAATACTTTTCTTTCATTCAAAACCGTGCTTTACTTTCGTAAGCGATCATACATCATATGTAAGGCCCCGTTTCCGGAGACCTCATAGTTGGACATTCACAGCACTATTCATGATCCATTTCCTAAATTCATTATCACGATGCAGCGGAATTTAAACATTTAAAAGCCATTCATTAATTTGTAAACGCTGTTGCTAAGTAATACATGTTTGGTACAGTTACAAAAGATCATTAGTTTGCATTACAAAACAACAATGTTATATTCATGAATGGATGTTAGCCTTGTCCCGACGAGTAGCCTCCCCGAGTGCCATCCTCAGCAATATTACTTGCCAACTAAAAACGCATAAAAGTCAGCTTTGCTGAGTGAGTTCTAGTTTTAAAATCATAAAAATATCTTGATAGATTTGTATACAAAATACTTCTTAAAGAAAATATCTTATCATTCTTTCGGATGTGATAACACATCATACATACAAATCATAACCATTACATTATCACCATTCTCTTTTTTGCTTATTATTATTATCTTTCACTGTAGATATGGACCAAAGTGCTATACCCCCCATAAAATGCGCATAAACCTGGTACTGGGCCTTGAAGTCTATAAATAGACTCCATCCGTGGTGCACATATGCTGGCACCAGTACCGGGGCAACAACAGTGGTCCCCTCAATCTTAAAGATTGACCCTGTGTACATCCTTTGGGTTAGCTAAACCATACATAGTTGAGCTAATGACAACATGGTCGTGCACCTCCTGTAAACTTTTACTTGCAAGTCTTTCATTCTTTAAGTTCCACTTTTCGTTAATATTAATCTTTCACTAGATTAATAATACTTCATAATTACGAACAAACCACATAAGGCCACATAATAGTATCATAATAGGCACATAAGGGCAGCCCACATCATGCATAAGATAACCAAATAAAAGCATCAAGTCAACCGTGGTCAAATCCTAATTTCTGATCTTCCAAAATTCCAGAAAATTTCTCAAGTCCTAAAGAAATGCAGATGAACAGAACCAATGCGGATGAACAACTTGCAAATGCGGATGAACAAAACTAATGCAGATGAACAACTTGCAAATGCGGATGAACAAAACTAATGCGGATGAACACTTGCAAATGCGGATGAATAACTTGCAATGCGGATGAATAAAACTAATGCGGAAGAACACTTAGGCTGAATTTAGGCAAATGCGGCTGAACAAAGGTGAATGCGGGTGAACAAAATACTTAGGCAATTATCACGGTGTAAATGCGGATGAACCATCAGACCTGTAAATGAGACTTATGCTATAACCAGTTCTAAAACCTCATTTTCATACATTCTTAACATCGATCTATCATTCTAAACTCTTAGAACAAGCTTACAACCACATAAAACACAGAAATTCATACACATACATAAGTAGTCAACATACACGACGGTTGTAAAACATTTTAAATGCATTTTCAGCCCCAAAGAAGTTTAAAAACAGAGAATCGGGGTCCTAGAACTCACCTATTGCCGCAAACAAGTGAATCTCCTCCCAACTTGCGTGCACAAGAGTTCAAACACCTAGAACAAGTCAAAACAAACACCAAACACCAAGAACACATAGAAATCAGTTTCTAAGGTTAAAACCTCACAGAAACCGAACCAATTAATCACAAAAAACCTACTAACCTTGAAGATTCTTCTCTTTCTTCACAATTCAACCGAGAGAAAACACAAAACCCAGCTTTCTTTCTTTTCTTCTTCGGAAAGCAGCAGCAGGAAGAGCATGGGCGACCATGCTCTTTATACACCCACTTTTGACTTTTGTACTATTTTACACTTTTCACCCTTCAATTTTGGCCTTATAAAAATTCGGGTGTTACAAGTCTACCCCCTAAAGAGGTTTCGTCCCCGAAACCTGTCATTCATCAAATAACTGAGGGTAGTGCTGCCTCATTTCTTCTTCAGTCTCCCACGTAGACTCAGAACCCTTCCGGTGTTTCCACTGCACACGTACAAGCGGAACCACTTTATTTCTCAATCTTTTCTCCTTCCTGTCTATGATGGCCACTGGTTGCTCCACATAGTTGAGTCTTTCATCCACTTCGATATCCTCCTGTGGCACAATCATATCTTCATCGGCTAAGCATTTTCTCAGATGAGATACATGAAACATCGGGTGAATCCCACTTAACTCATCGGGCAATTCTAGACGATAGGCCACCTCTCCTACTCGTGCAACGATTCGAAGAGGCCCTATGTATCTTGGACTCAACTTGCCCCTCTTCTGGAATCGGATGATCCCTTTCCAAGGCAAGACCTTTAACATAACTTTATCACCAACGTTGAACACGATGGGTCTACGCCTCTTATCGGCATATGACTTCTGTCTATCCTTCGCCGCCTTCATAAAGGCTTTGATCTTTTCCAGCTTCTCAGTCGTAGCCTCAATCACCTCGATGCTTCCCAATTCTTTCTGCCCAATGTCTCCCCAACACACGGGCGTTCTACACCTCCTACCGTATAGCATCTCGTATGGTGGCATACCAATGCTGGCATGATAACTGTTGTTGTACGAGAACTCAGCCAATGGTAGGTGATCATCCCAACTCCCTCCAAAGTCGATCACACATGCCCAGAGCATATCCTCGAGCGTCTGAATCGTGCGTTCAGACTGACCATCTGTCTGAGGATGGTAAGCCGTGCTGATGTGTAGTCTCGTCCCCATGGCATCATGGAATCTCTTCCAAAACTTTGATGTGAACCAGGTGTCACGATCTGACACAATAGACACCTATACACCATGGCGAGCTACAATCTCTTTGATGAACAGGTCCGCCAGTCTCTCGGAGGAATACATCTCGTGGATCGGTAGGAAGTGAGCACTCTTTGTTAGACGATCAACTATCACCCATATGGTATCATACCCCCTCGTCGTACGGGGTAGCTTCGTGATGAAATCCATGGTGATGTGCTCCCACTTCCACTCGGGTATATCCAACGGTTGAGTCTTCCCGTATGGCTTTTGATACTCTGCCTTCACTTGCAAGCAACTAAGGCACTTACTCACATACTCTGCCATGTCACGTTTCATACCCGGCCACCAGTAGTCTTTCTTCATGTCTTGATACATCTTGGTAGCACCGGGATGTATGGAGTATCGAGTCTTATGAGCTTCGTCCATAATTCGCCCACGTAGATTCCCATATCGAGGAATCCACATTCGCCCAAAGTGGGTTTTAACACCGTGGGTATTCTCCCCCAATTCTACAACTAGACCTCTCATTCGTTCGGAGTTGAGGTGATCTTCTTTTAACGCCTCACTTTGAAACTCTTTAACTTGCGTCATCACATCTGAGGTCATCACCAACTGATATGCCTTCACCCGAATCGGCTCGGGTCTCTCCTTCCGGCTAAGGGCGTCGGCCACTACGTTGGCCTTGCCCGGGTGGTAATGGATCTCACAATCATAATCCTTAATCAGCTCTAACCACCTCCTTTGCCTCATGTTGAGATCTTTCTGTTCGAAAAAATATTTTAAGCTCTTATGATCCGTGAAGATTGTGCACTTGGTCCTGTATAAATAGTGCCTCCAGATCTTCAACGCAAAGACCACCGCAGCCAATTCTAAATCATGAGTGGGGTAATTAACTTCGTGGATCTTTAACTGTCGGGACACGTAAGCTATCACTCGTCCACGTTGCATTAGCATGCAACCCAGTCCCGAATAAGATGCATCTGAATACACCACTAAGTCTTCACTTCCTTCGGGCAATGTCAAAACAGGAGCTTGAGTTAATCTTGCCTTTAACTCCTCAAAAGCATCCTCCTATTCTCGTCCCCACACAAACTTCACATCCTTGCATGTCAACTTAGTCAAAGGTGAGGCTATCTTGGAAAAGTCTTGGATAAACCTTCGGTAGTAACCCGCCAAACCCAAGAAACTGCGAATCTCGGATGGCGTATTTAGAGACTTCCATTGCACTACCGCCTCAACCTTTGCCGGGTCCACCATAATTCCTTCGGTATTCACCACATGACCCAGAAATTGAACTTCTCGCAGCCAAAAAGCACACTTAGAGAATTTAGCATACAACTTCTCCTTTCTAAGTGTCTCCAACACTTCACGTAGGTGGCCGGCATGTTCTTCTTTGCTCTTCGAATAAATCAGAATATCATCAATAAACACAATCACTGATTTATCTAACATCGGCCAACACACTCGGTTCATCAAATCCATAAAGGCAGCTGGTGCATTAGTTAAACCGAATGACATAACGAGAAACTCGTAATGTCCATAACGCGTGCGGAACGCTGTCTTCGGGATATCTTGTTCCTTTACCTTCAGCTGATGGTAGCCAGATCGAAGATCTATTCAGGAAAACCAACTGGCACCTTGAAGCTGGTCAAACAGGTCATCAATCCTTGGTAGGGGGTATCTGTTCTTTACTATCAACTTTTTCAACTCCCGGTAGTCTATACACATTCTCATACTACCGTCTTTCTTCTTTACGAATAATACCGGAGCACCCCAAGGAGAGATACTCAGTCTAATAAACCCCTTATCCATAAGTTCCTGTAGCTGATCCATCAGTTCTTTCATCTCGGTCGGAGCTAATCGATACGGTGCCTTGGCAACGGGTTGCGCACCGGGTATCAGGTCGATCTGAAATTCTATCTCACGGTCCGGTGGCACACCTGGTAGATCTTCGGGAAACACATCCAGGAAATCACGTACCACTGGCACTTTTGATAATTGTGGTATCGACGCGTCCACATCCTTTACGTATGCCAAGTAGGCACAACAACCGCGCCTCATACACTTCTCTGCCACTGCCATCGAAACACTTTCGGAACCGTAGTGACGCGATCACCATAAACTGTCACTGAACTCCCATCGGGTGCGACTAACTGAATCATCTTCTTCTGACACACGATGTTTGCCTCATAGGCTGCCAACCAATCCATCCCCAGAACTACATCAAATCTGCCTAGGGGCATCACAAATAGTTTAGCAGAGAACCTATGGCCTTCTAACTCTATGCCACAATCCTCAATCATATCAGAGATTCTGGTAGACTTACCAATAGCAGTTTCTACATCAAAAGGTTCATCGATGCTCCTACTACTAACAGGCGATTTAGCACAGAAAGCAGCAGATATGAAACTCCTACTAGCACCAAAATCAAATAATACAGAGGCACAAGTTTGGTTTACTAGGAACACACCTGACACGACGTCGGGGTCTACCCAGGCTTCCTCTCGGGTCATCGTGAAGGCTCTTGCACTTGCCCTCTGCCCTCCTTCTTCCGGCCTCTTCTTCAACCTAGAACTTTCAGGCCTTGGCTTCTTGCAATCCTTATTCATATGGCCGACTTCACCACAGTTAAAGCATCGTGGGGCTCCACACATCTTTGAAATGTGACCGGCCTTGCCATATTTGTAGCAGACATTCATTCCCAAGCAGCATTCCCCGCTATGTTCCTTCCCACACTTATCACACCTCCTCAACCCTCGGTGATCATCCATCCTCGGCCTCTTACTGTTCGGGTTGAAACCACCACGCCCGAATCTCTTCTCGTTCCAACTCCTGTTATTACCACCCGTCTTCTTCACCTCCACCACCTCCACTTCTCTTTCATCATAAAGTCTCCCAGCTAAATCCACCGTCGACCTAAAAGTGCTCGGTCGGGCAACGATCAAGTGCCTACGGATGTCAGCAGGCAACCCCTGAGTATACCGCTTGATCTTCCTTGAATCCGGTGTAACTTGATCGGGCACCAGCCTCGCCATTTCGTTAAACTTGGTGGTATATTGCTGGTGGGTCATGGTTCCCACCTCAAGCTGTAGGAACTCTCTCTCTATCTTATCGAGTTCTCGATGAGGACAAAATTCCTCAATGACTAACCTTTTCAGTTCACTCCATCTCATCCTCCCGACAGCCCTGTTGCCTTCGGCTTAGACAAGATTGTCCCACCAACACAGAGCCGAGTCAACAAATGAGTGAGTGGCAAATTTCACCTTCTGATCCTCCCTGCACTCACTAATTTCCAACACTGCCTCCATCTCTCTAACCCAGTGGTGGGCAGTAGTAGCATTACCGTTGCCGTCAAAAGTAGGGGGTTTACACCGTTGGAATGCCCCGTAGTTGCATCCCCTCGCGGTTTCCCGCACCACCACCTCTTCATCATCACTTGAGGCTCCCCCTCCAGCATTTAGCTCCTCCTCCTCATCATGATCCCTCACATCACCTCTCCTGCCAGCAGTCGTTCTCCTTTACTCCTCCTTCTCCTTTCGTTCATCCTCCTTCACAACTCGGATCACTTCAGTCACGACAGACGGTAGGATTGCTGCATGACTTGGTGAACCTCCTTCACCACTGCCTCTTTCACTGAGGCCCTCAAATTGGCACTCTCATCCACTCCCTCTGGGTGATGAAGCTCAGGCTCAGCAGGAGCCGTCTCTGCACTTCTTGCCTTGTTCTTTGCGGCCCGGGGTCTCCCAGCATGACCACCCCGTACACCACCTCTAGAAGACTTAGATGATCTACCTCCAGCCATCCTCTAACACTATAAGATCCAAACACCAACACTGTCATTCAAGGTAATAGCTCAGTTAACGTTAAGTATAGTAAGTCCCTAATTACAGTGGCTAGTTATGATTAGCCACTTACTTTACTCTTCATTCCCCAAGCATTTCCATCCTGACTACATCAGTATTCAAATCTACTAAAGCACATAAATCAAATAGCATGCGCACACAATACCGGTTATCATAATAAAAGAAATACCTGATGGCACGTAACTACTCAGGCTGGCATCCCTCCATTCGGTCCCATTTTCAGTTTAAGTTTAGGTTTTCGAAAATATTTACCCATTTCTCTTAAACTTTGGCTCTGATACCAACTTGTAAGGCCCCGTTTCTGGAGACCTCACAGTTGGACATTCACAGCACTATTCATGATCCATTTCCTAAATTCATTATCACGATGCAGCGGAATTTAAACATTTAAAAGCCATTCATTAATTTGTAAACGTTGTTGCTAAGTAATACATGTTTGGTACAGTTACAAAAGATCATTACTTTGCATTACAAAACAACAATGTTATATTCATGAATGGATGTCAGCCTTGTCCCGACGAGTAGCCTCCCCGAGTGCCATCCTCAGCAATATTACCTGCCAACTGAAAACGCATAAAAGTCAGCTTTGCTGAGTGAGTTCTAGTTTTAAAATCATAAAAATATCTTGATAGATTTGTATACAAAATACTTCTTAAAGAAAATATCTTATCTTTCTTTCGGATGTGATCACACATCATACAAACAATTCATAACCATTACATTATCACCATTCTCTTTCTTGCTTATTATTATTATCTTTCACTGTCGATATGGACCAAAGTGTTATACGCCCCATAAAATGCGCATAAACCTGGTACTGGGCCTTGAAGTCTATAAATAGACTCCATCCGTGGTGCACATATGCTGGCACCAGTACCGGGGCAACAACAGTGGTCCCCTCAATCTTAAAGATTGACCCTGTGTACATCCTTTGGGTTAGCTAAACCGTACACAGTTGAGCTAACGACAACATGGTCGTGCACCTCCTGTAAATTTTTACTTGCAAGTCTTTCATTCTTTAAGTTCCACTTTTCGTTAATATTAATCTTTCACTAGATTAATAATACTTCATAATTACGAACAAACCACATAAGGCCACATAATAGTATCATAATAGGCACATTACGGCAGCCCACATCATGCATAAGATAACCAAATAAAAGCATCAAGTCAACCGTGGTCAAATCCTAATTTCTGATCTTCCAAAATTCCAGAAAATTTCTCAAGTCCTAAAGAAATGCGGATGAACAGAACCAATGCGGATGAACAACTTGCAAATGCGGATGAACAAAACTAATGTGGATGAACAACTTGCAAATGCGGATGAACACTTGCAAATGCGGATGAATAACTTGCAATGCAGATGAATAACTCGCAATGCGGATGAATAAAACTAATGCGGAAGAACACTTAGGCTGAATTTAGGCAAATGCGGCTGAACAAAGGTAAATGCGGGTGAACAAAACACATAGGCAATTATCACGGTGTAATTGCGGATGAACCATCAAACCTGTAAATGAGACTTATGCTATAACCAGTTCTAAAACCTCATTTTCATACATTCTTAACATCGATCTATCATGCTAAACTCTTAGAACAAGCTTACAACCACATAAAACACAAAAATTCATACACATACATAAGCAGTCAACATACACGACGGTTGTAAAACATTTTAAATGCATTTTCAGCCCCAAAGAAGTTTAAAAACAGAGAATCGGGGTCCTAGAACTCACCTATTGCAGCAAACAAGTGAATCTCCTCCCAACTTGCGTGCACAAGAGTTCAAACACCTAGAACAAGCCAAAACAAACACCAAACACCAAGAACACATGGAAATCAGTTTCTAAGGTTGAAACCTCACAGAAACCGAACCAATTAATCATAAAAAACCTACTAACCTTGAAGATTCTTCTCCTTCTTCATAATTCGACCGAGAGAAAACACAAAACCCAGCTTTCTTTCTTTTCTTCTTTGGAAAGCAGCAGCAGGAAGAGCATGGGCGACCATGCTCTTTATACACCCACTTTTGACTTTTGTACTATTTTACACTTTTCACCCTTCAACTTTGGCCTTATAAAAATTCGGGTGTTACATCATACGTACAAATAGATAATAATTATTATCTTCATCCTCGTTCACTCATTCCTTCTTTCATTCATTATTATCATATACCTTCATATGGATCCCGTCACATGCAATACCCCCGTCTCCTACCGAAGACAGACCAGGGTACGCGACAAGGATCCCCTTCGAGTCAATCTCAAGGATTGAACTCCCTTCGAGCCATAAGGCTCCCTTTGAGTCACAAAGACTCCTTTTGAGTCACAAAGACTCCCTTCGAGCCATAAAGACTCCCTTCGAGCCAATCTCAAGGATAGACTCCCTGTGTGCATCCTTCGGGTTAGCTAAACCGCACACAGTTGGGCTACCAACCTAACGGTTGTGCACCTCTCTTCATCTGCTTGCAAGCCTTTCATTTATTCATTTACTTTTCACTTTTCATTAACGTTATCTTTCACTTCGTTACATAATACTTTACGTACATAATTATACATCATACCACGTAAAGTCACAACATAATATACAACAGGTATTATAACATAATACATACGTTTTGAAAACTGTTTAATGAAGAAAGATAACACTTACATACAACCACAACATTCACATCATAAACAAGCATAAGCAGCCCCGAGACATCATTTCTTAGCACTAAGTTCTACTTCTCAAGATTCCAAAAAAGAGCCCAAGTCCCCAAAGAAATGCGGATGAACAGACAAATGCGCATAAGTAACCAAATGCGGATGAACATACAACAAATGCGGATGAACACTTCAGAAAATATTCCAAGTGTCCCAAAGAAATGCGCATGAACCAAATGCGGATGAACATACAACAAATGCGGATGAACACTTCAGAAAATATTCCAAGTGTCCCAAAGAAATGTGCATGAACCAAATGCGGACGAACAGATTAACCTGCAACGTAACTGATGCTATTTCCAGCTCCCAATCATCATCCTAACACACCCTTGGCATAGATCTATCATACTACATACTTATAACAACCTAAACATCATACACATCTTAGGAAAACATCTAAAAACATACATCAAAAGAACATAATCGAACATCATGCTGAAACTCATGGTTTGGTTTAGAAACCTTCTGCCCGGTATGCATAACAGCCCCAAACACTTAGAAAACCAGTAAAAAAAGGGGATCTCGAAACTCACCTTGAAGCAGCTCTTCAAACCAAACACCTCCACTTGCGATTTCAGCCTCGAAATCCCGAGAACAACCTTCTAAAACACCGAGAACTTCGGTTACAAGCTGCAAGCTAAGCTAAAACCGAACATAAACCCAAGAAACTAACCGTTGAAAATCGATACACTCCTTCCTAAAACTAAACAAGAACTCTCCATAACTATCTTTGAACACTCTTGCCTCAAGAATCCACTTAAATCAATCAAAATGACAATTTTCGATTCATGAAATCCTTTATTGAGCATAAACGCAAAGATAAGAGTTGTAAAGGACAAACTAACTATTCGGGTTCACTCAATAAGAATCGAGAATCAAATTACACTTACCGAATGAAACTCATGAAACGTCAAACAAGAAGTGCAATGTGTGATTGATAAAAATGAATTCAAATCAAGTTAACTCATCCTAGTATGTAATATTTCCTTGTATTTCAATAAAAATGCAACTACGGATAGGTGCATTAAAGTTTTCATAAAAGATTAACAAAATACATGGGAAAAGAAATACGTACTAAAAGACATTAAATAGAAATAGTTCTCGTAGAGATGGTTATTTGCTTTCCCTAATAACCTTCGATGCTATGGAGTTTTGATCCTCAAACCTTGCCAACACAGTCGAAGCCTAATTTCATCAAATCCTGCTATAATGATGACTAAAATCACACTAATCAATCACAAATGGGACATAGGATCTACTGTTTAAACCGAATGCAACACGAACACAAAACCATACAAATGACCGTTGAAAATCGATACACTCCTTTCCAAAACTAAACAAGAACACTCCATAACCATCTTTGTACACCCTTACCTCAAGAATCCACTTAAATCAATGAAAATGACAATTGTCAATTCATGGAATCCTTTATTGAGCATAAACGCAAGGATAAGAGTTGTAAATGACAAACTAACTACTCGTATTCACTCAATAAGAATCTAGAACCAAATTACACTTACCGAATGAAACTAATGAAACGTCAAAGAGTAAACGCAATATGTGATCGATAAAAAAGAAGTCAAATCAAGTTAACTCGTCCTAGTATGTAATATTTCCTTGTAATTCAATATAAAAATGCAACTACGGATAGGTGCATTAAAGTATTCATGAAAGATTAACAAAACACATGGGAAAAGAAATACGTCAAAAAGACATTACACAACAATAGTTCTCGTAGAGATAGTTATTTGCTTTCCCTAATAACCCTCAATGCTATGGAGTTTTGATCCTCAAACCTTGTCAACACACTCGAAGTCTAATTTCATCAAATCCCGTTATAATGATTTCTAAAATCACACTAATCAGTCACAAATGGAACATAGGATCTACTGTTTAAACCGAATGCAACACGAACACGAAACCATACAAATGGTCGTTGAAAATCGATACACTCCTTTTCAAAACTAAACAAGAACTCTCCATAACCATCTTTGAAAACCCTTGCCTCAAGAATCCACTTAAATCAATCAAAATAATAAATTCACGGAATCCTTTATTGAGCATAAACGCAAGGATAAGAGTGTAAACGACAAACTAACTACTCATATTCACTCAATAAGAATCTAGAATCAAATTACACTTATCGAATGAAACTAATGAAATGTCAAAGAGGAAATGAAATATGTGATCGATAAAAAAGAAGTCAAATCAAGTTAGCTCGTCCTAGTATGTAATATTTCCTTATATTTCAATAAAAAAATGCGACTTTGGATAGGTGCATTAAAGTATTCATGAAAGATTAACAAAACACATGTGAAAAGAAATACGTACAAAAAGACATTAAAGAACAATAGTTCTCGCAGAGGTAGTTATTTGCTTTCCCTAATAACCCTCAATGCTTTGGGGTTTTGATCCTCAAACCTTGTCAACACGCTCAAAGCCTAATTTCATCAAATCCCGTTATAATGATGACTAAAATCACTCTAATAAATAACAAACGGAACATAGTGTCACACCCCGGGCCCAAGGAGGGTGCGACGTCGCAGTTTAGCAAAACACATGGCGGCGGAAACTAACCACTCAAGAGCACACAAGGAGGGAAATCACATGGCATTACATTAAAACAACATATTCGGACTATGAAAGTCTTGCCCAAACATCAAATTCACACCCATTGTAATATATCCAAATTTATTACACAACAATTCCGAATGTCTGATAATGTTTTCAAAATCAATTAATGCCATTCGTAGTCATGGTACTAAGCCATCCATTAAGTGTCCATTACAATCCATGCTTCATCAAGGGTTACCTGAAACATGCATAAAAAGATTTTGTGTCAACTAAAATGGTGGTGAGTTCAAGTGCTTAAAGTTCAAAAACAAAAGTACTCTTTAAAATCCATAAGTTAATTTTAAAAAAAACATAAGTATCACTGTTGTGGGGTCACAATCAACCCTTCACTCAGCCCCGGCTAGCCTCTTCTAAACTTGTATTATGCCGGTTATCCCATAGGGGAAACTGAGCCTCAAAGAGTGTACCATACCTGCTGAGTGGTACACCATAGTATCTTATAAAACCTATCATATGACACAAACAACCCCGTAGGATCTCGGTGTGGTACCCTTCCGGTTATGACGGAAGGCACTATGCGTGGGGGATTCGTTTCTTCGAAGTTTGTGTCAAAAAGTTTCCTCTTTAGGAAAGTTAGGGTTTTTGATATATGGATGACAAGTTATATGACTTTTATAAGTTTGTTTATATTATAATAAGTTTGATAAGAGTTTTCTAGTCATAACATTACTGAATTTTAGTTATATTTACAAAATTTACCCTTTGGTCCCTCAAGTTTCAAAATTTACAATTTTGACAAAAGTTTGCTTTCTTCCATTACTTGAACCAATATGGCCCTTATTAGTTCCTAGGGGTTTTTATATAACTTTTAGGCCTGTTTTAACTTAATATTTCCAGATTTTAGCTTGAGAGGTTTAAAACACAAAATTCAAGTTACCGGTTACGGTAAAATCGTTAATTTAAGCGTCTAGTTTTAAACCTAGGAACAGTGCCATTCATATCATCAAAGTATCCACAGCGCATGAACATTGTTCATCCGCTGTGAACATCTCTCAAAAATTACCAAGTGTTCCACAGTGCATGAACATTGTTCATCCGCTGTGAACAAAGCATTCAATCCATTCAAAGTGTCCACAGCGCATGAATAAGGTTCATCCGCTGTGTATATTCATTCAAACATTCATGTGTTTCACAGCGCATGACAGTTGTTCATCCGCTATGAACATATCAAACATATGATCCAAGGATCTACAGCACATGAACAAATGTTCATCCGCTGTGAACAATCAGTACAATGGACAAAGGGTATACAGCGTATGAACAAATTGTTCATCCTCTGTGAAAACAATTGTCATAAGTAGCATATAAGTTATGTGCATAGCGCATGAACAAATTGTTCATCCGCTATGTGCACAGTACTTCATACAGCGCACAGTGTAAAATGAACAGCGCATGACCACTGTTCATACAGCGGATGACCTAAATTTATTTTAAGTCATTTTTGCACAGCGCATGACCACTGTTCATACAACGGATAGTTTGCGCATAACCACAGTATCCACAGCGGATAGTTCATTGTCTGTTGTATATTTAAACAACACTTGCACATTTTTACTTTTTCACCAGTAAAGAGAGAGAAAGTAAAACATTTAAAATTTCAAACCTTGTTCAACAAAACCCTTCGTAAACCCTTGTTACTTGATTAAATCCAAACACCAACAAATACCGATTTATCATCGTTTTGTTGATTCAAAAGGTATAATCATATGTTTGAAACTTTAAATATTCCAATTTGACTCTATTTAAACAGTTTCAGACTCATACATTGTTCGACTCAGTCAAACTAAGAACCGTTAATCAACAATAAGTAATTTGATGTTAATAATCAAATTAAACATTGAAATGATGTGTTTAGGGCTTAGTCGAACGTACTTAGGCTGTTTATTTGGTGAAATTTGATTAAGTGTTCATAATGAACATGAACAGACAGGGTGTTCAAGCCAAAATTGAACAAAAACACTGTTTGATCTTTGAAAATGTTCAAAAATGCTTATACTATGTTATAACTTGGTAAACATATTCAAAAGTTACTAACAACCATATAACAAACAGTTATTTTGGCAGAAACAACTCATACAAACATTGATTGCATATGTATTGAATGTGCATTAAATGTTATTTTGACATCAAAAGGTCAATCTGAAGTTCAAAAATCAAACAGATATATTGAGCAATTAATGCTTGTTCATGAACTTGTTAATCATGATATATCATCAAATCTAATCAGAAATCAGTTTTGAATCATAAAAGAGTACAACAAACAATTTTTAAACAATCAAAATCATTCAACAGTTGACTTGTAAAAGTCAAACTGTTATTTTCATACAAAACACCTAAATCATTCATTTTTAATCAAACAACAAGTTCTAAGTATATATAAGTTATCAATATACAAACATACAAATGAACACTTAATCAACATTTCTTCATTTCAAGCAATTATACATATATCATAAAGAATCACTAACATTTGTCTTCTTTTATGCAGATATGGCAAACTTGGTGTTTGTGAGGGATCACAACATTTGTGCATTCCTAGATCCTGACTCTCCCAAGTCAGAGAATTATAGAGACATGATCCAGGCCATTAGACAGACTAGATTGGTCCATGCAATGACTGCTAGACCAGACATCTGTGAAGAACATTTAGTCCAGTTCTGGACCAATGCACACCTGGGAGAGCTTGATGATCAGCAAGTAGTAATATCTACTATGCATAACCAAGAAATCATTATCACTGAGGAAGTTATAAGGAGGGTTCTACAATCGGGAGATATTGATGCAGAAGGTCCTGTAGAATTTGATGAGAACTATGTGCTACATGTATTTAGACTGATTGAATACACAGGCACTATTGAAAAGAAATAGATTAAGAAATCATACATGTGTGCTTAGTTCAGGTTTCTTATGCATACATATCAGAAAACTATGACCAATAGGAAAACAAGATGGGATGCTACATCTCTAAGAGCTTCATGTGCTATTGCTAGCATTATTGCAAGGAGACCATTCAACTTTGGTGCTCAGATCCTAAATGGGTTGGTTTACAACATCACAGAGGTGAGGAACAAGTTCTTAATGTTTCCAAGATTCCTACAGATGATTATTGATTATCTCCTACCAACCATTCCAAAAGAAGGAGCCATATTTTAGCCTGTTCACTTCAATGAACATGTATTTACCAGTATCAAATCAAGCCTCTATCAAGGAGATGAGGTACCTGTGCCTCCTCACATGATTGATCATGATCTCCCTGTTCCTGATGAGTTTATGAAGATACCAGGTGAAGATGAGCCTTTCATGCTATTCCAACATGCAATTCACCAAGCCCCTATCATACAGCCAGCACCAATCATCCATGCCCCAATCATACAACATGACCCAATCATTCCTCAACCAATCCAACCAGAACAACCACTTAGCCCACAACATCCACCTAGCCCTATACAATCACATAGCCCAAACCTCTCTGATCAACAAACACTATCATCTCTATTAAGAGATATAGATACAGCTCTTGAGTAACTTCCAGAAGAGCATGAAGAGGTTGGTACTTCTTTACATGAGCCAGAAACTACTCAAACATTCATATCTACTGAAATGGGTGAACCAAGCAGTGAAACATTAACAGAAGAAGATATAGAGCATTCAAAGGTCTTTCTATTCATTGAGTACAATAAACTCATTGAAAGATCAAACACAAGAACAAAGAAATTGAAAGACAAACTGGAGGAGAAAGATATAGAGATTGAAAAACTTAAAGCTAATGAAAATGCTCAAAAGCTGATTGTTAAGTTTGTAGAATAACAGCTTGAACAAACTCAAAAAGATCTAAAAGTCAAGGATAATGAGCTTCTAATAGCTAATGCTGAAGTTGACTACTAGGCTAACCAATCAAAATCAAGTGAAAATGAAATTGATAAATTGAAAAAGATAATTGAAGCCCAAGCTGAAGAAATAAAGAGGCTAAACAGAGAGCTTGAGCATACAGACTCTCAACTGAATGAAAAAGAACTTTTAGATGATATTGTTGAAGATTTGAGTGAGTCTAAAGGAGAAGAACCACAACAAACCCAATCAGAACAAGCTGAACTAGCATTGATCATTCCTGAAGAAACACACACAATGGATCAGCTGTTTAGTGAGGCTAATCCACATGAGAACATTCATTATTCTCCCATCCAGAAACAACATTTCCATACTCCTGATCCAGTCATAGAAGAAACAAGCATAGTTCCTTACAATCCTTTCACTGCAAAGCAAATGGAACTAATCAGACAATTTGTTGAATGAGCCTTTGTGCAACCTGAACAAGTTACAGCAGAAGCATTATCATCATCTCCTCAATTAATGACATATGAGAGGAAAAGGAAAAGAACCTATTTAGGTTCTTCATCAAAGGGCAAAGAACAAGCAATAGAGCCTGAATCACCAAAATCACCTCCTTACAAGCTACTTAAGGTAAAACAAGAAGAACCTAAGTATGCTGAGCAAACACAATTGGAAGAAGGTGAGATAGCACAGACTTCTGATCAACAACCAATTATAATCATATCAGACTCTGATGATGAAAGAGAAGAAGATGATGAAGAAGATCAAATCCAAAACATTCAGGATCTATTCTCAAATGATCCTGAAACTCTCATGGGAATTGAGTTAATCTCAAGAGGTTTCCCATATGATGCATTCATGACCATGAATGTAACTAAAGTAAAGGATCTGCTCAAGGACTTTCAAGAAGTTTTGAAGAATGAAAGTGAGCAGACCTACATAAGATATAAAGAAATCAAAGATAAACAAGAATTACAAAAGAATCTGCCTAAGGATCCTCAAATTGACAAGATGACTTACCCACAAGTCAAGAGTTGGTTAAGTCACACAAGGATTCCTTACAGATCTTATGTTGGAAGATCTTTATCACAAATGAAAGATATGGCCAAGGAAATCTATAAGAATATGCTATCAAATGCCCTGAAGCCACAAGTTTTCAAACCACATCCAGCTGCTTCTCTCTCAACATATCACCAAGCACCTCCTGAACTGCATCTAATTGAAGAACCTAGAGAGTTCATGCCCCACAGGCTATGGCCTAAAGGAAATGAGGTGAGAGAGATGATCAGTGAGAAGACTAACGTTGTTAAATTATATGACAAAATCTCTCTGACAGTCGGGGCAAATGAAACAAAGATTGTGGCTTGGAAATATGACGAAGTCTGGGATGCTGTGCTCATCAAAAGAGTATCTGGACTTGTCCAGTACTTATCATACATATCCCAATTAGGCTCCCTCTTATATGAAGACAGACTGGACCTTCTCCAATTGAGAATGGTAAATCATACAAACAATCCAAGGGGAGCAGACTTCTTTCATATTCTGAGATCAAACATGAACAGAAGGCATCATGAATTGAAGGCCAAAGCAAACAAAGAGGATAAACTGCATATAGAGAAATTGAGGAGAGAGCAGAGGGCAGCCAAAAAGAGGAAACAGCCCAAACCAGACCAAACAGAACAAGTTGACATTGAACTACTTGAAAGAGTAGGATATCCTCTTTGACCTTCTGATCTTAAGTTGATAATGAAGAAGATAGAAGGAAATCAGTACACTCATCCTATCACCCGATGGTATTAAGATGAAGAGAGAAAATTGGAAGGAAAAGAAGCTGAGGACATAAGATTATTTGATCCAGTTGAGATTAAACTTCTTCACCCGTCCTATGTCTTATTTTTAAAGACCAAATCATTTCCAGCTATTCTAGATGTGATGTGTAAGGGCGACTGCTGCTATTTCATTCACATGCTAAGAATTCTTGGAACAGTATATGTGAAAGCAGCCTTAAAACATAGATTAGAGACAAAACAACAACCCCTTACTCATATTGAAGGAATAACAGGAATGAGGATTTCTGAACATAACAACCTGGAAATTCTTAAAGGAAAACATGTTGTCACCACCTTGGTGAGAACCATTGACATTCAAAGCCTCAATCAATCAACCATAGGGCAGATGGTTCATTTAACTATAGAAAGAAAGTATGATGATCAAAGGAGCGCAGTTGACTATTTTGTTGAACATATAGTCAACTGCTGGAATGCATTCAAGATATCTGCTCTAAAAGATCAAGTTAAGGAAGCTAAAGCTGACCAAGCCATAGAATAAGACATTAAATATACACTCAAGGCTATGGAAGAGGCTCAGAAACAAATTGAAGAAGCAGGACCATCTCATTCATGAGGTTTCTAAACAGACAACTGGGGAAACAAACAAACAAACATATTTCCTTGTCTCTTATCTTACAATCATACATCGATATTATCATACACTCATCCAATCATACAAACATACATACATATGCTTTTATGCATATGACATCATACCAACATTCATATATGTGTTTTTGTAAACACATAGATACATACAAACATTCATGCTTGTGTTATTTTGATAACAATAGAAATCAATCAATCATTATTAAACATGCAAACATTCAAGACAAACAACAAACAACTATCATTCATAATAAACACACACACACACATTATAAAACAAAACATTTATCAAACAAATAGAAAACAGTGGCAACATCATACTTAGGGGGAGTATTGTTGGACTCAACAATTGCATTAAGAATTAATGCATGAAAAAGTATGATGCTTGCCAAAGCATACAATCAAAGAAAATGTGTTTTAACATACAAAACAATCATTTATAACACATTAACATTATTAACATTCATAACAATCACTAACATTTGATTAAATTTCTTTTTCAGATTTGTAGATAAAAGATATTTTGACCAAGTGTTCGCAACGGATGAAGAGTCTCCACAGCGGATGAAGAGTCTCCACAGCGGATGAAGATCATCAGCAGCGGATGAAGAAAATTCATCTAAGTGTGTGCAGCGGATGAAAGAATCCCACAGCGGATGAAGAACATATAGTGAACATTCCACAGCGGATGAACAACCAAGTATGCACAGCAGATGAATAGTCTTCTCCACAGCGGATGAGAAAACCTCCACAGCGGATGACTTAATTCCATAGCGGATAGCTTAGACACTTAGGATTATTTATATAATATTTATTTACATAAGGGTAGTTTGGTAATTGTATGTATCTTTTGTGTATAGGCTATAAATAGCACACCACCCTAATCCTTTGTAAGCTTTTGAACAATCAATCAAACAATTCTGTTATTATCATTTTTGAGCATTCAAAACACACACACTAACACGTAATCACACACACACACACACACACTGAATTCTTTACTTGAATCATGGGTTTCCGCACCATGTTTCTTGTTGGTTGAATATTGAGAGATATTGAAAAAGGTCCTTGGGGGAATCAACTTGTTCATGTTAAATATTTTTCTAATATGTTCATGTTCAACATGTTGTTGTAAAGTTTATTTCATCAAAGGTTCTCCAAAGTGCTTAATAAGAATCTTTCAGATGCGTGAGATGGTCCATTGATATCATTAGCTTCCAAATATGGTTTTAGGCAATGATCATTCACCATTTGGCGGAGATGATCCTCAAATCCTCAATTTCAACATCCTATAGTTTCCTACACGCGTAACAAGGTATGGACATGTCCATTTACTTTTGAGTTTCCCGATAAATAGTTTTAACCGAGAGTTGTATAGCCACACTTTCTGTCCTTCTTCAAAAGTCTTTTTCCTTAACTCCACATCATGCACTACTTTCATTTTCACTTTATAGGCAGAGGCGCATTCGTAAGCTTTGTTTCGTAATTCTTCCAACTCACATATGTGAAGCTTTCTTGCTTTACCTGCAACATCATAATCCATGTTAATATTCTTAATAACCCATAAAACTCGATGAGCTAATTCAACAGGTAGATGACATCCTTTACCATACACCAATCTATAAGGTGTTGTGCCAATAGGGGTTTTGTAAGCCGTGCGATACGCCCATAAGGCATCATCCAACTTCGTGAACCAATCCTTACGGTCGGCACGCACGGTTTTCAGTAAAATTTCTTTAATTTGTCTATTAGACACCTCTACTTGGCCACTTGTTTGAGGGTGATAAGGCGTGGCTATTCGATGATCAACTCCATACCGTTTAAGCAATTTTCCAAATTTAAAGTTTCTAAAGTGTGATCCTGCATCACTGATTATCACAAGACGGATTCCAAATTATTAAAATATATTTGATTGAACGAATTTGCAAACTACAGCATGATCATTTGTCTTGGTGGCGATGGCCTCGACCCATTTGGACACATAATCAACCACCACCAAAATGTATAAATTGCCATATGAATTACGGAAGGGTCCCATGAAATCAATTCCCCAAGCATCAAAAATGTCAACTACAAGAATTGGTTGCATGGGCATCTTATTCCATTTGGAAACACTGCCCATCTTTTGACAATTTATACAGTTTTTTGAGAATTCAAAGGAATCTTTAAACAGAGTGGGCCAATAAAGTCCATACGATAATACTTTATGCCCCGTTTTCTAGCAACTAAAGTGACCATCACATGCGGATGCATGCAGATGCCCTAACACTGATTGTATCTCATCGTCTGGTACACATCGTCTGATAATTTGATCAGCCCCCACCTTAAACAAATCTGGTTCATCCCATATGTAATGCTTTGCTTGTGCCATGAATTGTTGCTTTTTCTTCTTAGTCCAATGGTCGGGGAGTGTACCTAAAGCTAGGTAATTAGCAAAGTTAGCATACCATGGGATGGTTGAAACATATAATAAGTGTTCATCTGGAAATGTTTCTTTAATTTCTTCATTCTGAACATCGTTTTGATGCACGAGACGTGACAGATGGTTGGCTACCACATTGTCACTTACTTTCTTGTCACGAATTTCTAAGTTAAATTCTTGTAAAAGGAGAATCCATCGAATTAGACTTGGTTTAGCATCTTTCTTTTCCATCAAATATCGCACTGCACTATGATCAAAATAAATAATAGCTTTACTTCCCTAAATGTACAATCGAAACTTATCTAAAGCATGTACTACTGCAAGTAACTCTTTTTCTGTAGTTGTATAGTTTAACTATGCACCAGAAAGAGTTTTACTTGCATAGTATATAGCTACTGGTTTCTTATCCACCCGTTGTCCTAAAATTGTCCCGACCGCATAATCACTTGCATCACATATAATTTCAAAAGGTAAAGACCAATTTGGTGAATGTAAGATTGGGGCCTCGATTAATTTTTGTTTTAACACAATAAAAGCTTGGACTCACTCATCATCGAACACAAATGGTATGTCTTTTAGAAGTAGGTTACATAAGGGTTTTGTAATGACACTAAAGTTTTTTATAAATCTTCGATAAAAACAAGCATGTCCTAGGAAAGATCGTACCCCTTTAATGCTAGTAGGTGGGGGTAAGATAGAGATCACTTGAATTTTAGCGTGATCTACCTCAATTCACCTACTAGAAATCACATGACCTAACAAAATTCCTTCTTGAACCATAAATTGACTTTTATTCCCAACTTAAAACCAAGTTTGTTTCAACACATCGTTTTAATACTTTTGTTAATTGAGCTAAGCAGGACTCAAAAGATGTGCTGAAAATAGAAAAATAATCCATGAAGATTTTCATTGACTCCCCAACCATATCTGAAAAGATACTCACCATACCCCTTTGAAAGGTGGTCGGGGTCTTACTGTAAGGCCCCGTTTCCGAGACGCTTACAGCTGGACCGTCATCGCATAAATTATTTAAAATTACTCATTTCTTTGCAGCGGAAATTTAAGACTTTCATTAATAATCAAAAACATATCATTTCAATACATTACATTAGTTTAAAATACAATGATATGTCAAAATATGGATGCCAATCTTCAAAAAACTCCAGTAGCGTATGCATCCATGCCTGCAATTCCTCAGCATCAACAAAATACCTGCCAACTATCATGCATACAAAAAGTCAGCGACGCTCAGTGAGTTCTAGTTTTATAAATAAAATACTTTACTTTCTTTAAATCATAACCTTCGTAATCGTATGCGATCACACAACATACGTACACATAGATAATAATATTTATTATCTTAATCATTTTTCATCAAACAATACATACCATCATCCGAATCCTGCCTCATACAATACCCCCGACTCATGTCCGAAGACTGATACTGTGCCGGGGCCTGTAAACAAACCCCCGACTCATGTTCGAAGACTGACACAGTACAGTACGCGACAATGAGCTCATCTCCTTCACATACCATCGTGTCTCATGCAATACCCCCGACTCATGTCCGAAGACTGATACTGTGCCGGGGCCTGTAAACAAACCCCCGACTCATGTCCGTAGACTGACACAGTACCGAGTACTCGACAAGGAGCTCATCTCCTTCACATACCATCGTGTCTCATGCAATACCCCCGACTCATGTCCGAAAACTGATACTATGCCGGGGCCTGTAAACAAACCCCCGACTCATGTCTGTAGACTGACACAGTACCGGAGTACGCGACAAGGAGCTCATCATCCGTTACTTCTATTCTCATCATTCGTTATCTTCCACTTTCATTACATAATACTTTACGTACATAATCATACATCATACCACGTAAAGTCACAACATAATACACAACAGGTATTATAACATAATACATACGTTTTGAAAACCGTTTAACGAAGAAAGATAACACATACATACAACCACAACAATCACACCATAGACATCATCACAAGCCACCACCTCATAAATAAGCATAAGCCACCCCGAGACACCATTTCTTAGCACGTAGATTCTACTTTCCAAAATTTCAGAAAAGAAACCTAAGTCCCCAAAGAAATGCGGACGAGCAAGAACAAATGTGGGAGAACAACACTAATGCGGATGAACACCTCAGAAAATATGTCGTCCCAAAGAAAAGCGCATGAATAAAAGAAATGCGGAAGAACACTTAGGCGCATAAGCATCTACAAATTCGGATGAACAAACAACAATGCGCACGAACAAAGTACTTAAATGCGGATGGACAATGCGGATGAAGTCTTAATAAAACATACCAAGTGTCTAAAGAAATGCAGATTAAACAAATGCGGACACTGTAGCAAGTGCGGATACTATAGCAAATGCGGGAGAATAAAAGAAATGCGAACGAAAAGATTAACCCGCAACATACTTATGCTATTTCCAGCTCCCAATCACCATCCTAATACATCCATGGCTCAGATCTATCATACCACACACTTAGAACATACTAAACATCAAGTCTAACCCAAAAACAACCTCTAAACAAACATTCACAAAACATCCCTCAAACATAAAGCATAAACTCACGGTTATCTTTTAAAAATGCTTGTTCGGTATGCATAATAGCCCCAACACTTTAAAAATCAGTAAAAGAGGGGTCCTAAAACTCACCTTGAAGCAGCTCTTCGAACCAAGCACCTCAAACTCGAAACCCACTTGCAACAGCAGCTTCAAAAATCCCGAACACAACCTCTAAACACCGAGAACTTTGGTTACAAGCTGCAAACTAAGCTAAAACTGAACATAAACCCGAGAACTAACCTTTTTGCAGCTTCTTCTTCCTTCTTCTCCAAAAACTGATTTCTTGCTCTCCTTCTTCTTCAGCCGAGGCCAAAAAAAGCAGATTTGCTGCTTTATGGGGCGGCCATACCCTCATTTATTTTAAAATAATTAGTTTGTGCACCTTTTGCACTTTGCCCCCTTTAACTTGTGCCCATTTACTTTTCTTTTTGGACACTTTTCTTTTCTTGTCTTTTAAATAAAAATTCGGGGTGTTACAGTTACATAGTCCAATTGGCATCCACCTAAACATGAATGTCCCATATGGGCAAGTAAAGGTAGTCTTTTGCTGATTGTCAGGATGAATGGCAATTTGGTTATACCCGGAATACCCATCTAGAAAACAGTAAAATTTCTGACCTGCGAGCTTTTCTACTATCTGATCAATAAATGGTAACGGGAAATGATCCTTAGAAGTTGCTGCATTCAATTTTCTATAATCAATACAAATGTGCCAACCGGTTACCTGCCGAGTGGCTACCTCGTTACCTTGATCATCTTTCACAATTTGAATGCCAGCCTTCTTTGGAGCTGTTTGTGTTGGACTTACCCATGTGCTATCCAAGATTGGGTAAATAATACCTGCATCAAGCCACTTCAGCACTTATTTTTTAACAACTTCTCTCATGTTAGGGTTCAACCTCAGTTTTGTGTCACGTGATGGTTTTGCTCCTTCTTCTGTGATGATCTTGTGCAAAAAGATTGATGGGCTTATTCCTATCAAATCAGCAATGCTCCATCCAATGGTTGCTTTATGAGCAATTAGGACTTCCATCAAGGACTCCTCTTGATCCTTCGTCAGGTTGGATGCAATGATCGCCGGTAAAGTCTTGTTATCACCTACAAAAGCATATTTTAAATGTTTAGGCAATTCATTTAGTTCTACTTGTGGTAGTGAAATTAATGACGGTTTTAAATGAGTATCGATGTGCTCTGGTAGGCTTTCAAATTGATGTGTCCATATTGGTTTGCATTCTTTCATTGCCTTCACTTCACATTCCTGTTCTTGTGTTTCTAATCCAATACTCAGCTTTGCTTCTTCCCAGTCACATAAAACACACAACCCTGTGGTGCTATCGTCATTTTCATGAGTATGGCACTCGTCAATTATGTCCATCATGAAGCATTCATCATTGAATATAGTTTTTGGAACAGATGAAAATACATTTAGTCTTAGCCTTCTATTTCCAAATTCCATGTCTACTGTGCCAGTAATACAATTGATTAAGCATTGGGCAGTTTTCAAAAATGGTCTTCCCAAAATAGCATTGGGTTGCTTATCATTTGCAGGACTTGCATAGTCTAACACAAGAAAGTCCACTGGGTAATAGAAATCTTCCACCTTTACTATCACATCAGTTACTATTCCACATGGAAGCTTAAAAGATAAATCAGCTAATACTACGGTAGTGTCTGCTTTTCGCAATGGTCCAAACTCATATTGATCATATAAACTTCCGGGTAAAATACTAACTCTTGCTCCAAGATCATGGAGGGCCTTGTTAATTTTAAAGTCACCAACTTGGATTGCAATTAAAGGTGCTCCCGGATCTTGAAAATGTGGTGGAAGTATACCCGATAAAATGACATTAACATTATCAGTAAAATCAAGTTGTTTTGGTAATTTATTTTGCCGTTTCTAGGTACATAAATCCTTCAAGTATTTGGAATAAGCCGGAACTTGTTTAACTGCATCTATTAATGGAAGATTGATTTTTACTTGTTTAAAATTTTCCCAAATCTCATCTTGTTGAGGCCCTGCTCTTTAGAAAGTGATATGTTAGGTTCTTTTAAAACTGAGGGGTAAGGGATGGTGTTGTTCTCCATCCTTATTCCTTGAGAAGCAGATGTGTTTGGCTTTTCATTTTCCTTAATTGGTTCATAAAAGGTTACTTTCTTTGTTGTTTTAGGTGTTTTAGGTTCTGAATCACTACCGCTTTCCCCATATTCAACAAAATTGACCACCACTCTCTCTTTCAATGGTGGTGGTGGTACAACCTTGTTGTCATAAGTCTTACCACTTCTTAAATTACTTACCTGGTGTAAGACCCCGTTCCCAAAGACCCCACAGTTGGTCATTCATAGCATCATTCATTATAAAAACTCATTTAAAATATATAAACACAAGAAAATATTGCAGTGGAAGAATTATCAAACCATTTCATGCATTTATGGTTACTTTTGCCAAGTATTACATCGTTGATTAAAATCACAAAAGAGTACTTAGTTGTATTACAAAACAACAACATTATTCTTGCATGAGATGGATGCCAGTCTTTGCTTACCAAGTAGCTTCAACCCCGTGCCACCCTCAGCAACCACATTACCTGCCAACTGAAAATGCATATAAAAAGTCAGCGTTGCTGAGTGAGTTCTAGTTTAATAATATAGAAAATATACTTTTGTAAACTTCACTTGGTGATCATTCGTCGTCATACATAATCAATCATTAAGAGATTCTTTATCTTTCTTTCTTTTATTTTTCACTTTCATTGTCTAGGTTTGCATAAAGAAAGAGCCTATATTGTTGGTTGGAAACAAATGCCAAACCCTTGTCGACAAATGATTTTTTGGTAGCTAACCTATTCGATAGTTGACCCACACTGCTAGGCACAAAGCCTGCTCATGAATACAGGTCCCATTGATTTGGTCAATCCCTAGGATTAGACCCTAGATGTGCATCCTGAATTAGTCACACATCATTTGAGCTAACGACAACAAGGTCATGCACGTTATTCCATTGTGCTTGCAAGGCTCTCCATTGTTTATAAGGGCTCGGGGTAACATTCATTAAGTTCCACTATCCTTTTTATTTCTTTATGTCCACTTGGTTATGAATAATACTTTTAAAATATTCACTGTTTTAATAATCATATACCATGAAACAAAATAAATATCATCCATAATAGCAGGCCATAAGAAGAGAATCAAACATTAAAAATATTAAACAAGAATAATCTTTCCTTATACATCAGTACTTAACATTTAAATTCTATTCCCAAAATTTCAGAATAATTCTAAGTCCCCAAAGAAATGCGGATAAACAATACTAATGCGGATGAAAAAATGCGGATGAAAGTATTAAGAAAATATTCCAAGTGCCCAAAGAAAATGCTGGTAGAACAAATGCGGATGAGCATAAACAAATGCGGATGAATTGTAGCAAATGCGGATGAAACTGTAGCAAATGCGGATGAACACTTAACAAATGCAGTTGAACAAATGCCCACAGCGGACACCCAAAGTCCACAACAGATGACCAAGTCCACAGCGGACAGACAAAATGCCTAAGTGTCCACAACGAACATGCAAAGTCCATAGCAGATGACCAAGTCCATAGCGCACACCAAAATGCCTAAGTGTCCATAGCGGACATGCAAAGTCCACAGCGGATGACCAAATCCACAGTCGGCAGTGTCCACAGCGGATGACCAACATCCACAACGGACACTTTGTTTATAACCAAGTGTCCACAGCGGTCCATAGCGGACACCAAGTCCAGTACATATGATGCAACTTATGAAATTTTCCAGTGCCAAACATCATCTTAAAATGAACTTAGCTTAGATCTATCAGTCTAACACTTAGAACATCATAAACATTATACGATCATCAATAAAAATCACATAACATAACTATATCATCATAAACAACCGTACCATACATGAAAACCATAATTTGCTTTGAAAATATTAGTTAAATATGCATACTAGCCCCAAATAAGCATAAAACATTTAAAAGAGGGGATCTAGAACTCACCTCTTAGCAGCTTTCGAGTGAAACACCAGAAACCCGAGAGCAACCTGGAGTTCTAGCACCCAACATACCGAAACAAGCAGCCAACACAAGAACATGTAAGAATCGGTCCAGCAGCTCGAACACAGCTGAAAACCAAGCAAAAAATACAAGAAGACCTCACCTACAAGCAGCGCTTCCTCCTCTCTCTCTCTCTCTAGAAACTGATTGCAGCTTCTTCTTTCTTCTGCAACCGAGAGCAAGATCTGTAAAAGAAGAGGTGTGGGCTGTCATGCTTCTTCGAAGAAAGAATGGAACTTTGATGCTTCTAACTTGATGTATTGCATGAATCCGAACCAAAATCATGGTATTTGCTTGTTCTTGGTCGATGATCGAAGTGGAGATGGTTGCAATGGGTGGGTCGCGGCCGAGAATAGGTGTTTTGGGTTTGTGTTTTTGTTTTGTTCAATTATTTTGTGATAATTACTCTTTTGGTCCTTCCAATTTGTATTTTATAAAAGTTAGGCCTTAAACTCTTTTTAAAGGATTAATCACAATAACAATTTTTGTAAATTATTTCACTATTACAAGATTCACAAAATAATACACATGTTTTCACATTACGCAATAAAATTACAATTAACATTTAAATCACATAAGCATAACTTAAAAATCACATTATTAACTTAGTTATCACAAATTTAACATTACCGATTATTATTAAGTCACCAACGTTCAACGACAACTAGTGTGTGCACGACACGTGTATGCAAGACTTAACGAAACTAACGGAGTTTGGTAACGAAAAATTACCGGATGTCACATTATCCCCATGTTGAAAGAATTTTCGTCCCGAAAATTGTGTTACATGGTATGTATTCCATCACTGGTCTACTGCATTGGCACAAAGTAATCGAGTGAGTTTCGGGTGAGTTGTCACATCATCCCCATGTTGAAAGAAATTTCGTCCCCAAATTTAAATCAGTACCTTCGCCGGCTGACATCGTCTTTTCAAACAGTTGAGGATACTTAAGCTTCATTTGGTCCTCACGTTCCCACGTGAATTCTGGTCCATGTCTTGAGTTCCATCGAACTTTGACAATGGGTATCTTGTTTTGCTTAAGTGTCTTCACCTCACGATCCATTACTTTGACCGGTTCCTCAATGAAGCGTAATTGTTCGTCTACTTGAACTTCTTCCAGCGGTACAACCATCGTTTCATCCGTTAGGCACTTCTTCAGATTTGAAACATGGAATACATCATGGATTCCACTTAGCAAATCAGGTAAGGCTAGTCGATAAGCCACTGGACCTATTCTTTCTAAGATCTCAAATGGTCCAACGTATCTCGGATTTAGTTTTCCTCTTTTACCAAATCGAATCACGCCTTTCCACGGTGAGACTTTCAATAAAACTTTATCACCAACTTGAAATTCTAGAGGTTTTTGTCGCTTGTCAGCATAACTTTTCTGTCTGTCGCGCGCTGCAGCCATACGGTTCCTTATTTGCATAATCTTTTTAGTGGTCTCGTGTACTAACTCAGGACCCGTTAGCTGACTGTCACCAATTTCAGCCCAAGAAACTGGTGATCTACATTTTCTCCCATACAATGCTTCGAAAGGTGCCGCCTTTATGCTAGTGTGATAACTGTTGTTGTAAGAAAATTCCACCAATGGTAGGTGAACTTCCCAGTTATTCCCAAAGTCAATCAAACAAGCACGTAGCATGTCCTCCAAAGTTTGTATAGTATGCTCGCTTTGACCATCAGTCTGTGGATAATAAGCAGTACTCATATCCAATCGCGTACCTAAAGATTTCTGCAGTGATTGCCAGAAGTGCGATGTGAAATGAGCATCGCGATCAGAAATAATTGAGATCGGTACTCCATGCCTCGAAATGATCTCCTTCACATAGAGTCGGGTTAATTTCTCCATCTTGTCTGTTTCCTTTATCGCTAGAAAATGAGCAGACTTTGTTAATCTATCCACGATAACCCATATTGTGTCGCAACCAGTAGAAGTTCGAGGTAGCTTGGTAATGAAATCCATTGAGATCTGATCCCACTTCCACATAGGGATCTCGGGTTGTTGCAATAGTCCAGACGGTTTCTGATACTCCACTTTAACCTTTGAGCAGGTCAGACACTTGCTCACATATGTAGCTACATCCGCCTTCATGTTAGGCCACCAATAGTACGCCTTCAAATCATGATACATCTTGTCAGATCCAGGATGTATAGAGTACTTAGACTTGTGTGCCTCACTCATGACCAAGTCTCTCAGATTTCCGTGTAGAGGTACCCAAAGTCTATCCATGAAGTAATGAATTCCATCCGCTTTTACTTCCAACTGTTTTTCCATTCCCCTTAACGATTCAGACCCAGTGTTTTCTACTTTCAGAGCTTCTGTCTGAGCCTCTCGGATTTGTTCAGGTAACTGTGTGCTGATAGTAAGTTGCAAAGCTCGCACACGTCAAGGCTTAGTAGTTTCTTTCCTACTCAGCGTGTCAGCGACTACATTTGCTTTCCCCGGATGATATCTGATGGCACAATCATAATCGTTCAACAATTCCACCCAGCGTCTTTGCCTCATGTTCAACTCCTTTTGCTCAAAGATGTGCTGGAGGCTCTTGTGATCGGTGTAAATAGTGCATTTGGTACCGTACAAGTAGTGTCTCCATATCTTTAAGGCAAAAACTACTGCACCCAGTTCCAAGTCATGGGTGGTATAGTTCTTCTCATGAATCTTCAACTGTCTAGAGGCATAAGCTATCACCTTATCCCGCTACATCAATACACACCCAAGTCCTTGAATAGAAGCGTCACAATAGACTACAAAATCGTCACTTCCATCTGGTAACGCTAATATCGGTGCGCTACACAATTTCTGTTTCAGCAACTGGAAAGCTGATTCCTGACTCTCACCCCATTTGTATGCTGTTCCCTTATGAGTAAAGGCTGTGAGAGGTTGTACAATCTTAGAGAATCCTTCGATGAACCGTCGATAATATCCCGCTAACCCAAGGAATTGTCGTATCTCACTTGGTGTCTTAGGAATTAACCAATTCTTTATCGCTTCAATCTTTGCAGGATCAACATGTATTCCCTTCTCGTTGATAATATGACCTAAGAATTGCACCTCACGTATCCAGAAATCACACTTAGAAAATTTTGCGTACAGTTGTTCCTTTCTAAGTAATTCCAAGATCAAATGTAAGTGCTCTCCATGTTCTTCCTCAGTCCTTGAGTAGATCAATATGTCATCGATAAAGACGATAACAAACTGATCAAGATAGGGTTTGCACAAGCAATTCATAAGGTCCATGAATACTGCTGGTGCATTCGTCAACCCAAATGGCATGACCAAAAATTCATAGTGACCATATCATGTACGAAAGGCAGTCTTCGAGATGCCCTCTTCTCGAACTCTCAGCTGATGATATCCAGACCTCAGGTCAATCTTAGAGTAATAGCTTGATCCTTGCAATTGATCAAACAAATCATCTATACGAGGTAAAGGATATCTATTCTTGATCGTGACTTTGTTCAGTTCCCTGTAGTCAATGCACATTCGAAATGTACCATCCTTCTTCTTCACAAATAGAACTGGCGCTCCCCAGGGCGACGAACTCGGTCGGATAAACCCTTTATCCAACAACTCTTGTAGTTGGATGGATAATTCCTGCAGTTTGTTCGGAGCTAACCGGTACGGTACTCTCGCAATTGGAGCGGCTCCTGGAGTCAACTCAATTTGGAATTCAACTTGACGATGAGGCGGTAATCCAGGCAGGTCTTCCGGAAACACCTCGGGAAACTCACGAACTACGGGGATATCCTCTATCTTCTTTTCCTCGGTCTGTTTATCTGTGACGAGTGCCAATATGGCTAGTCGACCTTTCTTTAACAACTTCTATGCCTTCATATACGAGATGATGCCTATCACCGCACCACTCCTATCACCTCTGACTGTAAGAACTTCTTCACCAACCGGAATCCGTATGGTCTTCTCGTGACAGATCACTTTCGCTTGCTTATCAGAGAGCCAATCCATGCCTACTACTACATCAAAACTTCCTAACGTAATAGGCATAAGATCTATAGCGAATGTATGGCCGGCAAGCTTTATCTTGCAATCCCTAAGTATATGCGTTACATAAATCTGTTTACCGTCAGCTAATACGGTGTATTGAGATTCTAAGACCGTGGGCATATCACTTAACAGACTACAGAACTTAAAGAACACAAAACTTCTATCGGGCTCCAGTATCAAATAAGACCGTAGCAAAACGACCATTAACTGAAAATTTACCAGTTACAGTAGTAGGGTCGTTTAGAGCCTCACCTGAGCCAATGACGAAGGCTCTTCCTTTGGCTCCATTGTTGTTATTGCCTCCATTGTTATTGCCATTACCGTTGTTGTTGTTGTTGCCGCTTTTATTGTTGCTATTGTTGCCATTGTTGTTGTTGCCATTACCATTCCTCTTGAGCTGGGGACAGTTGCGTCTATAATGGCCTTCTTTTCCGCATTCAAAACAACCTTTCAGAGTTTCTTGTGATTGTTGTGGCTTTTTCATCAGTTCACCCCGGCAGTCCTTCCCTGCATGCCCAACTTTACCACAGCGTTGGCATCGGAAGTTCTCACACCTGCCGGTGTGATGGTAGTTGCATCGATTGCACTTGGGAATTTTCCCCACATAGCCTCCTTGTCCCTGTGATGCCAAGGATGACTGATTGAAACTTCGTTTGTTATCAAACCTCCTTTGTTGCTGAGGAGGTTGCTGCTGTTGTTGTACCTGTTGCTGCTATTGTTATGGCTGGTTGTTGGTGGATGAACCTTTGTTACTAATGTTCTCCCACTTTCGTTTGTTGTCGGACACACTAGCAACCGCGCCCCGTTTGGGTAACCGTCCTTGCTCAACTGCCTGGTCAGTCAGCCTGTGGGCTGTCCGAAAAGCCTGCTGTATGGTAGTGGGGTTGGAAGCAATTACCATACTATGAATCTCGGGCACCAGTCCACGTATGTAGTGCTCGACTCTCTTGTGCATTTCATTGACCATTCCAGGGCAAAGTGTGGCCAACTCATGCGCACGGGTCGTGTAGGCTTCAATTTCTAAGCCTTGCATTTTGAGTTGCCAGAACTCAATCTCCAGTTTCTGCACTTCATTTCGGGGGCAGTATTCTTTGGTCATAATCCCCTTAAATTCATCCCAGGGTAGTTCATTGGCCATGGCTTGACCCAGCATTTGCACCTGGGCATTCCACCAGGAAAGTGATGTGCCTTCCAACATCCCAGTGGCATACTTCACCTGATCAGCAGGCGAGCAGTTGCATTTTACGAAGACAGACTCTGTCTTCTCAAACCACCTTACAAGCCCTACAGCCCCTTCCGTCCCACTATAGGTATGGGGTTTACAGTCCATGAAGGACTTGTAGGTACATGGTAGTGGTCCTGTTTTGACAACCCAAACATTATTCAAATATCCTAGACAAATAACTAGGATAATTAGTTTAACCTCTTGTTATCATTTACCTACTGGCTGTCCCGTTTGGGTAGCAGCTACTGCCGCCTGAACATGTTCGTTTATTAAAGCAGCCAATTCCGCAGGCGTCATGTTTATGGCTCCGGTACCACGGCCTCCGGCGCCACGTCCATGAACACGCCCACGTCCTCTTCCATGTGCGTCCATATTTCACTTTACAATTCACAAATACAATAATGAGTAACATCCAACACATTAATCTCATGAAAGTACAGTAAACAATAAGAAATAATGCATTCACCACAACCACAACATTTATAACAGAAATAATAACCAAAGATAAATAAATTGCAATTGAGTCACAAAATATTTCATCGATGTCAAAATTTAAGTTTGTCAGTTGGGTGGGAAACAACCCTACCCACATAGGTTTCAAAGAAAAGAAACACTACATAGTCTAAGTCATATAAAAGTAGATTTAGTCCAGTACGTCAGATCCGTCACTGTCCTCATCCATCTCTGCTGGTTCTTCTTTGGGGGTTTCCTCCGGTTCCTCTTTCAGGTCTTCCTCATCAGGGTCCACCAAAGGTGCGGGGGCTTTAGCAATCTGAAGTGCTGCTAGTTGTGCCTCTAAATCAGCAAACCTATCATCGATCACTATGATATGGTGATCCTGCGCGTCCATGCGCCCAGTAAGTGCTACAACATTACCTGCCAGGGTATGATGTCCACCAATGGCCATCAAGAGTCGCTCCTAAAGCGTCTCTACCTGGTAGCGCAACTGACGCATCTCAGATCGTAAGGCAGAGTTCTCATCAGTGAGTCCTCTAATCCGCTATCGCTCCGTGTCTAGAGTGGCTACCAAAGCTGCAAACGCATGCTCAAGAGGGATGCCCAAGGTAGGAAGAGTAGGCAATGCAGAGGCGGTCGATGACCTAGTCCTAGGTCATGTAGGAGCTACTGGTGGTACGCGCTCTCTATAAGCCATACGGTTTATGTAGGTGGGGTAAAAATCCCAGTTCCGCGGAGGATCAAGCTCAGGAGGTATGAAAGGCTGATCCTAGTTTATCTCGCCAGGAGGATAAGGATGTCGGGGCCAGTTAAATCCCCTATCAGGTACAGGAGAAGTAGGAGGTGACTCAGATCGTGCAGGTCTCTTGCCTAAATTTCTGGATGACGATGCCATGCTGCGAAGTACGTGATGCGTATGCCAATGAGTATACAGTAAGGAAATAAGTGACAAGTAACTAACAACTGTGCGGTTATAGTCTAGTGTGGGTATGCAACCTAGTTCCCTATAACCAATGGCTCTGATACCAATCTGTCACACCCTCAAAATCTGCGTGCGGGGTTTTACCGCGAGGTGCGTGACATACCAGGATCTCAGTCATTAGTTACCAAGAGCGACTCTATATGACCAACAACCAAAACCAGAGTTAAAGTTGAAAATACTGTTGAAGCGTTTTTAAAATTAGAAAACCCAAAACAAGTAGTATGTAAAGAGAATGCGAAAAACATACGCTCCCAAACACAATTGTTTAATGTAAAAATAATCCCAAAATTTTAAACAAGGTAAATGCAGACAACTCAACAATGCTGACGTGCGTGCTCCTAGGCAACTGCAACCTTAACCTGAGAATAGCATACTAAACAAGTCAACACATGGTTGGTGAGTTCAAGAGTTTGCGTTAAAATGTAAACCAATAAACAGTTTCCAGAGCATAAGTATTGTATTGCAATAGATAGCTAGTTTATTAACATGAAAATATTAAACATAGTGATTTCACGATTGAAGCTGACTGTGATAGTTTGTGCCTCCCGTCACGACTTACCAGGTCGTGACGAATATACGTTTGGACAAAATTGCACCCGTTTGACTTCGAGTCGCACAGGTGGGGCTCGTCAAACCCAGTAGTACAACCCAAAATTTCCCGCTAGTCAATATTAACAATCCAAAAGTGTGAGGACTTTTCATGGTAAACAACACTATATTAATATTATACGCACTCATATTTAAAAGCGTTTATGATCAACAGTATGCTATCTCCACCAAAAGAGATTATGTAAAAAGAGTGGGGCAAGAACTCACCTGATATGCGTAAGATTACTTAAGCTTAACTTGGAAGAAATAAGTGGAAAGACAACCTTCAGAGGTTACCTAGAACACACGAGTACATAAGTACGTGTACACAGAAATCCCGAAGAAACCCTAAGTGCTCTACAAATCAAAGGACTCAAGGTTTTAGAAAGACAAGACAGATTTGACCCAGTTGACCCGTTTGACCCGTTGGTGACATTATAGGTGAAATTTCATTCAAACAAGCATAACAGCATATCATACATGATTTACATCCAAACTAATCACACATGGAAATTCATTACCCATAAGTACTACCTAGATCATCGTATCATCAAGCATCATACAAGTCATGCGAATCTCAAACTATTATCATGCTCGTAACCTCTATAACACAAATAATACACCATACAAGGATCAAATCACGCACCACATGCCATGTGAAGCCACTCACGACTTCACACCCTAAACCCTGCCAATCCTACTAAGTAGGGGCCTCAGATTCGCATGCGTGTATGATGACCATCACACATCAATTACCACAATCCAAATCATTCCCAAAACATTCATTCATGATTAACCATCAATCAATCAAAATCCTAACATGCTCCTATGATTTATAAGCATGAACTTCCACAAACAGGCCAAAACAGATAATTACCCAAACCAACATCCATTGAATCCACCCAATACATTCTATCACCTTAGAACTCATCTATGAACTTACTAGTATGATCCAAATGCTCCTAACATACCCAAATCATCATATTTAAGAGATTTCACAATTAAAGTTTCCCTTTTGGGAAAGTTCATCCCAAATCCATCAAACACCTAAAACATTCATGAATCCATCAATCACTTACTAATTCAAGTTCATAACAACATCTAACATGATCAAAACACCAAATCATCATGATTCATCACATTCAACATCAAAAAGTTACTATTTTAAGCAATGTATGAACTACCACGCATCTTCTTGATTTCCTAACGTTCATATCAACAATCTAGCATCTAATCATCATCATAAGCATATCCATAACACCAATTCATCATCAATTCAACATTTCATGCAAAATAAAGTTACTATTCTTAGTAACCTATGAACCATGAATCAAAATCGAAGCTTTCTTGCAAAATCGACGTTAACTAATATGCATACAACCTAACTAGCATCATTACAACATCAAACAACCAACATTCAACAACCAATTTGATCAAAATTGCATCAAACTTTTGGCTAAGGGTTCATCACCCGAAAGAACAACCAAAAATCCAATCTTTATGCATACTTGACGTTAAATAACATGTAATCTATCTAGTAAACACATTAACATCAACAACTAAGCATTAATCGACCATCACTTGAAGATTTCAAACCACAAACCCTCGGCTAACTACAAAACATCCAAAGAAACATGAAATTACCCTTAAATTCGAAGAAAGAATGGAACTTTGATGCTTCTAACTTGATGTATTGCTTGAATCCGAACCAAAATCGTGGTATTTGCTTGTTCTTGGTTGATGATCGAAGTGGAGATGGTTGCAATGGGTGGGTTGCGGCCGAGAATAGGTGTTTAGGGTTTGTGTTTTTGTTTTATTCAATTATTTTGTGATAATTACTCTTTTGGTCCTTCCAACTTGTATTTTATAAAAGTTAGGCCTTAAACTCTTTTTAAAGGATTTTAACCTAATAGCATAACCATTATTAATCACAATAACAATTTTTGTAAATTATTTCACTATTACAAGATTCACAAAATAATACACACGTTTCCACATTACGCAATAAAATTACAATTAACATTTAAATCACATAAGCATAACTTAAAAATCACATTATTAACTTAGTTATCACCAATTTAACATTACCGATTATTATTAAGTCACCAACGTTCAACGACAACTAATGTGTGTGCACGACACATGTATGCAAGACTTAACGAAACTAACGGAGTTTGGTAACGGAAAATTACCGGATGTCACAAACCGCCACTACCAGCATGTTTTCTACTCCAGTTCTCCCCCCTCCTGTCATCTTCCTTTATAGCCCTCATGACCCCAGTCACTACAGACGACAAAATCGTGTGCATGACTTGGTGAACTCCCTCAGCTACAGCCTCCTTCACTATGGTCATCAGGTTAACACTCTTATCCCCACCTCCATCGTGATGAAACTCGGGCTCTTCAGGAGCCGCTTCAGTAGTCCTAGCCCCGTTCCTCATGGCACATGGTCCAACACAATGTCCAGTGCGACCTCCACCTCTAGAAGCCCCCAAAGATCGACCACCATCCATCCTCTAAACACAATAATATTCAAACACCAACGCCGTCATTCAAGGTAATAGCTCAGATTATGTAAAGTATAGTAAGTCCCTAATTACAGTGGCCAGTTGTGATTAGCCACTTACTTTACTCGTCATCCCCCAAGCATTCCCTATCCAGACTACATCAGTATCCAAATCTACTAAGCACATAAATCAAATAGCACACGCATGTAATACCGGTTAACTTTATGAGAAATTACCTGATGGCACGTAGCTACTTGGGCTGGCATCCCTTCATTCGGTCCCATTCTCAATTTAAGTTTAGTTTTTGAAAATAATTTACCCAATTCTCTTAAACTTTGGCTCTGATACCAACTTGTAAGGCCCCGTTCCCGGAGACCCCACAGTTGGTCATTCATAGCATCATTCATTATAAAAACTCATTTAAAATATATAAACACAAGAAAATATTACAACGGAAGAATTATCAAACCATTTCATGCATTTATGGTTTCTTTTGCCAAGTATTACATCATTGATTAAAATCACAAAAAAGTACTTAGTTGTATTACAAAACAACAACATTATTCTTGCATGAGATGGATGCCAGTCTTTGCTTGCCAAGTAGCTTCAACTCCGTACCACCCTCAGTAATCACATTACCTGCCAGCTGAAAATGCATATAAAAAGTCAACGTTGCTGAGTGAGTTTTAGTTTAATAATATAGAAAATATACTTTTGTAAACTTCACTTGGTGATCATTCATCGTCAAACATAATCAATCATTAAGAGAATCTTTATCTTTATTTTTTTCATTATCTTTCACTTTCATTGTCTAGGTTTGTACAAAGCAAGAACCTATATTGTTGGTTGGCAACAAATGCTGAACCCCTGTCACCAAATGATTTTTTGGCAGCTAACCCATTCGACAGTTGACCCACACTGCTAGGCACGAAGCCTGCTCATGAATATAGATCCTATTGATTTGGTTAATCCCTAGAATTAGACCCCAGATATGCATCCTAAATCAGTCACACATCAGTTGAGCTAGCGACAACAAGGTCGTGCACATCATTCCATTGTGCTTGCAAGGCTATCCATTGTTTATAAGGGCCCGGGGTAACATTCATTAAGTTCCACTGTCCTTTTTTATTTCTTTGTGTCCACTTGGTTATGAATAATACTTTTAAAATATTCACTGTTTTAATAATCACATGCCATGAAATATAATAAATATCATCCATAACAGCAGGCCATAAGAAGAGAATCAAACATTAGAAACATTAAACAAGAATAATCTTTCCTTATACATCAGTACTTAACACTTAAATTCTATTCCTAAAATTTCAGAATAATTCTAAGTCCCCAAAGAAATACGGATGAACAATACTAATGGTGATGAACAAATGTGGATGAAAGTCTTAAGAAATATTCCAAGTGCCCAAAGAAATGCTGGTAGAACAAATGCGGATGAACTGTAGCAAATGCGGATGAACACTTAACAAATGCAGTTGAAGAAATGCCCACAGCGGACAGCCAAAGTCCACAGCGGATGACCAAGTCCACAGCGGACGGCTAAAATGCCTAAGTGTCCACAGCGGACATGCAAAGTCCACATCGGACGGCTAAAATGCCTAAGTGTCCACAGCGGACATGCAAAGTCCATAGCGGATGACCAAGTCCACCGTAAATAGCCAAAATGCCTAAGTGTCCATAGCGGACATGCAAAGTCCACAGCGGATGACCAAGTCCACAGCGGACAGTGTCCATAGCGGATGCCCAACATCCACAACGGACACTTTATTTATAACCAAGTGTCCACAGCGGACTCACAGAGTCCATAGCGGACACCAAGTCCAGTACCTGTGATTCAACTTATGAAATTTTCCAGTCCCAAACATCATCTTAACATGAACTTAGCTTAGATCAATCAGTCTAACACTTAAAATATCATAAACATTATACGACCATCAAGAAAATCACATAACATAACTATATCATCATAAACAACCGTACCATACATGGAAAACCATAATTTGCTTCGAAAACATCAGTTAAATATGCATACCAGCCCCAAATAAGCAGAAAAAATTTAAAAGAGGGGATCTAGAACTCACCTCTTAGCAGCTTTCGAGAGAAACACCACAAACCCGAGAGCAACCTGGAGTTCTAGCACCTACCACACCGAAACAAGCAGCCAACATAAGAAACACGTAAGAATCGGTTCAGCAGCTCGAACATAGCTGAAAATCGAGCAGAAAACACAAGAAAACCTCACCTACAAGCAGCTCTTCCTCCTCTCTCTCTCTAGAAATCGATTACAGCTTCTTCTTTCTTCAGCAGCCGAGAGCAAGATCTGTAAAAGAAGAGGTGTGGGCTGCCATGTTTCTTTTAAATCCCATAATGGGCAAGTTTGCCACTTGCACAAGTTTAACCCCTTGACTTGGGATATTTCATCTTTATTTCTTTTTACTCTTCTTTTCTTTTCCTTTTAGTAAATTTCCAGGTGTTACACCTGGCCCACATGAGAGTTCTTTAAGGTTGAAGCATGATGTTGAGCATTCTTTGTTGTGTCACTTGGAAGCTTTCCAGTTTCTCTTCCCAAAAATTATTCAACTAGTTGTCCCAATTGCTTAGCAATAGCTTCATTAGTCTTCTTTTTCATTTCTTTGAATTGCTTGAATTCCTTCATATCTTTCACTAAGTCCTGAATTGCCGTTAGAATCGCATAGTCATTACCACTATGAGTTGAAGGCCCTTAATGATTTCTTTGTTGGTAATGACCTTCTTGTTGGTAATTCCCTTGATTGTAGTTGTTTCTTTGGTAGCCTCCTTGATTGTAGTTTTGTTGTTGGCCTTGGTGTTGGTTGTTCTCTTGCGTTTGTACCTGAAAAGGAGGATTCAATGGGTTAGTATTATTACCTTATCTAAGATTTGGATGATTCGTAAGACCAGGGTGATATGTGTTAGAATTTATATCATAATGTCTTCCTTTCTCCTTGGCCTTGTATTTGATGTATTTCTTCACTTTTTCCTAAATTCAAGTAGCATGTAACTGACGTGTGACCAATGTCATTACACATGTCACACACTTCATATTCACTAGATATATGTGTCACACCACTCTTTCCAACTTTAAGGCTTGCAATTTCTCGTTCCAAAATTGCATTCTGTCCATAGCCACTTGATCATTCACCATCTTTACATTTGCACCTCTTGACCTTCGACTTAATTATGCATGTTTTTAAGATATCACACTTATCCGTTCTAATATATTCCAATCACCATCCTCATGATTCAATGTAAATGTGCCCGCACGTGTAGAGTTCACATCTCTTGCATCTTCTGGTGATAGTCCATCACAGAATGATGAAATCAACTCCCACTTAGCTATCCCATGATGTGTACAAGTTCACAGCATCTCCTTGAATCGGTGAAAAGCTTCATGGAATTGTTCCCCCGAATGTGGTGTAAAACCTCGAATGGCCCGCCTTGCATCACTTGTTCTTTGAGAAGTATAATATTCATCTAAGAATAGTTGTTGCATTTGAACCCATGTGTGAATACTCGTGGAAGGAAATGATAAAAACCATTGCTTGGTTTTGTCTTTGAGTGTAAATTGGAAAAGTACCAACTTAACTTCATCCGGTGAAAAACCTTGGCCACCTATAGTACTACATGATGCCTCAAATTCTGATATGTGCAAATATGGTTCTTCGGTTGCCATCCCATGGAAGTGAGGAAGAATTCTTAAGCATTGTGGTCTAACCTTAAATGGTTGACCTCCCAAATTGTGAAAATCAGGGGGTTGGGCATAACCATCGCGGTCTTGATTCGGCTGACGGTTCCGATAACCTGGTTGATTTCCATAATATTCAAAATTATGTTGAATTGGTCTGTCCATATCATCCTGATCTTCAATCCATTCCTCCACATAATTAGTGTGATGACTTTATTCTACTGAAAACTGTTCCTCATTGCTATGATGGCTACCTTCTCCATTATGCTGAAAACTTGGATTACGCACCCAAAAATTTGGCATTGGTTGGAAATTTACGGGAGGAGGTTGGTGTTGCAAACCTTGATTTATAGGGATCGGCCCCTAAGGTTGAGGTTGCACAGGTTGTTTGTTGGGGTGGAGGATCATCAGGTTGAGGGAATACGGGTAATGGGATATCTCCCAAAGGTTGGTTAGGTTGTGGCCCTCCTTGGTTGTCTGGATTATTCATCCTTCTTGATTGGTTACTTTCATGCATTCTTGAAAGTCTACTTAGAATCCGATGAGCTGTTGCTGATGATGCACCTTCTTTCGATCTTGTTTGACCATGAATTTGAGAAGTTCTTGAAGTTGGCGCTTTGTGAAACACACGATTCTCTCTTGCTGTCTTCTCGATTTCTGGATCGAATCACAATGGTGAGGTCCTTCCTGAAAATCTTGTATGCATTAACGTAATGGTTACCTGCAAACAAGAAAACACAACATACCTCGCGTAATACTGAACAAGAAATCAAATAAAAAGAAAAACGGAAAAGTAAAATCTTTTTGGGTTTTTTTGTAAATGTTTACGAAAAGAAAATAAAAACTATTAAACACTAAGCACACTAATTCCCCCGGCAATGGTGCCATTTTGATCTGGTTGTCGAGACTCGATCAAAAACAAGTTATTATATCGGTCTTAGCTACCTTTATTGTGTAAGGATAAGTAAGGTCGTCTCCACAGGGAATATGTGGAAAGTGTTCAACAAATACGACTTGTTTAACTTAAAGATGTGAACTTTATAATTAAAGATTGGAACTGTGGAAGAAATTAAGAACAAATTTATAAAAAGCAACAAAGTTTAAAACGAATTTACTTAAATAATAAAAAACAATCACTTCTGGGTTTCCAATTCTACAAGATCAACAATTGGTACTGTGAATTAGGTTTGTAACAACGTGATTTTAAAATTTCAGCTTTTGATTAAAGTGACAACAAAGGAACAAGCTTTTAAGAGTCGTTCGTTCACAATGTTTCAATTTACCTATATCACGTTATCTACTTTTTTTTATGAGCTCACGATGCAAGCAAACCTTTTAACTTAATCAAAACATAACTTTTCATTAAATAATCCCATGTTCAATACAAAAACCTAACCAAAGTATATCAATTATCTCACTTGAAAAGAATTGTACTCCCGAAAGTAATCAAGCAAGAACTTAGCCACTCATGGCCTTCCTTGGACCTTCAATCTTGATTTGATAATATTTGTAGATGATTTGGGATGAATGGGAAGGCTTGAAATCACCACAAAATAGCTTAGAATCGTCCAGAATTGAGCTTGGATGATTGTAGATGATTTGGGATGAATGTGTAATTAAATATTATTTTGACTCGATCCAAGTGCTTAGTAATTGATTATATATTTTACACGTGAAATTATAGAAATTATGGTTTTGATATAATTTAATATTTTAAGGAAAAGCATACTTGTAAGGTCTCTCATAAATACTTTTTAACTTACTAACATTTAATAAAATATTAGTTTTATATTTTCACAACTCTTGTTAGTGTGTATATATATATATTTGCACATGAAAAATACTTTTCTCAATGTATATTGACATATTTATTTAGCAACACATATTATCCCTTTTTTCCAACATTTATAACATTATCGTATTATTGTGGTTATAAAGTTTTAATTTTTATAGCCAAGTTAAAAATTATATCTTTAGTCAACTTAGTTATTTACCAATTATTCTAACTCCTTATTTTAACTAACATAATATTTAAATTTATAAAATCCATAAGTTGATATTTAAAATATAATGTCTAAATTTTTTATTTATTAGAGGTCAACTTAGTCAAATGGTTATAACCCAACTTTTAACATAATCTAACTTTTCAGATAGCTATAATTTCCAAAAACACATCCATATTCATAATAGTACTTGAAATATCACTAAAAATCCAAAGTCATAACTTAACTCATTTGGATATTTTCTTGAGTTTTAACACACCTTTATGACTTTTATAAAATCACCAACCAGTAGTTTAGTCAACATATGAATATTCACTTTTTAAGACAAATAATTATTATTTAGCTTATGTTAAAATGTGTTGGGTGGAATATTATCCTTGAAACCCTTTGTTTGTAAAAGTATTGCTTTCAACAAAATATCTTTGGTGGATGAAACTAGTTTCATATGAACTAATAGATGAAATATTGTAACACCCGAAACTTCGGTCAAAGTAAAAGTATTTGGAAAGAAAGAAAGAAGAGCTAAAGATGAGGGGTGTTTTGTGTATAAGTACACAAAAGTCAAAAAGTGCACTTTATATGGGCATGGCCGCCCATATCACCGTGCTGTTGCTTTTCTTTACGGCTGAAAGGAGAAGAAGAGGAAGAAAACTGAATCCTCTCGGTTTTAGAGTGAGAAGGAAGTTGAAATCATCTAAGGTGAGTGTTTTCTTGTATAATTGGTTTGGTTTCTCGGTGGTTTCACCCTTCGGAATTGATTAATAAGTGTTCTATGTGTTTTGGTATTTGTTTTGTTTGTTTTAGGTGTTTGAACTCTTGTACAAGCAAGTTGGGAGGAGTTTTACTTGTTTGCTACACTAGGTGAGTTCTAGACCCTGATTTCTATGTGTTTTAAACTGTTTTGGGGCTGAAAATGCATGGTTAAAATGTTTTACAACTAAAATATGTTTACCCGTATGTATATGTATGTTTATACTTGTGTTCTTTGGTTGGTTAGGTGTTATTGATGCTTAGAATAGTATGTTTAAGCTTAAGACAGGTGATGAAACAGGTTTGAACTGATTCTGAAATGTAGAAATGCACAACAGGTAATCATGCGCCCAAACAGGCCCATGCGCCTGGGATTTTAGTGAAAATATGCCTAAGTGCAGGCCATGCGCCCAAACAGGGCCTGTGTGCCTGTAAATTTCCTTAGAAAATCCTAAGTGTAGGATTCATGCGCCTGAATAGTGTCATGCGCCCAAGATTTTACTCTAGTGACTAAGTGTAGTCTCATGCGCCTGAAAGGCTTATGCGCCCAGAATGTAACAAAATGCCTAAGTGTAGGATTCATGCACCTGAATAGTGTTAATGCGCCTAAGCAGGGCTCATGCGCCTGCATAGTGCCCATGCGCCTATGACACTTCGAATATTTTCTGGAATTTTGGGAAATCAGAATTTTAGGGTTTGACCCTGGTTTGACTTGATGCTATTATCTGATTATTTTATTTATGTTTTGGGTTGTTCTTGTGTTCCTTATTATATTATTATGTGATTTTACGTGGTGTGGTTTTTCTCTTATTCGTAAAGTATTATCTTTAAGAAGTGAAAAGATTAATGAAAGTGGAACATAAAGAACGTAAGAAAGTCTTGCAAGCAAATTCACAGGAGGTTCACAACCACTAGGTTGTTAGCTCAACTGTGTGCGGTTTAGCTAACCCGTTGGATGCACACAGGGTCAATCGTTGAGATTGAGGGGACCATTGTCGTTGCCCCGGTACTGGAGTCAACTTTGTGCACCACGGATGGGGTCTATTATTAGACCTCAGGCCCAGTACCATGTTTATGCGCATTATATGGGGGGTATAGCGCTTTGGTCCATATCGAAGTGAAAGATTAAAAGTAAAGGTTCAAGTGAACGACCATGGAAATGGTGAAGAAAGATATTAATGTTGATAATGAATAATATTTGAATGTATGTATGACGTATGATCACATACTAAAGAGTAAACAGTATTTTAAGGAGTATTTTTCCTATACAAAACTCATAAAGTATTTTCACTATTTTAAAACTAGAACTCACTCAGCAACGCTGTCTTTTATGCATTTTCAGTTGGCAGGTAATTTTGCTGAGGATGGCACACGGGGAGGCTACTTGTCAGGGCAGGACTGGCATCCATTCATGATTAATAATATTGTTGTTTTGTAATGCTTTCTAATGATCTTTTGTAACTGATAACAAACACACATGTATTACTTAGCAACAGAATTTATTAGTTAATGAATGGCTTTTGATATTAATTCTGATGTCATGCTTTAAGAATTATGTAATATTTTTATTTAATTATGCTGTGATTGACCAACTGTGAGGCCTCCGGAAACAGGGCCTTACAAATATATATGATAAATTAAAATATATGTAAACGAGAAGAGATTGTTCTTACTAAAGACAAGCAAAGAAAGATAGATGGGTTGTTGTAGGTGGCTTGAGCACTTCAAAAATCACTTAGTCTTCACTTATGCCACTTGGAACACTCTTGATTAGTAGAAAAGAAGCTTGAAATACGGTCGGATGATGAAGATGATGAAATGGTCAATAGATAGAGGGAGAAAGTGAAATAGAGTGAAGTGTGTTGATGTAAATTTGATGGGTAAAGTGAATTTGCTTTATAATCTATTTAGTGTTGGTAAACTTATATTTTTTATTGAAAAGTAGGAGCTACTTTATGTTCAAGAGGAAAGGAAGAGATGTCAAGATAAGTAAGATAGACATCAGGCTTTGAGCCTTTATGTAAATCTTTCACATAAATGAAAGTTTTCAAAAGCAACAAGTCAAACTAAGAAAATCACACGGGGATTTGATGAAAAAGAAAAGTGAGAGGGTGTGTAGGGTGGACGGAAGGTCAATGTGCATGGGGAGGGGCTGTTTTCAATTTTGTGTAGCATTGAGTATTTTGGGTGGTAGTTGTTGTAGTATGGATAATTTTACATATTTTTAGATTTTAACTTTTTTTACTTTCTAAAATATATTCAAATATCATAATAGCATATATAATATTATATATTTTAATGTTGATGATACGTTTATAATATGTCGTGTATCGAGTAGTCACGTTAAAAAGATTTATGCCGGGTAAATTATCAATGTACGCTTTTAGGTTTACTAATAAATTTAGAATTTTCCAACGTATATAATTTGGGTTCTAACATAATTTATAACATTTTAAATATATATTATCACGTATATATTAACTATCAGCAACGTTCGTGTGTGCCGATTGTACTGTGTGTAAGCTGGTAATTACGTCGAATCATCGATGCATGTAATGTTATGCATGCAATTTGTAATGCATGAAATAACTTCAAATAAATATAAATCAATTGAAATTCATGTATGATATGTGTAATTATGACTAAGTCGGGGTCGGATGTTGACTTGAAATTGCCGGTTGTCATATAAGTCTTAGCATAGGATGAAACAGATGGCCGATAATCACCAAACTGAGAGAGTATTTGATTTGGGTTCTTGGGTTTGTTTCATGTTGAAACTTTGTGCTCAAACATTGATAAGAAAAGAAATATACATATACATACATACACATATTTATACACATTTTGCGTCCCACGATTCAATTGCAGATCATCTTTGTTTAGGCACCATCGTAACACATATACATACACATTTAGAACGGAAAATTGCATAAGAAGAGAGATATCATGGCCTGGCAGATTTTGATCAGGATCAACAGAACACCACTCTCACTTCTGAGCCATGATTCCAGAAAAGTTTTGATGAAAGGGTTCAATTCTAACAAAGGGAAAGAAGTGGGTTCCATTTGTGACTTCTTTTAAGGCAAGCTAAAGTGTCAAGATGAAGAACTTACGAGAAGAACAATGATTGAAAAGAATTCAGAAGTTGTAAGGTTATATCTGTTCTTTTTAGCGTGTTTCATCATCAACTAGGATGTGGAAAGGAGTTGATCAAGTTTGAGACCAACACTACTTTACATGCTCCATCAAAATATGAGATCTCAGATAACTTTGAAGGTCAATGGGTGATATCAAAGATGTGTATGCCATCGAGGAGGTAATTGTGAAGTTTTTTAGCATGTATGGAAACTTTAATTAGTTGTCTTTACAAATTCACCAATATTAATAATACAACATATAACGCGTTTTAAAGGTGAGTTCTTAATTGTGTAGCTTGATAATGGCGAATGGTGTAGTAAGTTTGAATTCAAAGAATCCACCAAGCAGTAAACATCATAAGAATCTGTTAAGTAATTACTGCATGTGGGTTTTCATAATAGACTCATTCCTTTTTCTGATTTATAAATGATGTTGATAAATCTCATTATCAAGCATATTATATTTAGGATGAGAATTCGATAAATGCATATTATCAAAGTATAATTATAAGGATTTAGGAGCAGCTAGGAGAAGAATGAGATACTAATAGAAAGGTGGTAATAAAATTCATATTCCATCATACATATATATGAGTCTTTTGTGACACACTAAGTTTATATTAATGATACACATGCACATATTTAGGTGCTTAAAGATATGAGTCTATAGGTGGTCTCAAGGTTCTTTCAAGACTTTAAAGGTAAGATATAAACACATGTACACATCAAAATCTTATTTTCATCACGATTTATACGAATGCAAGTGGTTATGATGCGGTACAAGGGTTTATTTGTATGTTAGGGAAGCTACCAGGTAGTATCATTAAATATACTATAGAATTTTGTTACTTTGGTGTTTAGTTTGTTTGCCGTGCCAAATGAACTTGGTGTTGTATGCTAGATGAAAAGCTCTAGATGACACTAGACCCTGACTTATAAGTCTCGTGCACGTATAGGGCCTTAAAAGATTAAAGAAATATTTAAGAAAAACATGAATCCTACGATGGGTCCATTACATGATAAAGATGTGGTGCCCGTATGCATGTAGGTAAGCACTTGGAGTGGTGTCGTGACAACTACGATCTAATGACACATAACCAAGAGCTACATGCGTGAGGTACTTGCTCGCTAATGTCCGCACGACGACAACAAATGAGAATGTTAAATCGGTTTTTTGCTCCTTCTGTTTGTTGGATGTAATGGGCTATGCTTGAATGGTCTACTCGAGCCACATGGTTTAACCGTGTAAGGTTTTGATGACCTAAGGACTATCCCCCATGTGGTTATGATGATGAAAAAACATAAATATGAAAGAGGTAAAGAAGAAAACCACATGATATAGATGACACGATAAAGATAAAGACTTAAAGGAAAATACAATAAGGCAACCATATAATGTTGATAGTATTTTATTTTAAGGAGATAAAGACTAGCTTGTATGAGCCGCTGAAATGTTGTGTTGACTTGAATCATGACTTGTACTCCTATAAAATAAATGAACAATTAGTTAAAGCATGACTGTATTATAATCTGATTTACTTGTTTTATGATTATAACTCTTTTTCTTTCTCAGCTTTAAAAACTAACACTTGTATTCAAAAAGCGACGTGTACTTGCACAAATTCTTAGCCAATTTAAGCATGATGTTTGTGAGAACCGAGTAGAGGCACAATGACAAGGCTTGATGGATTTAGCTTGATTAGTATTTGTAAATACTGTTGGATACAATGGATTTTATCATTTGTTTATGATTTTAAGCAAGAAACGACGAGTAACACCAAATCTTATGAATAATTAAAATGTTTTTGAATTTATTAGCATATGACTAGAAGCTTTTGCTACTAAACTAAAGTTTTTTTAAAACATTTACTACTTTTACAAAAACGAGGGTATTACACTGTTTACCCGAATCATATAACCGAAAATCTTTTTTTTTTCTTTCTATTTTCCCTTAATACTTGCATAGTAATACTCCATTGCTGTAGCTTATTATGTGAAAAATTAATTATTTTTTAGAATATCTTTTTGAATGTAGTTGATGATATTATTAATATTTTGTATGATATAAAGTATATTTTATTTTTTAGAATATCTTTTCAAATTGTAGTTGATGCTATTATTAATATTGTGTATGATATAAAGTATAATTTATCTTTTAAATTTATATTATCATGAAATTTACATATTTCAAATACTTTAAATAATTTTATGGTGATGTATTGACGTTGATATGTACATAATATATCTTATCTTATACTACTATATAATACAAAAACCCTGGGTAGTATAGTAATTTCACCTCGCCGGTAAGACGCGCCCGTTGGGTGTTCACCTACCCTCCGCTTCAATTGAAACGATCGGCGGTTTCGGATCAAATCAATGGGCCTCACTGGTTTCAGATCAATTCCCTTGTTGTTTCATCTACTGAAGCCTTTCATTGCCCTCAGTGGTTTCATCTGGAAAGCCTTCAATCCCTATCAGTTTCCTCTGCAATTGAATTACCATGCCCATGCCCAGTTTAACCGGTAGTGGTAATCCACTTCAATCCCCCGACCATTTAATTCCTCTCGGCCATCCATTGCATACGGTTTCACACCCTTCTACCCTATAAGATGTTACAAACTCAAACCCCTCCTATAATCATTTGCTAAGAATCAAACTTTGTAAACTGATATTGAAACCTAATCACGATTGTTGATTAATGGATTTGAATTGATGGTGTTTTAGGTGAAGCATTTGATGACGGTGTCTGATTTCACTTCTGCATGTGTCTACCTTTAAATCCCTAATTGATAGTATGCTTAAGTTCTATAATTACAATTAGATGAAGCATTTGTCCTATTGTTTTCTGACTCTACACAAAAGGAACGGTTTTCTGTTACAAGAGGTAAGTTTGATTCATGATGTTTTGAACATTATCGATCGAACATATGCTTTGTGCTTTTATAACACTGATAGTAGGATTTTTATTGTTTAGATGTTTGTTATTAGGTCAAAATTTACCAGTATCCAAACACATCGTTGATTCAAATTGATGGCGTGAATACGAAGGAGGAGGTGGCGTGGTATCAAGGGAAGCACATGGCTCACATCTACAAAGTCACGATGAGGAAGAATTGTAAATGTTATTGAATTAATTTCATAAAGAAGCTGAGAAATATGATTGTCTACATGATATAGTTTTGTTTCATTTCAATATTTGAAAGTTATTGAATTAACTTTGAATGAAGACAGTCACGTGGTATATTTTGTGTTCTTGCAAAATGCATAGTCTGCTGGATTTTAGATTTGATAACCAAAGTGAAAGTGTTAGAGTTTGATTTAAATTCTACATGATTTTACGTTTTCTGAATTGAATTGTTGCAAATCTGGTGACTATTGTGTTTTTGTTTTGGATTTGATATTTCATTCATTGATTTAGTCTTTTTTTTTTTTGCTATAAACATTAATCTGAAAGGACTTTGATCTGTTCACGTAACCATGTGATGATAATTTATTAGGTTTTTGGACATATTTGTTATCATATTCTGTCGTCTTGTCTGAACTGTTACGGGCTACAAGATCAAATAATAACACCAAATCAAATCAATATGCGGTTGTTTAATCTGTAAAGATGGTTATGATCTGTTGGGAAGAAGAAAAGAGCTAATAAAAATACGGCAATGATTTTGATTTGATTATTTTAGGAGCCATTTGACTCATTTCTTTTGAAGCTAATATTTATAATTTTATTTGTTTGACCTGTTAAATGATGAACGATAACATGGATATACCCAATTTTAAGTTAAACCTAAAATGACCTATGTTTTCCTGTGCGAATGCAGATGGGTTAAAGATGACCTATATGGAGATCACTGAAAGTGTGAAGATGTGCATATAGTTTGAAGTAAGTCCACTAGGGTTGCTCTTTATAGTATGATTGTTTAAATGAATATTTAAACCACTTTAGTTTGCCAGTAGATTTACTTGCCATTAATCTTGTTCTCAGTTAGTGTTGATTAATTCAAAGTTCAAAACTCACTTTGTTTTAATTGTAATTTCAACAACTAACGAACTATAGATTGAATTGTTGTTGATTGGTGAAGTGAAGATAAAGTTGACACAGGTTGTTTAGTTATAAAGATTGTGATATTATTTGGTTTAGTTTTATTTGAGATGTGATTATTTTGTTTACTTTAACATGAGTACTCAATTTCATGTCTTGAGAACTAGATTAAGTTCTTTTGATGACTGAAAATTCAGTTTGGCTACCACATATATGAATATATTCTCAAACGTTTTACCCTTTGCCGTAACGCGCTGATATGCATACTAGCTCACTAGAATTAAATGTTGTTATGAGTACATAATTCGTGTAATTTAATATATTTTAGGTCACTAGATGCAAGCATGAGTTTCATCTTCAATGCATTCTTGAATGGTACTATACATTTATAGATGTTACAGGAGCTTATAGATGTTGAAGGAGATGGTATTGCTAACATGGTATTTCAGCGAATGATGGTAACGTTTTATTTTATTTTTTATATTTGATTGTATGAATGTATATATTTTTTAACAAGGTAGACGCAATTATATAAGAATAATCTCTTTTAAAAATGTATGTAAATCACATGCATATATATAAATCTCGAGGTTTGCTTTACTCCTGCTCCTTCGTTCTTCTTCTTCTTCAATTTCACTAGTGTATTTTGGTTAGTTTCTAAAATGAAAGCATAATGGTTTGAGAGGTTCCTTCAATCCTACAAGTGGGTCAACTTAGGTAATGTTTTATGTAAAAAGGACATGGTATCAGAGCCATCTAAAGTGTATTCATATACCCCCAAGACCTTCCAAATGAACACTTAGAGCTGCTGTAGTACTGCTTGATTTTGCTATACTTTCAGAACTGCTATAGCATGTGGTAATGAGTTTGGCTCATGGCAAATAGTATATGTTAATGAGCATAATCTTTTTTCTGTAACAGGTGGTAATGAGTTTCTAATTAATTTAACAGATGGAAGGTTCGTGTCAATCGTTGTCTATGATTCAATCACAACAACATTTGTCTGTAGCTCCGTGGTAAATATATATAATATTCTATCAAGTTTTTCATAAACTAGCTAACTAATACTACTTACTCTTGATTCTTAGATTAGAAGATCGACTCTATTTAGTTTGGGAGGTGCATAATCATCCATCAACAAAAGCAGCATACTCCAATTAATGGGGTGGATCGAGAAGCAAATAACGGAAGTACTATTCCATCTATCACGAGAAAATTGATAACCCAAAAAGAAGTACCACAATGTAAATTGATGACTCCGCCGCATCGCGCGGGTTTCCTTAGTCATATTTTAAAGTTACACTTGTTATGTGTATGAAAATTATATTTTATCTTATTTATAGAAAAGCTTTTAATCTGCTAATATAAACTACCTATATCTACACTATACAAAATTTAATCCTTGCCTTTTGAATAAAAGGAGACATCATATAATTTCAATGTACTTATGAGGACACCTGAAATTATATACTAATTACAATTGTTATAATAAAATATATACTTATACTAATAAATCTCAATAGTTATTTTTAACAACTAATGGGTATACATAAGGCTATAAACGAACCAAACGAACACAAACTGGGCTTTATTCATGTTCGTTTATTAAGAAATAAATTGTTCATGAATTGTTCATAAACGCTTACCGAACTAGATTTATTGTTCGTGTTTGTTAATTAAGAAAATTAATATGTTTGTGAACTATTCACGAATATAAACAAACACAAACGAAGGTAAGCGAACACATACATATATTCATGAACATTAATGAATACAAATGAAATTTTTTAAAACAAAAAAATACAAAACATCATATATTGATTTTATAATTTAAATCACAAATATTATGTAATATCCACCAAATGTAAATAAGTATTTAACATAACCATTACAAACGTAACTTTTTAATGAATGAACACAAATGGACATTAACAAACACATTATTGAACGTTCACAAACATAAATGAATGAACAGAGCCTCTGTTCATGTTCGTTCATTAACTAAACAAACTAATTTTCTTGTTCGTGAACGTTCATTTGATAAACAAACAAACATAAACGAACTTTTCGCCGAACGGTTCACGAACTGTTCGCTAAACGTTAGGTTTATCTACAGCTCTGCTCATATCTAATTCAATACCCGTCAGTATTTGTTGAGTAATTATCCATCGCGTATTGAATATACTCGTGGGTATCATATAAACTGTTTACATGATACCCACGAGTATATTCAATACGCGATGGATAATTACTCAACAAATACCGACAAGTATTGAATTAGATATGAGAAAAAATTTCAGGGACGGTCTACCATAAATATTATACAGTTCAGGTGAAAGCAAAATGTCCAACACTAATAACTTAACATTTTTGTAATAGTTAGGCTGAATTTTCTATACTCGTTCCTGGTTTTGAACCCAATACCACTTTGACTACTGAAGGAGACAACATGGAGAAATTGATAGCTTTCTACTTCCACAATCCACTTTGGCAAAGAGGTTTTCGCAGATGATTCCCGCGAAAGCGATATCTTCTTCCATTGTCTCAACGGATCAACGACATCGACAACGACAACACGACTTTTTTATGTTTGATCCACCAAAATCTTGGTTTTTGTCGTCGATTACGCTTTGTTCTACCACCAAATTCTCTTTTATTCGACGACTATTCCAAAGAAAATCAACGTTCCAGACTTCCAGTATATTGAAATCATTTACCATTCAATTCAACTGATTTAGTAATGCTTGTAGAAGTGATAGTCTTCGCACGTCTCTCTGCGATTTCCACCAAGCTTCCTTAAATGAACCCTAACCCCCAAATCAACATCAATCTACTCAGCAGGTACGCATTTATTCTCTCTCTTTCTTACGCTGTGCAGTTGACGTTTGACTCTACGTTTGGTAAATGCATTAAATAGTTGAGTGCCTTGTAGCAAGCTGCAATCTAGAATAAACTATGTTTTAGATGTTGAACCAAAACATGAAGTAGGAAATTCGGGAGTTTCATGAGTAGTTTGAATGACTGTTAATCGGTTTGAAGAAATGGGCAATTGGACGATGCTATGTTTGTAGCAACATGAAATAAATGAAACATTTAATAAATAAATATTTCAGAATTTAATAAATTTGAGTAAAATATTCTCAACTCAACATGTTACATGATTTCAAATTTAAAATAAATTATTTTAGAGTGAATAGTTTAAATATATAAACTGTATTAATAATTTAATAAAATGCAAATAAAGTTATAATTTACTAAGATGAGAACTATAATAACTTTTTAGGCAAATCTCGGAGCTAAGATCTTGGTATCTCAATTACACAATTGAATGATATTTAGGACATCTTAAGAATGATGAGACGGAATGAAACTTTTGTTGTTCATTGTTGATGCACTCCTAGTGATTCCACTAGCAGAAATGAACCCAATAATCTAAGGCGGTGTTTGATTTGCAAACTAAGTGGCATATGTCAAAGGAATTGAAATATGAAAGAACTGAAATGAGAATCTTTCATGCTTCTAGTTGACAAAATGAAAGGAATTGAAATATGAAGGAACAGAAATGAAGATCTTATATGCTTCTAGTTGACAAATTGAAATGGAATTTCAATTCCATTCTTTTGTCATTATCGTGTTTGGTTTGTTATTAGTTAAAGGGATTGGAATGTGAATATTGATAATTGATATAATTACCTCTTTTATCATTTATGACCTTTTTTTAATCGTTTTAGTTTTATAAATATTTAATATTGATGAAATTTGGAAGTTTGATTTTTTTATTTGGTGTCTTAATTTTTTTTTTCTAGTTAAATTTTATGTATAATTTGAATATTTATAGTTTTAAGGGCATTTTGGTAAAAAAGTACAAATTTCATTGTAATGTTTTAACCTTGCTTCAATACACCCATACCAATTCCATCTTTGATTAACAAAACACATTTGTAGTTAGTACAATGATACTTTGGTAGGTACCTTCCCATATACACGTGGTTTGTCATCTAATATTTGTAGGTATTTAGATATATGATTTATTCAATTACTATGGTAAAAGTTGAATGATTCAAGCAATCTTGTTGGAAAACCTTAGTTAAATTATTATACGGCATGAATCAGTGATGTATCCAATGTACTTTTCACTTTGGGATATCCAAAATATTATTTATAGCACAAACCCACATCTTGTAGTTCTTGTACTGTTATTGTTGATTTAGATGTCATATACTTGTTAATTGATTAGGAAGCTTCAAAGAAGCCTCCTCACACTTTTTCTTTAAATAGGCCTAAACTTTGGTTATTTAGATTTTTATCTCTGTACCATTGATTGATCCTAAAGCTGTTAACTAATTAGTCTATTTTTGGGTGTTTGATGGTACTGAAACGACAATTAGGTGAAGAGGAAGAGGATGGTTGTGAAGCTATTAATTATAAATCCAAGCAAAGAATCATCTCATCAAAGTGAGTGATTAAGATTTTAATTGACCTTTTCAGTTTTTATTTTATTTATTTTTTTCTTGACACAATTTCTGTTTTATTGAAAGCCTGGCTAGAAATGTGATCCTTGGGCTTTCGTGTCAAGATTTAGCTTCGACGTTGGAACCATTAATTCAGGGATGGGTAAGATCACTCCTACCCTTGTGTTTATTTAGGTTCAATTATCTGAACAAAGTTTTCCTTTATGAGATATCCTCTTTGTAACTTTTTCTTGAAAAACTATCTTCTTATGGGATGATACCGAATTAACATTTTAGCAGTTTTTTTGGAATTTGGATGTATTATGTTGTGCATGCTTTCATGTATTTATTGTTAAGTTGTGATCCATCTGTTTGGTAGGTACGAGACGAGGTGCAGCGTGCATGTCAAAGCTTCTGTTGTTCATCACCAAGGTCAGTCTCCGTCTCATTTAGAATTTGGTTTCTTTTAGATATAGATCCCTTTATTTGACCTGCCCTTTTAACGGTTCTTTATTTCATTTTGTGACAGATCTCCCTTTAATGCACTTGAACCATGTGGCACATCTTTGCAGCTTCGTTTCCAGACCAAGTTGCCTCAGATGTTGTTCACAGGCAGCAAGGTGGAATCTGAGGATAATGGTGCAGTCATGCTAGTTCTATTTGATACTGTCTCTAATCAAATAGTATCATCTGGACCCTTATCTTCATTAAAGATAAAGTTTGTTCCGCTTGATGGCGACTTCTCTGTCGATGATGATGCAGACTGGTCTCAGAAGTATTTTGAGACCAAAGTTATATATGCCAGAGATGGAAAAAGGCCACTAGTGACTGGAGATTTGGTGATGGTTCTAAAAGATGGAGTTGGTGATTTAGGTGAAGTGTTTTTTACTGATAATTCAAGCTGGAGAAGAAGTAGGACGTTCCGATTAGGTGCACATGCTATTTCTGGAGTAAGAATTAGAGAGGCAATAAGTGAACCTTTTGTGGTGAAAGATCATCGTGGAGAATGTAAGTCTCATCTACACCTCTTAATGAGTCAAAACGGGTCACTTGAATTGCGGGTCAAAAGTGTTTGGCTCGACCCACAAATACTACTTTTATCCTTTTATTGGATTAAACGGGTAAAGAATGTACTAATTATAATAGAGAGACTATACTATTCCAAAAATACTGTGCAATTTTTTAATAAAGTTATTGGGGTTTTATGCATTCAAATATGCTTTTGATGGCTTCAAGCCTGTCTGACCCATTTGAGCTGTTGGAGATAACTCAGGTTGACCTATATATAAGTCAATGAGTCAAAATCACCACATCTAAATTTGTCTAATTGAGTACGAATTCTTCTGTCCAAACCCTGTGACAACGACACATCTGCCATGAAAACCAGCAGATATGTAATATTAAAGATAATTAAAATTAGGATATTATGATTGACAGTTTGTTTTCCTTGATTCAGCATACAAAAAGCATCATCCTCCAGCTTTGGGTGATGACATATGGCGGCTGGAAAAGATAGCAAAAGATGGTGTTTTTCACAGGCGATTGGGGTCAAATAGAATATGTACCGTGAAGGACTTCTTACAATTGTATGTCACTAATGAGTCTTTGCTACGCAAGGTAAGATAGCATTTATAATTTATCTCATGTCATATGAATTTTTCATGAACTAGCCACTTATATATGCTTGGGATAACACAGATACTAGGCGGGTCATGTAACAAGACATGGGAGACTATTATAAAACATGCCAGAGATTGTGTTTTAGATGACAATCTGTATATATATAACTGTGGGGCAGAAGGAATTGGGCTTTTGTTCAATTGCATTTTCACAATAGTAGGTGCAACTTTTGATGGCCGAAATTACTTGTCCCTCGAAAATCTTCCCGCTTTGCAGATGGTTTGTGTTCTATCCCAGTCTTGCAATCGATCTTTTATAGAAGTGAACTGAAATGATGATACTTACAGATGTTTTCATGATGTGCAGCATCTAGTGGAATCTTTAAAGAAGCAATTTTACAAGAATTTAGAGAGGATGCTACCATTGGATGATCTATCTGTTTTTGGAGCTTCGTTATTGACATCCAATTTACTCGGTTACCCTCTTAGAAGCGGTGCTAATATGGCCCTGCAGGATGTTAATATCTCATCTCTGCACCCAGGTATATAAATTAATTATTAAGGGTTATTTCAAGAAATTGAATTTCATTTCATTTGGAACCAAAAAAGTAGAGGTGGAAATTGTGGTTGGCCCGCAACACTTTTTCATTTATTTATCATTTTATAAATCATTATTGTGTCATAACTGTATCAAATCATTTAGGAGGCTTTTATGCATTAGAAATACATTTTTGACCAAATCGATCCATTCATAAGCAAACGGGTCAAAACTGCCTCTGTTAGTAAACAGGCTGGTTATGACATTCACTAGCATCCATATCATATATAACTAGAAATTGTTTTAGACATTTATGATAATTTAACGAGGCTCCATCATTATGCGCAGGTCAACCACAAATGCAGCTGGCATTGACCCCATACACGTTTGGGGTCGATGATAGCAGTCGATACATACCCGAGGATTCTTCTATGCACTTGTTTTCTCCAGCTCTAAGGAACAGCTTCATATTTACAGATTTTAGCTGTGGACCTCATGGCGAAGGGTATAGTTCAGGCTCAGGTATGGTGTCTAGTCTGCCAGCTCCTGCTTGTAATCACCAAGTAGGACCATCATCATGGCATGGACATGTAGATACTGTTTCTTCTGATTTTGGTATCTGTTTCTCAAGGAACTTATCCCCGAGGGGAAGGTGGTGCAAGATTCGGGCAGCTGTCAAGTGGGTTTCAGTGATGCGAGATGTGGCTGCAAAAAGAATGGATATAAGGTATCCGTATCTCAATTTCTCATCCTAGACCTGGCGTAGTTTACCTCAAGGGGGCAAGAGCTAATATGTTCCTTTGTTCTTTGTATTTCATCGTTTTTTATCCTTTCTGGGTTAAAACCTGTATGTATGTTTGTAAAATAGATGAAAGAGTGGCAAAGTTAGTTGTGAAAACCGTTGTTACCCCCAGTTTTAGGAGGTAACTTCTCCAATAGGTATCTTTTTGTGGCTGGATCTGTGTCCACGATCGCCATTGTATTTTGCTTTTTATAATGTAATGTAGTCTATACGTTCATCTAGTATTATGTGATACATGTATTGATTTTTATGTATAGTGTCTTAGTTGCATGATCTGAACTAGAAAGCAAAAACCTATGGAATTTTGGTTGTGCAACTATACATGACTCAAAGTGCTATAAAATGAATATTTTGCTTCATTTTGGACAAAGTTCTCTGGTTTAGTTTGTATTTGAAAATGAAAACAGTCTATCTTGACCAGTTATATGCACAACACATTCTGCCTTTGTTTATTACCACGAAAGATGCAACATAAAAACCTCTGTGTGTTGCTCAAACATTATATAATATAACGAAAAGCAACCGCATCAATAATAATTTACATGTGTATATACATAAAGTACTTCTCATTGTTGTACAAGTTTGTATCATCTAAGCATTAATTACCTTTCCTCCATATAGAAAACTTAAACACAATCCAACAACAATGCATATTTGTAACTTTTTTTTTGCTTTCTTTAGATTTATGGTTTTTAATATTTAACTAGTTTTTTAACCCGCCCTGCGTTGCGGCGGCATTATATACAGCATGATAAAATATCGACTACAATCTACCAGACTCGTTTTTAAACTAAATTTAAGTCGAACGTAGAGTAACTTGATTTTATATTGTTTAATGAACACGTATTAATGTATTATATGTGACTCATCTCTTTTAACTAAAAACATACAAAAAGTCACCTATAGTGGCCCTTATGCAATGTGATAAAATATAAGTTACAATCGCACAGACTCGTTTTCGAACTAATTTACATCGAAACGTATAGTAACTCGGAATTTTTACAGTTGAATTAAAACATATTATATTTGACCCGGCGGTTTCAAAACAAAACTTACGTTAAAATGTAGGAAGACTCAAAGCGTACATAAAAAAATAAGTATGGAAATGTTTTATATTTGACCCGATTAATTTCTAAATAAAATTTATGTTGAAACATAGACGAACGTCGAGACATCGACCATCTTAAATCTTAAATAAAAATAGAATGGAAATGTTTTATTTTTGACCCGACTTGTTTAAAAACAAAATTTACATCAAAGCGTAGATGAGGTTGAATTTATATCGCCACATAATAAAAATTAGAATGTAAAAAATTAGTTTTTTAAGTAAAATTGTATATGGGTAAAAAAAACTTTAAAAACTTGACGGGGTAAAAATTACAACTTATAAAGTTTTTCAATAGTATTGGAGGGTAAATTTGTAAATATTAAAAGTTGAGGGGGAGAAATGGCGGGTGACAAATGCCACTGACCATTCTCTTATTTATAAATATTGAAAGTTGAGAGGGAGAATTTTACCGCCGACTATTTTCTTTAAGTATTAATAGAATTTAGTTTTATAACATTTTGGTTTTCTATTTCAACTATTAAAATATAGTGTTGTCTGTGTTTATCTACGATTTAATATAAATTTTATATCAAAATTAAGTCAAGTGAAACATAATGTATTTCTAACTTCTACTACAACAATTCAAAAATGAATAAGATCCAATATATTATATTTCTAATTTGTTCCACAACTACGTAATGTTAATTTGAGTAGAAAATATGTCATTATGACATGTTTATTTTTAGATGTGTTTCAACATAAATTTTCTTGAAAACTAGGCCGCCGTAAAACGCAGCAAAGCACCCTAGTTAAATATTAAATAGTAATAATAAAACTCTCTAATTATTTGTCAATACATTTTGCACAGAATTATATTAAATATGTTACAAGTATGCTTCAGCAATACCTACTTATCTACCTGTCTGGTGCATACGCCACGATTTGAAGCGATATTCACAATTGGATATTGAAATTCAAGAAAAAGTTCAAGAAAAGGACGGTAGGAAACACACAAAACCCACAACAAAACCTAGAACATTCAAACTTGGTAATTGATGGTTACTTAGGTATGTGATGGGTATGCATGAGATTGATTAATATATATACCTTTTTGTGTATTTAATATGAGTATGAGATTAGGTCATACCCCACTTGAATACCTAAAACCTATCCTATACCTATTTACTTGCAAGAAAATATCTACATTTAATCTTGAGTAACATTACCAATTTTAAGATATATAGAAGTTTTGAGATCAATAGTGAGAGTTCTTAAACTAGTTGCGACCCCTCTAATATACGACCGTGATAATTATATTGAACTATTTATTTTTCCTTTGGCAATATTGATCTCTTGCTCTAGAAAAGAGCCCAGGAGTGGCCTACGAAATGAGAAAAGCACTTCAAAGAGCATGAAGTGACACAATCTCTAAAGTGACCTAATGCACACACTTTTTCATGAGGTGTACATTTTTACCTAGGAAGCATCATGGTACGAAGCTGGAGTAATACTTGGTATTTGCAAGTTGACTAAAGTTGACAAGAGACATTTAAGTGATTAGCTACAATAGTTAGCTAATTCATTGTATACAAGAGAAATTTTATAATCAATTCAGTTGTCTAGAAAATTAACAATTTTCTCTTTTTAAAGTCTTTCTTGAATATCTCAATTAGTACCTAATTTAGAAGCATCTTCATCATCTTGCTTCTCTATGACAACCTAAAAAATTAAGCCTAAAATTTTTCTTGCGTTTGGCCCAAAATGTTGTATTGGATGCGATTAAAGCCCAATAATTAAACCGGCCCATCTAAGGCCCAACTTGAAAATCTAGCCCATCTATGGGTCAAAACATAAACCAATGATTTTCAACTAAACATTTTCGTAATTTATTAGACTTGTTTAAAGTCAGCGCTACAGCAAGAGTCTATGTGCAAAACTGATAAGCGGATAAATACGAACTAACAACCAGCAAATAATCACAATCCTATGTGATGACTACGTAAGATATAGAATATTTATGTATTATTATATTTTACCTTGGGATGGAGAACTAATCGAAGAACCTCACTGTAAGAGAATACTTAGAGGCTCATGCAACCAAAGAGCTCTTAGCATGCACATGTGAAGTACAAGGATATTTACTTCGAAAGATTTGATACAACTCAATGAAATTCACCAAGTATCAAATCTTCTGAAGTCAAAAGACCATTTCTTCCGAAGCCAAAGATGAAGTCTTCCGAAGCTTCAAGACAAAGTCTACCGAAGCCAAGAGACTGATTTCTTCCGAAGACAGAGAAGACATGATTTCTCTGACTTACTTTTGATAAAAGTTGAACCACTTTTTGTTTCTGAAGACTCACTAACTTATATGAGTTGGTGAAAAGTCTATACTTTTGTCAACTGTAGATTATGGTCATAGTGTCTGTAACTTTTTACTTATGTACTTTTATCCTTTTTGTATTAGATAAGGATGTGAGCTATGGCATGTCATAGTCACTAGTCAAAAGGCAATCTGCCTTTTGACTTTACATTGATCTTGTTGTCTAGATTAGTGTTTCCAGCTAGCCTTCAAAGTATGGTCAGCTGTAGAATATAGTATAAAGTATCTTAGGTATCAGTCCATAAGACTAAGCCTTGTAACACTTTGTAAAACACTTGAGAGCAATATATAACATTCTTGAAAACCATCTTATTGTGTTCTTGGTGTGTTCTTTACTTGTGTTCATTGTTTCAAATCTTAGCTAGTTCCTTATTTGATATGTTAAGTGTTCTAAGTCTCTCCAACCATTTTAAATCGGTTGCATTGACCCCCTTCAACGGTCCTGCAATTGGTATCAGAGTATTTTAGGCTCTTGATTGTAAGATCTCACCATCTTTAATCCCTTCAGTTTCACAAAACACTTACCAGCTCAAATGGTAGCTATCACAAAAGCTGATATGGAAACCGGTACCATGACAATATCTCCACTGATCACTTCTGATGACTTTGATACTTGGTGACAACGTATGGAAGGTTTCATCAAGTCTCAAGACAGCAGGATGTGGAGATCTGTTGTTGAAGGACCTCACATCCCAAGCACCCCTTCAGCCACTGCTAGGGTGGGATGATTCCAAAGTAGGGTTGTTCAAAAAGCTCACGGCTCGTGGCTCATGGTCGCTCGGAGCTCGCTCGGAAAAAGCTCTCTCTAATTGGCTCGCTTTGTAAACGAGCCAAGCCATGCTCGTTGGCTCGTTTACATGCTCGACTAAATTAAATATAACTTTTATATATCATGTTAATTGTTTTGGGCTTATAGCCCAATTTATAACCCAAATAACAATCTGTATCCTTTCATCGAAACTTTAGTAGTTAACGTAATTAGTTTTACCAAACCTAATTAGTTTTCATTCATACTTTTTGTGTTCAAAGCATCAACGAAAATTTTGACCTTCATACCTTCAATCTTAATCTGTCAAACCAAAGCTTGCATCTAAGTTCATATGTTCTTTGAAACTTTATCTTCTTTAGTATCTCACCATCTCATCAGTGGTTCTTCTTCAGTACGTCATCAGCTTGTGAGCAGCCTGATTTCATCAAAAAGGTACTTTTTTTCTACTTTGCTTTTAAGAATCAAATATTTGGGTTCAATACATAATTTGGTTTTGATATTTGTCAATTTCCTTAGTCCTTAATTGTTTACTTCATCAACAACAACTACCAGCAAGTTCTTCAACCAATTGCTCATCAAGAGACATAATTTGTGGCACTATCAGTAAGTTATTCAACTTTCATATTTCCTATACTTGTTTTTGATATTTCTTGTCAAGTATATGGTTACATACTTCTAATTGTTCAAACTATGCAACCTACTGTTTTAATTGTTTTCTTTTATTATATTGAAGAATGTCTTCCTTTAAAGAATCAGTTGGTGGAGTTGAGACGAATCCAAGTAATGATCATGTTGAACTAAGTGACGGGGAAAGTGTTGAGCTAGTTGATGAACTGAAAGACACTGTTGATGTACCTAGTTTAGATGATGTAGATCTAGAAGCTCTAAAAAGAAGGAATATGTCTGAAGTTTGGGATCATTTTGTAGGTGTTGAAGTAATGTGTAAAGGAGAAAAGATGACAAAACAATAGTGTATTCATTATAAGAAGAAATATGTATATGTTACTGGAGGCCCCACGCCAACTCTTAAGCGACACTTTCCCAAATGTCCATATCTCAAGAAGTCAAAAGGTACGAAAAGGGGTTTTAATTTTGGATCATGTAGCAGTGATAATGCGTTTGGTTTTAACATGAATGGGGGTTATGAGCAAACAAAGTGCAAGGAAATAATTACAAAAATGATTATAGCCTATTAGTTACCTTTCTCTTTTGTATAGTACCACTGGTTCAACCAATTAATGAAATATTGCAATCCCTTGTATCAAAAAGTAAGCAGGTCAACAATTACACGTGATTGCATTAAAGTGGTTGATGTAGAAAGAAAGAAGATGAGAAAAATTTTAAAGTTGTTGATATGATATCACTTACAAGTGATTGCTGGACATCAAATCAAACTAATGGGTATATGTGTTTAACAGCTCAATTTGTTGATTCGGATTGAAAAATGCAAAAAAGAATAATTGGTTTTAATGAGTTTGCACCACCCCATAGTGGCAAGGTTATAGGAGATGGAATTTTAGAGTGTCTTATTAAATGGGGCATTCAAGACAAAATAAGAACATTACTTTAGATAATGCATCAAATAATGATAGGGCAGCTTCTATTTTGAGAAATAATTTCCAAGGGAAGGGAAAGTTACATTTTGATGGTTTGTTTTTTCATGTTCGATGTTGCGCTCACATATTGAATTTGGTGGTGCAAGATGGTTTTGGAACTATTGAATCATGTTTGTGGAAAATTAGAGATGGTGTTAAGTACTTGAGAAAGTCCCCGGGTCATCTGTTTAAGTTTGGTGAAATTTCAATAAATCTTGGTATCTCTACTCGTAGGTCTTTATGTATTGATGTTAAAACTAGGTGGAACTTAACACACCACATGATTCAATAAGCTATTCACTACAAATGAGCCTTTCAAGGTTATGTGTTGAGAGATTCCAACATTGAATGGTCCCCAACAGATGTCGAGTAGACTCGAGCGGAAAAAGTATGCAAAGTGTTTGAAGTTTTTCTAGATGCCACTAATTTGATTTCGGGCACATCATATCCAACTTAGAATTTGTTTCTTATTGAAAAATTTTAAGTTAAAAGAGAGATAGCTCATGCTTATACATTGGATGATAATTTCTTGAATAACATGAGTGTGCCTATGTATGAGATGTTTGAGAAGTACTGGGGAGAAATTAGGGTGCTCATGTCAATTGCATCTATTTTAGATCCACATTTTAAGTTGTTGTTAGTTAGTTGGACTTTTAAGAGGTTATATCCATCAAATGAGCTTGATAGCCGGGTCGGAGACGTGACTGGTAAGTTGAAGTCTCTTTTTGAAAAATATTCTAATGCATTTATGGCGGTTAGGGCTTCCACGAGCAGCTCTACTACCACAACCTCCCTTGACCATTGAGCTAGACATGAAATAATGATATTTCATTGATACTCTTTGTGAGATGAATGAATGTAATAAACAGATGATGAGCGCTCCAGGTCTATATTTATATATAACAGAGGAGATGATCATCTGGCGTGCTGATGAGAGCTTCAGGTCTATATCTACATATAACAGAGAAGATCATCACTCCAGGTCAATACTTCCGCATAGCGGAGGAGATAAGCACGAATACATAAAATGAATGGGTGGCAAAAAGCCAACTCTCAACCCTTTTTTGACAGGACTTAGTCATGTGCAGACCAATAATGAGATTGAAATCCAGTTTTCATACAAAAGTTTTAGTTTATCACAAGATTACTATCTACTTTTTTGAAGCCGAGCATACCAGGCACATCATATAAAGAAACCGTCAATTTTGTTTTATTTATTTATTTAATTTTTTTGATTTTTTTTAGTGATACAAGCATCCGAACAGATACTATCATTTCTTACACAAAGCAAGTCATGTATAAACAAGCATATCAAGAGATATACTATCATTTCAAATCAAGTTCTCAATTCAAATTTTTTTTATTTTTTATTTTTATTTTTTAAAATATTTTTTTATAAAATTTAAAAATAAAAATATACTAAAGAAGAGTCTTCCAAGAATCCTATCAAAAAGATGAAAATGAACTGTCAAGAAACATGCAGTGATTATGAATAAGAAATGTGACTATGCAGATAAAATCCAGAATGTGGATCTGATATTATACCATAACCATAACCTGTCTATTCTGCCTCAGATTTGGATGAGGAACAGACTCTGTCAGTAAACCGGATTACTAACATACATCCTGAACGGTTCCTGCACTCATTAACAGATCAATTAGAAAGGGGAACCTAGGTCACCGTAGACCAGGGTGGTCTGTTTACATTAATGTGATCATTTTGTTTAAAGACACGATCTTTTATCTTTTCTTCTTTCTTTTTGATTTTCCAAATTTGTTTTGTCTCAAACACTTTTGATTGGAAAGAATTAAATTTAGAAATTATTTTATGTTTAAGATTTGAAGAAAAAGATTTTGGTTTGGATGCTTTGGTCACTTTCATCTTTGAATCATGTGAAACTAGCTTCACATGTGAAGGTTTGGATGGAATATTCATCATACGACCATTCAAAGATGTGTGCTTTTTACCTTTTGATATAGAGAAGCAATTGTTATCACCTTTTCCGTCTGAATCATGTTACTTCGGGCACTTTTTCAACACGTGACCTTCGATTCCACACCTGAAACAAACCTTGAAGGGCTTTTGGTTCTTGATAGACCCGTGTGATGTAATTAAGGGTGGAGCTTCTTTTGAACTTGATTCAGCTTGATGAGGGACTTGTGATTTCTTTTGCTGAATTGGGAATGAGAGCTTCACTTATTTCTGACAGGATTTAGATATGACAGGCTGAGATTGAGATTGTCTTTGATTTGCTTTGGAATGATTGACTTGTTCAGCAACTGGAGATGATTTGCAACACCCAAAATTTTGTCAAAACAAAAGAAAAGAAAAGCAATAAGAAAAGAAAATAAAAGCATCTTGCAAAAAGGGAAAAGGAGCCAAAGTATAGGGGGCCAAAGTGTAAAGAGTACAAAACTCAAATATTTTAATATATTTGAGAGTATGGCCGCCCATATATCTTTTCCCCACTTCTGTGTTCGACTGAAAAGAGAAGAAGAAGAAGAATCTGCTCTCTCCGATATTCAAGGAAGAAAGGCTGAAAATTTGCACTTTGGTGAGTGTTCTTTGTATTTTTGGTTCGGTTTGTGGGGTTTTCGACCTTAGAACCGATTTTCATGTTTTCATTGTGCTTGGTTGTTTTCTTGGTTGTGTTTTAGGTGTTTGAACTCTTGTGCACACAAGTTTGGAGGAGTTTTACTTGTTGGTTGCAATAGGTGAGTTCTAGACCCCGATTTTCTATGTGTTTTTAACATTTTGGGGCTGAAAATGCATGTTAAAATGATTTATTACTGTTACATGTATAACCGTATGTATATGCTTGTGCTCTCATGTTTCATGGTTGTTTATGTGATGTTGTTGCTTAGAATGACAGGACTAAGCTTAGAATAGGTTCATATGCTGATTGGGTTTGAATATTATTCTGAAATGTATATAACTGTTGGCCATGCGCCTGAAAATGTTTGCCTTAGAAAAACTTTAAGTGAGGGTCATGTGCCCCAATAGTGCTCATGCACCTAGGAATTTGCCTGAGTATACTAAGTGTTAACCCATGCGCCTGAACAGTACCTCATGCGCCCAAAGTTAGTGCCCAGACGCCTAAGTGTTGGCTCATGCGCCCACATAGTGTTAATGCGCCCAAGCAGGATTCATGTGCCTGCATAGTGCTCATGCGCCTAGAACACTTAGAAAATTTCTGAAATTTCGGGAATTCAGAATTTTAGGGTTTGACCCTAGTTTGACTTGGTGTTTATATTTGTTTATTTCATGCTTGTTTATGGCCTGTTTTTATATTCCATATTATGTATTTATTATGTGACTTCACGTGGTGTGTTTATGCTCGTAAACATAAAGTATTATCATAATGAAAGTGAAAGATTAATGATAATGAAAAGTGGAACATAAAGAATGAATAAAAGTCTTGCAAGCAAAATGAAAAGAGGTTCACAGCCACAGGTTGCCATCTCAACTGTGTACGGGTTAGCTACCCCATGAGGATGCACGTAGGGTCAATCTTAGAGATTGACGGGACCGTTGTTGCTTGCCTCAGGTGACTGGGTCAGCTTCGTGCATAATGTTCGAGGTATATTTATAGACCTCAGGCCTAGCACCAGCTTCGTGCATAATGTCGGGGTATTGTACATCGGTCCGGTTGAAAGTGAAAGATAATAATGAAAGAGATGATAATAATGAATATTATCTTGTTGTACGTATGACGTGTAAACACGTACGAAAGTAATGAATTTTATGAAGAGGAAGTATTTTAAGAAAAATGATATTTTTGTATATAAATAATGGTATTTTAATGTTTTAAAACTAAAACTCACTCAGTAACGATAACTTTTATGCATTTTCAGTTGGCAGGTAAATATTGCTGAGGATGGCACATGGGGAAAGCTACTCGTCTGGGCAAGACTGGCATCCGTTCATGCTTAATGATTTTGTTGTAATGCAACTAATTGATTATTTTGTAACCCCAACTTACAGCGATGTATTATTTTGCAACATTAATTATATGCATGAATGGTTTTGTTAACTTAATTCCACTGCAATATTTTATGAAATGTGTATTGTTTAATATAATAATGCTATGATTGTCCAACTGTGAGGTCTCCGGGAACGGAGCCTTACAAGTTGGTATCAGAGCCAAAGTTTAAGAGAAATGGGTAAATGTTTTCAAAAACCTAAACTTAAACTGAGAATGGGACCGAATAGAGGGATGCCAGCCCGAGTAGCTACGTGCCATCAGGTATTTCTTTTCTTAATGTTAACCAGTATTATGTGCGTGTGCTATTTGATTTATGTGTTCTTAGTAGATTTGAATACTGATGTAGTCAGGATAGGAAATGCTCGGGGGATGAAGAGTAAAGTAAGTGGCTAATCACAACTAGCCACTGTAATTAGGGACTTACTATACTTAACATAAACTGAGCTATTACCTTGAATGATCATGTCTTATAGTGTTAGAGGATGGCTGGTGGTAGATCATCAAAGGCTTCTAGAGGAGGAGTACGAGGTGGTCGTGGTGCTAGGCCACGTGCCCCAAGGAATAAGACAAGGACTATAGAGACAGCTCCTCCTGAGCCTGGGCTTCATCATCCAGAGGGTGTGGATGAAAGTGCTAACTTAAGAGCCTCAGTAAAGGAGGCGGTTGTGGAGGAGGAAGAGAGAAGGGTTATAGCTGGGAGAAGGGGGAATGAGAGGAGTCATGATGAAGAGGAGGAACTGAATGCTGGAATGGCGGCCTCCAGTGATGAAGAGGAGGTGGAAGTGCGGGAAACCGCAAAGCGGTGTAGTTATGGGGCATTCCAACGATTCAAACCCCAACTTTAGATGGAAACGGTAATGCTGCAGCTGCTCACCGCTGGGTAAGAGAGATGGAGGCGGTGTTAGAGATTAGTGAGTACAAGGAGGACCAGAAGGTGAAGTTCGCCACTCACTCGTTCGTTGACTCGGCTCTATGTTGGTGGGACAATATTTTCCAAGCAGAGGGCAGCAGAGCTATCAGGAGGATGAGGTGGGGAGAGTTGAAGAAAATGGTGATTGAGGAATTATGTCCTCACCGAGAGCTTGACAAGATAGAAAGAGAGTTCCTACAGCTTGAGGCGGGAACCATGACCCATCAACAATACACCACCAAGTTCAATGAAATGGCGAGGCTGGTTCCAGATCAGGTGACGCCGGTGTCGAGAAAGATAAAGAGGTATATTCAAGGATTGCCAGTGGATATCCGTAGGCACCTGATTGTTGCCTGGCCGAGTACCTTTAGATCGGAAGTGGATCTGGCAGGAAGACTCTATGACGAGAGGGAAGTGGCTGTGGTTGAGGTGAGCAAGACGGGTGGTGGTGACAAGAACTGGAAAGGGAAACGGTTTGGCCGTGGTGGGTATACTCCAAACAACAAGAGGATGAGGATGGATGACCGAAGAGTGGGGTCATCAAGCTCGGGGATGAAAAAGTGTGGCAAATGCGGGAAGGAGCACACTGGTGAGTGCAAGTGGGGATCGAATGTATGCTTCAAGTGTGGGAAGCCTAGTCACATTGCAAAGGATTGTAGGGTGTTGAGGTGCTATAACTGTGGTGAAGAGGGGCATGTGAGCAGGGATTGCAAGAAGCCAAGGGCCAAGAGTTCTGGGGTGAAGAAGAGGACGGAGAGTGAAGGGCAGAGGGCAAGTGCTAGAGCATTCACGATGACCCGGGAGGAGGCCAGAGTGGACCCCGACGTCGTGTCAGGTACGTTTCTAGTAAACCAAACTTGTGCCTCTGTATTATTTGATTCTGGTGCTAGTAGGAGTTTCATTTCTGCTGCTTTCTATGCTAAGTTGCCTGTTAGTAGTAGAAGTATTGATGAGCCCTTCGAAGTAGAAACTGCTATTGGTAAGTCTACCAGAATTTCTGATATGATGGAAGATTGTGACATAGAACTAGAAGGCCATAGGTTCTCTGCTAAAATATTTGTGATTCCTCTAGGTGGATTTGATGTAGTTCTAGGGATGGATTGGTTAGCAGCCTATGAGGCGAATATTATGTGTTGCAAGAAGATGATTCGATTAATTGCACCAGATGGAAGTTCGATGATGGTTTACGGTGATCAAGTGACAACGGTTCCTAAGGTGATTTCGATGGCGGTGACAGAGAGGTGCATGAAACGCGGATGTAGTGCCTACCTAGCTCATGTGAAGGATGTGGACGCATCAGTACCACAATTGTCCGATGTACCAGTTGTGTGTGACTTTCTGGACGTGTTCCCAGAAGACTTACCAGGTATGCCACCAGATAACGAGATTGAGTTTCAGATTGATCTGATACCCGGTGCTCAACCAGTTGCAAAGCACGTTATCGATTAGCTCTGACCGAGATGAAGGAACTAATGGTTCAACTGCAGGAGTTGATGGATAAAGGATTCATCCGACCGAGCATCTCTCCTCGGGGTGCTCCAGTTTTGTTTGTTAAGAAGAAAGACGGTAGTATGAGGATGTGCATAGACTACCTGGAGTTAAACAAGTTGACGGTGAAGAACCGATATCCCTTACCAAGAATAGATGACATGTTTGACCAACTCCAAGGTGCCAGTTGGTTCTCGCGAATAGATCTCCGATCTAGTTACCATCAGTTGAAGGTTAAGGAGCAGTTTATCCCTAAGACAACTTTTCGCACGTGCTATGGACACTACGAGTTTCTCCTTATGTCTTTCGGTCTAACTAACACGCCAGCTGCCTTTATGGATTTGATGAACCGAGTGTGTCGGCCAATGTTGGATAAATCACTGATCGTGTTTATTGATGACATCCTGACTTATTCAAAGAGCGAAGAAGAACATACCGGCCACATACGCGAAGTATTGGAGACTCTTAGGAGAGAGAAGCTGTACGCCAAATTCTCTAAGTGCGCTTTTTAGTTGCGTGAAGTCTAATTTTTGGGTCACGTGGTGAATTCTGAAGGAATTATGGTAGACCCGGCGAAGGTTGAGGTAGTGATGCAATGGAAGTCTCCAAAGACGCCATCCGAGATTCGTAGTTTCTTGGGTTTGGCGGGCTACTACAGAAGATTTATTCAAGACTTTTCCAAGATAGCCTCACCTTTGACTAAATTGACTCACAAGGAGGTGAAGTTTGTGTGGGGTCGGGAACAGGAGGATGCTTTTGAGGAGTTAAAGGCAAGATTAACTCAAGCTCCTGTCTTGCATTACCCGAAGGGTGTGAAGACTTAGTGGTGTATTCGAATGCTTCTTACTCGGGATTGGGTTGCGTGTTGATGCAACGTGGAAGGGTAATAGCTTACGCATCCTGACAGTTGAAAACTCACGAGGTCAATTATCCCACCCATGATTTGGAGCTAGCAGCTGTGGTTTTTGCACTAAATATTTGGAGGCACTACCTGTATGGGGCAAAGTGCACAATCTTCATGGATTTTAAAGCCTAAAGTATTTCTTTAAGCAGAAGCACCTCAACATGAGGCAGAGGAGGTGGCTAGAATTGATCAAGGATTATGATTATGAGATCCACTACCATCCGGGTAAGGCCAATGTAGTGGCTGATGCCCTCAGCCGAAAGGAGAGACTTGAGCCGATCCGGGTGAAAGCTTATTAACTGGTGATGACCTCTGACGTGATGAACCAATTCAAAGAATTTCAAAATGAGGCGTTGAAAGAAGATCACCTTAACTCTAAAAGGATGAGAGGTCTAGTCGTGGAGTTAGGAGAAAACACCCACGGAGTTAGAACCCGCTTAGGGTAGATGTGGATTCCTCGTTACGAGGACCTATGGGGACGAATTATGGATGAAGCTCATAAGACTCGATACTCCATTAATCCCGGTGCTACCAAGATGTATCATGATATGAAGAAGGATTACTGGTGGCCGGGTATGAAGCGTGATGTGGTGGAGTATGTGAGTAAGTGCCTTACTTGCTTGCAAGTGAAGGCAGAACATCAGAAGCCATACGGGAAAATCCAACTGTTGGATATACCCGAGTGGAAGTGGGAGCACGTCACCATGGACTTTATCATGAAGTTACCTCGTACGGCAAGGGGATATGACGCCATATGGGTGATAGTCGATCTTCTGACAAAGAGTGCTCACTTCCTACCGATCTGCGAGAAGTATTCCTCCGAGAGACTGGCGGATCTGTTCATTAAAGAGATTGTAGCTTGTCATGGTGTGCCGGTGTCTATCGTGTCGGACTGTGACACCCGGTTTACATCGAAGTTTTGGAAGAGATTTCATGATGTGATGGGGACAAGGCTACAAATTATATGGCTTACCATCCCCAGACAGATGGTCAGTCTGAAAGGACGATTTAGATTCTTGAGGATATGCTCTGAGCATGCGTGATCGACTTTGGGGGAAATCGGGATGATCACTTTCCGTTAGCAGAATTCTCATACAACAACAGTTATCATGCCAGCATTGGTATGCCACCGTATGACATGCTATATGGTAGAAGGTGTCGAACGCTTGTGTGTTGGGGAGACATCGGGCAGAAGGAGTTGGGAAGTCTTGAGGTGATCGAGGCTACAACGGAGAAGTTGGAGAAGATCAAAGCCTTTATGAAGGCGACGAAAGACAAAAGGTGTAGACCGATTTAGTTTAACGTGGGTGATAGAGTCATATTGAAGATCTCACCTTGGAAGGGGATCATCCGGTTTAGAAAGAGGGGTAAGCTGAGCCCGAAATACATAGGGCCTTTCCGAATTATTGCACGAGTAGGAGAGGTGGCCTATCGATTGGAACTACCCTATGAGTTAAGTGGAATTCATCCGACATTCCATGTATCTCATCTGAGAAAGTGCCTAGCTGATGAAGATATGATTGTAGCACTGGAGGACATCGAGGTGGATGAATGGCTTAATTATGTAGAGCAACCAGTGGCAATCATCGATCGGAAGGAGAAGAGATTGAGAAATAAAGTGGTTCCACTGGTGCGTGTGCAGTGGAAACACCGAAAGGGTTCGGAGTCTAAGTGGGAGACTGAAGAAGAAATGAGACAGCATTACCCATAATTGTTCGAAGAGTGACAGGTTTCGGGGATGAAACCTATTTAAGGGGGGTAGACTTGTAACACCCAAAAATTTGTCAAAACAAAAGAAAAGAAAAGCAATAAGAAAAGAAAATAAAAGCATCTTGCAAAAAGGGAAAAGGAGCCAAAGTATAGGGGGCCAAAGTGTAAAGAATACAAAACTCAGATATTTTAATATATTTGAGAGTATGGCTGCCCATATATCTTTTCCCCACTTTTGTGTTCGACTAAAAAGAGAAGAAGAAGAAGAAGCTGCTCTCTCGGATATTCAAGGAAGAAAGGCTGAAAATTCGCAATAGTGTTCTTTGTATTTTTGGTTCGGTTTGTGGGATTTTCGACCTTAGAACCGATTTTCATGTGTTCATTGTGCTTGGTTGTTTTGCTTGGTTGTGTTTTACGTGTTTGAACTCTAATGCACATAAGTTTGGAGGAGTTTTACTTGTTGGTTGCAATAGGTGAGTTCTAGACCCTGATTTTCTATGTGTTTTTAACATTTTGGGGCTGAAAATGCATGTTAAAATGATTTATTACTGTTACATGTATAACCGTATGTATATGCTTGTGCTCTCATGTTTCATGGTTGTTTATGTGATGTTGTTGCTTAGAATGATATGACTAAGCTTAGAATAGGTTCATATGCTGATTGGGTTTGAATATTATTCTGAAATGTATATAACTGTTGGCCATGCGCCCAAACAGGGTCCATGCACCTGAAAATGTTTGCCTTAGAAAAAATTTAAGTGAGGGTCATGCGCCCCAATAGTGCTCATGCACCCCAATAGTGCTCATGCGACCAGGAATTTGCCTGAGTATACTAAGTGTTAACCCATGCGCCTGAACAGTACCTCATACGCCCAAAGTTAGTGCCCAGACGCCTAAGTGTTGGCTCATGCGCCCACATAGTGTTAATGCGCCCAAGCAGGATTAATGCGCCTGCATAGTGCTCATGAGCCTAGAACACTTAGAAAATTTTCTGAAATTTCAGGAATTCAGAATTTTAGGGTTTGACCCTGGTTTGACTTGGTGTTTATATTTGTTTATTCCATGCTTGTTTATGGCCTGTTTTTATGTTCCATATTATGTATTTATTATGTGACTTCACGTGGTGTGTTTATGCTCGTAAACGTAAAGTATTATCATAATGAAAGTGAAAGATTAATGATAATGAAAAGTGGAACATAAAGAATGAATAAAAGTCTTGCAAGCAAAATGAAAGGAGGTTCACAGCCACGGGTTGTCAACTCAACTGTGTGCGGGTTAGCTACCCCATGAGGATGTACGCAGGGTCAATCTTTGAGATTGACGGGACCTTTGTTGCTTGCCTCAGGTGACTGGGTCAGCTTCGTGTACAATGTTCGGGGTCTATTTATAGACCTCAGGCCCAGCACCAGCTTCGTGCACAATGTTGGGGTATTGCACATCGGTTCGATAGAAAGTTAAAGATAATAATGAAAGAGATGAATGATGAAAGATAATAATGAATATTATCTTGTTGTACGTATGATGTGTGAACACGTATGAAAGTAATGAATTTTATGAAAAGGAAGTATTTTAAGAAAAATGATATTTTCATATATAAATAATGGTATTTTAATGTTCTAAAACTAGAACTCACTCAGCGTTGCTGACTTTTATGCATTTTCAGTTGGCAGGTAAATATTGCTGAGGATGGCACATGGGAAAAGCTACTCGTCATGGCAAGACTGGGATCTGTTCATGCTTAATGATTTTGTTGTATTGTAATGCAACTAATTGATTATTTTGTAACCCCAACTTACAGGGATGTATTATTTTGCAACATTAATTATATGCATGAATGGTTTTGTTAACTTAATTCCGCTACAATATTTTATGAAATGTGTATTGTTTAATATAATAATGCTATGATTGTCCAACTGTGAGGTCTCCGGCAACGGGGCCTTACATGATTCATGACTCGTACATTTTCTCATAACTTTGACAGGTTCAAAGGTAGAAATACCCCTAATCTTGAACTTATCAAAGAAGTTAGAAGAAATAGTAGATACAGATTTAGTAACAACAGAAGCTGAACAGACAATTGCTTGATTGTCAACATCATGTTTACTGTATCCCATACCAGTAGAAGAATCATAATCATCTCGTACCTCCTTAAGATTTACTCCCTCTAAACCTTCATGTAAACTGTTAGTAGGTTGCTTGAACAGATCATTTTTTGGGTGAGGTTTAGGAATCGAAGAATAGCATAGAGTAAATAGAGGTGGAACTGAATTAAGTACCGTTTTACCATCTAAATGATATCCAACTACGGTTTTTATCCGTGCCCCTTGATGTCTAGCAATAAGCACATCTTGTTTCATTTCTGACAGGGTCAATTTATCAAGCTTTGTTTGAAGCTTTGTCGTTTCATATTGATCTAAAACAAGTCTTTCACTTAAAATATTTATTTCCACATTTCTTTCAAAAAGATTTGTCTTCAAAAGATCAATTTCAGCCAAAGTTTCATTGAGTTTTCTAGAATAAGAGACTTCATTCTGCTTGAGTTCTTTATTTGTAGTCGCCAATTCTCCTTAGTTTTGCGTTAATAATCTATTAGCCTTATAAACACCAAATAGATGAAATTTTCAAGCAAACGAACACATGTCTTGAACTGTCTCATAATGAATGTCCATGACGATTCTTTCAGCTGCCAAGGCTTTCTTGCAGTTGCAGATCCTTGTGTTTCTTTTTCCTTCCTCTTCCTTGGCCTTCACCATTTCTTCATCTTCAGCTTCCTTCATTGCTTCATCATCTTTCTCAGCTTCATCAGCATCAATTTTCTCACAGTCAAGTCCACTTCTATTATCAACTCTCAAAGCATCATAATTCTTTTTTACTATCTCATTGATTTCAGTTATTGAATCAAAATCAGCTCCCATCGCTTTCAACGTTTCAATCATCTTGGTTTTGTAATCAAGTATGCTTGTCATACAAGAGATAAGATCAATATTCAGTCTGTTAGTTTGGGATGGACATACAGCTTGAATGAATTCTCTTCTTTTGAGATCCATCTCAATCTCTTTCAGTTTTTTGATCACATCCATCAACTTATAATCCTTAAAACCTCTCTCTTGTTTAAGCGTTTTAACCTAAGGACTCCACTTGGGTGGAAGAGAGTCAAGAAGCTTTTGAACTTGTTCATGATTGGTGAGTTGTGGGTCATGCTTCTTCAGATTATTTGCCGCAATTATAAATCGATCAATTAGATCTGATAATTTTTCTTTCTTTGTACCTGCAAAACAATCAAACTGACTTTGTGCCATTGTGGCATTGTCTGAGTCGAGATCATTGGAAAATGACATTGTCAATTAAAAGACTCAAAAATCAGCTTAACGCCCCAAAAATATTTTTCCCAAAAATTGTTGAATAATTCTCCCCCAGGAAAAATATTTTTATTTAAATTTAAAGTCCTCAAACCAAAAAGGTTTTAAAAAGTTTTGAAAACCCCGGATCACAAAAAAACCAGTAGTTTCGCACAGAGAGTGTAATCACAGGAAACAGTAGTTTCGCAGGTGGTCGTTTCGCATGCAGAACTTAGTTTTGCAACTAGTTTCTGCAGTAGTTTCGGCAGCAGTTTCGGCCGAAACTATTGAACTTTCGTTCAAAGGAAAAAGGAAGATAATTTCACAAGGAAACTGATCAGAATGAAGAACTTTCGTTCTAGATTCGCAAAGGAATCAAAACCACCAAAGATCTATAGTTTTGCACTAGAATTTTGCACAAAGAACTTTAGTTTCGCACAATGAATCTGAAAACCCCCTTTTTGCAAAAAAGACCCAAAAATCACCAAATCACACTCAAATCACAACCAATTTGAGATCTGATGATTTCAGAGGTTTCCCAAGTTTACACCACACTTTCCTCAATCAACTTCCATGGATAACACACGTAAAACAGCTCCAAAAAGATTGAAAAGATGACTATGTCAAAACTAAAAAAACAAACAATCAAGAGCACAAATGCTCTGATACCATATTGTTGGTCCAACTGATCAATTGAACATGCTTTTGATGAAGGTTTAACATAGAAATTCACAAGATATCACTAATTCTAATAGCTTGTGGACCAAGTAATGATGAGGTATGAATATAAATCAAACATAAAACCCATTTGTAAGAGAATTTGTGAAGTATAAGATGAATAATGCTCAAAAGTATGAAATATCAGCTCCTAGCAATACACACACAATAAATTAACTCAGATTTGTATTAATCAATAAAGTTACAAGAGTTACATAATGAAGAACAAAGAAACATATATATACAGGACCTAGTTTTGCAACAGTTTCGCATATTGCGAAGCTGTATGCACCATGGCATGAGAAACTACAGAGCGAAAGTACCGCATGCAGTTTCGCATGCCACAAAATGCAAAATAAGACAAAATTAAACTAGATCCTATTACATTAATATCTAAGCTGAAATAAACTATAACTAAACAAAAACAAATGGCAAGGTGAATACCACCCTATTCTTCATCATCATCTACTATCTGTAAGATCTCTAAGGTGTGAAACTAGTCAAGACAAGTTGCCCCTCATTGCTCCTATCCAAGAAGAGGATGAAAATGAAGAGGAGATAGTGAAGGATGAATCTATAGTGAGTGATAAGGATCATACTAAGAAAGGTCACTATCGTCTTGGAGAGAAGAAAGAACCAAGGATGATCAAGTCAGCTAGGAAGAACTTGATTAGGGTAGCCAAAAGAAAATCAAAGAAAGTTCAATAGATCAAGGCCACATTCAACTCCAAGAAAAAACAAGTCTTTAAATCTGCTGGGTTTGAAGTGGTAAAGGCTGAGGACTCAACTATGGACTCTAGTACTAGGAGTTCTAGTTCATGTTCAAATCATCCTGGTTAAGAGAAGAAGATTGATCAAATATGTACCAATATCACACAGTCTAAACCATCCAGTTCCAAGAGCAAGCATCACCCTAAGAATCCTACTGCATCATCTATGAAGATGAAGAAGGAAGTGGAAAGAGTCCAAGCTCAACCTTTTACTCAAAAGAAGACTCTCAGAAGTATGCCAGTTGAATGCATCATGTGTGGTGATATCTCTCACTTTGCTAAGGATTGCATGTACAATCCTAAGAGTACCATCCATATGACCAAGAAGAAAACTTTTAAGAAGAAAAAGAAGATAGCTTCGGAAGGAAAATATCTTCCTCTCAAAAGCTCTAAAGTGAAGAAGAAGATAGGTGGAAAATTACCTTCAGAAGAAATTGGTCTCTAAAGAAAGGAATTCTTCTAAAGTACTGAAGTCTGTTGCAGTGGATGCAAAAACTTCCAAAGGTCCAGTCTCTAAAACTTCTAAAATAATTAAAACTTCCAAAGTCTTGAAGGCCAAGTCTAATATTCCAAAGATGGTGTGGAAGATAAAGGAAGGCCATATGACTAAAAGTTCTTCACCAATATCAGCAAATGATCCTTAGAGCTTGCATATAGGATCAATAACTATTGAACTATCTTCAGTTCACTTTGATGAGCCCAAGACCAATAAGGCTTGAGTTTCCAAATGTAACTAACCATCTTTTTCTATGCAGTAACAACTTTCTACCAAGGGAAATATGTGGATCATTGATAGTGGTTGTTTGTTGGACTCAACAAGTGTATAAAAAGGATAATGCTTGCCATAATCAAACTAATATCTTCTAACATTCAAACAATCATTAACTAACACATTAGCATCATTAACATTCATAACGTACACTAATTATTGTTCAAAATTTATTTTTCAGGTTTGGAGATAAAATAAATTTTTGCATAAGTGTCCATAACGGATGCTCAAGTAGTTGCTACGAATGAAAAACAAGTCTAAGTGTCTACAGCGGATGACCATCACACACACTACGGATGACTAAGTCTACAGTTGATTAACAGTCCACAGTGGATGTTCATCCACAATGGATGAACACTCCACAGCAGACAACTATCATGCAAACACACAAGTGTTCACAGCGGACAACATCCCAGACACAGTGGACATATTATCCAACATCCACAGTGGACAACTTAACATGCACAGCAGATAGCTAATCATCCTCAACAAACGAATTACAGACTTAGGATTATATGTAATTAGGTTTTACATAAGGGCATTTTTGTAACTGTACATAGCTCTTTGTTTTGGCTATAAATAGCAGTATACCCTAATCCTTTGTAAGCTTTTGAACAATCAATCAATCAAGAAGTTTATTATTATCATTCAAGCATTCAAAAACACACACATAGATATCATATCATCAATCATAGGTTTCTGCACTATGATTAATGAGTATTGATTTTACAACAACTTGTTATATTTGAGAGATTGAAATCGATCCTTGGGATAATTCATTGTTTTGTTCTTGTGTTCTAAGTTCAAAACCCAAATTCCATCAAGTGGTATCAGAGCCTTGGCTCAAATCAATCACTAATTTTAGATCCTCTCAATCAATACAATGACATCTATGGTTCATTAGCTTCATATCATTCACTTCCGAGCTGAAAATCATCACAAAAACCCACTTCTACTCCAAACATTCAACAAATGCTTAAAACATGATTCATTAATCTGTTTTTGTGCATTGTGTAGAATTTTTTGTGTTGTTGAAGCTCTAAATAGCATTCATACACTGTTTTTCTAAACAGAATCATCTCAAACCTCAAAAACCACTTCGGTTCAAGGGTTTTTGATAGAACAGTAACCGATTACTGTTTTATCAAGTTTTCTTTAAACATACATTGTTTTTAAACATTTTGAATCATTTTAATTGTTTAAAATCATCATATTAAAGTATTTTCATATTTGAATCAGGTGTGTGTTCTTCAATCAACAAACCGATTGTTGATTTTTGTGAAGAACATTTCAGCCGTAAACAAACCCTAGGATAAACCCTAGTGTTCATTCAGACACAACCTTCATAATCTATGGTGATTGTGTTGGTTTCAGCATCAAAACAAAGAAGAAATATATTCTTCTTTTGAATTTTCAAAAAAGTAACCAAAAAGTTAACTTTTAAAACATATTATATGTTTTTAGGGTTTGACTTTTTGACTGACATCATTAAAAGTTATTGGGTGATTGACATTCCTTAAACGGAATATTCCTTTATTTTACCGAAGACTTGACTGTGACATTTCATAGGTTATTAATTAATTAATTCATTTCAATTGATTAATTCCTGTATTCAGTAAAGTTTAAAAGTGACAAAAACATTACAAACAAATCCTAGTGACCTTAGGATAAAACAAATTTAGCACTGAGCTAAATAATCAAACAAATTTGACTTACACCGTTAAGTTCAAAATTTAACAATCATGTTGGATGAAATTCTAGGTTCAAACAGTGGTCTCAAACCACCCAGACTGAAGAACAAAGCTGACTTCAAACAATGGAAAATAATGTTCCGAACCTAGATTATTTTTCAAGACCCGGACCTATGGACATCCATAACCAAGGGCCATACATATCTATGACTCTTGGTCCAGATTACAACATTCAGAAACCAGTGAGCTTGAAAAGCATAGCTAGTGATGACCTCAAAAGGTTAAAACAGACATGAAGGCTTACATCATTCTGGAAATGACTCTGCCATTTGAGATAGTAACAAGAGTGGAAAACTTCAAAACAACACATGAACTGTGGAAGGTGCTTCATACCATGTGTGAAGGAAGTGAGGAAATCAGGGAAATCAAGAAAGAAAAATTGAGGAACCAGTATGAAACCTTCCATCATGTTCAATGAGAGTCAATACCATAATAGCTTTACAGATTTGTTTAGCTGATAAATGAGATGATTGTTTATTGTTGGTCCAACTAATCGATTGAACATGCTTTTAATGAAGGTTTAACATAGAAATCCACAAGATATCACTAATTCTAATATCTTGTGGACCAAGTAATGATGAGATATGAACATAAATCAAACATAAAACCCATTTGTAAGAGAATAAGATGAATAATGCTCAAAAGTATGAAATATCAGCTCCTAGAAATACACAAACAAAAAAAGAACTCAAATCTATAATAATCAATAAAGTTCCAAGAGTTATATAATGAAGAACAAATAAACATATATATACAGGACCTAGTTTCACATACAGTTGTGCATACTGCAAAACTGTATGCACCATGGCATGAGAAACTACCGGGCGAAACTACAGTATCGCATGCAGTTTCGCATGCCACAGAATGCAAAATAAGAAAAAATTAAACTAGATCTTATTACATTAATATCTAAGCTTTAATAAACTATAACTAAATAAAAACAAATAGAAAGGTGAATACTACCTTGATCATCAATACTCCCCCTAAGGGGGTATTCACCTGCAGGGTCTTCGGGATCAGCTCCAGCCTTTTCCTGCTCCATCGATCGGGCCAAATGTCTAACTTCCGCCTCCAGATCCACATGTTCTTGCACCTCTTTTCGAGCTGCTTGATTTTCGATCTCACACCCCTAGCTATGTTCGCTACCCTCTCAAACAAGCTCGCCTCTGTCTTCGTCTCTTCTCCAGCTCCGAATTTAATCTGGTTCTCGCACAGTGTCTTCAGATCTTCATCACTGAATGAAAATACCTCCATAGGATCAAATAGCCTTATCTCATCTCCATCCTTTACCCTCACTACTGCTTCTCCAGTTTGATTGTCATAGAACCACTTCTCGAATTTTTGCAGTCTTGAAGGCTGTTGATCAGGTATCCTCACTCTGTTGATGATCTTTGCAGGCTTTAATTTTAGAATTATACTCCCTTTTCCCATCACCCAATCAAGATCCTTCTTTGACCTTCTCCTCTCGGGCTTCATGTATCCAAAAGCTTCAAAGTTATCCTTAACGCCCTGATGTATCTCATTCTCCAACATAGTAGCATGTTCACTCAAAGCTGAATCTAGGAGGGGAATTTTAGCTAATCTCCTCAAATCCCACTTCGGAAGGGTCTTAAACGCCTTCCTTTTATGCATATACAAGATCTCGCTTCCTCGCCTTTTAATCATAAACATTTTCAGCTTTGAGTTGTACTTCCAACTCACAATCTTCTTGTCCATCTCCTTCCTATCTGGTTCTTGAATGTTTTGAAATAGAGGTGTTAGTTTCTCTAGTTCTTCCTCCTTATTGAACCAGTGCTCTTTTTTTATCTCAACCATATCGCCTTCCACTGAACTCCTCTAAGCCATATAAGTCATTGGCCTCTCATCAACTATATAAAACTCTGGCTCAGAATCATAGTCCACTAACTGTTCCTCCACCTCTTCCTCCACATCAATCAAATTAAACTCAACATGCCCTTTCTCTCCTCCTTGTCCCTCATCCTTTATCACCTCACTTCTAGTCAGATCAATATCTAAATCAAAGCCTAAATCAATGAACCCAGCCTCAAACACCTTATCCCCAACACCACCTTTACCACTACTACCAGCAACACCCATACTAGCTTCAGCACCACCTTCATCACCTACATCACCAGTTCCACCAGCTTCAGAAGTCCAACTCCACTTCCTCCAGCTCCCGATCCTCCTACCCCGCTAATACCTGCTCCTGATGTCTTATGAATAAAAGAGAACTTGGATGTATCAGTCATTTCTCTGATTTGTTCAGCACTAAGCACATCAGCAGCACCAGCAGATCTCCTTAGATCACTTACTTCCTCCAACAACCTTCTGATCAGATCTTATTGGCTCTGTATAACTTTCTTCATCTCATCTACTTTATATCCCTTAGTTTCTCCCTCTCCTCAGAGTTAATCAGCTTGGTCTTAATCATGGTTAGCTCATTTGATAAGGATGTGTTAACATTTCTAATCATATCCTCATCAAACTCTAATCTGATATCTCTATGTGGCCTCTCAGCTTCTCCTGTAGGCCTAGTCTCAGGGATGACAGGCTGCTTTCTCTTACTCCTCTTCTCCCATATTAGGGAATCAGCTCTAATATGAGAGGATGATTTCTCAGGACCCTTCTTCTTCCTCTTGTTCCTCAATTCCTCCTCAATCTCATCCAGTTGTTCTTCGAAGGTCATATTAGTCTCCTTTGTATATTTCTTTCTCTTTCTGATCTCTTCTATATTTCCCCCAATTTTAGCTGCTCTCCTTTCCTCCAAAGGAATTAGAGTCTTGATATAGTTCCACCTCTCTTCAGTGTACATGCTCTCCAGCAGATATGTGATCTTCCCTGAGAAATCATGCCTGGAGGCAGCACAATCTACAAAGATCCTTGGGTTCATCGGAGTCAATCTCAGTTCATCCCCAAGCTTAGGTAAGTTTGGCTTTAAGTAATCTAGAATGATCAAAATAAATCTAGGATAGAGCAGCCACTTATCCTTCTTTCGAGCCATGATGTTCTCTAGCAAATAATCATGAATGATTTGAGCTATGTTTGCCTTTTTCCCTTTACAAAACATGATCTGTGGACCATCTCAGATTTAGCCCATATGAATCCCCCTTCCTATGATCTAAACAACTGATAAACACATGAGATATGAACCTCCACTCCTTAAGTAGAAATGACTTCTTGATTTCCTTCCTTTTCTCAAAGTTGGTTCCCTCATAACCAATATCTTTAAACGCTCTAATGACCTTTGAATCAGTCATCTCAATGCTCTCCCCCATATCATCCTCCAGATGCATGGTCTTAGCCACTGTCTCAACTGATATCTCAAATAGCTCTCCCAGAACCGACGCTCTGATAATCCTTTGCTTGGCGTCATAATAAGCCGTTCTCTAGAACTCTCTGATCGGTTTCTCATCTATAGTGGGAGAGTGAGAAATAGCATAGAATATGGGAGATCTCTTCAACCAATCAATGGCATCTCTATATCCAACAGACTTTGGATCGTGATCGTTTTGATACGTCACCACTTTTGATCAGGGATCAAACTTTAAACTCCCCATAATAACTACAGGTGAAACCGAGAGTTTGTGAGATCACAAGAGATTATAAAACATTTAAAATATTATAATTCTAATTATAATTATCTATTTGCTATATATTATGATTATTATATATATATATATATATATATATGTATATATATGTATGTATGTATATGTATGTGTGTGTGTATATATATATATATATATATATATATATATATAAATTTTTATTTAATTAGATTAGCATATAGTTTCGCATGTAGAAACAATAGATTCGCATGAAAGAGTATAGGTTCGCATGATCCGATGAAACTGACGAAAGTACACTAGAGAAACTATAGTTTAGCAGTCGAGAAACAATTGTTTCGCATGGAAATGAGAAACTATAGTTTCGCAGTGAGTAACTATAGTTTCGCATTGGATCCGGTCAAAACTATTCAGTACACATGGGCAATATGACTAGACAGTTTCGCACAGATCACAGAACTTTCGTTCAGTTTTGCACCATTACACCTTAGTTTCACACATTGAATGTGCGAAACCCAAAAGTCACCGAATCGTTTTCTGTCTTAAAACCCAAACAAAATACGAATCACGGTTCGAAACATGATCAAGAATAAGGTTTACCGGTTTGATTTGCAAGAAACACACCACAGAATACGGATTTGAAATCAAAGGGCAAAGTCGGTTCGAATTCAAAATAAAATTAGGAATTTTGCAAATGACGAAACAACTGATGAAACTAATATTTATACACCACGGCTTATACACCACAGTTTCGCAAGTGCTGAAACTATAGTTTCGCATGGAGAAACAACAGTTTCGCGCGCCTAATGAAACTATAGTTTCGCTTGCAGAACCAGGTCAGCGAAAGAGTAATTTCGCACTGCAAAACACTAGTTTCGCAATGCGAAATAATAATTTCGCATGAATCAAAATTTTTATATTATCATTTTTTTTATGTAAAAAGAAAAACTTCTCAACCCACGAGAGTTGACAAGAAATAGAAGCATAATTTGAAAATAAAGCACGGAGGCAAGAATATCGGACACGCTTTTGCAAGAAATCGTCTAGAGACTCAAGGATTGACGGGATTGCTAATATGCTTGTCCATTTAATTCTCCTTCCGAAACATTCACACTTAGAAGATCCAAGGCAAAGTCTTCCAAAGAATGAAGTCATAAAGACTTATAGAAGACTTGGAAGAAGTTGATTCTTCCGAAGTATAAATGGCCTCGGAAGAACTTATTTTTTCGAAGCCATTTTGCCTCCAGAAGAATCAACTATGAACCAGTGGACATAAGTATGAGCTGTCTGACATCCGCTGATAACTTTGATACACTGCATGACATTTTCCCACTCCCATGTAGTTGACCATACTTTAATCCACTGTTTACCTTTTTCAGTTAGTAGAGTTACCATACTTGGTTGGTGACAAAAGGTAAGTCATGGACCTGTCATGACTACCCAATCTAGGATATTATTTTATCTTAGATATTTTACTTTTAGCAATGTAGTATTTGCTTAGCGGTAAATTCCAGCTGGTTTTCCAAGTATAACCGGCTGTAGATAGTAGTATATATAGTTTCTCACTGTAACTTATGTAACCATGCTTGTAACAGTCTTGTAATACTGAGTTGAGAAATAATATATACAATTACCTTGAAAACCATTCTTGTGTTCGTTAACTTATTATATTATTGTCAACTTAGTTAGAGATTCCTCTTCATCAACCGAGTGAGACTTAGTGAGTTTGTGAGATACAAAACTTGTGTTGAGAGACCAACACCGATCCTGCAATTGGTATCAAAGCTTTTTAGGCTCTTGATTGTGAGATCTAACCATCCCAAATCACTCTTGTTTCTTCACACTTACTCACTTCACTCAAATGGCTCTTAACCAAAAGTTTTCTGAGTCCAAGATAGGAACCGTGACCAAGGCTCCTATCATCACCCCTAATGATTTTGGAACCTGGTGCAAACGTATTGAAGGTTTTATCAAGTATCAAGACAGCCACATGTGGAGATCTGTCACTCATGGTCCTTACAAGCCAAAGGTGGCAGACCCGGTTGGTAATGGCGCCATGATTGAGAAAGCTATTGAAAACTACTCTGATGAAGACTTCAAGAGGATGGACATCAACTACAAAGCGATGATCGTGCTGCTAACTGCCATACCAAACTCCATAATGGTAGGCTTTAAGCAATGCGAGACTGCCAAAGAACTCTTTGATGATTTGAAGCTGATGTACTCCGGTTCCACTGAATCAAAGGAAAACAAGAAGGATATGCTAAAGTAGAAGTTTAAGAACTTCACTTATGTTGTTGGTGAGACCTTGAGCCACTAATACTTTAGGTATATGGACTTGATCACCTCTCTTCAGACTATGGGAGTTTCTCTTGAGGAAAGAGACATAGTTAGAAAATTCATGAGTGCACTTCCTTATGAGTGGACTTTTTACTATGTCTCAATCAAGAGAACTGAAAATCTTAACACTCTCACTATGACTGAACTGTATGGAATCCTTGATGGATACCGTATGGAGATGGAGACTCAGAAGAGCCAATAGATGAACAGACCCTAAAATCCTATAGTCAATAATGCTCTACATGTTGCTAAAGGATCAAGAACTCACCAGCCCCAGTTGTAGTTGAACTACCGCCAATAGCCATCATCCTCTTCTGGGCCATACATCACTTTCCCTGAGACACCCAGGTCTCAACAGGCTCAACACACTCCCTTCCAGGAGAGTTATGCTTTTGTTTCAGGGAGTGAGCACTTTGGAGATTTTTAATACTGTTTTGATGATCTAGAGTGCTTCAGCCCAGATGATGTTGAATATATGGACATTGTCTAACAAATGGCTCTTTTAACCTATAGAGCAAAGAAGTTTTTTATAAGAACCGAAAGGCAGTTTCCTCAGAACCCAACTAATAGCAAATTCAGGTTTGACAAGAGCAAGGCCAAATGCCACAACTATAACCAGCTTGGTCACTTTGCTAGGGAATGTAAAGCTCCAAGATCTAATCTTGGAGCAGCTCAAGCCTCCCAACATCCTGCTATCTCAAAGGCTGTAACCAAACCCACTAAGCCACAAACTGCTGCTGTTGTTTAAGAAGTTGACTGGAGCTTTATGGTGCAAGATGTCACTCCTGCTCAAGCTCTTATGGCTGGAACTGAAGAGAGCAAGGTATATGAACATCTTTATATTCCAGCCTATCTTGCTAAGGTTAAATTGTATCAGGACTACAACATGGAAATTAGATATGATATTGAGTCTTTAAATATCCTAAAATCTGATTTTAAGAGAGCAGAATCTGACTATAAGCTCAAAATAGAAGAGTTAGAGAAAACTGTGTCCTCTTTAAAACATGAACATACCAACTATAGGACTCATTCGAGTTGACTGAAGCTCAAGCCCAGCTAGTCATAGCTGAGGCTAAAGCAGAGAAGTATGCTATTCAAGAGCATAACTTCAACACCATTATAGCATCATCCTCCCACTCCAAGGTATGCTATCAAAACAAAAGTGGGTTGGGATCCAATGAAATTGCTCCACCACACTCTCTTGTGTCTATTGATAGCCAAGATATGGTACTGATGAGCAAGAGGTTCCAATTGCTGACCCACTACTTAGTGAGCAGCAGAATGATGCAATAATGGAAACCACCACAGAGAAGGATAAGGTAGAAAACCTCATCCCCACAGTTGATAAACCCTTGACCACCAAAGCCAGAAAGAACCAGATCAGGGCAGCAAGAAAAACTACCAAAAAGGTGGCTGAGACTAAGATGAAGATAGACCCAAGGCAAAAGGGTGTATTCATCTCAGCTGGATTCCAAGTGGTTGAAAGTTTTGATTAAGGAAAGGAGAGTAGTACCAGCACTCCTATCCAGCTGAAGGATCAAAAACTAAAAGGAAAGGCTGTTGAAAAAGAGAAGAAATGCAAGAAACAACAGCCCACATTTCCCACCAAGATTAAAATTGAGTGCATAATCTGTGGCTTGCATAACCACATGGCTAAAGATTGTTACTACAATCCAGCAAGCACACATTATGCAACCAATGTTAAGAAAGAAGGATTCAAGGATAGTTTCACATTTGGAACTTACCATATGGTCCAAGTGTTAAGGAAAGGAAAGCTTGTTTCTGAAGCCAAGTTGCTTTAGGAAGAAACTCATTCTTTCAAAAGGAAAATAACTTCGGAAGACAAGCCAAAGAAAAAACAAAGAAACAAAAACATTTCCTTGAAATCTTCCAAGAAGAAGGCTTCTTTGGAAGAAAAGATGGTGAAGACTTCTTCTGAAAAGAAAGAAGCTTCGGAAGCAAGTCATGCTGCACAAGCCTCCTCAGGCTCATCAACACAGGACAACCATAGGTTGGAATGGAAGACCAGAAAAGATGCTGCAGCCCAAACCTCTTCTTCATCTTTAGTTCTTGAAAATATTATCCATTCATCTTTAATATACTTACTAATACTTATATGTTCTGGAGTTCTCACTAATATTGCCCTTAAGTTCGTTTTTAACAATTTTCTTTATTTTAAAGTGAATATCATTAGTATTTTTGTTTTCCAATAAAACAAATTCTAAAATTGTAATATTTAATTTCTAGGCTTTTATTAATATTATGAGTCTACTTGAATTTTTATATTAACAAAACTTCATAGTTTTACCATTTTCGTTACTTAGCCCGGCTAGTTTCGTTAAGTGTTCGTTAAGTCCCGGTTTCTCTACATTAAGCCCCTTTAACTTGGTTTTTCCCATTCCCAACAGTCTTAAAAGTTATATAATATGTATCTAACCCTATATTTTAGTAGTTTAGAATCCCCAACTAGATTTCTAGAATTATTACAGGAATTTGTGCATATTTATACTTTACCTTATTAATAAAATACAAATGACCATTCTATAATTTATGAACTTTTATTCTTAGGTTAAAGTGAGTAAGTTAACTTCCAAAAATATTTAAATTATAATTTATGCACTTAGATTATATACTTGCGTATTTTATGAAAAACGGGTTTTTCAGGTAGACTAGTTTTATCCAAACCGGTTTGTGACCAAGAAGAGTTGTAAGAATGATTTTGTATCATTTAGTTACCGTAAAATAAATTGGTATAAGGGTTCATAAGAATTTGGGGTGTCATGGGGTTTGTCGTGTCACCATCATGATGATACGCGATGTTTTGAGTGTTTTCGGGTTTTAACGAATTACCTTGAGGTGAAGGATGGGTGAGAGGAGTTCAAAGGTTGCTGTAGGATCTTGAAATGATTAGAATTAGCTTCCCAAGATGGCGGATTAGATCAGGTTCTAGAATACAAGAAACATAACATAAAAGTATGACATGGTGTATGTGTGTGTGTGTGTGATTACCTTGACTTTGTGAGGTTGATGGTGCTGCTCTTATGGGTCGACTATGGCTTCAAGGAGGCTAGAACTTCAATATTCTTGAATTTGCAAGAGAGTGTTTGATTAGTTTCAAGTAGAGAGTGTTTGAGAGTGTTTAGAGAGTTGAGTGGATGAATTTGAAGTGTGAATGGAGTGTGGGTGTGGGACTTCAGTCGAAATAGAGGAAAGAGAGTGATATTGGGACTATTAAATCTTGGTTTACTCAAGATATGGCTGAGATTTATGGAGATATGGTCACCTTTACAAGTTACTAGGTTCTTTAGGTGACACCTCCATGCATTGGGTGGTTTGGGTGGTGATTTGACCAAGCATAGATTTAGTATTTTTATAAAATCTTTTTATTTTCTTATTATTATTATTATTATTATTATTATTATTATTATTATTATTATTATTATTATTATTATTATTATTATTATTATTATTATTATTTATTATTATTATTATTATTATTTATTATTATTATTATTATTATTATTATTATTATTATTATTATTATTATTGTTATTATTATTATTATTGTTATTTTATAAAGATAACCATGTGTAGGCTGGTATGTGTGCGTGTGTGTCGACTTATATATTTATATGTGCGCATATATTTATATTCGGGTGTGTGTGTGTTGGATTATATATTTATATATGTGTGTGTATATATACGGGTGTGTGTGCGCGTCGGGTGCATGCATATATGTATATGCATAGGCGTGTGTTGTAGGTATACGTATATATATATAAGTATGTATCTATGTGTGAGGTATAAAAGAAAATAAATGTTGAAGCAAGTTTTCTTCCGAAGCACCAAAAATCTTCCGAAGCTTAGCTACTGAAACAAAATCTTCCAAAGCTTAGCCAATGAAACAAAATCTTCCGAAGCTTAGCCACTGAAATAAAATCTTCCGAAGCTTATGTTTACCTTTGAAAGTATTAGTTTAAGTGTCGTGATGTGCATAGTTAGCAAAGGCTAGGGGTCCAAAGTGTATATTTCCATATGCTCTTAAAACTTATTAGTTCATCAATATCATCGAATATTATTTTAAAATTTACAAGGTTATGTTCATTATGTTTTGTTGATACACTTAAGTTGTTATTATACGTTATTCGTTCGTTTGGTTGTTTTTGTTCGGATGAGCCGGTGTTAATGGTTTGGAAGTTTTAATGTTCATTAATTCATTAACCAGGGTTTATTCTTATAATGTTCGTCTTTTAAGCTATTGAGCCCGAGGCCCATTTGGTCGGTTCAGAATACTTTATAATCATATGTTGGCCCATATTAATTATGCGGGTCAAAGCCCATTAAGTTTTATGGCCTAATTAGGGTTTGATTGGCCAAAGCCCATTTAGTTTTGTGGCCTAATGGCCTAATTAGGTGTGTGTATTGGTGTGGGCCTAAGCCCAAAGTATGTTAGGCCTAATTCGTGAGCTCCTTAGACAAGGGTTTGGTGTCATTGCGTGGCCCTATAAGGTTTCTAAAAAAACTTTTCTAGGTCCAAAAACCGGGGTTGTCATAGAAATGAACAATCATAATATATCTGATTGTTTTTTCAGAATGAAAGGATTGGAATTACCATAGAAAAAGCCAATATCACCAATCTCGCCCAAGTTTGCAAATCATGTAAGTCCATCATTTAGAAATCCAGGAAAGATTTCTAAAATTGATGATGAACTTCATGATACTTGGTATCCAAGATCTGTCAGAGTTCATCAAAAGAAAATAGAAGGTTTTACAAGAAACTTGAATCCTAACACTAGGACTCAACCAAAACAAGAATCATATAATCAACAACGTGCTAGATTTTTTATAACAATAGAGATCAATAGTTTGATTACATATCTGACAGTTCTTTTGATGAAGAGATGGTGACATACAAATCAACCTCATCTAGATTCATCAAACAACACAAGGTGAAGTCCTTTGCTAATGAACTTCAAGCTAGGTTTTCAAAACCTAAATTTGATGATTCTGACGAATCAAGGATAAGAGGACCATATTAGAGAGTCAGAGTTGTTGATAAAAATAGGAAACCTGAGACCATTATGGCTTGGGTTCCACATTCTAACTAATTTGTTAATGCATGCAGGGTCGTCCCAGAAGGTCTAACAACATATGATATATGGAAAGTGGATGTTCCTAGCACATGATAGGAGACAATTCCTTTCTACATGATTTCAAGCATATTCAAAGAGCAAGAATTGCATCCGATAGAGATTCTCTAGGTGGAAAAATTAGTGGTGAAGGGACATTGACAAGCGTTGATCAAGTCAACTATTGTAAATAGTTGAAGTCCAATCTACTGAGTGTGTCATGGATTTATGATAACAAAAATTCTACTCATTTCATAGACACTTATTACTACATTCTAAAACTAGGGTTCGAAATCCCTGTCTAATGGGTTGTGTTCAAAACTCTGAGAAAGAATAATAGTTATGTTCTTAACCTTAATTATGTCCAACCTACAGAAGAAACATATCTACTTTTAAAGGCATCTTTTGAAGAGTCACGGTAATGGCATAAACGTTTAGGACACACTAATTTCAAAAACATGAATAGATTGGTCAAACAAAACCATGTCATTGGTTTACCTCTGAAAGAATTTCACTCTGTTGACCATTTTTTAGCTTGTCTTAAAAGGAGGCAACACAAAACTTCCCATAAGCCTAAGCTTGTGAACACAAAAAATACTCCAATGAAGTTGCTTCACATTGATCTTTTTAAGCCAACTCACATCATGAGTGTAGGCAAAAGGCAATATCGTTTGGTGATCATAGATGACTTTTTAAGGTTCACATGGGTCTTCTTTCTACTTCATAAAAATGAATTATCATAAATAATCAAAGTCTTTGAAAATCAGTTAGACCTAAAAGTAAAATCAATCTGAAGTGATAGTGTCACAAAATTAAAAAAATGATGATTTAAGTTCATTTTGTGCTAACAAAGGTATTGCTCATCAATTTAGTGCAGCTAGAACTCCACAACAAAAAGAGTAGCTAAGAGGAGAAACAGAACAATAATTGAGGCAGCAAGAACCATGTTAAACTTTGATAGTCAAAGAGAGCAACAGAATTCCATATGAAATGCTATTTCATAGAAAACCTTTCATTGGTTTCTTTAAGTCATTTGGTAGTCCCATCTCAATATTAAACACCAGAGATTATCTAGGTGAGTTTTCTCCCAAATTTGATGACAGATTCTTTGCTAGATATTTGTACTTATAAAGCATTTACAGTGTTTAACACTAGATTAAACATAATTAATGAATCAACAAATGTTGAATTTAATAAGCATCCATTTCCTAAGTCCTCCAATAGTCCTGATTGGTTGTTTGATATTGACTATCTTACAAAAACATTTAATCAATTCAATTTGTTAACTACAGACAATCAGCAAGGAACTACATGTAAAACAACTGAAGCTATACAAGATGATTTCCTAATGCTTCATCATCCACTCATGTACATGGTCAAAAATTTACTTTACAAGCTAATCCAGTTAGACAACCACATATTGACAGTACATTAACATAGGCTGGTCCAAGTTTAATGCATACAACTTCACCTTATAAGTCACCTGAAGTTCAATAATATCTGTCCCAACAACTGTTGATAGTGTGTTGAATCCAACAGAGGAAACCTATTAGAGTGCTTCTAATTTAGATATTCAACATGAAGAAGTTTATGATTATCTCCATGATTCTCCCACACACTTCAATCCAGCAGATGCTACACACTATCCTGACCTGCATGTTTCTAATCTTGATGTATCGATTCCAATAGATGCCATTCCTACTCCAAGGATAGACAAAAATCATCAAGTGTCAAACATTATTGGTGATCTTGATGAATGAGTGACTAGAAGCAAGTCAAGTAAAACAAACATGTGTCTCTTCTCCTGTTTTCTATGCAAACTATGTTAAATAAACATCAAGGAAGCTTTTCAAGCAATAGCTAGATAGAGGTAATGCAGGAAGAATGGCTTCAATTCAGGAAACAAGTATGGCAACTGATTGACCTTCCCGAAGGACAATATCCTACCGGTACCAGGTGGCTATACAGAAACAAGACTGCTGATAGAGGCATTGCCATCAGAAATAAAGCAAGATTGATAGCCCATGGTAACACTCAGATTATTTCTTGCCTAATCTACATATATGAAGTTCACCGTGTACCAAATGGATGTAAAGTGCGCTTTCCTGTATGGGAAAATTTCTAAAGAAGTACATGTTAGTCAGCCATCAGGCTTTGAATACCCGGATTTCCCTTATAGGGTGTACAAGCTTCACAAAGCTTTGTATGGTCTTCATCAACCCCACGGAAGTGTTATGAGACATGGTCATCTTTTGTTTGTGAACACATGTACAAGAGAGGAAAGATTGACCAGACACTATTCAGAAACTAGAAAGGTCATGAGTTGCTACTAGTTCAAATTTATGTGGTTGATATTATCTTTGGCTCTACAAACAAGCAACTTTACAAGGAATTTGAAGACCTTATGCATGTAAAATTTCAAATGAGTGATATGGGAGAACTAACTTTCTTTCTAGGGTTGCAAGTACAACAAACAGCGGATGGAATCTTCATTAACAAATCAAAGTATGTAGATTCAATATTGAAGAAATTCTATTTCATAGATTGTAAGTCTATTAGAACACGTGTCGATACAAAGATGAAAATTGGTCCAGATTCAGATGGCAAATCTATTGATCAAACTCACTATCGATCAATGATAGGATTACTTGTTTATCTCATAGTAAGTAGACCGGACATCATGTTTAGAGTATGTGTTTTTTCCAGATATCAGGCAGATCCTAAAGAGTCTCATGTTGTTGGACCCTGAAAGAATCATACATGGCAATTCAAGAGGTGGTTGAAGGTTGTTCTGGTTGGAAGAAATCTGCACAAGTCCAAGATCCAATGCGGGTGAAGACAATAGAAGAAAAAGACAAGTATCGGCTATCCGCATTAGTCAATGCGGATGAGCAAGAACAAACACGGCCAAGTATTTGTTCATCCGCATTTACTAATATGGATATGCAGAACCAAATAAGGCTAAGTATTTGGTCATCTGCATTAGTCAATGCAGATGACGTACTTAATGCGGATGCACAACTGAAGAAATACTGATGAAGATCAACACATCCGCATTAACTAATGTGGATGTTCATTACAAATGCACAACTTAGACTAATATTCTGATGTATAGTTGTCAGGGTAGTTTAGTCATTTTGTACAAGCATTGTATCAGCCTATAAATAGAATAGTATACACTTAAGTTTCCAAGTTTTCTGATTAGTGCTATAAATACTAGCACACTTTGTATCTTATTTACCAATATCAATATACAAAGCATTTACAAGTATTTTCAGCATTTAATGTTCATTGATTTTGTATTTTCGCTACATAATCATTGACTCAATCATCATATTCGATCCTAGTTCAGTCACATCAACTGAGATTCTTATCTTGGACCCGGTCAATTGGTATCAGAGCCTCGGCTCTTGAATTCATCTCAAAATCAGTGCAGATCTTGGACGAAAATCGATTGAACTTGTGATTGAGCTATTTATTAGCAAGTTTTATACTTCTAATAAACATTCATACTGAAAATAATTGAAGCTTCATCAACCATCGTTGTTCTTCTAATCAACAAACACAAGAACACTGTTTGATTGTTAATTCTCAACAAAAATTAGACAAAAACCACTCATAATCACAAAATATTAACCAAAATCGACCAACAATCAACTTAACAGTGGACTATTCATCAAATCAACCTAAAATCAACTATACTGTTGCTGTTGTTCACCGAATCCAGACAAGAAAATCTTGACATTGGACTATTTGAACATTCTTGACACAAAAATCAACTTAATCAATATTCAAACCATCTAAAATCAAGTTTATTCTAATGGATTCTGTTAACTTTTCTGAACTTGGTCATGCATCTAAACCTCCAATGCTTAAACACAAGTCTGAGTTTAAGCAGTGGAAAATAAGGTTTAAAAATTACATTACAGGTGTGGATCCCGACTACTGGATATCCATTTGCAAAGGACCCTACATTCCTGTCTCCCTTAATGCTGATCAAGCTGCTCAGTACAAAACTGTTAGAATTTCCATTGAGGATCCTAATCTAAATATTGATGATAAGGAATACAAGAAAATTAAGATAGATCTCAAAGCCTACTCCATTCTAACTCAAGCTTTGAAAATTGATGTACTCAAAAGACTAGAGAAATATGAAATAGCCAAAGGTGTCTGGGATGCACTGTAGATTATGTGTGAAGGAAGCAATGAGGTGACAGAAATAAACAAAGACAAACTGGTGAACCAATATGAAACCTTTCATCATACCAAGGGTGAATCAATCTCCAAGCAGCTACATCATTTTGTATAGTTGGTGAATGATCTGGAAATCATGGGGGTTATATATAAAAGAAGGAAATGAACAAGAAGATGCTGCACAGTCTGCTAGAAAACTGGAAGTAGAATATTACAATGCTGAAGAACACTCTTGACTTGGAGAGCACCAGCTTAGACATCATGATTGCTAAGATTAAAGCTCTTGAGTTAGATGAGAGGAGCAGAAATCTTAGTCGACCTCAAGTCATTGAGGCATATAAGTTTCCATCAAAAATTCATTCTATTGAAAATGCCTTTATCACAGAGGAAGATGATTTTCTGTCTTCCGAAGATCAAGTAAGAACAACTGGTTTCATTGCTGCTTCACAACAAAACAAGCAATCATCTTCAACTCCATCTACTGCAACACCCACATGCATGCCTAGTGATCAAAGTTTTGAAGAGAAAAAGGCAACTTACAATGCCTTTGTTGCTAGTTTTGAGGCATATCTGGGAGGAAGACTTACTTCAGCATATCTGATTCAGGAAGATTTGGAAAAAATGGATCCAGATGATGTTGAAGAAATAGACTTGCAATGGCAGATGGTCATGATTGCAATGAGAGCCAAGAAATTCTTCAAAAAAGGGAAGAAGCCAAGTCTGAATGAGAACACAAAACTTCGATATGATAAATCCAAGGTAAAGTGTTTTAATTATGGTGTGACTAGCCATTTCTCTAGGGAATGCAATGCTCCAAGAAGAAGTAGCAACAATTACCAAAGAACTTCACATGGTCAGCCATCATCTCAATCCAGTTCAAGCTTTCAATAAAGCAATCAATATCAGTATCAACATCAAAATCAGCGCCAACAAACTCATCACAATCAACCCCAACTGACTCATAAAGCTCAGGGAAGCAACCAACCAACCTCTAATGCACTTGTCATCAGACAAGATGGAGTTTGTGACTGGAGCCTATATGCAGAGGAAGTCAAGCCTTAATTTTAGAATCATGCTCTCATGGCTCACATTAATGATGGTCCAACTCTAATGCCAACTTAGGTAAAATCCAATCTCTGTAGTGATAAATGCATTCAAGAAGTACTGGGATACAGAGAACATAATCACAAGTTGGCTCTTAAAATCAAAGAAGAAAAATTCAAATCTTAAATGTTAAAACAAGAGATGAAAACTTTTGAAATTAAAATCAAATCACTTCTTTCAGATATTGAAAAACTCCATGGTGAAAAGTAAACTCTAGCAGCTAAGAATGAGAAGTTAACTGAATTGTTAACAAAAACCAAAGCTGAGCAATCAGCTACAGAAGTGAAACTTGAAAAGTTTCAATTCTCTTCTGCTAAGCTGCAAGAGTTACTTGACTCACAAAAAGAGCCAAAGGATATGACTGGGATAGGATACAATTCTTGTCCACCTCCATACAATGACAACTATACAGTTATGCCTGAGGCACTCACTCATCTGATTCAACTGAACCTAAAGTTTTTGAAACTAAAACAATGGTTTCACAAATAACTAATCCTCAAAACAAACCGAGTGTTTATATTGAAACCAATAAGGATAAAATCAAGTTGGGTCACCCAATCAAAATCAAAAAGTGCTCATACAAACCTGTAATTGTCAAGAAACCAAAAAGCCCAGTCAAAGCCATTGTGCCATTTGTGAAATTCATTACTGAAAATCTCAAGATGGTGAAGAATGTTGAATTGTCTATGAAATCCTCTGCTGAAAGCAGATTTGATTATGAGATTAAATCTCCAAAAAATTAAGGCAAATCAGAAAAGGTTTCACTAAAATCTAAAGGTAAAGCAACAGCTTCTCCATCATCCAAAGGGAAATCATCCATGGTTCAAAAATCAAATGTAAAAACTGAATTTCAATCATCATCAAAGTATAAACAGGGGGTCGGTTTTGACATTTGCAACAAAGAGGATGTAGACCAACTTGTAAGGGAGTCAAGTAAGGGTAAAAAGAAGCAAAAGCAGTCTCCAAAGACCAAGCCAAGTAGAATTGTGAAACAATCTACTGAAACTAAGAAGACTGAAACTGCTTCTTCATTGAAAACAAAATCTGAGGTTAATCTAAAATCTGTTAAATCACATGAAGCCTCCACATCAAAATCAATAGACAAACAAATGTACTGTGACATTTGTGACATGTCTAATCACAACACAGATAAGTGTTATTTTACTCAATATTGCTCCATCTGTGACATGAACAATCATTCAACTAAAATTGCTAATTCAACAAGTATTGTTCTGCCTGTGATATGACAAATCACAATACATCTGATTGTTTCTTTAAACAAAAAGGCTTGAGAGTTCCACAAAAGAAGCCTATTTCACCAATTTCAACCGACAAGGCCAAACTTAGAAGTCAATCACACATTAAACAAACACGGGTTTCAAATTCTGATGATGACTTCTATGATCAATGGGAGTCAAAGAGTGTCAAAAGGAATCTTAATCATAATATAAAACAATCACTTAATTCTTATCCAAGATTTAAAACAAAAGTGATTTCAGAAAATAAAAAACGTGCCCAATTTCTACATAGAAATAGGGATGAAAGATTTGACTACTCTTCAAGTAGCTCTGTTAAAATTGATCAAATAAAACCAAAAAGGACTCGATAAAAATTCTTCAAAGCACCAACCTCTAAATCACAACCTAGAGGCAAGTATTAAAAGGTTACAGTAATGGATTAAAACGGGCAACCCAAGACCATCATGGCTTGGGTTCCACATTCTAACTAGTTCTTTTATGCTTGTAGGGTCGTCGATACAGGTCCAACAACTTATGGTATGTGGACAGTGGATGCTCCCGACATATGACTGGAGACAGTTCCCTCCTTCATGACTTCAAGCATATACAAGGAACTACTGTAGCATTCGGTGGACACTCACAAGGTGGCAGAATTACTGGGGAAGGGTCTGTAACAAATGGACTGCTGAGCTTTGACAATGGGAACTACTACAAACAACTGAATTTCAACCTCCTCAGAGTGTCTCAGATCTGTGACAAGAAATATTCCACTCATTTCACAGACACCCATATTTTGAAACCAGGATTTCAAATTCCTAAAAAATGGGATGTCTTGAAGACTCCGAGAAAGAATAACACCAATGTCTTGGACCTTATTCTGCACAACCAATAGAAGAAACATGTCTTTTGTCTAAAGCATCATTTGATGAGTCACAGCTTTGGCATAGACGTTAGGGACACACAAATTTCAAAAACATGAATAGATTGGTAAAAGGAAACCATGTAATTAGTTTACCTCTAAAGGAATTTCATTTTATTGACCACTGTTCTGCATGTCTCAAAGGAAAACAACATAAATCTTCCTATAAGCCAAAGCTTGTGAACACAATCAATACTTCATTGAAGTTACTTCATATGGATCTCTTTGGACCAACTCATGTCATGAGTATTGGCAAGAAACAGTATTGTTTGGTGATCATTGATGACTTTTCACGATTCATATGGGTCTTCTTCCTACTTCATAAAAATGAAGCATCCCAGATAATAAAATATTTTATCACTAAAATTGAAAATCAACTTGATCAAAATGTAAAATCAATCAAAAGTGATAACGGGACAGAGTTTAAAAATAAAAATCTAAATTCATTTTGCACACACAAAGGAATTGGTCATCAATTCAGTGCAGCTAGAACTCCACAACAAAATAGGGTAGCTAAAAGGAGAAACAAAACACTGATTGAAGCAGCAAGAACAATGCTAGCCGATGCTAAGCTGCCAATTACCTTTTGGGCCGAAGCAGTCAACACATCATGTTTTGTGAAAAATCAAACTTTGGTTGTCAAAGAAAACAACAGAACCCCTTATGAACTTATTTTTCATAGAAAATCATTTATTGGATTTTTCAAGTCATTTGGTTGTCCTGTCTCAATATTAAACACCGAGACCATTTAGGAAAGTTTGCTCACAAGTCTGATGAGGGATTCTTTGTAGGTTATTCCTCTGAGTGTTTAAGCCTAGATTAAACATTATTGATGAAACAACAAATGTTCAATTCAATGAGCACTCCTTTCCTAAGTCAATTAATGGTCCCGATTGGTTGTTTGATATTGACTCTTTCACAAGATCTTTTGATCAGATTCACTTGTTCAACGCAGGTAACCTATAATCAGCTGGATCTTCTGGAACAGTAGAGAGAAAGGATGACTTTCCAATGATTCCTCCATCTTCTGCTAATCAGTTGGATGAAGAAGTTCCATTGCAAGCTGATCTTGTTAGATAGGAAGTACAAAATTAGAGTGTCTCAACTGAGGCTGGTCCTAGTACACTGCTAACTCCTTTAGCTGAATCATCTACTGAAGTTAGAAATCCAAAACTAGCTACTGTGCCAATTGAAACTGAAGTGAATGCAAATGATGAAAGTCTTCAAAGTGCTGCTGATGCTGAAGCTAAAGCTGGTGAAGCGTTTGATTACTTTCACAATTCACATACATCACAACCTAAAGATGCCTCTCACCAAGATGATCTGAATGTCTCCAACCTTGATGTATTAATTGCTGGTGACTCAATTCTAACCACCAGTATACATAAGAATCATCCAGTGTCAATTAGATGAGCGAGTGATAAGAAGCAAGTCAAGTATTGCAAACATCTGTTTGTTTTCTTGCTTTTTGTGTCAAACTGTACCCAAGAATATAAAAGAGGCTCTTCAAGACAACAGCTAGATCGAGGCAATGCAGGAAGAATTGCTCCAGTTCAAGAAACAAGAAGTATGGTAACTGGTAGACCTTCCCGAAGGACAATACCCTATCGTTACCATATGGTTATACAGAAACAAGACTAATGACAGGGGCATTGTTATCAGAAACAAGGCAAGATTAATTGCACAAGGATACACCCAAGAAGAATGAATAGACTATGATGAGGTGTTTGCACCTGTTACCAGATTAGAAGCCATCAGACTTTTTCTTGCTTACGCCCGCCTCCATGAAATTCACTGTGTATCAAATGGATGTAAAGTATGTATTTCTTTATGGCAAAATCTCTGAAGAAGTCTATGTGAGTCAACCACCGGGCTTTGAGGACCTGGATTTCCCTCACAGGGTGTACAAGCTTGATAAAGCTTTGTATGGTCTAGATCAAGCCCCACGAAAGTGGTACAGGACTCTATCATCTTTCCTTGTTGCACACAGGTATGAGAGAGAAAAGATTGATCAGACTTTGTTTAGAAAAAGAAATGGATAAGAAATGTTGCTAGTCCAGATCTATGTGGATGATATCATCTTTGGATCAACAAACAAACAACTTTGCAAGGATTTTGAAGACCTTGTGCATACCAAGTTCTAGATGAGTGCAATGTGGGAGCTTACATTCTTTTTAGGATTGCAAGTACAGCAAACAGGAGATGGAATCTTCATCAATCAATCAAAATACATGGAATCCATGTTGAAGAAATTTCATTTTGTAGATTGTCAGTCTATCAGAACTCCTATGGATACAAAAATGAAGATTGGTCTAGACTCAGATGGCAAATTAGTGGATCAGACTCACTATCAATCAATAATAGGGTCACTCATGTATTTAGCAGCAAGCAGACCTGACATAATGTTTGGTGTATGTGTTTGTGCCAGATATCAAGCAGATCCCAAGGAATCACATGTAAATGCTATAAAGAGGATATTCAGATATCTCAAGGGCAACCTTGCAATTGGATTATGGTATCCAAAGGAGGGAGACTTCAACCTCTATGCCTACACAGACAGTGACTACGGGGGATGCAACTTCAATTGGAAGTCCACTTCTGGGGGTTGTCAATTTCTTGGTCCCAGACTGGTCACTTGGTAGTGCAAGAAGCAGACAAACGTGTATGTTTCCATAGTAGAAGCTGAGTACGACACAGCATCAGCTTGTTGCTCTCAAGTTCTCTAGATTCAAAACCAGATGCTTGATTATGGTTATAACTTCTTGCATATACCAATTCATATTGACAACATAGCCGCCATGTTCCTAACAAACAATCCTATTCATCACTCAAAAACTAAACATATTGAAATTAGATATCACCTTTTGAGAGACTGTGCTGAAAAGGGGTTAATCAAGTTGATACAGGTCCACACAGACAATCAATTAGCTGATTTGTTCACTAAGGCATTTGACCCTAGTCGGTTTGAATTCTTAATTCAATCAACTGGCATGATTAACCTTGAGTAAAAATCAAAATTTGCAAAAACATTCAAATATTATAAAAATACAAAAAGAAGTTATTTTTGTTGAAGAATATAAAATGTACTCCATGGGAAATGATATAATTACAGTCGTTATATCATTCCCTATGCTTATTTCAAAATCTTGAAAGGCTGATATGACTTATCTGATATGCGGGTAGGCTCAGCTTGGAAAAGAAGATACATGCTGTGATGAACTAAAGCTCATATTCAGCTATGAAGCTATCATCTCATGTATGAGTAAGTATTAGCTTATCCAAATGTGTGTGTGTAGCAACCTAAACACACCAGGTAATGATGCCTTATGAATCTCATTCACCCACATCAGTTTCTCCTCTATTTTGCTGAGCAAGGACATGAAGAAATAGGTACATAGTGCTAATGTCATGATCCAAAAAGATTCCCAATGTGGAACACATCCAAAATGGATGAATTAATAAAGACTATATTCCTGGTGAATGAATAAAAAGAATCCTAAAGAGGATCACTTAAGTGCAAAAAAAATCCTAATATGGATCAAATAATTATAAGGATCAAAGTAAAAGAATCCCAATGAGGATCCCCCTTACCCAAAACCAAATAAGATGTCATAATTTAAATGACCTGGTCATGTAAGTTGTGAAAACATTCTACCATGCATTTCATGCGGGTGGTTGATCTTGCCATGCATTTGAGTGTGAGGTACATGTTGAATATTTAATCCACTCAAAACATGATAAATATCATAAGCATTAAAATATTAACCAAGCATGAGTTTAAGAGGATATACACCCCTACAATCAATATGTTCATGATTATGTCTATTTTACTAACAATTGCTTGCTCTTGTGAAAGGTAAGATTGATATGATCCTATGTAAGGTATACTTCCTCTTCATGTACAGATAAGAAAATCAAAAATTATAAAAAAATATTTTCCTTTCAAAATTTTAAAATCTTTAAAGTTTTTATCCCATATGGATATAAACTTTAGGGGAGTAATTAAAATTTAATGAAAATATTCACAAAAACAAAAAAATTTGCAAAATCTCAAAAATATTTTAATTACTTTGTACAGTTGTTGATTTTCTTGAAAATACAAATTAGAAAAATGGCTATGTTGGTGTGGAAGTTATACTATAGTATCTCAGTATATGCAAATATTTGAAAGCACAAAAATCCAAGATCAGTCAAATCTAGGAAATTTTTATCACACCGGGTGTACAATTCAATCCAAGCAAGAATTGACAATCCAAGCAACAGTCAAAACTTCATAAAAGTCAAAGCAACAGTCATATCTTCATAAAAGTCAAAGCATCAGTGCAAAAATAGTCAAAACTATCCACAGCAAAAATATTAATTTTTGACAAAGTTCAAAATTTAATGCGGGTAAGAGTATTGGTTAATGCGGGTGAAGGTAACCCAGGCATTTAACCAATGCGGGTAATTAAAAAATCAAAGTGAAACTAATACGGATATGTTAAGTCATCTGCATTTGTTTCCAAACAAATGCGTACAACATTGTCTCGAAGTATGATGGCAGAAAACTTATGCGGACAAAATTTTGTTCTTCTGCATTTATCAATGCGGATAAGTTTTTGTTCATCCGTATTTCCTTAATGCGGATGACATGATCAATGCGGGTAACATTGTTGTGTATTTGTACCGAAAATAAAACATGTGCTTTCACTCTTCTGTCATTTTGTGTTTGAATCTCAGCTAATGAGGATAGAAGTTTATAAAATGCGGACAACTGAATTGTTCATCCATATTTGTTACAGTTCATGCGGACAACTAAATTGTCCATCCGCATTTGTTACAGCAACAATGCAAGTTCTGATGTAAATGTGGTCAGGTCCAAATGTTCTTCCGCATTTGTTACAGAGCCAATGCGGACAAGTTTATACTTCCGCATTTATCTCAGTACTCAAATGCGTACAAGTTAAAACATCCACTTTTGCTACAATAAAAAAATTAAAACTTCCGCATTTGTTCATTCACTTGCAAAATTTGAGAAATTCATTAAATTGACTATTTAAACACATTAATCAAAGTCATTTAATACTTTTCAAATTTGAGAGAACCTAAAGTGCAGCGAGCGGTTTTCATAACTGATCTTCATCATTCATCCAAATCATCACAAACCTTGTGTGTAGATTGTTCATTCAACTTCATTTAATCTATATTTCAATTCTTAGCCCAAGTAGTATCGAAACAAGGTGATTCTCGGTGGATTTATGAACTTCAACTACCAAACCAGTGATGAACATAGAACCCTAGGTTTAGAAAACATCAAAAATTAACCTTGAACAATGGATTTCAAAGAAACTTTCGAGTTCAGTAAACCTGATTTTAATGTGTACAACAAGGAACAATCGATTCAGAAATACTATGTTAACCATGATGAATAGGGGAATCAAACTTAAAATGTTAAAATCAAATCCAATGTTTCAGTGTAACAAGATGGTTAAAACAATAAAGATGATTGAAAATAACCATGAAACATAACACAAGTTAATCATCATAAAATCAATGATAGGTCAAATTGCTATAGAAAAGTGAACTTGAAATCTCAATTTTGACCTAAGAAAGTCAAACTGAGAAAGTCAAACCTGTTCTTAGTTGTACAATCTGATAATTGTGAGTACATTACTAACACATATGTCTTTATTGCAGATCTATGGAAAATCTTACTTGGAGCAAGCTCCATAATGTCAGTGGATATCTGGATCCGGATTTGCCTGAATCTAAGGGTTTAAGAGAATGATCAGAATTATTTACACAACAAGAATAGCACATGCCATCACTGTCAGACCAATTATCTATGAGAACTTTATCAGATCATTTTGGGGAACTACTAAAGTAAACCAAGGGGATGATGTGAGGACCATATTAGGAAGGATCACTAATGATCACACACTAGTTATCTCTAAACAAACTATGAGACAGTGTCTACAGTTTGGGGATGATGCCAACTCTCCCCAAGAATTGGAAGAAGATGACATTCTGACCTTCTTTGCTAACATTAGCTATGAAGGAGGTTTCAAAGGAAAACAGATTGTCAAGGGGTTAGTTGACTTGTAGTGGAGATTTCTGATTCATCTATTCCAACATTGCTTGTCAAAAAAGAAGACTGGTTGGAATGACATCCCCATCACTACTTCATCAGCTATTTGTGCCTTGTGCACTAAAAGACAATTTAATATGTCTGCTTATGTGTTCAATGGCCTGTTATCTAACATTCAGGAAGGAAGAAGGCACATGTTCCTGATGTATCCCAGATTTATTCAATGCTTCATCAATGAAGCGTTCCCTGATCTTGTACCAGAAGGCCTTGTGATGGACATTCCTTACTACACTACCAAATCCTATAAGTACATCAAGAAGAGAGATCCGAGGAACTTCTACAATGGAACTTTCTTTCCTTTACTTCCATGGATGCTGCAACAGATCAATCCAGAAGAAGCCTATGAAGAAGAAGCTGAGGAAGTTACTCCTGATGTTGAGGAACAAGTTGAGGATGATGTTCCTGATGATCCATATAAGATTATCAAAGAACAACCACCTGCTCATGTTCAATAAACTGTTGAAAAGCATGCTAAAGAAGCAGAAGAAGGACTGAGGCACGTGTCACCACAGGTTGATGTAGGTGGTGATCTTCACACTGTGACTTCAGTTCAAAATGCGGATATTCCATCACCTTTCAGAGTGTCACCTGCCCATTCATATCAATTATCTCCTATCTACTCTCATTATGTATCTCCTATTTATTCTTCACCAGAAGCTGCTGCTGCATCTGTTTTATCTAGTGAATCTACCAGTTCATCAGATAGGACTGAATCATCTTCGAATGAGGAGGATCCTCATTCAGGTTTTCAAATGCCTGTGAGACAAGTACACTCAGAGGCCGGTGCTTCAGAAAGCTTTGCAGAATCTAAAGTCAACCAACCTGATGCTAAGGAAGAAATGATTTCTGAGCTATTACTAAAGGTAGCCAGAATGGAGAAACTTTTGGATAGAAGATCTGGCATCATAAGAGATAGACTTGTTGAACTAGGTGAGAAGGAGAAAGAATTAAAATAACTAAAAGCCAAATATCAATTAGATAAAGAAGAAAAGGATAAAGAGATTGATAGACTCAAAGCAGCCCTAGAACATGCTAGACAAGAAATCAATAGACACTTGGATGCTGCAAACATCCAAACTCTTACTATGGAAGAACAAGAGAATCTTCTTAATGTCCAAACTGATATAATATTTGATCTCTGTAGACAGATAGAAGAATTGGCCAAAGAAAAGGATGAGAAGGGTGATGATGAGAATGATAAAAACAAGGATGATGAGCCTGAAAAGGAAAAAGAATCAAAAGAGGATGAAGATGTCTCTGGTGGGAGTAGTGATGATGATGATGGCTCTACACCTTCAAAGAGACAAAGAATGATAGAAACTGTTCAGCAATCCCAACATAGTGACTTTAGGGAGGAAGATGAAAGCCTAGCTATGGTTGTCTATTTTGATCCAACTTTTGAAGAAAGACTTGATGAGGAATCTGAGATGAAAGAGTTAATTGAAGACTATTCATCTGCAGAGTTTATTATTGATGAAGACTTCTAGGATTTTATCAGAGAACTCAGAGCTCCAGTTGAACCAATAGTTGTGATTCCCCCTAAACTTTGCCATTAAAAGAAGAATTAAGCTTACAGCTTGTTCCTGTAGTCACTTTGACTAATGAGCAAAAGGAACTTATAATGAAGCTGTGTGAAGAGCTTAGAGAAAAGGAAGTTGCTAAAAAGCAAAAAGAAGAAGCTAAACAACTTGAAAAAGAAAGGAAGGAAAAGGAAGCCGAAGCCTCTGTACCCTCCTCTTCTGGTCCCCGTTTGCATACATACTCTAGGAAGAGGAAGTACTTATCTGAGAAGGCCAAAGGAAAAAGGCCTGTGGTAGAAGAGGAACCGAATCCCAAGAAGCCAAAAGATGGTCCAAGAAGCCTTGCTGCTATTGCTCAATTTCTGGATGAGCATGAGAAGGCTGAGAAACAATTGAAGAAGAAAATTAAGGTGATTATCTTGAAAGAAGGAGAGATGGAGGGAGGATACGATGAAAGCATCCTTGATGACCCTATGTTTAGGGATAGTCCTGCAAAGGTTGAGTCATCTGTTAAGGAAATGGTTGAGAAGACTTAAATTGATGATTTGATGGTTAAGGCTATATACCTGATTAATCACGGTTATGATGCTGATGAAGTGTTTGGAGTGACATATGAGGGAATGGTAGAAGAAGTAAACAAGATGCACAAACTTCTTGACCCAGCTTTTGTGACTGAGTATGAAAAGAAAACAACTGAGAAAGAGATAAAGTTGAAAAATCATGATATGACAGTCAGATCCCTAATCTTATTCACTCCAACATAACCTCAACAAACCTAAGTGCCTCAATCCTAATATCCTAATCCCTATAACATGACAGATAGGGGAATGAAGGATTATCTGTCTGATCAAGGATTTACCCAAAGAAAGCTGGGTAATATGAAGACTAACTCCCTCCGGGCTATAATCCTCAAGATAGTCAAGGAAAAGAAAGAAAGATTGAAGACTATAGAAGAAGAGGTTGTAGGGAGGAAGCCTAGAACAAGAATTTCAGCTCAAGATATCCAATTCACTACCAAAGATCCTAAATGTCTTGGAACCCATGCTACAAAAAAATCCTAAATGGTTTATTGAACCCTCTTAACCACTTCAAGAAAACAAACAACTTCAAGTCTCTGAAGGCAATATGCATAAGAAAAGACAAATCTTTCAACAATCCTCTGGAAAAGAAAAAGAAAATGAAAGGAACTGAAGAGTTGGTATTTCTAAAGTTGAATGTAAAACCAACTGAATCACTAAAAAGAAAGATGGTTGCTAGAATCCACAAGTCCAAACCAATCTCAAATGTATTCTATGATGAGAAAACTTATGAGTTGGTGATTGAAAGGAAATGGGGAGGAAAAGAAGGTTCTGAGATAAGGTTATTTAGTGGATATGAGGTGAGACTGTTAGATGAATCCTACATCCACTATATGTTCACAAGACACTTCAGAGAAATAGATAACAAGCTGGGATAAGCTGATATGTATTTCTTTTTGAAATGCATCAAGATACTCAAAATAGCCTATGACAGAATCAATAGAAAGAAAGAACAAAGGAAAAGAAAAAGAGTTCCTCTTCAGCTGGGAAACATAGTGAAGCTTGAAGTTAATGCTGATGGTTCTTTACTAATCCATAGAGATGGACTGTCCACTGTATCTATGTGGGAACCCATATCTCTGAGATAGATGCCTATTAAGGCAATTCACACCATAAGTCAAATGAATATCCATGTTCTTAGTCGAGACAAGATGCAAGATGCTAAAGACTTCTCAAATATGATCAAAGCTATACTGGATCCTTTATTAGCTGAACCATAAATGACTCCTAAGCCTAAACCTGCACTAGCTCGATCAACGGTTCAAGTTCCTGAGAAGCAAGCACCGGCACTAGAAGAACCACCAGAATCTTCACAACCTCCACCACCCTCAAACCCTTGAAGTTCATAGGCTGTATAATCCTTAGGGGAGTATTGTTGGACTTGAAAGGATCATACATGGCAATTCAAGAGGTGGTTGAAGGTTGTTCTGGTTGGAAGAAATCTGCACAAGTCCAAGATCCAATACGGGTGAAGACAACACAAGAAAAAGACAAGTATCTCTATCCGTATTAGTCAATGCGAATGAGCAAGAATAAATACGGCCAAGTATTTGTTCATCCGTGTTTACTAATGCGGATATGCAGAACCAAATGCGGCTAAGTATTTGGTCATCCGAATTTGTCAATGCGGATGACATACTTAATGCTGATGCACAACTGAATAAATGCTGATGAAGATCAACACATCTGCATTAACTAATGCAAATGTTCATCACAAATGTTGATTATCATTTTGTACTTAGACTAGTATTCTGATGTATAGTTGTCAGGGTAGTTTAGTCATTTTGTACAGGCATTGTGTCAGCCTATAAATAGAATAGTATACACTTAAGTTTCCAAGTAATCTGATTAGTGCTACAAAACACGTTGTATCTTGTTTACCAATATCAACATACAAAACATTTATAAGTATTTTCAATGTTTAATGTTCATTGATTTCTGTTACATAATCATTGACTCAATCATCATATTCGATCCTAGTTGAGTCACATCAACTGAGATTCTTATCTTGGACCTGGTCAATATTGATTCAGATTTAATATTTTAGATTCATTGACCTTGGATCTTAGGATTCATCATGTTCAAGACCTAGAAATCAAAATTAAGATAGGTGGATGTGTGTGAATCAAAGAACAAAGAGATGAATAATATATAATGTTATGATTTCATTGATGTTGATGAACAAATTACAATGAGAATCATAGATGAAAGATGGAATCAAACCAACCCAAAGGAGGAATACTCCTTGGGTGGTGGTTCACACCATACGAAACACACACACAAGAACCACACTTGCAAAAATGCACTAGTGGGTCTATTTATACTATTGTTACATCATGACCTAATTTTGACTTTTCTTTTTGTCTTGATGTTGAATTTTCATGTTGAATTGACTTATATTGTTATTCTTGTTATGATCAACTTGGTCTCTAAACTTGTACAATGAGATCTTCAGTCAGCTGTTATTATCATTTGGTAGGCTTCAATTTATTCAATTATTGAACCGAACAATACTCCTCCTAAACTGATGCTTGCCAAACATTAAATTTGAAGATCTTCTCTGTCACATGTCTTCTTGAAAAGACTTGATAATCTGACAATCTTTAGATAACCATTGGTCCCCTTGATTAAAGTCTGTCTATCTGTTCCGCTTAGTATTCAGACACGGGTTCAACAGATCATCTTTTATTGTGGTATCACGACTTTTAGAGAGTTTCTGATAGTTGTACAAATTCTTAAATGACACAGTAGTTTTGTGACCAAAGTTGATTTCTGATGTTGTTTTTCTTTTTGTTGAATGCACAAAATGGACGTGCCTGTTGGTTACAATCATCCATATCCATGATATTGTCTTTTTCTTTTGTTGTTGTTTTCATCTGTTCATCATATTTTGTTGTTGGATGAATTGCATTAGAAGTTAACTCAACCACATTAGGTGAGTAACATATCAACATTTGTTCACTAAAGCAGTCGTATTTGTTTTAATGCACCCGTATTAGTTTACAAACCATCTGCATTTGTATGTTCCATCCGTATTTGTATGGTCCATCCGCATTTGTATGGTTTCATCCACATTTGTTTGGTTTTTACACATATGCAATCGTATTTGTTCCTTGCTTCTTTCGCATTTCCATGTTTCGTAGCCGTATTTGTTTAACACTCAGCCGCATTGGATATTTGCTTATCCGTGTTTTTTTTATTCAACAAAAAATGACATCTACATTGGTCATGCTTGAAAGAAGTCATACAGCCACAGTTAATTGATGCTCAGCCACATTTGTATGTTGAGCAAATCATGCATCCGCATTTGTTTATGTGCATCAACATTTTTTTGATGGTCGGCATCCGTATTTGTTTATATGCATCCACATTTTTTCATGTCCATCAGCATTTGTATGGTCCATCCGCATTTCTATGGTTTTATCCGCATTTGTTTGGTTGTTACACATATGCAATCGCGTTTGTTCCTTGCTTCTTTCGCATTTCCATGTTGCGTAGCCGTATTTGTTTGACACTCAACTACATTGGATAATTGCTTATTAACATTTTTTTTGTGCAACACAAAATGGCATCCGCATTGTTCATACTTGAAACAAGTCATATAGCCACATTTAATTGATGCTCAGCCACATTTGTCTGTTGAGCAAATCATGCATCCACATTTGTTTGTGTGCATCAGCATTTGTTTGATGGTCGGCATCTGCATTTGTTTATGTGCATCCGCATTTGTTCATGTGCATCCGCATTTGTTTGGAGCTCGACATCTGCATTAGTGTAGTGATAAGTACTTGTTACATATCTGTATCCGCATTCCTAGTTGTTTCATGCGTATTTCCTAATCAAACTAATGCGAATACCAGTACTCAAACAACATTAGATCTGAAATGCTTCAGATCTTGGATCAAAGATTGATGCAGATTGCGATGAACAGTACTTGCAACCTTTTTTTCTTCATTCTATTGATGTTAATCTTGTTAAGTTGTATCGAGTTTTGAAGGAGTAATCAAATCCATGATTAATCATCTTCAAATCATACAAAAATTAATAGATTTATTGATTTTCTTTGTATTTTGTTGATGAACAGAGGGGGTTTCAATGAACATCGACCTTTTTCTTTATATTGTTGTATTCTTTGTTCTTGACATCATTAAAGATGAAATCAAATCTGAAAAATAGATGAATCTTGCAACCAACAGCTCTGATACCATTTTGCTGAATCAATATTTCAGATTCATTAAGCTTGGATCTTAGGATTCATCATGTTCAAGACCTAGAAATCAAAATTAAGATGGGTGGATGTGTGTGAATCAAAGAACAAAGAGATGAATAATGTATAATGTTATGATTTCAGTGATGTTGATGAACAAAAAACAATGAGAATCATAGATGAAAGATGGAATCAAACCAACCCAAAGGAGGAATACTCCTTGGGTGGTGGTTCACATAATATGAAACACACACACAATAACCACACTTGCAAAAATGCACTAGTGGATCTATTTATACTTTTGTTACATCATGACCTAATTTTGACTTTTCTTTTTGTCTTGATGTTGACTTTGTCATGTTGAATTGACTTATATTGTTGTTCTTGTTGTGATCAACTTGGTCTCTGAACTTGTACAATGAGATCTTCAGTCAGCTGTGATTATCATTTGGTAAGCTTAAGTTTATTCAATTGTTGAACCCAACACATGTCAATGCACTCAAAAGAATATTTAAATATCTTAAAGGCAAACCTGCACTTGGTTTATGGTATCCAAGGAAGGCAACTACAACTTGTATGCATACACAAATATTGATGCAACTTCAACTAGAAGTCCACATCTGGTGGTTGTGAATTCATTGGTCCAAGATTCATGGCAGTCCAAGAAGCAGACAAATGTGTCAGTTTCCACTACCGAGGATGAATACATAGCAGCATCCGCTTGCTGTTCTTAAGTTCTATGGATTTAAAACCAGATGCTTGACTATGGTTTCAACTTTTGCACATACCAATACATATTGACAACACAACTTCCATGTTCATAACAAACAATCCAGTTTAGCACTAAAAAACAAAACATATTAGGATAAGATATCATTTTCTGATAGACTGTGCTGAAAAAGGATTAATCAAGTTTATACAAATCCACACTGATAATCAACTAGCTAATTTGTTTACTAAGGTATTTGAACCTAGCCAGTTTGAGTTCTTGGTTCAAGAAATAGGCATGATTAACCTTGAAAAATCAAAACACCAAGCGTCTTATGAAGGGCATAGCAAGACAATTCAAAATGAGATATTCACACTAAATCCATCGACGACACACTCTGAAATGTGAACCTCATGATATAGAAGAACATATTAAAGAATTTGGTAAAAGGAATCATCACATTGGCTAACTCAACGGTTTGGGTATAAAAAGCAAACATCCCATGTGGAAAAAAAATAAATAGGTTGGTTTTTCCTCTAGAAGGGTAGGATGGTGCTCCTAGAGTTATGATAATCATCCATAAAAGCCCTAAGTTCCTTCTTAGTCATAAACAAATATGAAATATTGTTGTTCTTATTAGAATTTCTAGACATGATGCTGAGAATATAACAAGGAAAGGAGAAATTAAAAGGATTGGAGGAAGGACTCGATGCACTTGAAGGATGAGAATAAAAGGAATGATAGCAGATGATGACAAAAGCTCTAAAAAGACTTGGGAATATACATATTGAAAGAAAATTTTGAATCAAAATGTTTTATATTGAATATAAATAAATATGAATAGTGTAAGAGTTATCTGAGAGGCTAATGCTAACCAAGGATCTCTCAACATGCAACTGAGAGCGATATACATCATCCTTGAGAACCAATACTTGTTCTTGAGTTCTTTACTTGTTAGTTCTTTATTCCCTTGCCTGGTTCCCTATTTTCTAGTAAGTGTGATATTCTCCAACTGTGAAAATGTTGCATAACCATAACTGGTCCTCCAATTGGTATCAAAGCTTTTTAGGCTCTTGATTGTAAGATCTCACCATGTTAAATCTCATCAGTTTCACAAAACACTTACTTGATCAAATGGTAGCTCTCACTAAGGATGATATGGAAACTGGCACCATGACTAAGTCTCCACTGATCACTCCTAAATGTCTTTGATACTTGATGTATAAGGATGGAAGGCTTCATCAAGTCTCAAGACAATAGGATGTGGAGATCTGTAGTCTCAGGACCTCACACCCTAAGCACTGCTTCAGCAATTGCTAGAGGTGGGATGATACCAAAAAACGTGGCTGACTATTTTGAGGAAGATTGGAAGAAGATTGATATAGATCAAAAAGCTATGACCACTCTTCAAACTGGTATTCCAAACTCCATCTACAGGGGCTTCAAGAAGTGCAAGACTGCATATAAACTTTGGGATGCACTAAAGCTGATTTATAAAGGATCTGATGAAGCCAAGGAAAACAAGAAGGATATCATGAAGCAGCATTTTGAAAACTTCACCTTCAAGACAGGTGAAACTATCACTCAACAATACTTCAGTTTTGTTAAGATTGTAGATACTCTGATGGATGTTGGAGTCAAACTTGAAAATAGGAACATTGTGAGGAACTTCATGTTCTCTCTTCCCAGACAATGGACACACTATTATATGACCATTAAGAGAACTAAAAACCTCTCTACCCTCACTCTCACTGAGCTGTATGGTATCCTGAGCGATTACCAAATGGAGATGAACATGCAAAATCTATCTACCAGCTTATCCAACAATCAGCAAAGTTTAGTCATTCATATGGTTGAAAGGGATAGCAAAGAACCATAGCATCATCTCATCTACAACCTTGATAGCTCACAAAAGGGTCCTTTCATCACCTTCCCGGAGACACCAAGGGAGAGCTACACTCAAGGAAGCCCATTCCAAGAGCCCAGCTCTTCTAAAGCCTTTGTATCTTCAGATGAAAGTTGTGGCAACTTTCTCTTCAATGTTGAAGACTTGGACTGCATCCATCCTGATGATCTGGAGTACATGGAGATAGTCTAGTAGATGGCTCTTCTCACTCATAGAGCCAAGAAGTTCTATAAGAGAACAGGAAGAAAGTTTCCAAGCAATGTAACATGTGGAAAGTTTGGGCTGTATAAAAGCAAAGTAAAGTGATACAACTGTAAAGAGTCAGTTTGGTAGGGAGTGTAAGGCACCAAGAATAAATGGTGGCCAAACACAGTACAGGCCAAACTATACTGATGCAGCTCCAAGAACTGAGAAGTCCAACCAACCAAAGCAGCAAGCTGCACTTGTTGTTGAAGAAAGAGGCTTAGACTAGAGCTTTTAGGTAGAAGACTTCTCTCCAAACCAAGCCCTGATGGCATATCATGATGAAGCCAAGGTATTGGAACATCTTTGTACTCTTGAATGCATTGCTAAAGAATACATGTATAGGTCCTATAACCTGGAAGTAACATCTGATCTTGAGTCCTTGAACATTTTAAAAGCTGATTTTAAAAGAGTAGAAAATGACTATGTAGGACCGTTGAAGGGGGTCAATGCAATAGTTTCACAGTGAGGAGAGAGTAAGAACACTTAACAGATCAAATAAGGACCGAGATTGTATAGATGATACTAAGAACACAAGTAAATATGAGACAGAACAAGAATAATAACAAGATGATATTGGTTGTCAAGAATGATGTATATTGCAGTCAAGTTCTTTTACAAGTGTTACAGAGCATACCTAAGATACAAGTACTTGAGACACTTTATACTACATCCTACAGTCGGCCATAGTTTGAAGGCCAGCTGGAAACACTAATCTAGACAACAAGATCAATGTAGAGTCAAAAGGTGGATTATCTTTTGACTAGTAACTATGACATGCCATAGCTCATATCCTAGTCTATTACAATAAGGATAAAAGGTACAGAAGTAGAAAGTTAGAGACTAATAACCATAATCTACAGTTGACAAAAGCATGGACCTTTTCACCAACTCATATAAGTTGGTGAGTCTTCAGAGTGGCAGCGGAAAGTTGGTTAGCTTTTGTCGAAAGGTGATCAGAGAAAGCATGTCTTCTCTGTCTTCGGAAGAAATCAGTCTTTGGCTTCAGAAGACTTTGCCTCTGAAGCTTTGGAAGACTTCATCTTTGGCTTCAAAAGATTTGTCATTTGGCTTTGGAAGATTTTACACTTAGCTTATTTCCTTTGAGTAGTGTAAAACTTCCGAAGTAACTTTACTCTGTACTTTATGCATGCATGCTGAGAGCTCTTTGGATGCTTTGGTTGCATCAGCCTTTAAGTATAGACCTTATAGACTATAAGCTTAAAATAAAAGACTTAGAAAAAACAATTTCTACTCTAAAACATGACCACACAAATTACATGACTTAAATCAAAGATCTTGTTGCCAAGTTAACTAAATGTCAGGCTGAGCTTGTGATTAGCAAAGCCAGGGCGGATTGAAGAGGAAACCTTCAAGAACATCATATCTTCATCCTTGCATGCAAATATTTGTTATCAAAATAGGTAGGGACTGGGATCAAGTGAAATAGCTCCTCCACACAAATTACTATCAGTTAGATCTCCAAGGTGTGGAACTTATGAAGATGAGTTGCCTTCCATTGATCCTGTTTAAGAAGAAGATGAAGGAGGATATAGTGAAGGATGAACCAGAAGTGAGTGAAAAGGTTCATTATAAGAAGAGTCACTATATTCCTAGAGAAAAGAAGAAATTAGGGATGGCCAATTCTGCTAGAAAGAGTTTGATCAGGGCTGCTTAAAGAAAATCAAAGAAAGTCCAAGAAATGAAACCCACCTTCATCCCTAGGCAAAAATAAGTCTTTAAATCTGCTAGGTTTGAGGTACAAAAATATGAAGACTTAACTAAGGGCTCTAGTACCACGAGTCCTAGTTCAAGTTCAAACCATCCTGGCCAAGAGAAGAAGGTTGAACAAACATCACCCTCAGAAGCCTGCTTCATCATCTAGGAAGATGAAGAAGGAGCTATAAAGAGATCAAGATCAACCTTCTCCTCAAAACAAGACCCTTAGAAGTATGTCTGTGGAATGCGTCATGTGTGGTTGTACAACTCATTATGCTAAGGATTGCATTTACACTAAGAGTACCATCCACATGAACAAGAAGAATACTTTTGAAAGGAAGAAGAAAATATCTACAGAAGAAAAATCACTTTCCTTCGAAAGCTCCAAGGTGAACAAAAAGAAGATAGGTGGAAAACTGTCTTCGAAAGCAAGTTTGGTCTCGAAAGAAAGGAATGCTTCCGAAGCACTAAAGCCTGCTATAGTGGATGCAAAATCTTTCAAAGATTCAGTCTCCAAAACTTCCAAAGTCCAAAAAACTTCCAAAGTTTTGAAGGCCAAGTCTAATCTTCCAAAGATGGTATGGAAGATGAAGAAATGACATGTGACTGAAGTTTCTTCATCAACAACAGCCAAGGATCCTCAAGCTTGCATATAGGATAAATAATTGTTGAACTATCTTAAGTTCATCTTGAAAAGCCCAAGACAAGCAAAGCTTGGGTTTCCAAATGTAACTAATCATCTCTTTTTCATACAGGAACAACTAAAGACCAAAAGAAATGTATGGATCATTGATAGTGGTTGTTCTAGGCCATGACTGGCAATGGCTCTTTGCTTCAAGACTTTGAGAAAATTAATGGAGGGCCAGTTGCATTTGGAGGTGAATTAGGTAGTTACATCATTGGAAGGGGTAGGGTCATAAATGGTAAGCTCAGCATTGAGAAGGTAAACTTTGTCAAAGAGCTTGAGTATAATCTTTTGAGTGTATCCCAATTTTATGACTAGAGACATAACATGCTCTTTACTGAGAATGAGTGCATTATTCTCAAGCCTGGGGTGATCATTCCTTAAGAGCATATTTTGCTCAGAGCCACCAGGAAAGGGAACATGTACAAGATGGATCTACAAGAAACCTCACCTTTAGGAGAAGTTTCTTGCTTTCTATCTAAAGCCAATAGTGATGAGTCTTTCCTTTGGCGCAAAACAATGTGCCATGTAAACTTTAAGAACATGAATAAATTAATTAAAGATGATTTGGTAACTGGAATACCAAAGAAAGAGTTTACAAGTGATGACCATTGTATTACATGTCTGAAAGGAAAGCAACACAAAGTGTCACACAAGCCAAAGGAAATGAACTCCATCACTACTCCCCTACACTTATTAGATATGGATCTCTTTGTCCCCTCCAGTGTAATGAGTTTAGAATAATTTCGTATTAGCTTGTGATCACAAATGACTTCACAAGATATACTTGGGTGTTCTTTCTTAAAAGTAAGGATGAGACCCCTGAAATCTTGAGATCCTTCATTCTGAAAATTGAGAGTCAATGTGATCACAAGGTTGAGATCATAAGATGTGATCAAGGAACTGAATTCAAAAATCAAATCCTTGACACATTTTGTGATGAAAAGGGTATCTCAAGATAATGTAGTGCTCCTAGAACTCCTTAATAAAATAGTGTTGCTGAAAGGAGGAATAGGACACTTATTGAGGCTGCAAGAACCATGCTCTATGCCTCTAAACTGCCTATCACCTTCTAGGCAAAGGCAATCAACACTGCTAGCTATGTGTAGAATAGAGTTTTAGTAGTCAAAACTCATGGCAAGTCTCCTTATGAACTGTGGCATAAAAGGAGACCTTTCATTGGTTTCTTTAGGTCATTTGGATATCCATACACCATCTTGAATACTAAAGATCATATAGCCGAGTTCGTTGAGAAAACAGATGATGGACATTTCATTGGATACTCTTCCCAAGCTAAGGCTTATAGAGTATACAATCTCAGAACTAGAGTAGTTGAGGAGTCCGCCAAAATGACCTTAATGAACACACTCCTAGTGTGAAAGGTTCTGGTCCTGGTTGATTATTTGATCTTGATTTAGTTACCAACTATTTTAAGAAAACTTGTGAAGATGTTTCAGGAACAATAGGTAATACATATATAGGAGATCGTGATCCAAGATTTGAGCTGAGAAGACCAAATGATAGAATCCCTTCAGCTCTAGTGGTAACAAACCCTGCAAGTGGAAATCATGTCAGCATAACCATGACAAACTCTTTAGGAAGGAGGCAAGTAACTGATTAAGGAAAGGCATGAGTTTCCATTTTCCAAGTAAGTTATGGAAAGAAGTGATTATTCACTTTCACCCTTTCTACGCTTTAAAAGGATACATCTGAGGTGCCAACCAATTCCAGCAATAAGGCACAAAACTCAAATGAAGGGATTTCCAATGAAGGAGGAGATGGAGATGGAGATGGTGAAAGTGATCAAGAATTTCATGATGCTGACAACCACTCCACTGAAGACAACATCAATGATGTTGCATACCCTCTTGATCAAGTTACACTTGATAGGTGTGCTGATGTGGTAGGTGATACTCAACCACAAGATCTAAATTTCACTAATTTAGATCTATTAAATCAACTTGCTATAATTCCTTAACTAAGAATACACAAGTCACATCCTACCATAAACATTAATAGAGATGTTAAGACTGGGGTGAGAACAAGAGGACAAACCTATAATAAAAATGTATGTCTACACTCTTACTTTTTATCCCAGATTGATCCAAAGAAAGTTGATGAGCCTTTAAGAGATGGAAGCTGGATTGAAGCAATGCAGGAGGAACTGTTTCAATTCAAAAGACAGGGTGTTTGGAACCTATATCCTCTTCCTCCTGGGAAGATGCCAATAGGTACCAAGTGGGTTTTCAATAACAAGAAAGATGATAGAGGGCTTGTCATCAAGAACAAGGCAAGACTGCTAGTCTAAGGGTACACTAAAGAAGAAGGGATTGACTACACAGATGTCTTTACTCTTGTAGCAAGACTTGAAACTGTAAGGATATTCCTTGCTTTTGCTACATCCAAGGATTTCAAGGTCTACCAACTTGATGTCAAGTGTGCATTTTATATGGGGTGATAGATGAAGAAGTGTATGTCAAGCAAACACCTGGCTTTGCATATCTAGATCATCCTGATTATGTCTGCAAGCTTCATAAAGCTCTTTATGGGTTGCATCAAGCTCCAAGGAAATGGTATGAAACACTATCACAGTACCTAGTTCAACATGGTTACAAAAAAGGTACTATTGACAGCACACTCTTCATAAAAAGAATAAGGAATGACTAGATGCTGGTTTAATTTTATGTTGATGTCCTTATCTTTGGGTCAACTAATGAAAGACTCTGCAAAGAGTTTGAAAAGCTGATGAAGAATAGATTTGAAATGAGCACCATGGTGGAACCCAATTTCTTTCTAGGAATTCAAGTGAAGCAATTTGACAATAGCATCTTCATAAACCAGTCAAAGTATGTACAGGACATACTAACCAGATTTCATCTGACTGATTTTAAGGTTGCTAAGACTCCCATAGCCAGAAACCACACCCTGGGACCTGATCTTAAGTAGGAGTGTGTGGATGAACATCTTTACAGGGCTATGATTAGGTCTCTTATGTACCTAGTAGTCAGCAGACTTGATATCATGTTTTCCACATGCATATGCGCAAGATATCAAGCCAACCCTAAGATGTTACACCTAGTTGCTGTCAAGAGGATTCTTAGATACCTCAAAGGAACTCCCAAACTTGGACTTTGGTATCCAAAGAATTCTGACTTCAATCTGTATGCATATACAAATAGTGACTATGGTGGTTGTAACATGACTGGAAAGTTTACATCAAAGGGATGTATTCCTTGGTGGAAGGATAGTCTTATGGCAAAGCAAGAAGCAATCCTATGTATCTGCATCAACTGCTGAAGCTGAATACATTGTTGCTGCAAGCTGTTGTGCTCAAGTACTTTGGATTTAGAATTAGATGCTAGCTTATGGATTCAACTTCAAGAAGAATCCTCCACATAGACAACAACAGTGCTATCTCAATCACAGAGAATCAAGTGCAGCACTCAAAGACAAAGCACATCAACATCAGCTATAGGATGATTAACTTTGAGTAGATTTTCTTAAATTAATTTTAAAATTGTTTTTCAAATAATGTGTGTCTTTAAATTTGTCTAAATAATCTCTCATATTAGCCATGTTTATCTTGGATGAAAATTTTCAAAGTATATATTCCTTAAAATTTCAAGAATTATGGACAGATTTTCTTTCAAAAGACATTAATTTGACTTCGGAAGAAAATTGTTTTCAAAACTAATAACTACTTACTAAGGGATTTATCCTCGGAAGAGATTCTAATATATCTTACGAACCTTAAATCAACTTTTAAGTATTTATTTGTTTTGAAGGACAATTTTCTTTTTAAAGCAATTAAGTCTCGGAAGTTTTATTCTCCTCTTGAGTAAAACTTCTGAAATCTAATATCTTTAGAAACCAAATCTGTATCGGAAGCAAAATTACTCTAAGTACATTTTCTTCTGAAACTAAGGAATATCTTTCGAAGTCAATTTTGCTTTGGAAGCTTTCTTTAAAACTTTCGAATGCAAATTACCTTCGAAAGATTTTCAACTTCCAAGATAACTACCTTTTTGGGCACTTTTTTAGAGGTGGGACCGACATCTGGATTTTAAAGTTTATCTTTTTCAATAACTTTATCAAACATCCAAGCATATAAATAGCCTTTACAATGGATCTCCCTCTTTCTTCTTCATCTTCATCTGCTATCTTCTAGACCTAAATTACCCACAAACCCTTGTTGTTCTTCCACTCTTTCTCACAAAAGCTTCAAAAAATGGCCAACCCTGAACCCCAAAACCAGCCAGCATTCATCATGCACCTTCACAGGAAACACAACGAGGTTGCTCTGTTATCGGCTGAGAAAGACCCTAGTTCCTCAAACATTTGCCACTTTCTTTTTCGCTCATCTTACCTCACCGCTCTAACCATAGACCCTCCACTTTACGAAGATCAACTCCTTGAGTTCTAGAGGACCTGCCAAGAGGTCATCATGGATGGTGAGAAGGCACTATCTACAACGATGTAGGGGAGGAGAGTGTTCATTATTCCAGCCACCATCAACCAACATCTGAGGCTGGATGATAAAGAAAATGAGCTATCCTTTCCCAAAGAGGTAGTTAAAGGCTCATTCCAGCTGATGGTCTCCTCTCAGTGGAAGTACCTCCTCCATTTAGTTATCCACTCCCTATCAAACAAGCATGGAGGATGGGATCAAGTTCCTTAATACCTTTCCTATATATTCTATGGAATGGTCCAAGGGATCAAGTTTAGGCATTCATAATTTGTCTATACAAGTTAACTTGTTAACTTAGAGTCCTTAGAATATTACATGTTCCCTAGATATGCTAGCACATTCTCAACTGTGAACTGGGCTCACAGTTGAGAGGAACAAGAAAAGTTTAAAAATTAGGATAGATGAAGCCCGACATCTTTAAGACAATGAGGAAAACCACAGTTGGTTTTTCCAGGGTAGAAACAACCCTTATCCCAAAAATATTAGAGCTCCCTACTTAAGGTGACAGCTTGGCAGTCCCAGCCAATGTTGAACCCACACTATCTTTATCTTCAACACCCCTACAACCACAAATAACTATCACCTACCAAAGAAAATCCAAATGAACCCCTGCTAAGTCTATTTAGATTGAGCAGACCCTCATATACTCACCCATACAAGAGGAAGTGGAACCAAGAGCTCCCACTTCTCCTGAGGAGCAGACCACTCCTATTCCTTCTATGATCAGTGCTGAGGTTCCTCATGCTCAACCTGATGAGCTCATTACCCTAGCCTCAAGCCTTCATCCAGAGTCTCAATAACTCAAAAGAACAACATTTAAGGGAAAGCTACCATCCCCAGTCGTTAGATCTCAATCAACCAATCCCAAACCTAGAATTCTATGATAATGAGGATATGGGATTCAATGAGTACCATAAGTCTCTCTTCCCCTCCCCTACTCAAGGATAGATGAGTGCTCCTACTACTCCTATATATAGCCTATATCATCTATCAATGACTGAGGTGGACCTCTCTTAACAAGTTTAAGAGGTCCATATGGAAGAGGCTCTCAATTCTACAAGTGATTACATAATTAAGACCTCAACCATGGCAACCCAGCTCCTTGGCACTTCTCAAGAAGCAATCATTAAGCAGGGTAAATCCAGAGACTAGGAACAAATATCTGGTGGTGAGAGGGATGACTTTGGTTATGTCCTCTCATCCCCCCATGATGTCACATCCCATTAACCGGGTCTGGTCATGACTGACCGATATCATCATAATGTAGCGGAATTAAACTATTTTAATCTTGAGCATTATATCATTTATCATAATCATAATTACATGGTCTAAATATCCAAATAAAACAAATTAATTTAATTGTTTGTAGATAATAAGGTGAATAGGGCAGTGGCTAAGTCTCCAAAGGTCCATCTAAGGCAGCACCTATCCTTATGACACCTGTCAGTAAAACTTCACCTCAAATACACACCCAAAATACGTCAACATATTGTTGGTGAGCTCATGAGTTTAAGACACATATTCTTTCATGACAGATATACTAATTGATAAATTTGACAATGACAATAACCATAATACAATATCCATGGCGCACTATAGATGTATCACAATCAATCCTGACCCGGACTTTCCCGCCAGAGTGCTAAAATATCCCCTAACCCGTTACTACTAGATTGTTGAGTTTTAATATGTCTTGCTAAGCATGGTTAAGTTTCACTAATTTGTGACACAATGATTATTAAATCTCAATGGGGTATTTCCCTGCATAAAGGGCTCATTGTGTGCGGGGGATTCCCCAAATAGTACTATCCACAAATCACGCGACTCCTAATGGAGTTAATGATTATGCTCCATTCGGGGACAAGTTTAGGTAGTATTGTACCATAATAATAAAATAACCAATGAGTATGTAATTTACTTCAAAAAATTTTAAACTAAAAGGGGGTTCATGAGACTTACCTGTGGGTTTGATCGCGCGGCTGACGTGGAGGGTTTGGATGCTACCGACCGGGAGGGTTCTTATGTTTATTTAAAATGAATTAGTACATTATTTAGTGATCTCTTAAGCTCAACCCTCTTGTTTTGTATTTGTCATACATGGCTTGATGTTTTATGTTACACATGTGTAATCTTATTTTAGGTCTTTGAGTTTTCGAGTCCATAACTTGAGTTTTACTTAAGTTTGGGTCAATACATTATAGTTTCAGATTATAATTGTTCTTATGAGTATTAGATGATTTCAAAATATTAAGGTTTCAATAGTTGGCAAGTTTGGTCCTTCAACTTTGCTAGATTGATGTTTTTTTAACCATAAAGCTTGGGTTTTTGCACTATAATTACTTATGAAGATTTTTATGGTTTTGAGTGGATCAAGCTACTAAAATAAGTTAGTTTTATGCCAGTTGCCTTTTTCTTAACGGTTTCAAGAGCTTGTTTTTGGTTAGAGCGAATTATGAAGTTATATTTAGAGGTTTCTTATTTTGAGGTTGTTGAGTGGTTCAAATGATGATTATATCTTAACTACAACTCATTTAAGTAATTATTGGTCTCTGGAGTGTTAGAGTTATTGCTATGGGATTTGTAAGTTACTTATTGTGTTTTTAAACGTGTATCGTATCATGATTTGGGTATGTTTGTGATGTAAGTTTTAATCCATACGTTTTTATTAATTTTAGATTTTACTTTAAGTTGTAAATTATATCCTACTAGAAAAAGATTAATTTCATGATATTAAGGATTATATATGAATTTTATGATTTTTCTAATTATTAAACCGATAGTCATTTTATATAATATTAATACGCTTCGTAAAATCCTCTAGAATACTCTATAATTATAAATTTTTAGTTTTATCTTCTTTTAGTCATTAATAAACCATTAGTCACTGGAATCTTTGGGTCTTAAGTTGTTTTGTTGGTTTTAGAGTTTAAAAGTTAACGGTTCGGGTTTTTAACGGGTTTTCGGGTTGGGGTTATCTTTGGCCAAATTTTTGTCTTATAAGACTTTAATATACTTACTAATACTTATATGTTTTGCAGTTATCACTAATATTTTTCTTAAGTTCATTTTTAACAATTTTCTTTATTTTAAAGTGAATATCTTTAATATATTTGTTTACCGATAAAGAAATTCTAAAAATTACGAAATTTAATTTCTAAGCTTTTGTTAATATGATAAGTCTACTGGAATTTTTATACAATCAAAATTTCATAGTTTCACCATTTTCATTAGTTAGCTCGGTTAGTTTCATTAAGTGTCCGTTAAGTTCCGGTTTCTCTACATTAAGCCCTTTTAGCTCGGTTTTCCCATTCCCAAATAGTCTTACAAGATATATCATATGTATCTAACCTTATATTTCATTAGTTTAGAACCCCAACTGGGTTTCTAGAATTATTTCAAGAATTTATGCATTTTTATACTTTACCTTTTTTATAAAATACAAATAACCATTCTATAATTTATAAACTTTTATTCTTAGGTTTAAGTGAGTAAATTTCATTTCCAGAAATATTTAGGTCCTTCCCTATACACTTAAATTATATTCTTTTATATTTTATGAAAAACGGGTTTTCAGGTGGACTAGTTTTATCAAAACCGGGTTTGTGACCAAGATGAGTTGCAAGAAAGCTTTTGTATCATTTAGTTACTATGAAATAAATTGTTTTAAATGGTTGACAAGAATTTGGAGTGTCATGGGGTTATCGAGTCACTATCGTGAGGGTACGCGAGGTTTTGCGTGTTTTCGGGTGTTAACGAATTACCTTGATGCTTGGGTGATCGAGAGGGGTTCAAGGCTGTAGTGAGGACTTGGAATGACAAGGGAAAGCTGTTCAAAAGAAGAGATTAGGCCAGGTCTTATCATGGAAGGAAATGGAAGATAGAGACTAGAAAATGAACAAGTGTGCGACTTGTGTGATTACCTTGGTTTGATGAAGATGATGGTGATTATGCTTGGTTAGACTAAGGCTTCAAATGGCAGGAAATTTTGATGCTTAATGAGTTCAAGAAGGTTGAAGATTGTCTAAGAAAGAGTAGAGAGTGTTTTGAGAGAGAGAGAGTTGTAGTTTAAAATGAATGAGGGTGGTGGTATAGATGGGGTCGGCCGAGAGGGTATTGGGGAGGGGGTTTGGAAGTATCAATTCTTGGATTTCACAAGATTATGGCTGGGATTTTGTGGGGATATGATCACCATTGCAAGTTACTAGGATCTTAAGTGACACCTCCTTGCATTGGGTGGCTTGGGTGGTGATTTGACCAAGCATGGATTTAGTATTTTTATAAAATCTTATTATTTTATTGTTATTATTTTTTTAAAGATAACCATGTGTAGGCTAGTATGTGTGCCCGTGTGTCTACTTATATATTTATATGTGCGAAAATATATATATATATATATATATATATATATATATATATATATATATATATATATATATATATATATATATATATATATATATATGTATATATATATATATTCGGGTGTGTGTGTGTCGACTTATATATTTATATATGCGTATATATATACGGGTGTGTATGTGTGTTAGGTGCATGCACCCATACGTATGCATGCATATATGTATGCGTGTAGGCGTGTGTTGTAGGTATATGTGTATATATATAAGTATATATGTATGAGGTATAAAACTCAAAATAAATGTCAAAGCAAGTTTTCTTCCAAAGCACCAAAAATCTTCCGAAGCTTAGCTACCGGAGAAAATCTTCCAAGGCTTATCCATCGGTGCGCAAAACTTCCAAAGCTTAGCCACTAAAACAAATCTTCCAAAGCTTAGCCATTGGAGTACAAAACTTTCGAAGCTTATGTTTACCTTCGGAAGTATTAGTTTTAGTGCTATGATTTGCATAGTTAGCAAAGGTTAGAGGTCTATTGTTCATATTTCCATATGTTTTTAAAACTTATTAGCTCATCAATTATCATCTAATATTGTTTTATAATTTAAAAGGTTACGTTCGTTACACTTTGTTGATACACTTAAGTTATTATTATACGTTATGCGTTCGTTTGGTTGTTTTTGTTCGGATGAGTCGATGTTACTGGTTTGGAACTTTTAATGCTCATTGGAGTGTCGCGTACTTAATTTATTAACTGGGTTTTATTCTTATAGCTTTTGTCTTCTAAGCTATTAGGCTCGAGGCCCATTTGGTCGGTTCAGCATGCCCCATAATCATATGCTGGCTGACTAGCCCATATTGGTTATGCGGGCCAAAGCCCATTAGGTTTTGTAGCACAATGGAATAATTAGGTTTTGATGGGCCAAAGCCTATTTAGGTGTGTGTATTGGTGTGGGCCTAAGCCCAAATCTTGTTGGGCCCAAATTCTTGAGCTCCCTAGACAAGGCTTTGGTGTCATTGAGTGGCCTACTAAGGTTTCTAAAAAAAAATTCTAGGCCCAAAACCCGAGGTTGTCACATTCTCTCCTTCTTAGAGAAATTTCGTCCTCAAATGTTACTTAAGGTCATTTACTAAATGTTGGCTCTTAGTCTATCATACCAAAGTCATAATAGCTATAAAAACAAAAATTGAAAATTAGTACCAGGTTACGAGGGTAGTCCGGCGTTGTATGATGCTAGGTTGGGGTTTCATTTGTGTTTTCCATAATTTAGCCAATGGGGGCCAAGGGTCTAAACAAATACGAGTAGTTCTTTTTGATTTCTCTTTCTGGTTCCCACGTGAACTCGAGTCCTCTCTTGGAATTCCACTTGACCTTCCCAATTAGAATTTTTCCCCGTCTAAGTTTCTTTTCTTGTCGAGCCAAGATTTCGAGCGGCTCTTCCATGAATTGTAACTTATCGTTGATTCGCACTTCGATGTAGGACATTGCTAGTGTTTCGTCGGACAGACACTTTTTGAGATTCGAGATGTGGAAAGTGTCATGTATGCCTCCTAGTTCTTTAGGTAGCTCTAGCTTGTATGCAACGGGTCCAATTCTTTCGGTTATCTTGAATGGTCCTATGTACCTTGGGCTTAACTTCCCTCGCTTCCCAAACCGGATCAGTCCCTTCCAAGGAGACACTTTCAACATTACACGGTCTGTTACTTAGAACTCTAAAGGTTTTCTCTGGTTGTCTGCATAACTCTTTTGTCGGTCTCTTGTGGCGGCGAGACGTTATCGGATTCAAAAGATTTTGTAGGTTGTTTCCTGAACTATCTTTGGTCCAGTTAGTTGACTTTCTCCAATCTCCGCCCAACAAACTGGAGATCGACACTTGCGCCCATAGAGTGCTTCGAACGGTGCGGCCTTGATGCTTGTGTGGTAACTATTGTTGTATGAGAATTCGGCTAGCGGCAAATGAGCTTCTCAACTTCCACCAAAGTTGATCACATAAGCCCTTAACATGTCTTCAAGCGTTTGAATCGTTCTCACTTTGACCATCCGTCTGGGTGTGGTATGCAGTGCTTAGGTTTAATCGTATGCCCAGTGCTTGCTGAAATGACTACCAGAACCAAGAAGTGAAGCGGCTATCACGATCTGAAATTATTGACAGCGGCACTCCGTGCCTAGACACAATTTTATGGACGTATAATTTGGCTAACTTCTCCATCTTGTAATCCTCTCTTATTGCCAAGAAATGTGTTGTTTTAGTCTATCGATCTACAACTACCCATATAGCATCAGGCCCTTTTAGGGTTCGAGGGAGTTTGGTGATAAAGTCCATAGTAATATGCTCCTATTTCTATTCGGATATTTCAGGTTGTTGAAGTAACCCCTGAAGGTTTTTGATACTCCGCTTTAACTTTGAAGTAGGTTAAGCATTTCCCCACATAGGTTTGTAGTTATCACTAATACTTATATGTTTTGCAGTTATCACTAATATTTTTCTTAAGTTCATTTTTAATAATTTTCTTTATTTTAAAGTGAATATCTTTAAAATATTTGTTTACCGATAAAGAAATTCTAAAAATTACGAAATTTAATTTCTAAGCTTTTGTTAATATGATAAGTCTACTGGAATTTTTATACAATCAAAATTTCATAGTTTCACCATTTTCATTAGTTAGCTCGGTTAGTTTCATTAAGTGTCCGTTAAGTTCCGGTTTCTCTACATTAAGCCCTTTTAGCTTGGTTTTCCCATTCCCAAACAGTCTTACAAGATATATCATATGTATCTAACCTTATATTTCATTAGTTTAGAACCCCAACTAGGTTTCTAGAATTATTTCAAGAATTTATGCATTTTTATACTTTACCTTTTTTATAAAATACAAATAACCATTCTATAATTTATAAACTTTTATTCTTAGGTTTAAGTGAGTAAATTTCATTTCCAGAAATACTTAGGTCCTTCTTTATACACTTAAATTATATTCTTTTATATTTTATGAAAAACGGGTTTTTAGGTGGACTAGTTTTATCAAAACCGGGTTTGTGACCAAGATGAGTTGCAAGAAAGCTTTTGTATCATTTAGTTACTATGAAATAAAGTGTTTTAAATGGTTGATAAGAATTTGGGGTGTCATGGGGTTATCGAGTCACTATCGTGAGGGTACGCGAGGTTTCGCGTGTTTTCGGGTGTTAACGAATTACCTTGATGCTTGGGTGATCGAGAGGGGTTCAAGGCTGTAGTGAGGACTTGGAATGACAAGGGAAAGCTGTTCAAAAGAAGAGATTAGGCCAGGTCTTATCATGGAAGGAAATGGAAGATAGACACTAGAAAATGAACAAGTGTGCGACTTGTGTGATTACCTTGGTTTGATGAAGATGATGGTGATTATGCTTGGTTAAACTAAGGCTTCAAATGGCTGGAAATTTTGATGCTTAATGAGTGCAAGAAGGTTGAAGATTGTCTAAGAGAGAGTAGAGAGTGTTTTGAGAGAGAGAGAGTTGTAGTTTAAAATGAATGAGGGTGGTGGTATAGATGGGGTCGGCCGAGAGGGTATTGGGGAGGGGGTTTGGAAGTATCAATTCTTGGATTTCACAAGATTATGGCTGGGATTTTGTGGGGATATGATCACCATTGCAAGTTACTAGGATCTTAGGTGACACCTCCTTGCATTGGGTGGCTTGGGTGGTGATTTGACCAAGCATAGATTTAGTATTTTTATAAAATCTTATTATTTTATTATTATTATTTTTTTTAAAGATAACCATGTGTAGGCTAGTATGTGTGCGCGTGTGTCTACTTATATTTATATGTGCGAAAATATATATATATAATATATATATATATATATATATATATATATATATATATATATATATTCGGGTGTGTGTGTGTCGACTTATATATTTATATATGCGTATATATATACGGGTGTGTATGTGTGTTAGGTGCATGCACCCATACGTATGCATGCATATATGTATGCGTGTAGGCGTGTGTTGTAGGTATATGTGTATATATTTAAGTATGTATGTATGAGGTATAAAACTCAAAATAAATGTCAAAGCAAGTTTTCTTCCAAAGCACCAAAAATCTTCCGAAGCTTAGCTACCGGAGAAAATCTTCCGAGGCTTATCCATCGGTGCGCAAAACTTCCGAAGCTTAGCCACTAAAACAAATCTTCCAAAGCTTAGCCATTGGAGTACAAAACTTTCAAAGCTTATGTTTACCTTCGGAAGTATTAGTTTTAGTGCTATGATTTGCATAGTTAGCAAAGGTTAGAGGTCAATTGTTCATATTTCCATATGTTCTTAAAACTTATTAGTTCATCAATTATCATCTAATATTGTTTTATAATTTAAAAGGTTACGTTCGTTACACTTTGTTGATACACTTAAGTTGTTATTATACGTTATGCGTTCGTTTGGTTGTTTTTGTTCGGATGAGTCGATGTTACTGGTTTGGAAGTTTTAATGTTCATTGGAGTGTCGCGTACTTAATTTATTAACTGGGTTTTATTCTTATAGCTTTTGTCTTCTATGCTATTAGGCTCGAGGCCCATTTGGTCGGTTCAACATGCCCCATAATCATATGCTGGCTGACTAGCCCATATTGGTTATGCGGGCCAAAGCCCATTAGGTTTTGTAGCCCAATGGAATAATTAGGTTTTGATGGGCCAAAGCCTATTTAGGTGTGTGTATTGGTGTGGGCCTAAGCCCAAATCTTGTTGGGCCCAAATTCTTGAGCTCCCTAGACAAGGCTTTGGTGTCATTGCATGGCCTACTAAGGTTTCTAAAAAAAAATTTTAGGCCCAAAACCCGAGGTTGTCACATTCTCTCCTTCTTAGAGAAATTTCGTCCTCAAAATTTACTTAAGGTCATTTACTAAATGTCGGCTCTTAGTCTATCATACCAAAGTCATAATAGCTATAAAAACACAAATTGAAAATTATTACCAGGTTACGAGGGTATTCCGGCGTTGTATGATGCTAGGGTTGGGGTTTCATTTGTGTTTTCTATAATTTAGCCAATGGGGGCCAAGGGTCTAAACAAATGCGGGTAGTTCTTTTTGATTTCTCTTTCTGGTTCCTACGTGAACTCGGGTCCTCTCTTGGAATTCCACTTGACCTTCCCAATTAGAATTTTTCCCCGTCTAAGTTTCTTTTCTTGTCAAGCCAAGATTTCGAGCGGCTCTTCCATGAATTGTAACTTATCGTTGATTCGCACTTTGATGTAGGACATTGCTAGTGTTTCGTCGGACAGACACTTTTTGAGATTCGAGATGTGGAAAGTATCATGTATGCCTCCTAGTTCTTTAGGTAGCTCTAGCTTGTACGCAACGGGTCCAATTCTTTCGGTTATCTTGAATGGTCCTATGTACCTTGGGCTTAACTTCCCTCGCTTCCCGAACCGGATCAGTCCCTTCCAAGGAGACACTTTCAACATTACACGGTCTGTCACTTAGAACTCTAAAGGTTTTCTCTGGTTGTCTGCATAACTCTTTTGTCAGTCTCTTGCGGCGGCGAGACGTTCTCGGATTTAAAAGATTTTGTAGGTTGTTTCCTAAACTATCTTTGGTCCAGTTAGTTGACTTTCTCCAATCTCCGCCTAACAAACTGGAGATCGACACTTGCGCCTATAGAGTGCTTCGAACGGTGCATCCTTGATGCTTGTGTGGTAACTATTGTTGTATGAGAATTCGGCTAGTGGCAAATGAGCTTCCCAACTTCCACCAAAGTTGATCACATAAGCCCTTAACATGTCTTCAAGCGTTTGAATCATTCTCACTTTGACCATCCGTCTGGGTGTGGTATGCAGTGCTTAGGTTTAATCATATGCCCAGTGCTTGCTGAAATGACTACCAGAACCAAGAAGTGAAGCGGCTATCACGATCTGAAATTATTGACAGCGGCACTCCGTGCCTAGACACAATTTTATGGACGTATAATTTGGCTAACTTCTCCATCTTGTAATCCTCTCTTATTGCCAAGAAATGTGTTGTTTTAGTCTGTCAATCTACAACTGCCCATATAGCATCAGGCCCTTTTAGGGTTCGAGGGAGTTTGGTGATAAAGTCCATAGTAATATGCTCCTATTTCTATTCGGGTATTTCAGGTTGTTGAAGTAACCCCTGAAGGTTTTTGATACTCCGCTTTAACTGTGAAGTAGGTTAAGCATTTCCCCACATAGGTGGCTATTTCTCCCTTCATACCTAGCCACTAGTAATTCACCTTCAGGTCTTTGTACATCTTATCACTCCCAGGGTGGATAGAGTACTTGGTCTTATGAGTTTCGTGTAACACCACCTCTCTCAACTCACCTTGCTTTGGAATCCATACTCTCCCATTCATTCTCATTATCGCATCATCTTGGGTACTTAGTAGTTTCTCCATTCTATTTAACCCTTCCTTGCTATAGTTCTCTGCCTTTAGGGCATCTTCCTGGGTCCTCCGTACTTGATCCATTAGATAGATTCATGCTTCCATTCGCAGTGCATGAACCCTCAGCGGTTTTGTTCTCTCCTTCCTACTCAATGCATCAGCCACCACGTTGGCTTTCCCGGGGTGGTACCTGATTTCACATTCGTAATCGTTGAGGAGTTCCACCCATCTCCTCTGTCTCATGTTCAACATCTTTTGGTCGAAGATGTGTTGCAAGTTTATGTGATTGGTGAAAATCACACACTTTATGTCGTACAAGTAGTGCCTCCAAATTTTAAGTGCAAAAACTCATGGGAGGTGTAGTTTTGTTCATGCACCTTTAACTGTCGTGAGGCGTATGCTATCACTTTATCACTTTTCATTAAAACGGACCCAAGCCGTTACCATGATGCATCATAGTAGACAGTGAAGTCATCAGTTCCTTCGGGTAGGGATATAACTGGGGCACCGCATAACTTCTGTTTTAGGATTTCGAAGGCTTCTTGTTGTTTGGTTCCCCAATCGAACTTGGTGGTCTTTTGGGTTAAGTACATTACAGACTTGGCAATCCTTGAGAAGTTCTCAATGAATCGTCGATAGTAGCCAGCCAAACCCAAGAATTGCCTTACTTCAGTGGGTGTCTTAAGGGCATTCCATTTCTTGATCGCCTCAATTTTAACAGGATCTACTTGGATATCTTTTTCACTAATGATATGGCCGAGAAACTGGACTTCTCGCATCCAAAACTCACATTTTAAGAATTTTGCATATAGTTGCTCATTCCGGAGTAATTCCAAAATCAACTTTAAATGCAACTTGTGTTCGGCCTAGGTTTTGGAATATATTAGGATGTCGTCTATGAATACGATGATGAACTTGTCTAGTACGATTTGCACACCCTATTCATGAGATCCATGAATACAGCAGGGGCATTAGTTAAACCAAATGGCATTACGAAGAACTCGTAATGTCCATACCTAGTTTTAAACGTAGTTTTTGGTACATCTTCCTCCTTGATTCTTAGTTGATGATTCCTTGATCTCAGGTCTATCTTGGAGAAATATCATCACCCTTAGAGCTGGTCAAACAATTCATCAATTCTCGGAAGCTAGTATCGGTTTTTGATCGTGACTTTGTTCAACTCCTTGTAGTCGATACACATCCTTGGGGTTCCGTTCTTCTTTTTGACAAACAAAACTAGTGCTCCCCATGGCGAGAAGCTTGGTCTAATAAACCCTTTATCCATGAGTTCCTGTTGTTGGATCATTAGCTTTTGCATTTCTGAAGGGGCCAACCTATATGGTGCCTTGGCTACAGGTGCTGATTCGGGTACCAAGTCGATCCAAAACTCTACTTGCCACTGTAAGGGTAGTCCTGGTAGTTCATCAGCGAATACGTCTATGAATTCTGATACAATAGGTACGTCTTCAAGCCTTTTCTCCTCCTCGGTGGTCATTACGTAAGCTAAGTACGTGGCACATCCCTTGCGTAAACACTTATTAGCTTTCATACATGACATAATGTTCATGCCTTGCCTTGGTCTTTCCCCTTCCAGTAGTGGTATCCTTAATAACTTCTTGTCACATGATTTTTTCTCTATTCTTTGCCATCCAATCCATCCCTACCACTATATCAAACCCTCCTAGCTCTACGGGTATTATGTCTATGGAGAACTCATGCTCATCTAAATCCAATATGCACCCAACAATGGTTTCGTCGGCCTTGAACAAGGTTCCATTAGCTAACTCTATGGTATAGGTACTAGCTACCTTAGTGGAATCTAAGTCAATTCTCAGCCTAAAGTTCGTAGAAACAAAACTCTTAGTTGCCCCAGTATCAAACAATATATATGCATAATGATTGTTAACTAGGAACGTACCTATCACGACTTCCGGTTCTTCTCTAGCAGCTTCTGAATTCATCACGAAGGCTCTTCCTTTAGGACGGCCAACCACAAGCCTTTTAGCCTTAAGCTTGGGGCAATCAGGGCGAAGGTGTCCAGCTTCTCCACATTCATGACACCTCGCAGGCCTTGTGGTAGTAGACTTGCACTCTTTTGCGAAATGCCCCTGCCCATTGCATTTTAAGCACACAATTTGCTCTAACTTCCTTCCTTTGGGGCTTTACCACTGGTTTGACTCAACACTGCCCCACATGATGTAGCCTACACTTTCCACAAAATGGTTGCTTTCCCAGATACGGTTTCTTCTCTCCACTTGGCTTACTTCCACTTGCTCTCCCACTCGGACTTCCACTTATAACCCTAAAAATTTTCCTACTTCCTCTTGGTTCCCATACTCTCTGATCCTCTGACGCCTTCACACCTAAAAACCTCATCGTTTAAGGTCGCCTAAATTTCCACTGTTTCTTGGAAGGTCCTTGGTTTTGCAGCCTTAACCATTCCCCTGATCTTTGGGGTCAATCCATACACATACCTACCTATCTTCTTGGACTCGGGTGTAACCAAGTGTGGCACTAGAAATAATAACTCATTAAACCTATTGGTGTACTCCAAATGTGCAGTTCCCTCCATCTCCAAACTTAAGAACTCAGCCTCCATCTTCTCTATCTCATTTATCGTGCAATAACGCTCAATCATCAGCTTCTTAAATTCCTCCTATCTCATTCTGTTTATAGCGTTCCTTCCTCGGGTCTGCAATAATGTATTCCACTAGTTCAGGGCTCTATTATTAAATGAGTGGGTAGCAAATCACACTTTATTTCCCTCAGCACAATCACTAATATCAAGCACTACTTCCATCTCTTCTAGCTAGCATATGGTTCTTGTAGCTCCCTCAGTTCCAAAGTAGTCAATTGGTTTGCATGCCATAAATTCCTTGTATGCACACCCAGTTTGCACTAGCACCATTTCACAGTCTTCTTCGTTCATGTTAGTATTCTCATCATCGTCATTGTCGCATACTGCAGGTGTTTCTTGGTTGCGTTCAGCATTGACGTAGACAGCAGGCAGGTAAGGAGTTAGAGATGGCCTCGGCAATCAATTTGAAGTCTAACCTCTTGGTTGGTTTCATTGTTGGCGTTAGTAGGGTTGTCGTTGTTGTGGGTGTTGTTGAGGTTGTTGGTGTTATTAGTGTTTCCATCTAGAGATTCATCCGGTTGGTTGGTGTGTGCCCTAGACCGAGTAGTGGCACCTGTCCTTGTGTTTGGAGTGCGTCCTTGACCTATTCCCCTTGGCATGGCTATAACATATATTTTACATTTTTAAGTTTGCACCAATAGTCAACATCTAAAGTGTTAAGTACCCCAAGCATCATCACACGAAACACATAGGTAGAAAACAAAATTAAAGCAAACAAGCATAGATAGTCAAAGTCACAGCGAAACCACTATGAATACAAAACAAGTTAAGTCAAAATTCAATCAAGTGTGACATGAGTGAACATTTACTCACGTCCTACAAATACATAGCTTCTCATATTAAATAATACGAATGCAATAAAAATGAAACAACATCAATGGCGACAGCGGCGGTAGCGAGACCATGGATCGATCACACACTTCTGGGCAGCGCTGTAGAGCTTCCTTCTCATCCTTTTCACCACGAACACTGCCTCGTCCCTCTCTTGTTTCATCACGTCATAGTGTTGGTGAGGACACCATACCTCCGCCATAAAGGAATCCTCTGCCAGTGGCCCCGAGTGATACAAGGACGGGTAAGCAAAAACCTGGTGTGACGCACTAGAATAGCGCACCGACTAGGCGCAGGGGTCGGTGTAGTACACCAATGGACACATATGAAAGCTATGACGTGCTACCGCATCATGCCCATAGGGCCCTACCGGGTACGATGGGGCCGGCTGCGGTGGTGGTGGCAATGATGGCACAGCAGGCTGTGGCGGAGCCCAAGTCAGTCATGTAACCAAGTTACCCCATTCCTGTTGGAATGTGGGGACAGGTCGGACGAACATTCGTGCAGTTTGCACCATACGAGGTGCCTCATTCTCATTCCAGCCAGGTCTTAAGGAGCTGGCTCGAGCAGTCGCTGATGAATCCGATGAATCTTCTGAGCTCTTCGACTCCTCCATTTCCCAATCCTTGCTAGGATCGGGCATCATATGCTCATAGGGGGCCGAAGGGTACCGGTTAGAGTCCCCGTACTCTGGCCCAAGAAAGGCGTACTCCCTAATCTCATGGGGTTGGGGGGTCTCAATGGTCCTGCACCCATGTATGGTGCAAAGGTTGGTGGTGGGATGGTGGTCTGGTAATAGTATGGGGGTGGTACATCAGGTTAATCACTGATGTAAATGGTCTTTCCCCTATTCTGATTTCATGTCATCTAATGAACAAACGTGGTAAATCGCAACATGATAACTATATTTATGTAATCAAAATCAGAAATTAAAAGAGATATATAAAATATACAAAATATAATAATTGCAATTAAATGATTGTATCTTTCCCTGGATCGTAGCCTAGGGGGGTTTCTTCTTTCCTTAGTCCCCTAGCGTGTGGTTAAAGTCTAGGTTTCTTATGGTAAGAACCTAATTCACTGAAACCATTGGCTCTGATACCAATTTGTCACACCCCGTTGATCGGGTCTGGTCATGACAGACCGATATAATCACAATGTAGCGGAATTAAACTATTTTAATCTTGAGCATTATATCATTTAACATAATCATAAATTACATTGTCAAAATATCTAAATAAAACATATTAATTTAATTGTTCATAGATAATAAGGTGCATAGGGCGGTGGCTAAGTCTCCAAAGGTCCATCTAAGGCGGCACCTATCCTTGTGACACCTATCAATTAAACTTCACCTGAAATGCACACCCAAAATACGTCAACATATTGTTGGTGAGCTCATGAGTTTAAGACACATTACCTTTCAAGATAGATATAATATTCAGTAAATTTGGTAATGATAATAACCATAATACAATATCCATGGCGCACTATAGATGAATCACAATCAATCCTGACCCGGACTTTCTAGCCCGAGTGCTAAAATATCCCCTAACTGGTTACTACTAGATTTTTGGGTTTAAATGTGCCCTGCTAAGTATGGTTAAGTTTTACTAATTTGTGACATAACGATTATTAAATCTCAATGGGGGGTTTCTCTGCATAAAGGGCCTATTGTGTGTTGGGGATTCCCCAAATAGTACTATCCACAAATCACGCGACTCCTAATGGAGTTAATGATTGTGCTCCATTTGGGGATAAGAGCAGGTAGTATTGCACCATAATAATATAATAACCAACAAGTATGTATTTCACTCCAAAAAGTTTTAAAGTAAAAAGAGATTCATGAGACTCACCTATGGGTTTAATCGCTTGGTTGACTTGGAGGTTTGGATGCTACTGATCGGTAGGGTTCCTATATTTATTTCAAATGAATTAGTATATTATTTAGTGATTTCATAAGCTCAACCCTCTTGTTTTGTATTTGTCATACATGGCTTGATGTTTTATGTTACACATGTGTAATCTTTTTTAGGTCTTTGAGTTTTCGAGTCCATAACTTGCCTTTTGCTTAAGTTTGGGTCTATACTTTATAGTTTTAGATTATAATTGTTCTTATGAGTGTGATCTGGTTTCAAAACAGTAAGGTTTCAATAGTTGGCAAGTTTGGTCCTTCAACTTTGCTAGATTGACGTTTTTTTAACCATAAAGTTTGGGTTTTTGCAATATAATTACCTATGAAGATTTTTATGGTTTTGAGTGGATCAGGCTACTGAAATAAGTTAGTTTTTATGTCAATTGCCTATTTCTTAACGGTTTCAAGAGCTTATTTTCAGTTAGAGCATATTATGGAGTTATATTTAAAGGTTTCTTATTTTGAGGTCGTTGAGTGGTTCAAATGATGATTATATCTTAACTGTACCTCATTTTAGTAATGATTGGTCTCTGGAGTGTTAGAGTTGAGTGGTTCAAATGATGATTATATCTTAATTATACCTCATTTCAGTAATGATTGGTCTCTGGAGTGTTAGAGTTATGGCTATGGGATTTGTAAGTTACTTATTGTGTTTTTGAACGTGTACTGTATTGCGATTCGGGTATGTTTGTGATGTAAGTTTTAATTCATGGGTTTTTATTAACTTTAGTTTTTACTTTAAGTTGTAAATTATAACCTACTGGAAAAAGATGAATTTCATGAGATTAAGGATTATATATGCCATTTATGATTTTTCTAATTATTAAACCGATAGTCATTTTATATAATATTAATACGCTTCGTAAAATCCTCTAGAATACTCTATAATTATAAATTTCTAGTTTTATCTTCTTTTAGTCATTAATAAACCATTAGTCACTGGAATCTTTGGGTCGTAAGTTGTTTTGTCGGTTTTGGAGTTTAAACGTTAACGATTCGGGTTTTTAACGGGTTTTTGGGTTTGAGTTATCTTTGGTCAACCTTTTGTTTTATAAGATATTAATATACTTACAAATACTTATATGTTCTGGAGTTCTCACTAATATTGCTCTTAAGTTCGTTTTTAATAATTTTCTTTTTTTAAGTGAATATCTTTAGTATTTTTGTTTACCAATAAATAAATTCTAAAAATTACAAAATTTAATTTCTAGGCTTATGTTAATATGATATGTCTACTAAATTTTTATAAAATCAAAATTTCATAGTTTCACCATTTTCATTACTTAGCTCGGTTAGTTTCATTAAGTGTCCGTTAAATTCCAGTTTCTCTACATTAAGCCCTTTTAGCTTGTTTTTCCCATTCTCAAACAGCTTACAAGATATATCATATGTATCTAACCTCATATTTCAGTAGTTTAGAACCCCAACTAGATTTCTAGAATTATTACAAGAATTTATGCATTTTTATACTTTACCTTATTTATAAAATACAAATGACCATTCTATAATTTATGAACTTTTATTCTTAGGTTTAAGTGAGTAAGTTTAACTTTCAGAAATATTTCAGTCCTTCTTTATACACTTAAATTATATTCTTTTATATTTTATGAAAAACGGGTTTTTCGGGTGGACTAGTTTTATCAAAACCGGGTTTGTGACCAAGATGAGTTGCAAGAAAGCTTTTCTATCATTTAGTTACTGTAAAATGAAGTGTTTTAAATGGTTGATAAGAAGTTAGGGTGTCATGGGGTTTATCGAGTCACTATCATGACGGTACGTGATGTTTCGGGTGTTTTCGGGTGTTAACGAATTACCTTGATGCTTGGGTAATCGAGAGGGGTTCAAGGCTGTAGTGAGGACTTGGGATGACAAGGGAAAGCTGTTCAAAAAAGATTGAACATTGTCTAAGAGAGAGTAGAGAGTGTTTTGAGAGATAGTTTAAAATGAATGTGGGTGGTGGTATAGATGGGGTCAGCCGAGAGGGTATTGGGGAGGGGGTTTGGAAGTATCAATTCTTGGATTTCACAAGATTATGACTAGGATTTTGTGGGGATATGATCACCATTGCAAGTTACTAGGATCTTAGGTGACACCTCCTTGCATTGGGTGGCTTGAGTGGTGATTTGACCAAGCATGGATTTAGTATTTTTATAAAATCTATTTACTTTATTATTATTTTTTTAAAGATAACCAGGTGTAGGCTAGTATGTGTGCGCGTGTGTCGACTTATATATCTATATGTGCGTATATATATATTCGGGTGTGTGTGTGTCGACTTATATATTTATATGTGCGTATATATATACGGGTGTGTGTGTGTGTCAGGTGCATGCACCCATACGTATATGTATGCGTGTAGGCGTGTGTTGTAGGTATATGTGTATATATGTATGTATGTATAAGGTATAAAACTCAAAATTAATATCAAAGCAACTTTTCTTCCGAAGCTTAGCCACTGAAACAAATCTTCCGAAGCTTAGCTACCGGAGCAAAATCTTCCGAGGCTTATCCATTGGTGCGCAAAACTTCCGAAGCTTAGCCACTGAAATAAATCTTCTGAAGCTTAGCCATTGGAGTACAAAACTTCCGAAGCTTACGTTTACCTTCGAAAGTATTAGTTTTAGTTCTATGATTTGCATAGTTAGCAAAGGTTAGAGGTCCATTGTGCATATTTCCATATGTTCTTAAAACTTATTAGTTCATAAATTATCATCTAATATTATTTTATAATTTAAAAGGTTACGTTCGTTACGCTTTGTTGATACACTTAAGTTGTTATTATACGTTATGCCTTCGTTTGGTTGTTTTTGTTTGGATGAGCCGATATTACTGGTTTGGAAGTTTTAATGTTCATTGGAGTTTCGCGTACTTAATTTATTATTTGGGGTTTATTCTTATAACTTTCGTCTTCTAAGCTATCAGGCCCGAGGCCCATTTGGTCGGTTCAGCATGACCCATAATCATATGCCGGCTCACTCGCCCATATTGGTTATGCGGGCCAAAGCCCATTAGGTTTTGTGGCCCAATGGCATAATTAGGTTTTTATGGGCCAAAGCCCATTTAGATGTGTGTATTGATGTAGGCCTAAGCCCAAATCTTGTTGGGCCCAAATTCGTGAGCTCCCTAGACAAGGGTTTGATGTCATTGTGTGGCCCATTAAGGTTTCTAAAAAAAAATTCTAGGCCCAAATACCGAGGTTGTCACACATGATTCTTTTGATGAAGATGAGGGGAGTATACAACAAAAGGTGCAACAATTGACAAAAACTTGCACATATCTAGTCTTCAAGGTTAGTCACCTGGAATCTCATGTGGCTACCTTACAAAGGCATGTGATTAATTAGCAACTTGAGATCATCGATCTCAAGGACAAGTTTGCTAAGAGGTCTGCCAGCCATGCTCAACCAAGTCCACAAGAACCTATGGATATGGTGGACCTAACCTCCAGCTCACTTGTGCAAGTAGGTGATGCTACCAAAAAGGGGGAGTAAGTCACCACAACCATAGAACTTAGGAGCATTGCTCAGACTCAACAACCTCCTCTAGCCCACATCAATGTGGATGCCATTGTTCAAAGTCTATTTGAGGAGGGAATTATACCAAGGGCTATGTCACCTCCATCCCACCCTGCTAACAATCCAATAGTAGGATGGAGGTATGACACTGATAGAAGAGCCCTGGTGCTATCTAGATATCAAGGTCAACAAGAAGTTTTTAACTTCCATACCCTGACATTCTATGAAAGCTTCCATCTGGTTGACCTGCCACTTGTTAATCCAAGCCAAAATAGACAAGTTGATAGGTTAGCTAAGAGGATTCAGATGAGGGTGTCTGAGGAGTTCAAGAGAATAACCAGCTTATATAGACAGAGGCTAGCAAGGAAAACAATTGGTCAACTTGATACTGAGGTAGACCCTAAGATTAGCTTCGAAGGGGAAACCTCAGTTGAAGGCCCAACTGTGGAACCTATAAACCTTGATACTACAACTCCTTCAGCACCCATTACCCTTAGTGAGACACTAGTTGGTGAAGGTGTCTCACAACCTCTCCCTAGCATAGCTCAAGTGTAGAACAAGCTCAAGAATGCCAAAGCTCTCTCTTCCCTAAGTCACACAGGCCAGTGCTTGACAAATAAAAGAATGTTCTAACTTCTGAGAAGATTGAGGAGGATAAGAGGGAGGGAAAGAGGAAGGCAAAGGAAGAGAGGCTGAGAGAAGCTCCTAGTTTCTTACAGGCTGCAATCAGGGCTGCCCATAGGCCAAACACTTCAGAAGATGAGTTAACGGCAGCCAGATTAAACTACCTGTCAACTAGGAACTATAATATAAATGAGCTAATCTCTCTTCCCTTAGAAAAATTAAATGAATTGGCTGACACTGAAGTGTCAAAAGAGAGGAATAAGGCTGAGGTTGCTGCTTTGCTCTTCAAGACTAAAGAAGAAAGAAAAACAAGAAAACTGTATAAAGCTCTTGTCCTCTCCCTAGTTCAAGAAAGGCCTTAAGTAGAGTCTGTGCCCATAGAAGAAGAAACTCAAGTAGGTAGGGAACAAGATAGACAAAAGATGATTACCTACTTGAGTGCCATAGGCCTCTATTAGGCAACACCTTTACTTTCTCTATCTTATGAGTACATAGAATTTGAGTACCTTAAGTAGCTGAAACAAAAAGCTATCAAAGATAGAAAAGCTGCTAAGAGAAAGATGAGGGAGGAAGCTACAAAATCAAGAGCCACCATCAAAGCCAACTAGAAGAAGTTTGAGGACAAACAAAAGATGGTGAGCTTCTTGAAGTTGTATGGGTTCTCTGGAAGGAGGGTTGGTCCCATGTCTCTATCCACAATGAATGAGCATATTAGGGTGATCAAGTAAAAAATCAAAAGGGGTGAGCTTTAAGACTTGCATTCTTTACCAAGTCAAGCTGCACCTGAAGCTGAGGTCAAGGTTGAACCCTAACTGACAACACAACCTGGATCTAGTGTTGACCTATAGCCAACTTCATCTTCTGACCCATAGCAGGGTCCTGAACCTTCTTCTGAACCTATGAAGGGGAAAGACCAAAATAAGAAGGATAAAGAAAAAAAAGACAAGGTAATCAAGACCAATCTTCTCAGTTGAAGTACAGAAAGAGGAAGAGGATGGCCATTAGAAGGGACTTAAAGTCAAAAAAGAAAAAAAAAAGTCTAAGGCGTCCACCTCTACACCTCAGGATGAGTCAGAACATCCTGAGTGTGAACCAAAAGAGGCTGCTCAACTAACTCCACTCATGTAGAGCCTCTTGCTGCTGAGAGACTCATCTTGTCTTGGGTATACTATCCAAACCCAGATAGATGGTATGTCACAAGAGATTAAGGAGGTCCATAAGTATTCTTCATGCAGAACATACTTGACCTCCCTGCTCATGATCTCTTGTACATCGGGAGAAACTATGAGAGCCTGAGGAATCCAGACCAACTGATGAAGAGATGAATGGCTCTGATTTTGATGATGGCTATACATAAGTAGAAGATCAAGACTTATAGTAATCTTCAAGTTTTGGTAGCATCAGCCTAGGGGGTTTGCAAGAGTTATCTTAGAGGCTGATGCTAACCAAAGATCTCTCAGCATTCAACTAAAGTATAAGGAAGTTACTTCGGAAGATTTGACCATGCACAAAGAAAAGTTACTAAGTGTCAAATCTTCCGAAGCCAAAGACAGAAAACTTTTGAAGCCAAAGATAGAAAACTTCTGAAGCTAAAGATGAGGTTTTCTGAAGCTTAAAGACAAAGTCTTCCAAAGCATGAAGACTGATTTCTTTTGAAGACTTTGAAGACATGTGTCCCTGACACACTTTTGACAACAACTGAACAACTTTCCGCTGCCAGCTCTGAATACTAACCAACTTATCAAGTTGGTGATTATCTCCATACTTTTTTCAACTATACATTATGGTGTTTGTGTCTATAACTTTCCACTCTTGTACTTTTATTCTTTTTATAATATATTAGGATGTAAGTTATGGCATGTTATAGTCACATGTCAAAAGGCAATCTGCATTTGACTCTACATTGATCTTGTTGTCTAGATTACTATTCAACTGGCCTTCAAAGTATGTTCGGATTTAGGTTGTAGTATAAAGTATCTCATGTAACCAGTCATTGGACTAAGCAATATGATGCCAAAACCTTTTATTGCACATAATGGACTTATGGGGTCTTGAAAATGTAACACCTTGAAATAGAGTACTTATAAGGAAATAATTACAAAATCGATCCATATAACCAATACGTATACCCAGGCCTATCTGGATAAAATACCGCTCCAATCCTGATAGCATCACCCATCGGAACGTCTTACTAAAGGTATGACCTATGCCATGACAAACATGTCACTTGTTATGGAGTCCATAAATAACTCTTTACATTTCTGACACAACAGTGAGGATTACAGGGACACTAAAGTAATGACATTATACATGAAAGTGTATAAATATGTTAGCACGAATACCTTTTACCAGGCAATGAATCAATCACTCTCGTCACTCTACTATACACATGTTTACCCTAAATTCCCAGACTGTATAATTGATTCTCATGTCAGAGTTAGGCAATTGAGAAAACACTCAGGTTCCCTTTTGTGGCGAGGCCAATGGTATGTTATGATGCAAGTTGTCTCCAACCAACTCAAAATCTCATATTCTTCCTCTTATGCTCTTTTGTGGTAAGATCAATTCTTCATTTAACATTCATAATCTTCTCTCATGTCTTCCTGTGGCTACTTCAGCTATATATAGATAAGTGAGAAGTGACATAACCAGTCATTGTAAACAAAGACTCTATATTTTCTTTATGGGTAGAGAATATCAAACTTTGCTTATACGTATCTAGTATTGGTTTATATCAAAATAGGTTCCACTACCTACACATATTTCTTACTACAATCTAATCAGACAACAAGAACAGAATGTGAGTTGTTCTTCCGTAGATAATATCACAAAAACTCTTTGTATTCTAGAATTCATAGAGATAAATAATAAGGCTTGGATCTAAATAAATTTACCAAAAAAAAGGTTAATTAGAGGTTGCAAGACCATTAAAGGGAGTCAATGCAACAGTTTCACAATAAAGAGAGTGTTAGAACACTTAACAGATCAAATAGAGAACCGGGTTTGTATAGATAATGATGCTAAGAACACAAGCAGATATGAGACAAAACAAGAACAATACCAAGATCATATTGGTTTTTCAAGAATGATGTGTATAGCTCTCAAGTTCTCTTGCAAGTGTTGCCAAGCATCAAGAAAGACACATGTACTTGAGACACTTTATACTACATCCTACAGCCAGCTATACTTTGAAAGCTAGCTAGAAACACTAATCTAGACAACAACAAGATCAATGTAGAGTCAAAAGGCAGATTGCCTTATGACTTATGACTATGACATGCCATAGATCACATCCTAATGTATTACAAAAAGGATAAAAGGTACAAGAGTAGAAAGTTACAGACCAATGACCATAATCTACAGTTGACAAAAGCATGGACCTTTTCACCAACTTATATAAGTAGTTGAGTCATCAGAGTGGTAGTGAAAAGTTGTTCAGCTTTGTCAAAAGGTAATCAGAGAAGGCATGTCTTTTCTGTCTTTGGAAGAAATCAGTCTTCGGCTTCAGTAGACTTTTTCTCTGAAACTTCGGAAGACTTTATCTTTGGCTTTGGAAGATTTTGGTCATTTGACTTTGGAAGCTTTTACACTTAGCTTATTTCCTTGAGTTGTGTACAACTTCTAAAGTAACTTCACTCAGTACTTCATGCATGATGCTGAGAGCTCTTTGGTTACTTTGGTTGCATCAGCCTTTAAGTATAAACCTTACAAACTCCCCCTAGGCTGATGTTACCAAAACAAAAGAGATTACTTTATCTATTAACAGTCCTCATCAGGATCAAGACCATTCCTTTCTTCATCATTTGGTCAGGATCCCTCAGACTTTCATAGTATCTCCTCATGTCATAGAGATCATGCAAAGGAAGATCAAGTATGTCTTGCCAGAAGTAGACATCTTGACCTCTTTGATCTCTAATGACATACCATCTGTCCGGATTAGCAGCAAATGTCCAGGACAAGATGGGTCTCTTAACAGCAAGAGGCTCTCTTTGAATAGGAGTTGGATGAGCAGCCTCTTTTTGATCATCCTCAAGATATTTTGACCCATCCTGAGGTGTAAAGGTGGATGTCTTGGACTTCTTCTTCTTTTCCTTGTCCCTTCTGGTAACCATCCTTTTCTTCCTCTTTCCAGATTTCAATTGAGAAGACTAGCCTTTAGCACTAGGTTGTCTTTGTGTGTCTTTCTTAGTTGGGTCCTCTTCCCTCACAGATTCAGAAGGAAAGGGATCAGGACCCTGATGTGGATCAAAAGATGAAGTTGCTTATGGTCTAGCACTAGGTCCAGGTTGTGTTGTATCTTGTGGTTTAACCTTGACCTCAACTTCAGGTGCATCCTGACTTGGTGGAGAATGCAAGTCAATAAGCTTACCCCTTTTAATCTTCTGCTTGATCACCCTAATGTGCTCATCCATGGTGGATAGAGACATTGAGCCAAGCCTCCTTCCGGAGAATCCATACAGCTTCAAGAAGCTCATCATCCTCTGCCTATCAGCAGACTTCTTTAGACTCTTTTGAATGATGGCTCTTGACTTTGCAGCTTCTTTCCTCATCTACCTCTTAGCAGATTTTTGTTCCTTTATTACTTGTTGCTTGAGCTACATAAGGTACTCAAATTCTATGTATTCATAGGACATGGGAAGAAGTGCAGATGCCTGATAGAGTCTTGTGGCACTCAGGTAGCTAATCATATTTTGTCGGTCTGCTTCTTTGTCTACCTGAGGTTGTTGTTCAGTTGCTACAACCTCTGTCTTAGGACTTTCTTGAACTGGGGAGAGAGTAGGAGCATGCTTGTAGAGTCTTTTCATCCTCTTTTCTTCCTTGATCTTGAGGAGTAGTTTTGCATCCTCCGCCTCCTTCCTCTCCTTCACCAGTTGGTGCCTCACTAAGGGTAATGGGTGCTGAAGCTGTTCCTATCATCTCAAGGTTCACAGGTTCAACTGCTGGGCCTTCAGTCAAGGTTTCCCCCTCGAAGCTAATCTTGGGTTCCACCTCAACATCTAGTTGACTAACAGTCTTGCCTGCAAGCCTCTGTCTATATAGTCTTGTCTTCAGCTTGAACTCTTTAAGCGCCCTCTATTGAATCCTATCAGCTAACCTTGCAGCTTGCCTGTTTTGACTTGGGTTGGCAAATGGTAGGTCGACTAGTTAGGTGCTCTCATAGAATCTCAAGGTGTAGAAGTTAAAGATATCTTGCTTCCCTTGAGATCTAGAGATTACCAGGGCTCTCCTTTGATCATCATATCTCCATCCCCCTATTGGGTTCTCAGCAGGGTGAGATGGAGCAGGCATAGCCCATGGTATACCCTCCTCAAACAGACTTTGTATAAGTGAGTCCATACCAATGTGAACTTGAGGAGGTTGCTGAGTATGAACAAGAGTAAGAGAGGGTGGTGAGCCCTCTATATCCATGCTCTTAGAAGAACTCCTAATTTCTATGATTGCAGGTAGGACTTTCTCCCCCTTTTTGATAGCATCACCTTCTTTCGTAGGTGGGCCAGAGGTTAGGTCCACCACTTCCACAGGTTCTTATGGCCCTGGTTGATTCCTCCTTAGTGGTCTCTCAGCTAACTTGCCCTTGAGATCTGTGATCTCAAGTTACTGATCATTGACCCTCTTTTGTAAGGTAGTCACCTGAGATTCCAGGTGACTGACCTAAATAGGTGCAGGTTTTAGTCAGTTGTTGCACCTTTAGTTTCAGACTCCCCTCATCTTCAATTGAAGAATCACTAAGGGATAAGAGAATAGGACCTAAGTCTTCTTCCTCATCACCAGCACTAAATTCTTGGCTGCTAGATTTCCCCTGCACCATGACAGCTTCAGTCGAAGTGTTAATGGGCTGGGTTGCCATGGTTGAGGTCTTAAAGATGTAATCACTTGCAGAAAAGAGAGCCTCTTCCATATGGACCTCCTGAACTGGTTAGAAGCGAAAGCCTCTTCCATATGGACTTCCTGAACTAGTTCAGGGAGATCCACCTCAGTTATGGATGGATGATGTGTGCTAGACATGGATGAGTCAGGAGTACTCATCTCTCTTTGAGGAGGGGTGGAGAAGAGAGACTCATTGTACTCACTGAATCCCATGTCCTCATCATCATAGAATTCAAGGTTGGTATGGGTTGATTGACATCTAGAGGCTGAGGATGGTAGCTTTCCTCTGAAGGTTATTCACTCAAGTTTTGATACTCTGAGTGAAGGCTTAAGGCTGGTGTTGGTGTAGTGAGCTCATCAGGTTGAGCATAAGGAACCTTAACACTGATCCTTGAAGTGATGGGAGTGGTTTGCTCCTCAGGAGAAATAGGAGCTCTAGTGTCCACTTCCTCCTGTAAGGGTGAGAATATGGGGGCCTGCACAACCTGAGTAGTTTGTGCAGGGGTTCGCCGTGATTTTCTTTGGTAGGTGATGGTAATTTGTGGCTGTGTGAGTGGTGCAGAAGTGGAAGGTGTGGTTTTAACATTAGCTTGTGTTGCTAAGTTGTCACCTTGAGCAATGAGCTCTAACATTTTTAGGACTAGGGCTGTTTCTACCCCTGAGAAGCCAACAGTTGGCTTTCTTATTGTTTTAGAGATGCCATGCTTCATCTGTCCCAATTTAATAATATCACCTGTTCCCCTCAACTGTCAGCCCAGTTCACAGTTAAGAATGTGCTGGACATATCTAGGGAACATATAATATTCTAAGGAGTCCAAGTTAGCAAGTAAATTAGTATAAACAAATTATAAGTACTAAACTTGGCCCCTTATACTATTGCATGGACTATATAGGAAAGGTCTTCTGGAATTTGATCCCAACCTCCATGTTTGTTTGATAAACAGTGGATGACCATATGGAGGAGGTACTTCCATTGGGAGGAGACCTTCCCCTTCTTAAAGGTTCTTGCAGATTAATCACCCTCATAGCCCATCTGCCTAAAGGACTGGTTCACAGCAGATTTTAGGAAGCACAATTCACCTTCTTCATCATCCAGCCTTAGATGAGTACGGATGGTGGCTGAAGTGATGAAAATTGTCCTGCCCTGCACTGTAGCAGACAGTGCCTTCTCCCCATCCATAATGACCTCTTGGCAGGTCCTCCAGAACTCCAAAAATTGATCTTCATATAGTAGAGGGTTGATGGTTAGAGCCAAGAAACAGCAAACATCTGAGAAGCCAGGATCCTTCTCAGAAACTAACAAAGCAACCTGATTATGTTGCCTGTGTAGTTGCATGGAGAAATCGGGCTCGTTTAATGGATCAGGGTTGGCCATTTAGAGTAGCTTTAGGACGAAGGAAGGTAAGAATAAAGTCGATTTGTGGGTGAATTTAGGGTTGGAAACAAGTGGATGAAGGGGAATAGTGAAAGAGGGGGAACTGTTGTACAAATATATATGATTTGGATTTGAGACAAAGTTAATGCAAATTAATAAACTTTGAAATTTGAATGTTGTCCCACCTGAGAAAAGGTGCCCAAAAAGTTAGTTTTCTTGGTACTCTAAATCTTCCGAAGGTAATTTGTCTTCGGAAGATTTGAAAAAAACTTCCGAATCCAATTTTTTCTTCGGAAGATATTCCTTAGTTTTCTAAGAATTTTACTTCGGAAGAAAAATACTTAGAGTATTTTTACTTCCTAGATAGATTTTGCTTCGAAAGATATCAAATATCAGAAATCTTATTCAATAAGAGAATAAGTCTTCTGAGACTTAATTGCTTTCGTAAGAAAATAGTCCTTCAATACATATAAATACTTAGTGACAAATATAAGCTTCGGAAGATATAATCAAATTTCTTCCGAAGGTTAAGTTCTCAGAAGTAGTTATTTGTTTTGAAGAAAAAATTTTCTACCGAAGACAACTTGATGTCTTCCGACAGAAAATATATCTAAAATTCTCAAAATTCTAAGGGATATCATTGTGAAAAATTTCTTTCAAAGTAAACTGTGCTTATATGGTGATGATATAGACAACTTAAGACACATATATTATTAAAAATAATCTTAAGTTTTGTTTAAGAAAAATCTACTCAAAGTTAATCATCCCAATAGCTGATATAAGATACTTAAATCTCTGCTCATTAAATGCTTTTGTAAACAGATCAGCATATTGTTCATTTGAGTTAACTTTGACTAGTTTTATCAATCCCTTTTCAAAATTATCTCTAATTAAATGATACCTGGTATTGATGTGCTTTGTCTTTGAGTGCTGAACTAGATTCTCTGTGATAGAGATAGCACTGTTGTTGTCTATATGGATAGGAGTCTCCTTGAAGTTAAATTCATAGTCTAGCATCTGTTCGGAATCCAAAGCACTTGAGCACAGCAGCTAGCAGCAGCAATGTATTCAGCTTCAGCAGTTGATGTCAATACACAGGATTGTTTCTTGCATTGCCATAAGACTATCCTTCCAATAAGAAATTGACATTCCCCAGATATGGACTTTGCAGTTATGTTGCAGCCACCATAGTCACTATCTGTATAAGCATACAGATTGATGTTAGAATTTTTTGGATACCAAAGGCCCAATTTGGGAGCACCCTTGAGATATTTAAGAATTCTCTTGACAGCAACCAGGTGTGACATCCTGGGGTTGGCTTGATATCTTGCACAAATACATGTAGCAAACATGATATCAGGCCTGCTAGCTATGAGGTACATAAGAGACCTAATCATAGCCCTGTAGAGATGTTCATCAACATACTCCCCCTCAAGATCTGGTCCAAGGGAGTGGTTTCTGGCTATAGGTATCTTAGCAACCTTGCATTCAGTCATGTGAAATCTAATAAGTATCTCTTGAACATACTTTGACTAATTTATAAAGATGTCATTATCAACCTGCTTCACTTGAATTCCTAGAAAAAAATTGAGTTCCCCTATGGCACTCATTTTAAATCTATTCATCATCAGCTTCTCAAAGTATTTGTAAAGCTTTGGATTAGTTGACCCAAAGATAATGTCATCTACTTAAACTTAAACCAGTATCAAGTCATTTCCTGTTCCTTTGATAAAGAGTGTTCCATCAATAGTACCTCTCTTGTATCCGTGCTTACAGAGATACTGTGATAGTGTCTCATACCACTTTCTTGAAGCCTGATGCAGCCCATGGAGAACTTTATCAAGCTTGCAAACATAATTAGGATGATCTGGGTCTACAAAGCCAGGTGGTTGTTTGACATACAACTTCTTATCAATCACCACATATAAGAAGGCACACTTGACATCAAGTTGGTAGACCTTAAAATCCTTGGATGCAGCAAAAGCCAGGAATATCCTAACAGCTTCAAGTCTTGCTATAGGAGCAAAACTATCAGTGTAGTCAATTCCTTCTTTTTGGCGTAGCCTTGAACCAGTAGTCTTGCCTTGTTCTTGATGACCAGTCCTCTATCATTCTTCTTGTTCCTAAATACCCACTTGGTACCTATGGTAGTCTTCCCTTGAGGAAGAGGACATAGATTCCAAACCTTCTGTCTTTTGAATTGAAGCAGCACCTCTTGCATTGCTTCAACCCAACTTCCATCTTTCAAAGCCTCTTCAATCTTCTTAGTATCTATCTGAGACAAGAAACAAGAGTGAAAACAAACATTTTTGTCATGGGTTTGTCCTTTGTTCTCACCCCAGTCTCAACATCTCCAATGATGTTTGTGGTAGGATGGGACTTGTGGATTCTTAGTTGATGAATCACAGCAAGTTGTTTAGATAGATCTAAATTGGTAAAATTTAGATCTGGTGCTTGAGAATCATTCACCACATCAACACACTTATCAGGTGAGACTTGATCCAATAAGTATGTTACATCATTGATGTTGTCTTCTATGGAGTGGTTATCAGTATCAAGGAATTCTTGATCACTCTCACCACCTCCATCTCCTCTATATTGGAAATTCCTTCATCTGAGTTTTGTGCCTCTAAGTTGGAATTTGTAGGCACCTCAGATGTGTCAGCTAAAGAGTGTGTCATGCTTGTGCTGACAGGATTTCCAACTACAGGGCTAGTTACCACTAGAGCTGAAGTAATTTGATCAGTTGGTCTTTTCAGCTCAAATCTTGGATTAGGATCTTCTTTTGATAAGATACCTATAGATCCTGAAACATTCTCACAAGATTTGTTAAAACAATTGGTAACTAAGTCAAGATCAAACAGCCAATCAGGACCAGAACCTTAACACTGGGTGTGTGTTCATTGAAGGTCATATTGGCTGACTCCTCAATTACTCTGGTTCTAAGATTGTATACTCTATAAGCCTTAGCTTGGGAAGAGTATCCAATGAAATGTCCATCATCTTATTTCTCAGCAAACTTGGCTACTTGATCTTTGGTATTCAAGATGGTGCAAGGACATCCAAATGATCTGAGGAACCAAAAGGTCTTCTTTTATGCCACAGTTCATAAGGAGTCTTACCATAAGTCATACCTACTAAAAATTTGTTTTGCACATAGCAGGCAGTGTTGACTACCTCTGCCTAGAAGGTGATAGGCAGTTTAGAGTCAGATAACATGGTTCTTGCAGCTTCAGTAAGTGTCCCGTTTCTCTTCTCAGCAACACCGTTTTGCTGAGGAGTCCTAGGAGCACTATATTGTCTTGTAGTACCCTTTTCATCATAAAATGTGTCAAGAATTTGATTTTTGAATTCGGTTCCTTGATCACGTCATATGATTTTGACCCTGTGATCACATTGATTCTCAATTTTCAGAATGAAGCTTTTCAAGATCTCAAAGGTCTCATCCTTAGATTTAAGAAAGAAGACCCAAGTGAATCTTGTGAAGTCATCTATGATCACCAAGCAATAAGAGGTCCTTCCTAAACTCATTACACTAGTAGGGCCAAAGAGATCCATATGTAACAAGTGTAGGGGTGTAGTGTTGGAGTTCATTTCCTTTGGCTTGTGAGATACCTTATGTTGCTTCCCTTTCAGGCATGCAAAAGCAACACAATGATCATCACTTGTAAACTCTTTCTTTGGCATACCAGTTACCAGATCATTCTTAATGAGTTCATTCATGTTTTTGAAGTTTACATGGCATATTATTTTATGCCAAATGAAACACACATCACTATTGGCCTTAGATAGAAAGCAAGAAACTTCTCCTGAAGGGGATGATTCCTGCAAGTCCATCTTGTATATGTTCCCTTTCCTGGGGGCTTTGAGCAGGATATGCTCTTGAGGAATGATCACCCCGGGATTGAGAACAATGCACTCATGCTCAGTAAAAAGCATGTTGTGTCTCTTATCACAAAATTGGGATACACTTAGAAGATTGTATCCAAGCTCCTTGACAAAGTTTACCTTTTCAGTGATGAGCTTACCATTTGTGACCCTGCCCCTTCCAGTAATATAACCTCCAGAATCTCCTCCAAAAGCAACTGGCCCTCCATCAATTCTCTCAAAGTTTTGAAGCAAAGAGCCATTGCCTGTCATGTGCCTGGAACAGCTACTATCAATGATCCATACATTTTCTTTGGTCTTGAGCTGGTCCTGCATAAAAAGAGATGGATAGTTACATTTGGAAACCCAAGCCTCATTGGTCGTGGGCTTATCAAAGTGAACTGAAGATAATGCAATAGTAATTGATCCTATATTTAGACTCTGAGGATCATCAGCTGTTGTTGATGAAAAACTTTTAGTCACTTGGTCTTCCTTTCTCTTCCACACCATCTTTGGAAGATAAGACTTGACCTTCAACACTTTGGAAGTTTTGATAACTTCGGAAGTTTTGGAGACTGGGCCTTCGGAAGATCTTACATTCACTGCAGCAGACTTTAGTACTTCGGAAGCATTCCTTTCTTCCGAGACCAAATTTTCTTCCGAAGGCAAGTTTTCACTTGTCTTCAACTTTACTTTGGAGCTTCCGAAG